>OU383775.1:43817258-45017258 GCA_910950805.1 Acrocephalus scirpaceus scirpaceus
CTATAGCATGACGCTTGAGCCCTTCACTACAATTGGTCCAAAAAATGTAAAAATTAAGCTCTACTCACAGTTCAAATCTCTCCAGTGAGAGATAGTCACTATTATAGTTTGGACTGAAAGTCATTCTACACTCTCCATTTTACACTCAAGGAAAAAAAAAAAGAAACCCCCAACAACACTGCTACCTTTCATGCCTTGGGGATTTCACAAGCAGAATGTATTAAGAGTGGCTTTTTTTGTTTTTATCACAGAATCATAGAATTGTTTATGTGGAAAAGAGGTTTAAAATCATCAAGTCAAACCACTATTTTCAATTAGATTTTTGGAGCTTGTAAAAATCCTTTTATTAGCTATCTAAATGTTTGTACTAAAATACCAGGAAGGAACCTTGAATTTGAATGTAACACATTATCACCCTCAGGCCACTGCTTAATCTAGTAATCAGCCATGTGGATGCCTACAGAAATTAATTATAATGGTAGGAAGCTCCATTCTCAAAGTTGAATGGTCAATTATCAATCACAGCTGCTTCATAATTCAGGCTTCCAAAGCTGGCAATTCTTACACAGCTATTCAAGGAAAGGAAAAGGGTAAAAGTCATGTAACTAAACATTAGAGATGCTGTATTTATTACTCTTAACATCAGTGCAAAGCCATCCAGAAAACAACACATTAATTTTCAATATTAACCTTGCTTGCTTTCAGCTCCTTGAGAAAGCAATTTGGTTCTCTATGCCTCTGGTTTTCTGATTAAAATGGGTCTTACTTAAATGGTGTTATGTAGACCACACATCACCAAGGCAAGGCTGGTTTGTGTTGCATCCTGCCATCTCTTGCCCCTGGCAGGAGATAGGAATACTCTCCTTGCAGGGGAGCACTTCAAGAAAAAATGAGCTACCATCATGCTATCTCTTCCAAATACTGATATATTGTTTCACTCAGCTTCTGAACCATTTGAAGATCCCCTTACAAAATTTCTGGAAATTATTTTAAGCTGGCTTTGAGGAGTCAGCCGAGTCTACATCCTAAACATGACTGCTATTGCTGAAGCAAGTCAGCAGGGACTATGGCTCCTTGAACTCGATGCACACGCATTTTCTCCTGCCTCAGCTCTTCCCCTCTTGCCCTATTAGCACTGCATTGGTGAGATAGCAGTAGGAGTCTCCTTGGTGTTTAACTGAGACAGAGGTACCAGGTAACACAAGGGTTAGACACAAGCCCACATTAATCAGAAACTGCCCTCTCCTTCTTCAGATAATTTCTTCAAAATTAGCACTGCTAATTGACATAGTAAGCAAACAATTTTGCTTACAATTTTTATACATGTTGAAGAAAGCCCAGACACAGGGAAAAAAAATAAGGCAAAGAACTAGCAAGCTCCAGGTCCACTGAAGGAAAGCAGCTCTGCCTAATAGCAGCAGCAGCATGGAGTATCAAATGTACAGAGCAGAAAAGTGCCAATTCCCAAATCCAGGTATTTCCTGAAGAGCAAAGGTGCCAGGAAGCCCACTTAATTAATCCTAAAAGTGTGACAAAATGTGACAGGAATGAAACATTGTGAAGAGAAGAACTGAAGTCCTGTGTCTGGCAAATCCCAGTGCAGTTATCCCTATACTTCTGCATCTTCCACCCATTGGCTGAAGGGCCCAAGTGCAGCTGTGCAGTGTTAGTGTAAGACAGCAGATCTCTGTCCATGTCACAGATATAAAAATTGTTAGAGAGTCTGCAGAATTATTCCATTTCGAAAATACAGCCAGAATCTTAGATGCAGATTTTTTCCACTATTTTTGGGTTTTGTTTTCAATATATTAAAGCCTTGCTCAAGGTTTCCCTCTGTGATGTGAAATGAAAGCAGTGGACAGCTGCAGTAACTGCTTCAGTCCCCAGGCTGGGCTCCATCTGCAGAACAGATGAGATCAGACTCTGTACTCCTCCAAGAAAGGCACTATCAGCAAAAGACAGAACTACAGGAGCATGAGAAGCTTTCCATTACATCTGCCATACAGTCCCCATCTACAAGAACAGAATGCCAATGAACCACGGCAATAACCTACACACCACAAATACCACAGCATACAGCAATGTTCTGACAAAAATACTTCATTTTTTTACTCTCTTTCTAGATGCACATTCATATTCCAGTTGCAAACAGTTGCAGTTTAGTTTGCAAGAAACTGTAGCTCAATACAAGCAACAAGAAATAGCCATATCACTTAATCTTATGTACGCGCTATTAGAGGAAGCAGTTTAAAACAACATTATACACAGTAAAAATTACCATCTAAGCAGCAGCTTAGAAAAGTAGAAAACATTGGTAGGGTGGGATCAATGCATATGCTGAATGTAGGCTGTCTAACACCTTATAGAATGCCTAAGAAATGATTCAAGATGTACGTGAGAGATGCCTCCCTTTGAAGGGACATCTGGAGGCCGGTAGGAACTATGGACTCCCAAGTCATGTCTAAGGGTCAAAAAAGGCAGTCTATCTTCCAGAGACTCTCTGAATGCTCCTGGATTTCAGAGAGCATTTAGAAGTTTAGGAATAGCTGCCTAGGTTGCAAATGCTCAGATGCAGGCGCTGGGGATGTGGTCAGGAGGAAGAGCTGTCTGACAGCCAGGAAGCAGGACAGTTCACATGACTGATAAATGTCAAACATCCCTTAGCATTTCTGGAAACTTGATGATCTTCCCACATGAATGCCTTATAAGATGAACCTCCCCAGGGTAACAGCAAACATCTTTTTAATATAAAAAGACACAAAAAGGAAGATGGGTCACTTCACGATGTATATGTTGAAGTGAGAAATAAGCTGACACAAACTTAGAGCTTCCTGCCAGACAGTAGTAAATAAACAGCCTGCCAAGCAAAGAAGAGATGATGAGATGGCAATGCTTGGCACCAGGCATGTACCTCCCTCTCCCATACTATCCCAGTTTTATGTGCTTCTTCCACCTCTAGGTGCCAAGTCTGACAGTGTGCTCCACTTGGCTCAGCTGGGGTGGAGGGCACACAGTCAAGAGTATTTCCTGGCACAGAAAAGGCATTCCTGAAAAACAGGTAGCCCTAGCCATACAAAAATAAAGAATAAGGGCTGTTTTAAACACATGTAATTCTGTGGACTGAATCCTCTTCCTCTCCAATGCAGACAGAGTTTGGCAGGACTGCTCACCTTTTTGAATGCTTGTTGAACAATCCAGCCTACCTTGGACACACCAGATTACACGGGCTGTAACTCTGTACACAGAACCTGCATTAGTTCTCTGTGTGCTAGGATGAGAGATGCTCCGCTCCCCAAGCTCTAAGAGTGCATTTCCCATGGACTATATCAAAGTAAAGAATCAATGTGGCAGAGCCCCTCAAAGGAGCCCTCCAGAAAGGAAAATGGCATGTACCCCCCTTATCACTGCTGGCCTCACTGGAAAGATAATCTATCTCTGCTTTTAGTAATTTAAATTACTAAATGACAATATTTACAAGGTTGCTCAGTGGACAAAATGGATGAGAGAGAGAGAGCTTTGAACAGAAAGTAATGAAAGAAAAAGCCTTACCACTGATTCTCTCATTTTTTCTGGGAGTGGATCTTCCGATGAATCTTCAAATCGTTGGCGTAGATATTGAGGGACATATTTACACTGAATAAGGGACCTGTTTAAAAAAAAATTCCTAGTTAAGATACTTCTGAACATGTACAAGAGATATGAATATTCCTGAAGGACAGAGGAGGAAGAACAGCCTCATATTTCCTTCTTCATGTAAATATTAGCATTCGTATCCCTGTACAGCTGGAGATTGACACAAACCAGCTCTACCTGTGATCAGGGCAGAAATTCCTCATCAGAATCCTGAGGAGTCTCAGCAGCCCAATCAATGTGACTCAGTCATTTTGAGGAAAGAACAGAGAGGGTACCATTGCATTTATGACTCTTCTGTTTCACCTAAGCTGAAACCAATATGAGAGCTCTTTAAATCCATGTTAAAATGGCCAAGGAAGCTTACTCCATACAAACAGTGTATTAATTCTCTCTTCGAGGTTTATGTGCTACCTCCTCATCCATCTTGAATTTTATGCCACAGGCCATACCTTAAATACTTTTTCCAATCTCCTTAACTTATTTAAAAGAAATTCAGAGCTGTTTAGAGAAAAAAAATCCTAAATCTCTTTTTTTAAGGATTATGCATTTTTACAATTGCACAATAAGGATTTGATGTTGTTGTACAAGTATTCTTAATTTTTAGATTTTTAACAACCATTTCAGTTGCTGAAGATTTCATTGCAAATGTTATGAGATTGTTAGCTAGATTTACAAGTTAAAATGTATTTAATAGTTTAAGATTACTTCTTTAAAACAAAAGTTGCAAGGAACAAAAGTTTCTGTTTTAATAAAGAGGTACATGGACTGGTGTGTCCTTTCTGGGAAGTGAGAGAAAAGGATACATATACATTACTTCAAAATTGAAAATACTCACAATTCCATGCTGATTTGCAATTTACCTGTGCATGTTTTACTCCAAGGCTAAGAACTCTCCCTAACACAGCACATAGCTTCACTTCCTTCCATACATAAGTTCCATACTGTAATGGCCAATAAACTACACACCATCCACACAAAGCTTGATCCAGGTCTACCTGATATCTGTCACACACTGTAGGCGGTGGATAAAGTTCATGGCAAGACATGCAAGCAGTTCTTGTTGCTTTGCCACATCAGAACCTAGTAATGTATAAATGTCAGATTCCCTGAATCTTTTGGATGGTAAAAAAAGAATTTCTCAATTCTTCAGTAAAATTTACTGGGATGACAATTTCCTACTACTGCTCTGTATCCTTTCCTTCCTCATCAGTGTTGTTCTGCTTTTTCTAAGTTTCTTTACTAAAAGAGAATCCTGAACGGCCTAAAAAGCTCTCCATTTCCCCTTTCTCTCTTCTGCATTGCAGAATTGTGCATAATGAGCCTTGAGCCTCACCTCATGAATCAAAGGAGAGAACACACTTCATGAATCAAAGGAGAGAACTGTGGGTTTCCTCACAGGCACTCTGCACTCTTCTAGGATAAAACTGAGCTATCTGTATTCCAAATGGCATGGTGATACTGGCTGCACAAAACCCACTTACTTGCTTAGCCCCACAGCCACAGATGTAATTACCCAGCTGCTTGCTGACCCCCACAGCCCCTATAACAGCCACATATCACAGTTTCCTCACTGGGAAATTCGCATTTGCTACCCCCGAGCTATGGATCTATTGGGTCTTTCTCACCTCACACACCACCTTAACATGCAGTGTTGGGATTTCTCCCCTTAATCTCCCTTGTTTGCAATGTCAGCTCTTAGCATACACTTCCTCGCCTCAGTTACCTCTAGCAGACTGTGTCAGAGAACAAAAGGAAGGATGGAACCTCAAACTGTAGCCTACTGTAGTAACCCTCAGCAAGAGCTGAAGAGCTGGAATTTAGCAATCCTCTCAGCACATTAAATGTCCATTCTCCTGGCCCCAGTGCTACCCAATCCACATTCTGCAATTCTATTTGCTTGAACCCCCTTCAACTAAATCACTGTCCTCCAACCTGGCAAGCACACAACCTCCCAGAGGGGAAAATCTGCTTCAGAGATTTTGGTTAGTGCTGCTTAAAGAACACCAGCCCTGCTGGTGATCTGACTGCAGCACTTCATTCACATACAGGACGATACCAACCATGCAGACATGGTGAGGAATTTCACCTCACCACAGTACTTTCAGGAAGTAACTGCTGTGGTTCTGAAACCCAGACATCACTCCAGCCGTGTGCTGTACAGAGTAATCAGCAAATAACATTTACAGGCAACTTACATCAGCACAGATGGGTCGCTGCTTTGTCTGCTGAGGTGATAAGAAAGTGCAACTAGCAGACCACAGAAAGCAGAGAACAGCGCTGGAATGTGCTGTGCATCCCAGGGTTCCTGAGAGGATGACAGAAAGCAAAGTTAGGAATGCAGAACTTAAAAAGTCACAGTAAGTAGGTTAAGCCATAGATCATACATGCAATGTTACACACACACACCATCTAAACTTGTACACTATCTACCACAGACTGACAATCCTTTTTCATATCAAAGTTTATTACTGTGAAAAAACCCAGCAATTAAAGGCATGTTTTGTGGTCATATTATGCAACTCCCCAGTAATCAGCAATTAGCTAGGAGACCACATGAAAAGCAGGTTTTCTTTCCTCTTCAATGAAATGTTAGAGGAAAATTCTCATTAAAGTGAGATCCAAGTGAAATCAACTGCAGTGTATTTATCTACACACTAAATTAATATGCAGTTACTTGACCTGTAGCCAGACTGCACATAACAAATGACAATTTCACATAGATCAGGCAGTGGGGTTTCTTTCAGACATCCTTCTGCTGCCTTGTGCATTTAACCCAGGCCCTGCTTGGATGCTAACAGCAGAGAGGGAGAGCACTCGCCACCGTGTGTGTGACATCCCCAAGCAGGGAAACAAGAGACAATGGACACACTTGCCAACACACTCTGGACATAACTGAGATAAGAAGCTCTCTCCAGGTGACTTAAGCAGCTAAAACTGGCTAGAAAGAATAAGAGAAAGAATATAAAGCTCAAGGAACACCTATCAAGATTAGCTTTATCTGTGAAGTTGTCAGGTACAAATCAGGGATCCTAAGACATACTTGTGAGTCCTATCTGTGAGCAACACAGATTTCGTCTGTGGAGGACACAGAAACTTGGATCAAATCCACAGCCATTTCACTTACTAGTTGTGCTACTCGCCTCCACACAACTTCTATCTGATCAATCAAATGTGAAGGCACCAGATCCTGGCATCAGAGTACCTTCTGTACAGGTTTTGAGAAGAAATGCTTGTAGGATCTGTGAAACTTCAAGCTAGTGCAAACAAGACTTCTTCTGCACAGTTATCTCTCGCTTTAAAAACTCAACAGTTAGTACAGGACCAATATTTTTAGAGGATAAACTAGGTTTATTAGCCTTATTTTGCTCAGTTATATGCATGATTTGTTAGCATGTTAGGAAACAGCCCATTTCTTTCAGGTGCAATGAACACTGAAGACAAACTAATTTTCTTTTAAGTGTCAAACATCTAACCCATTGCAGCATGGAATTTTGCAATTTAACTCTGATATTCTCATTATCCTAAGAGTAGTACCAAAAAAATGGAATTCTAATTCCAAGAACAACCTTCCCCTCATCACACTACTAAACATCACAAAGATGAAAGATAGAAGAGCCAAGTTCTATCAAACAATCCTACCCAAAACAGTAATTACAAACAAAAGAGAGATTCATATGCTATTATTGAAAGAATCCAGCACCATTTATTTGACGATTTAAACTTTACCATACAATCCTACTCTTCACTTCATTGTTCCCAGTTTTGGGGCCAAATATATTTTAGGTTAGCTTTTCCCATGCTCAGTCTCCTGTCATATTCAATTCATATTCTTCAAAACACTGAAGAAAACTAACTGAAGTCAAAATATTTTGGAAATGGCTGAATCACAGCCTATCCAAACACCCTGTGCGTTTTCAGGGCAATGCAATTGTGTACAGATCCTCCCAGCAGCTTCTAGAGCATGACTGCCCCTTTGCCCTGCAACTTCTTTTGAAAACAAAATACTATCAAGAGTTGGGCAATATTCCTGATAGTGAAATTTATCAGTAGTCAGTTTGAAAAATCATTTCACCCTCTTTCTACTATAAAGCTGCAAATGGCTGAATCCCTATATTAATGTCTAAGGAATTCTATTTCCATCTTTTTTGCATATTACACATAGCTTCTGTGTGGCCTGTGTTCCACATCCAAACTATCATTGTCCCCTCAAAACTCAAGACATCAGGGAGCCAGAACAGCAGGTAGGACAGGCATCAATATTTGCTATGTGCCTAGAGAACTGGATTTTCCAGAAAAATGCTACACAACGTTGTAGAAAAGATGAAAATTAACAAAGATGTCAATTCTCCAATGTAAGTGTGATGTACTTTCTTCCATTTTGTCATTTTCCTCCCCCACTAATGATGCCTGGTAGCTTTAAATTAAAAAAAAAAAAAAAGGAAAAAACCAATATAGTTGATAATTGAACAATGATTCTTCTCAGTGGGAAAACAGGAATGACAGGTCTTACTCTTGGAAGCTGGTATTATCTGTCATACTAGACAGGGACTTTCACTTCCTAGTTTACCTCATTGGGTTGAGGTGACATGTAGGGCTTTCATACACAGTTTCGACTTCGATGCAGACACTCATGTAGTCATTTCTAAAACAAGTGAAACAGACTTACAGGGTTAAGGATGAAAGCCATGAGTTACAACAGACCCAGTGGCAGGAGTGGGGGTGTTCCATTCCAACCACAGAATTGCCTAATCCCAAAACAATCCGCTAAAGGGGGAGATGAAGGTGTCTTTGAACTTATGAGCCTTTTACCACTGCTAGAGGTGGGAAGGCAAATGTATTTTTAAAAAGTAGTGTTAGTTGTTCTCTGTCCTACATTATTTATCCTTTTTACTTTTTTCCTCTCCTTAAAAAACTGCATGTAGCACAGTTATCTTTCAAAGATATGCTCAAATAAATCATATATTCTACTCCAGAGACAAAAAGTACTCTGAACAGAGAACCAACTATGTTAAGTAGAAATTCTTGTTACATTTTCTGTTTTGGTTTTTTTTTTTATTTCAGAGTATTCCTCTCAACTTATTGAAAACTTTGCAGATTGCTGCAGCAACAGCATCATTGAAGGTGAAGGTGCTGGCACAGTGGCTGGGTTTTTAAACATGGAGACAAACTCTAGTTGGTCTTCACACACCGAGTTTTCCACTCTCATGATTTCATCACTATTTACAGAGCCAGAGAATGGCCTGGGTTGGAACAGACCTTTGAAAGTCACATACTCCCTCATGCAATTCCATCAAACTTTCTTGGGCCTGTCTCCTTACCTCCACACCCCTGTCTCACCATGGATCTGTGCCCTTGCTCACATATCAAGCAATAAGCAAGAAGTGCTGATGGTCAACCATTCCATAAGTTTGGTGGTAAAGATGGAAATAAATACTATCATCCTATTTCTGAACATCTAAAACATTGACTTTCTGAAAGAGATTGTAAAAGGGAACTCTCTTCACCCCCCAAAATATGAGAAAACAGTAAGAACTTGTTCTCTACAAGGCTAACTATAGGCTCAACACCATATTACCATGGATACTCCTTTTCAGTGAACACTAACAACCAAAATATGTGAATTAATGAGCCTCAAGTTACACAGATTAAAGATAAATTCTAGAAAGAGATGCCCACCAGCCTTATCTTCCCATCATCCATGGAAAACAAAGCATTACTTTCCCAGATGATTTCCAAATATGTGACAAGTAGTAAGTAATCAGAATACAGGTATCACTGCCCACTTCAAGTAACATTGGCCCTCTTTCTCTGCAATTGCTGCTATCTTGGACTGTATTTTCATGGCTAAAATTTAAACTCCAGAAAGACTGGACTGATACAGAAGTGACCATGTGTAACATTCCATGTTACACAAAAGGATCCCAGTGTGTGCCTGGAATTCCTTGGATAAAAAGCAAGATGAGCAGCAGCTTCAGGCAGGAAGCATGGTTTCTCATATTTCACATAATGGTGAGTTTATCCTAAAGAAATACTGCAGATTTCTACATTCCTGTACAGTGACATACAGTGAGAGCAACCCTGGGCCATGTCAGATTCTACAGGCATAATTTGTTTTTTCTATCTGGAAAACAATTTCTTATACACAAAAAACTAAGACCATAACTACTGAAGTTATGTCTGCAGTGCAAGACTTGACTACGGCTGCAAACGTCACTTACTGAAAGGCTTGGTATCTAGGAATACTCTCCAAAATTAACACCCTAAACAGCTCTTGCTTGAACCTCAGGGATCTCTAAATTGGAAAAAATATTGCCTCCAAAACCTCCAAAAGGACTGAGAGTATTCTATGCAGCAGAAATAAAACTGTCCAATAATATTATACTTCAATTTTTGGTCACTTATACATCCAGGAATTTTGCCTATGCACATGAGCCCATGCACTGCTGTCCAGAAATTTATTTGGGCAGTCTTAGCAGACTGAGGGAGATGTATGCTTGCAACTCTTTCCCATCATAAAACCCTAAGACAAATATTCCAAAATTATTAGTACACAGATGAAGACTGCATCACTGAAAACGGGAAGCAAGAAGCACTGTTATTCTGATTAATGAGTTTCAAACTCATTAAACAAACCAAACTACATCAACATGAGCTGAGAACAGTTTAAAATCCACACAGGATTTTTAGTAACTGTCCACTGAAGCAATAAATAAGCCACCAGAAAGCACTTTCTTCAGGTATGAGGTAACGGAAAATATGGACCTTACATTTCAAAAAATATACATTTACACAGAGCTGGAAAAAAGCTGGTGTGCCACATATGAATACATTCACATCAGTTTAATTTTTCTGACCCAAGTCCAAAAATCTGGTTTTTTTTCCTCAGGCTGATTAAGATAAACCGCAAGTTCCATACAAAGAAAAAAAAAATTATCTGGATGACAAGTAATTAACCGGTTCTGGATACATTTCAAATCCAAACCAACTGATATGAACAGAAGGCAGAAGACAAGGATTGACTGATTCCAGAAACATTCAGGGATGTGCTCTTCTGCCCCACGATAAAACCCTGGAACACTGGAATGCTAAAGACTGATATCAAGATGGCTAAATTCCAGACCAAATACTTGTAGAAAAAGTAAGAGGGCATACCTGACTTTTTTTTTAACCATTTCTTAAATATTTGGGCACAGACCACAAAACAGATGGAGCAAGAGACAAAAATCAGTACATCATGAAATTCTAGTCAAGTGAAAAAGATGGCACAGAAATTCCCATGTCTCCAATATGATGGATGTAATATCTGAAAAATAGAAACACCTCCTCCTGGAAAAAGAGAAAACCCTTTCATATACCAAAGCTAACTTAGCTATTAGAGCTGCCAATTTCTGTTCAAGATTACAGGATTGAAGATGAGATTAAAAATAAAGCCAGGCTGAAGTGAACTCAGGTAATGTTAAACTAAGCTCAGTTACCCAAGAGCTTCAAAAAAAGTAGTGAGCTGCAAAATTGCTGCTATTGGATGCAAGAATCCAAGGAATGAACAAAAGAGCTGATAAAAGCAGGCTTAGGATTTAGAGCTTTGTATTAAGCAAAAGTAAATGAAAGTTCATAGAGGACCCAAAAAAACTGGAACAAGGAGTGATGATATCATTAAACAGAGGTCTGGGAGATAAAGAAATTTCAAAGCAAGCAGGAGCAATTCATGTTTTTGCACTTCAGAAACTACTACGTACTTCCCTGAAACCACATCTACAGTACTGTTATATGCAAGTGTGTCCTCACTGTATCACTCATGATACAAATGTGTTGTGGAGAAAGATTGATAAAGAGATGCTCTACAGCACCTCAAAGCTGTAACCAAATCACCTTTGTATCATTGGGATAGCACAACAGGAATCTATCCATGTGACTTCACATCATCACCACAGGGAACAACCTCTGCACCAGCCAGGGCAGACAGAAACTTGTAAACCTGTTCCACTCACAATACACTGCTTTCACTGACAGCAGTGATAAATAGTGTCCTGCCCATCAGTCCTCAAGGCCTCAAACACACAGAGACCAGCTATTTTGTCTCATGGGTTTTATGGAGAAATTATCTGTTGTAATTTCAGATGCAGTACTCTGTACTTCCTACTGTGAACAATTTCAGGTTTCTTTTTTATGTGACAGCTTTACAGGAAATGAAAACTGATCATCCCAGCAGTAGTACCACGAGAGGAGGTCCTGACAAGCTGCAGACCCACAGCTCCTCCACACCAATATCAAGCAAGGGCAAAGCTGCTCAGGAGCACTATGAGGACAGGAGCCATTGCCTGGCCACAGCAGCTGGGACCCATTTGCTTCCCAGTCACCTCTGAACAAGGCATTCCTTTTTCTCCTCCAAGTCACACAGCACACACAGGTGCATCATCACCATCTTGCAAAGAGTTTGTGCCTGCCCTGGTGACAGTCTGTCCCTTATCTTAGTTGTGTGAAAGTGCACATTTGGCCACATAACACCCCAGGTCTGCCAGGTGAGCAGTGTGCAGCCGCTCCCCAGAACATGTCATGTGCTTCTGATCAAGGCCTGAGATGGGACAGGACAGCAGCCTGACACTTGACCCAACCCACACCCTCATTGTTCACACAAGACTACAGATCTGTCCGTCCTTTTTTAGGTGTTATGTGCATTTTAGCCACAAGAGAGAAATACTTCTGGTCATGTGATGGCAAAGGCACTGCAAGGTCACTCAGAAAGAGTGGCAGGGCCAGATGAACCGGTCGGACATGCCAAACATTGTCTGCAGGTCACAGGATGATCTCTCAACTGACAACACTGTATAATAATTTCCTCAGGCAACTTACCTGAATGAAAATCCATGAGAATTAAGTTAAAATGTTAAATTAAACTTACTTAGATGTAAGTTAAATGATACATCCATACCACAGCAGCTTTTTCATAAAGGCTCTCAGTTGGTCTTGCACAACATAATTAAACAGCAAAATCAGTCTAGACAAGGCTCAGGACTTCAGCACAGGCCTGTTAGTCTCATTTTCAGAGCTTATATTCACATGCTGAAAGTTACTCTGAGTACTTACACTGCTCTGTGGACATACCCCAAAACAATTCCTACTTCCTCATTTTCTAAAACTGAAGTTGTAGAGAAAACAATTAATCACTGTGAATTTGCTATTGTAAAATAATTCCAAAATCTGAGCACAACTAAATCAAATTATTGTATGTATATATAGCTTATGCTCTAAAAAAGAGCAAGAAAAACTCACTGAAGAACACTGACTTATTATAAAAAAATATTTTATTTTAATGAAAAAGGAAAACAATATGTTACATTAATTATTCTTCCAATTAACTTCTTCAGGAGTAATGTATTTCCTTTCGAAAAAATTAATGTACACAGAGAAAGCAGGTTAGACTATTTCACCCCACAAGATTATAACTAGAACACAAGAACCACTTAAGGAAGGAAAGAATCAAGCCTGATACCACTGGAATGTTCTTCAGGCTGGGCATTTGATGTGAGCAATTGTTTACCAGTAAAAAGCACAAAATCGCTTAGAGATCTGCTCTCTTGTGCAATTTATTTCAGGAAATGGAACTCTGGTAGTTATACCTGCTGAGCTATAAGATGTTCTGCCAATAAATAGAGTTGACATTTGAGGATGCTACATTTCAGCCAAAAAAATACGCTTTGCAACCCAGAACTCCTCTGCCAAATAGAATCTATCATGTTTCTCTGCCCTGAAAAATTTTGATTATGGTGGGTTTTTTTTCTTTTTTTGACCTCCATAAATATTGAAAATTTTGCTCTTTTGTTTTTGGCAAACTGACCAAAGAGAACAGAGTAAAGTAAGAATAAAAAAATAAATAAAAGCTATAAAGTGCAAGTATGGAAGAGATGTTCCTTCTAGCTCTAAAGAAAACTAGTGTTGTGCAAACACCTCAGCGGAACAGACTACAGCATTTGGTCAGTTTTGAGTTAAAAATTTCTACAATTTCTAGTGCACCAAAAAATTAAAATTTTCACTTGATTAAGATCATAAATTGCTGCTCACTACTTAACAAAACAGTTCGAGTTACTTACAGGGATATTAGACCACCTTTCACAGTGGGCCCTATTCAGATCAGATTAAGCCCATTCCTACTCTTTCTCCATCAACAAAATAATCATTCTCTTGCAACATTAGAGAAATCAGTTCAAAATAAAAATCTCTGGACCTGATTGAAGAACAAGAAGGTTCAACACAAGTTAAACCTTATTTCATAAACCTTATTTCATAACTTCTAGAAGAAAAAAAGTATGAAATTTCAAGAACCCCGGTAGACTGAGATTATGAAGCAAGAGGAATCATCTTTACATGCTTTAAATTAGCCTTCTCAGAAGTGCCTTCATAAGAACAGTGCCATTAAAATTCAAATTAACTCCAACTTCTCTGTGAACAAAAAGTCTGAACTTAATATTAGTAATTTACAACAGGTATCTTGTAAATCTTTCACAGCACTCAACTTCAGGGTAGCATTAAAAGCATATTTCTAAGCAGTTTGAAGCCTAATCTACAAGGAGATTGCTTATCTACAAAGCCACCTGCATGCTGTAATTTGAAGTATTATGCTGAGAAAAGAGTATGTAGACTATTTTAAGTGGCTTTTTCCCCCCTACTGTTTACAAAAAACATTTTTGAAGTATCCATAACACAACTTCCCTGCTCTCAACTAGTGAATCACCCTCTGCTAATCTTAGGAAGAAAAAAGAAAAAAAAAAGGAAAAAAATCCTTCCCCAGATATTTGCCTGTTTAACAGTAGCTTAACTCCTGCCATGTAGCTCTTTTCATTTTTATCATTGTTTCTCATCCCAGTTATCCATTTTATCCCTCTGTCCCAGCTGCCAGTTTCCGAATCATTAATACAGCCAGAAAACAGTAGTAGGAGTATTGGCTATTTTTGCAGGAAACTGCACAAGCAGCAGTTAAACTTTGTAGAATCAATCACACAGCTGGATCAGGTCTAACCAAAACAACTGATAAACTGGGTGAGCCAAGTGACAGGAGATTCCCTGGGAGAACACCACATGTTCAAAGACATTTAATTTCAAGTGTCTTAACACAGCAGCTGAGTTGCTGTAATTTATTTTGTAAGGACTCAAGCCACCAAATGTGTTCAACACATTTTACCTTACTATTGGGAGTGGTTAAGAACACGCAGCCAGCTCTGATCATCTGCATGTAAACATTAAGCCATTTTAATTGTCCTGATTAAAGGCTACCATTCCAAATTTCAAGTGAAAAATTCTTGAAAGCCACTAAATAAATGCTGATGTTCCTAAAAGAATTCCCTTAAAGGAACACCTGACTGGCCCCCTCATCAGTGTAAATCGCCAGCCTGGGTGCTGACAAGATACATCCTTGGCAGCTGCAGAACCTCATATTGGGTTCTCCATGTGTGCTGTGCATGGGCCACCACAAAGCTTCCTCTGACATGTGCCCACAAGATGTCAAGGGCAGCTTGTCAACCACAGCACATCATGCTGCACCCCTGCATGGACTCTGACAGCATCCAGCCTTCCAGGAAACACAGCCAAAAGGCTGTCCCTTATAGGATAAATTTTCTTACAAGTCTAACACGAAATTCTGGTCTTGCTGTGATCACTGGGATTTTTACAGCCGACTGAAGACAGACAAAATTTCATTGCCATTTTTAAAATGTCCCATGCAGAGGACTGCACAGCAATATATTAAAAAAAAATAAAATTAAAAAGCTTTAGATTGAATGTTGCCCCAAACTGGGCATCATTGGTAAGGGAACCAGTCCTATACCAGCATAGAGAGCTCTGGCCCACCTGCATCCTGAGCACCATACACAACTGACTCTCCACATCTGAAATTAACAGCAGAGCAAGAGAAGGCACAGAGTAGGGTGACTAACTTAGCTACCTCTGAGAAATCAGCTGCTTTATGGGGAGACACAAGAAAGGCTGGGACTCTTCAGTTTAAAGAGATGGCTGAGGGAGATATATCTGATGCCTGTGAAACTGTAAAGGCAGTAGATGAAAAGAATGCAGACCAGGTTTTCTACAAATCCTACAATACTAGGCATCAGGAAGACCTGGTGAAATTAGCTGATCAGCTTAAAACCAATGAAGGACAGCACTGCTTTGCACAGAGCACAGTGAACATCTAGAATTTGTTGGCACAAAGCTGTGGAGTCAGAGAGGACCAGTACATTCAGGAAGGGACTTGACAAATTCATAGACAAGTCCAGAGACACCAAATGATATAAGCACACTCCCCAACATCCCTAGTCTAACGGCTGTAGGATATTAGGGGAAAAAAGTGGCAAACCCAGTCCTCTGGCTTACATTAAATTCCTAAATTGCATTTCCCTGTGGATGCAGACACGTTACTTTCTTAGATGGTCCATTGGTCTGCTCAACGTTTAAGTTCTTAAGCATATTGTTATGAAGCAACAGCAAAAACCATACTAGGAATTATGAGCAAATTTGGCCTGGCTATGCAGGTCAACAGAGACTGCAGCTTTTTAAGTCAAGGCTGCTGTTTATGTTTGTAGAGAAAATTCAGTGGATCATTTCAGACTGATACATAGAAGAGGCAAATAATCACAGGTATTAGATACACATTTACTTCAGAATTTCTGCTACAGTTTTGGTCTATTTCAGTGTAACTAACATGCAGAAACTGAAGCACGGCTTGCAAAGCTTATCTTGATAAGCAATGACAATGTAGGACCAAACAATGCTAGTCTCCCTAGATGACATCAATTTCCAGCTTGAAATGTTAAATTGTTCCAGTGTTGTTTTTCTGGCTTACCTTCACTGCACTGAAGCAGAAGGCATATAGGACAATCAGAACAACAAAGCTCCGGGAAATGCTGTACAGTGCAGACACGAACCCAGCAGCAGCTGAAATAGAGACATGTGGTAAGTGGGAAGAAAGAGGAACTTTGTTTCTGACAAAAACTAAGATGACAGTGTAGATGCATCTCAATCTTCCCTGCTACTTAAGCTATAATGAAAAACAGAAAACCCACTACCAACAAAAAATCTCAATGCTTTATCTCTCAAGGGCCTTTTTAAACTCAGTGAAATTACACAAAAAAAACCTTTCACACATCAAATATCTTGTCAATATGTCTTTCTGTGGAAGAATACAAACTTTTTTTCCTAGATGTTAACAGAAAAAGAAAGTTAAATGTTTTCTTTTTTAATAAATATAGTAAAGATTCACATGATTCATACCAGGAAAGAGCTCTTTGATATCAACCATAATCTGCAACCTATAGTTTCGAAGACTTGTATACAACAACTCAAAATCAAAAAGAAATCTAATCAAGTGGGCCTTATAAGTATTAATCCCACTGTTAAATGGATAGTATTAGCTTTTTGAGCTTTAACATGCACTGTGCTATGTAACATGTATATTCTAATTTGAGGTTATAAGGCCAGAAAGGGATAGCTCAGGCTGCAGATGGCTACTTACCAGAACCACCAAAAAGCAACATATCTATTTGTTCCAAAAGATATATGCAGAAGGTATTGATTTGAGGGAAAAGTCCAAGAAGAGAAATTGCAGGAAAGCAATATAAAAACACTAAGGAAAAGAAAAAAAAGTATTTTAGAACACAGTCACATATCCAATGTATGAAAAATAAAGAAATATGCATGACAGGAGAATAAGAAATTGTTGTAATAAATTCTGAATATTATTTAAGTGTGCATACCTTAACCTTAGCAGCAATGATTACACTCTCCTCCTCGTGTATTCAAAATAATAATGCTATTTTTCACAAAAGAAACGAAAGCTCAGAGTTAACCCTAAGATTAATTTTTGGATAAAAACAGTGGCAGAAAAAATAGCATTACATAAACTCCTTACTGCCTCTCAAATACTTTCAAAGTTATATTTGTTCCTTTCAAAGTAGAGAAATTTTAATTTGCAGACTTTGGAACTTGAATCTGAGATGGCGTCCTAGGTTACAATGTAGAATTGTGCCCAAGGTTTGTATTCTATCCCCATGAGCCATTGGAGCCAGGTGGGGCAGTGTTTTCCTTATCTTCTGTTAATGGGCCCAACAATGCCTTGCCACATGACTCATAGATAACTCCCTCCGGGAGTTATCTCTGTTTAATAGGCCATCAAGGACCCACTGCATGACTCATAGAATGAGATCAGCCCATTGGGAGATGCTCCGCCCATGGGGAGGAGCCAAGCATTCCCACCTGGATAAATCCAGAGTTTGGGACAGCACAGGCAGCTTTTACCACTGGACTCCCAGAGGAGACAAGAGCTACCAGACGTTTCTACAGGAATCACTGCTTTGACAAGACCATCTCATCTGGACTGCTACTACCACCCTAACTAACAGGGTGTCAGGTTGTATTCTGACTCTGTCAGTAGGGTTTTTTTGTACTATTACTTTTATTTTATTTTACTTTCCTTTATTTTCTTTTCATCTTATTAAATTGTGTTTCTGACTTACGGTCCTTCACTAGTTTTGCTTTCAAACCAGCACAGATGGTTCAAGAACAGCTATAACAATTCAATATAAACAAAAAAAAAAGAATTTTAATGGCTAAGATCTGAAATATCTTGGCTATCACAATATCCTGCCTCTTCCAGCAATCAAGAGCAGACAATTACAGTAGCCCCTAAAAATGGGAGAAACCTTTAGCAAAGCTTCCTCAAAATATTCCACCAGCTTCCAGCAAAATGGACTTTAACTTTGCTGTAGTGAAAAAACATTAAAAACAGGTAAGAAATTCAGGGGTAAAACCCAGTCTTACAGATTTACATACTCCTTCTGAATAGAAATGCTAATTTTAATGGCTGCCTCATAGACAAGGAAAAGCAGGAGCCATAGCTCAGGCAATCATGCCGCTAGTCTTATGTTCTGTTCTCATCCAGCAGTCCTCCTCTCCATTAATTCACTCTCAGCTCCACCATGGAAAATGCTAAGCAAGGCTGTCTAGCAAAGCATCTAAACACTCACTTGACCCAAGTGTAAACATTCAGGGATACATACACATATTGAATCATATTCTTACTGCTTCATTGTACTAGTACCACAATGTTCTGCACGGCAGAGAGAGATGTGTGTCAGCCACTACTCCTTGTAAACAAGTATGTCTTTGTTACTTTAGAACCTAGGAAGACTGCAGTTTCCTCCTATTCATTCTCATAAAAAGCAAATAAAACAAATCACTAATACAACTCATTCCCCATTCCCAGGTCAGATTTTTGAGAAGCAAACAAAAGGATTTGTGTTCTTTGCTGAACGCTAATTTCACATCTGCCAGCTCATCCTACTAAGGCATCTTGTGCAAAAAGAAAACAATACACCAAGTTTGATCTGACAGCTTTTATCTTCACTGTATTATACATTACTGCTATCTAATACTGTAAATCTTGCAGAGAAAGTCCAACACAGGAGAGAAAACAACGTGCTCGAGTGTTAAACACAGACAGCACTCACTTAAGTATACTTGGATTCACAATGCATCGTCAACACTACTTCCTGCTACTGGCTCAAATTATCCATATGTAAGAAAATGCAGAAATGCTCTTTTCTCAGCCTTTTATATACAAATGCCAGTATTAAATTCCTCTTCCTCTATTACTCTGCACATTCTTTGATATTCCACCAAGTCATGCCAAGCCAAGCAAGGACCACTCTTGAAGATAGGCAAAATGGCACAACAGAAAACTGCTCAGCAGGCCATGTGGACCCACTATGGATTAACTATCCCAAAAACACACTGCTGAAACTCTCAGGAGATATTGTTCCTTCGGCAAAGGATTTGCAGAACTGCCAGAACTCATCTTAGATTACTGACTTACAGCCCGAATGATTGTCTTTGCTGTAGCAACCTCAGAAAAAGTGGAATAACAGCAGTGGAAGGAAAGATGAGATTTTAAAGAGTTGACAGTACACCAAGATATATAGAGACAAATGTAAACAAGGAGAGAAAAGTTAGTTGACTGTAAAATTGTCCTCACCTCACCCACTCTCTATTAATACCTTGAACAACCCTAGCAACTTCTTTAGCTAAGGCAGCTTAGTTTATCTCATCCTGCACCAAGGAGCAGACCGGACAGGAAAATAAACAGTTGTCACCTACAAAAGGATTAAACTTAGAAGCAGCAGTTTCCCTTGTGGGAAGCAGACAATAAAAGTAACTGTTTAATCCTTTGAAATTGCATTAAGAATTCCAGAGAGAATTTCTTGAAGCATCGCACATTTTCATACAGACCCACACCACCTTTAAAAGCTGGACCGCTAAGAGATCATTATGTGAGCTGCTGCATTTAACACTGCAGATTTCCTCTAAACAGCACATATCACACAAACATGAGAGGGAAACACAAATTATGACTTTGGAAAATTTGTATCTTTTGAGAAATGTAGAATTGCAACATCATGTTGCAAACATTTTAGACATTTAGAAAAAGATTACTTAAAAAATTATATATCAGAGTAGTAAAACATGTTTTTTTTCACAAGGAAAATAAAAAGCATTATTTCAGTGAGACATAGTCTTTTTGGTCTCCCACCCCTGAACATGGGAGAGCATAACATTCATAGGCTTTCCTCCCTTGACAGAAGGTCAATCACTGTTAAAAGGAGCAGGCAGAGGACTCACGATCACAACATTTTGCCACCTCCTGATTCTTAAGTCTTCTGAAATGTCTGCCAAATAATTTCACTTACCTGTTGAATGTTTAAATGGTTTCATCACAAGAACTATCATATATAAAATATACAACTACTTTTGTCACTAACCACACCTGTATCTTCCAGTGACTGAGGTTGGTTGTCTGTGCCCTTACTTGCATTTCATATGTTAATCTAGCAAAAATGTTAACTGAAATAAGGAATTCAAGATGAAAATCCCAGTCAGAATTAAAGTCATGAACTCCCAACTAACAGAAATATAAATCAATAGCAGAATCATCACCAATTTAAAATAAAACAGAATCAGATAATAGAGTAGATTGAAAATAAATTAACATGTTAAAAACCTTGTTTCCTAAGTAATTAGGTTACATCTAACAAATCTGCAATTATTTTCTTTTATGACCTTGTTTCAAGACTTTTATCAGAGTATGATATGCGGCATCACACCAGCTCAAATCTATGATTTCCATGGCTTTTGCTTTTTATCATAATAAACACCTGAAATAAAAGACTTTTCCTTTCCTCGGTATTTGCAACACACAGTCAAAAATTCTTTGTTTTCAAAACATATCAACTCCAAATACAATCAATTATGAATAAATATTAAGATATAAACTAATAAATCACCGTATGATGACAGACCAATAGAAAGAGATTAAAAATACCGAGCAAACAGGCAAAATTGCAAAACAGTAGTAAGACATTATTGGTATTCAGAGGCACCAACCTCCCTCATTATTTTATAGCCCAAACCAAGTATTTCTATACATTCATTACCTAAGAGAATCTACACTAAAAGTGCAGCAAGATGCCACAGGATGCCAGACTGCCATGCTTACAGGGGTCACTGCACTGTGAACAACTGCAAAGATTCACAGCAGCCAGAAGTTAGGACTTCCCTCGAGACAAAGCAAGGAATAGCCAAAGCACAGCACCAAACACCACTTGAACCAATACACCTTGGCAAAACAAGAATAGGGGACAAGCAAAGGGAAAGGGTTTCTTCTCTCTTTCTCATTAAACACATGCCAGCTGGGGAGATGAGCCTGTATTTCCTGTCTCCCCCACCCCCTCCTGCTTCAAGAACATGCTCTGCCGTCTCTTTTGAGACCAGCCAAAATTAACACATTTATACCCACACTTTGTTTTCTTATGCTGGTTGCTATAGTTTTTCATTTATCTCTATCCCAAGTGTCATCTATGATTCTTGTTGAATTATTTATCAGCATTTTTACTGCTCACCTTTGACAGACAGACAGAGAAAATAAGATGTAAGGAGAAACTTAAATGAGACCAAAGGAAAGTAATGAAAAAAGCTAATTAAAATAGGTGAGATGCATCTCTTCATATTCCCCTGTTTCTGGTGAGAAGAACTGAGAGACATAGGACCCATGTTAAGGTCCAGAAGGCTCTCCTAAAAATAGTATGCCTTTCAGGGAGCGTGGCCTGCGTATGGCAAAAAGCAAGCACAACAGTCACAGGTGAACAAAGACCTTGAAGGTCATACATCATACCACAAAACATTTTTCTTCTACTACATTAAGCTCTCCTGGTTCTAAATTCACAACCAACAGGCCATCTTTGGTACACTACAACACACCTTTCCAAGAAATTTTCACAACTTTTACGGTACACCTCACATTTCCTACTTTGTACCTTAACAGTCTTGCACTATTCACGGGAGTGCAGTCCAGCACGAGTATCTGCAGCTCAGCTGGTGTAACATCACAGTTACAGACTGTAAGTGTGGTGTGCAACAGGAAGAAGTGTCCTGACAGAATAGGATAATGTCAGCTGTGGCCACTCCAACTTAGTGCCAAAGGATCATCAAACCTGTCTTGGGGCAATATCTGAATGTCAGAACATGCAACCTCAGAACATGATTCTAGAAGGAAACAGGTTGAAAGAGCTACTGCAGAGCGACTGCTCCACACTAACTGGTCTCACGGACAGTATGATTAAACTAAACCAAGATAAAGCACTTTCTTCATGATCAGAAGACTGATGTCCATCTGAGGAACAGGCATGGATTAGCTTCCAGGCATTAAATTTAAAACTCAAGTTATTCTGCAGTAACTGCACAGACAAGCCATTACAAAGATTAACTGCATTTCACAGATGATGATTTTTCCTAGTAATGTCAGTGACTTTTAGTTTTCTATGGAGACATTTCTATGAACCTCATTTCATGAAGAACTCCTTTTGCATGAGGGAAGGTTGCCAACTGCCCCCCGCCCCATCTTAAGTCATTCAAATGTTTCTATCAACTTGACTTTGAGTTGTGCCTCCAAAACTTGCATTCGATTGCCAGCATGGGAAAACACAGACTCACACTTTATTCCTTTTTGCAGTCCTAAGAAAAATATTCACTCACCTATTACATGGTCTCTGGCTGACTGGAGAGATCTGGGTGAGAAGAGCTTCAGGCCATACATTGTATAAACAGGAGGATTTGTGTCTTTAGACCCAGCATCTAGCAGCAAAATAAGGCCACACAATATACAAAAATATACAGGTCTGCTGTAGATTATGATTTTATTGTGTCCCTGGAAGAAAAAACCAAAAAGTTAGACTTCTATATTCATTCTTCTACTGCATGCACTGTTTTAACCTGGAGAGAGGGTCAGGGGTCAGACAAAATATTTTAATGACTTATACATAATAATTAGTAATAAAAACGTTACAAGGTATTTTTTCTTCTCCAGAGGAGACTTTCAAAAGGCACAATGAGCAGTTAAGACTGACTCCAGCAATCATTTATGCTTTTGAAAACCTACCCTTCTGGACCTTTTAAAACTCATTAATTCCAGGAGTCATCATTTTCTGTGGAGAAAAAAACCCTCAATCTGTCTGGATCTTTCTTTTCAGTAGAAAAAGGATTTTTCTCTATATTTCTTCTATTTTAATGAACATCTGCTTCAGGTGGCTTGACTTTTTTTCAACTTTACGAAATATAAAATTAATTTAATTTTTAATTGAATCTTGGGAAGAAAAAATGTAATAGAGCATATCCCCAGTACAGTGTGAGGCATGGGCATGGATTTTTCTTCAACAGTTTAATTCTTTTGTTTCTTTGAACCACTTGACAGCAAATCAGCATACCTTCTGAAGGGAGTGACACTCATCAGCAGTTTCTGGTCTGCTTCTCATAAAGCACTTTGAAATGATGATCCAAAGGAATTAGGATGTGGAAGGTCTGGTGTCTTTCATACACATCTCTCACTCAATTGATTCCCACTAATCCTACAAAACACTCTTGTGGGGCTGCAGGCCAGGGAAACTAACAGACACTTAAGAAGAACCTTAATAGTTCTCCTGGTAGCAAGCTTAAGGGTATCTAAGACATTTTAAACACTGATGAGTCAAAAGATTCCTTGAGTGTAAAAAGCCAGGAGCAAAGTGACAAGAATCCAAGTTTGCCTTGCATAAAGCCGCCGTGCAACTGTTCTTATTTGAAAAATGTAATTTAAGCGAGTATAATAAAAGATCACGTCTTTTTTTGAGTCTACTTACTGACTTGAAACTGTGGCTGTGTTTGTTTGGCTGCCAGCCAAGCTCGTATGTTAGATTGCTATTAACTGATCTGTACTCTCTTTTGGGATCAATCAGTTAACAAGGTGGCAGATTACAGAGAACTGGTGGGCTTACATCGTGCCTCACATCCATGGAATATGAATCAAGTCAGGGACAAAAATCCTTACTGTTTAATCAATTTCAATTACACATGTCCACAAAATAATCCGTGAAGAATTATAAAGATAAAAATACAACTTTAAATAAGAAAAATAATTTGAACTATTACTTTCTGGCCTTTTTGTTCATTTATGTAAAATATGAGCTGTGCCTTAGGTAAAGAAACCAATAAATATGCACCTAAACAAATGCTTCATGTTTTATATCCTGACGTTCACTCCAGACCAAAGTCTGTTTTATTGTGATGTTACATTCTGCTCTTACCTCTTGAACTATGGAAGCCAGTTTTATCTTTGCATGGTGATTATTTGAAGACAGTTGGGTAAGACAGTTGATGACCACAAGCCCAGAGGTTTAACTCCACACACCTTGCAATTCCATGCAGAACACTGACACATTCAATTAGGATTACAGTGAATATTTAAATCTTACTTCTAAAGTAGTTCATGGTGTGCTGGGTGAAGAACTGGCTGAAAGGGCTGCAGTGAAAGGGGCCACATCCAGCTGGTGAGCCATCAGCAGTGAAGCTCCTCAGGGCTCAGTTCTAGAGCCAGCTCTGCTCAACAGATTATCAATGTAGGAACTGAATGCACCATTTAGCATGTTTGCCAAAGATACCAATCTCGGAGGTGCTATTGACTCTGTTGATGACCAGGTGGCTTTGCAGAGGGAACTAGATAGACTGGAACATTGGGCAGTGATTAATGAGATGCAATGCTAGATCCTGCCCCTAGGATGGAGCAATGCTGGGCATAAGTGTAAATTGTGAGATGAGTGGCTGGTAAGCAGCCCTGTAGAAAGGGACCTGGTGCTGCTCACCAGCAGGTTCAATGTGAGTCTGCTGTGAGGGCCAACAGCCAAGAGGGAAAATTGCATCTGGGGTGCATCAAAAACAGCAACATGAGCTGGTCAAGAGGTGATTATCCTGCTGTACTCAGAATTGGTGCAGCCCCACATTGAGTGCTGTGTGTTTTGGGCCTCACAATTTAAAAAGGATGTGAAGGTCCCTGAAGGCATCCAGAGGAGGGCAACAAAGCTGGTGAAATGGTTGGAAGGAACGTCCTATAAGGAGCAGTAAAGGACTTCAGGCTTGTGTAGTTTGGAGAGGACAAGGCTGAGGGGCAACTTCATTGCTCCCTACAGGTTCCCGATGAGGGGACATGGAGAAGGTGGGGCTGATCTCCTGTCCCATCCAGTGACAGGATGTGTGGGAATGGCTCTAAGCTGCATCAGGCAGGGACATTTCTTTTGAAAAGGTGGTCAAACACAGGAGCAGGCTTCCTAGAGAGGTGGTTGATGCCCCAAGCCTGTCAGTGTTTAGAAGAAGCATTTGGGCAATGCTCTTAACTACTTGTTTTGACTTTTGGTCAGCCCTGAAGTGGTCAGGCAGTGGCACTGGATGATCATTGTAAGTCACTTCTTAGAATAGAACAGACTAATTCAATCACTCTTACCATGCTAACTACAGTAATGCCACTTATGATTGAGGAAACAGATTCCAGAGGTTTTCTGAAAGCTGCAAAATGAGAGCAAATACTACCTTCCCTGTTTTTCAGGGGGTAGTGGTGTGTAATGAGACAGAATCCTGAAATCTTTCTAGAATCTTATCAACAGAAACAAAGCAATGCAGCAGCAATACACTCAGAAGGGCAGCGTCTGCACAGCTCTTGCATTAGTTGGGATGTCCTCAAAGTGAATGAGCTTCATAGAACACAGCAAATACTCCAGTCCTCACATCTGGAGAACATGCAACACAACACAAGAAAGAGGAACTGCTGCAAGTATTAGTGTGGTATTTCACACTGTTATTTACATGCTTCTTGTGAGGGGCATTATTTGGGACAGGACTGGTTTGAGGGCAACAGTAGACACCTTCTGGGAAAGAGAGGATCACTTCCCAAAAGTCACAGACAGGGGACAGACATTACATTTAATTTTTTAAGGTTTTAGAAACAAACAAACAGAAAAATAGGAGCAAAGCCCTCCTGTACCTGTCACTGACAGACAAAGCTAAGCAGCCCTTCACCAAAATGGGCATGGGGCAACACAACCTGTTTAACGAGGTATTTTAGATATTAAGGGCTCATTTTGTTTTACTAGGCAAGCTCACCAAATTTTGTCATGCAAAACTGATTTAATCTTGGTGAAATGACTCCACTCTGCATTCTCATTTAGAAGAATTTAAATAATGAAGCAGAATTCCTTTTATATTTTACATCTCATTTGTTAGACAATCTTTTTTTTCCTTCACTGATAAAAATTTCAGTGAAAGCTCTTCCTTTCCCAAAGTCTGCTAAAATGTCACTTTTTTCCATGTCCATGTTTCTCATTAATATGTTTCAGATACATATTCACATCTTACCAACACAGCAGTGATGCCTCTCACATCTCTATAAAAATATTAAGACTTTCAACAAAGAATAATTTCACAAACACTTCCATTTACTAAAACAGTAGTTTTGACTGCAAAGCATTTTGATGGGAAAATTTCAGAAAGATCTAATGGGGTTTTTTTTGTTGTTTGTGGGTGCACACACATAAGAGGAGAAAGACAGAAGGCTTTTTTATATAAAGAAATGTGCATGTGCATGTGCTCAGTTCTACAGAAAAGCTTACAGGGACAAATTAAAAATACTTAGTGCCTTATGGGATATAGGAAACTGCCTATGGTAGCTACACAACTGAGTTAGCTATCTGCTTTGGCACGTAACAGGACTGAGACAATGAATTTATGCAAGAGATTCTCTAAATCTTGTTAAGAGCACAACTGCAATCTTTCAAGCTCAAATGCTTGTAAGCCCAAGCTAGATCCTGAGCTATACAGGTGTCCTATGAGGTACTCAGAGGCAAGCTCTCCTGATCCTTCTATAGAGCCATTTACTAAATGTAAAATGCCTAAGATTTTCTAAAACCTTTGAATGCACATGACAAGGACATGTCTTGGATCTCTGAATTTTAATACCCTGCAGGCACCAGTAATTGTTTGTATCAGGTCACTAACAGCAAAATATAACACACTTTGGAATGGACTTGATTTTATTCTCTCCAACACTCCAGTGAGGAGGCTGTTCCCAAATTTCACATCCCAGATCCACGTAACCCTTTGTAATCAGCAGCTAAAGGCCACCAGCTCTCAATGAACCAGAACTGGAAAGGCTAAAGCTCCAGATGACAGCAAAATTAG
This sequence comes from Acrocephalus scirpaceus scirpaceus, assembly GCA_910950805.1. Classification (NCBI taxonomy): domain Eukaryota; kingdom Metazoa; phylum Chordata; class Aves; order Passeriformes; family Sylviidae; genus Acrocephalus; species Acrocephalus scirpaceus. The sequence continues at coordinate 43,844,463 of OU383775.1, forward strand.
ACTCTCATCTTATGGCAGGCACCAGTACTACACCTGCAGCAACAATAAATGCCAGCTCTTCCTCAACAGCAGCAAGTGAATACATTGGCACTCAGGAGGAGTTTGGAACAAAAGCTTACGGCATCTCTAGGTACAGTGTTTTCTGAGCTCACTGGATGCTTTTTAAAGCAGTCTTTCAAAATGCTACAGACTAGAGATAACAAAGTCACAAAGTCTCAACAAACAGCAACAAACTCTGCACATGAGACAGGGAAGAAGTCTGGAACCTCCTTGGCAGCCATGGATAACGTCAGGCATTAGCAGTCATGGATCCATGAATAGAACTTAATTCAGTGTGCAGATCTGAGGCTCATGATGGTTTGTTCCTCAGTCAAAAAAATCTCATTTGCATTTTCATTCATGGACATGGTATAGAGCATTCTTTAATCCCTCTGCTGTTCTGCATCCTTACATTAACATTAAGAGATGTTATTCTCTCTAAATTTAATGCAGTCACATGAATTATGAAACAGTACATGGAGTATCTCTTCTTGCCTTCTTGTTGTCCTATTTCTGAGGTGCTTAGTAGCTCAAGCAAGCCTTCAAAAATACCTATTGTGTTAAGAAGCTATAATGTAGAAATTGCTAATCTTCTATTTTAGCATGACAACACTTCTACCTTTAAAACCCTTAGTGGAAAAACTTTCTAAATTTTATTTCTGATGGAGTTTGTATAGTGCACCAAAAAGCTTGCAAGAGAGTATCCCTAATAAAGTTATAGGAAAGAAAAGGAAGATGGGAATACACCTATTGTTACTTTGTTCCACTGCTGCATGACCTAAACAATACGATATAGAGAATAACACTTGTAATAGTACTGTGATAACCTGTAATTCAGACCTAGATTCTGCACAAAAAAAAATGTTCAGTTTAAACACTACCTTGTGTTTAATGTCTTAAAAAAATATGGGCTGGATGGGTTCATAATGAAGTTTTGATTTAACTGCTTGCCACCCACTTTAAACAAACATTCACATTACTAATGTCTGATTAAGTGCAAACTATTTGATTACAGTTCACGTGATTATATCTAAACAGATGCCAGTTGAGCTGACAAATTATATTATTTTACTCACAAGATCCCCCAATTCTTCACTGAGGTTGGACTACTTCTTTAATGTATTGAAAGTATTACCCTACAATGGGTAAGTTGCTGTTTATTACCTTTCTCTACTTTTTATGCAGACAGGTACTTCCTATGAATGCATCATAACTAAAACCACCATAGCTTCATCCCTTAATAATTGGCATGGAAAAGAAATTGAGAATCTTCTGAAATCTAGTGAAGGGTGTAGCACACATACATAAACAACATCAATTTCAAGTTCAGCCTGTATTTCTAGCCTCTAAACTGACAAAAATAATTGTTCCCTGCCAAAGGGAACTGATCCAGCAGCAGACCTGAAGTTTTCAACATGTCATTTTTGAAGCCTGAGGGAAGAGAAGGTATCCTCAAAAATATTCAAAGAGCTTAATAAGTAATATAAGCAACTAGCTTTCAAGTGTAAAAGAAAGGAAGAGGCATTATGGCTACTGAAATGTCTTCCAAGATCCACAAATCAAAAATGCTGAGACAGGTGGAGTGGTAAGGTTGCAGTTGTAGGATGATGCCCCCAGAACAGTATTACAACAAGGACAGACTCGTGTAGAGAACTGGTTCTCTGCAAGGTGGTTGGCACCATCAGAGTTCAATTTCTTAGATATATCCAATAAAAAAAAATAGCAATCAGTGAGGATACTTATATCCTGCATTCACTCAAAGATTTGGCCATTTCTTCAGGACACAAGCACAGAAACTGTGACACCTGTGCCATTTGATGAGCTAATAATACTTTTATATATAAATCTTCAGTAGCATATTTAAAAAAATAAAAAGACCAATCCCCAATCTCAAAGAAAAAAAAAAGAAAAAAAATCCCAATTGATTAGCTATATAACTTAGCTGCTAGTCTGGAACTTCTGCTCTTCTCTGTCTGTTTCTAAAGGAGGGCAAAGAAAAGGTTTGTGTGATGTCACAGGATCGAACATCAGCAAGACAGTCCAGATGAATTTTTTTACTGCATATATTAATCTAAAGAAAAAGTACTTTTCTAATAGTGATAAATTCAAACAGCTTTAAAATAATTAAACCTAATACAAAGTCTTGAAATCACAGATGTCTTTTTCATAAATCAGCTAGAGGCGCCAATGACTGTGTTTCCCTGAACAGCCAGCTGTTTCACAGAACACACGTGATAACAGAGGAGAAATACTTGTTTTACTGACTGAGACTTACATGTATTGGTGAAGCAGGATCAGGCTGAACACTCTAAAAACAAAACAGAAAAAAAAGATCACAGAATCACAGAATTTCCAGGTTGGAAGAGACCTTCAAGATCATCGAGTCCAACCCATGCCCTAACACCTCAACTAGATCATGGCACCAAGTACCACATCCAGTCTTTTTTTTAACACATCCAGGGATGGTGATTCCACCACCTCCCCAGGGAGGCCATTCCAGTACTTTATCACTCTTTCTGTGAAAAACCTTTTCCTAATACCCAACCTATATTTCCCTTGATGCAGCTTGAGACTGTCCTCTTGTTCTGTCAGTTGCTGCCTGGAGAAAGAGACCAACCCCAGCTGACCACAGCCACCCTTCAGGAAGTAGAGAGTGACAAGGTCACCTCTGAATCTCCTTTTCCCCAGGCTAAACAACCCCAGCTCCCTCAGTTGTTTTTGATAAACTTAGAAGAAAATTCAGCAATTGGCTATGAACTTGAGTCCTACCTTGAGGAGAGAATACTGGCAGCTGGCCATTACGAGACAGAACAACAGAACCCAAATGTCTTTACAGAAGCCTTGGTTCAGAGTCAGGAATCCAAGAAGTGAAACAAGAACTACTAGAAGGACAGCAAACACATTTTCCTTTATATCTTCTGTCCTATGTGAATAAAAGTGTTGGAGAAATACAAATATTTATAGATTCATTAGAGCAAGGCAGGTGCATTTGTAGCTGGTATGAACTGGCAGTGCTGCAGCTATCAGAATTCACTGGATCCCATAACTACATTTCCATGTTCAACAGTATTTCACCCCCATGCCAAAAACCTTATCCAAAATGACAGCTAAAACATATAGGGAAAATGCACTAAAGTCTAATATCCCTTCCCAACTCACCTCCCAATTACAACTCCACAATAGAGATGATTTGAATGTAGAAAAGTTTATGCTTATAAAAGCACAAAACACCACAAAAAAAAGCATAAAAACCCCCAACACACGAACAACTACAAATAAAATCGAACACCCAAATGCTTTTAAATGAGGAAATAAGGCATTCCATTAATGAAAAATATACATCTGACAGCAAAGAACTGGATGAAAGAACAAATTTGTCATCTGATGTTTTATTTATCTGTTCTGTTAGAACGTGGAAGCTGAGATAAAATAGTGTTAATATTCAGGATGTAACAAAAGAGCTTATCAGCAGAAAAGATTTTCATGCAATTGAAACACAGAGATAAGACACCAGAGATAACTAAATATCTGCTCTGGACTTAAAGCTCCCTGACATGTAGCCTGATTTCTGCATCAGGTAAAACTGCCATCTGAAATTTGTGCTGTGGAGCCCATGTTAACCCATATGGCAAAGCACTCCCAACAGAAGCAGAGACAAATAAACTTGAACTGGAATAGAGGCAGTAAAAAATCAAAATCTCAAAAAATCAAAAGCTCAAAAATCTTTACCTGAATAACATTCTATAAATCATTTTCTTTTTTTAAAGATTGAAATACTTGGTTTACAATATCCTGGGACCCTTCTACTTCTGATTTTCTCATCAGAAATCATCAGATCTATAACACCTGTGAATCAAATTACAGACCAGTCTACAAGCCTGGTACTCACATGAATCAAAGTCTCTACCTAAAGACAAAGGGTAGCAGGAACCACTGAAACCAATCCTGAACTTCAACTTAAAGTAAAACCCCATCTATCCACTCAACCTGAATTCTCCATCTCTAGTGGTCAGCATTGCTTTATGGACACGTGGAGCCACTCACTGCAACACTATATAAAGCAGCTTTAAAAAAAACCTTACCTGTCCAACAATGCCAGCAAGGTAAGACGATCATACCAGACTTTAATCCACTTGCCAGGGAATATAACAAATTTGTAAAACTGCCTGTTCAGCTTCCGTTGTGCTGAAGAACATGAAGAATCCTCAGGGTCCTGGCTGGGCTGCTATAAAAACAAACCAGAAATACACAAAACTCTCTCACACTCACACACAGCTGCCAGCAAAACAGGTGTTGAAAAGGCCAAATTTACATGAAGTATCAGAATTTTTTTTTTTTTTTAACTACTAAAAGCAGTAGTGGGAGCATATTAGCATATTTGTTTTCTTAATTTTAAATTAGAAACAAAAATGTCACACCAGCTTAATTGTTGCAGATTAACAGAAGCTATATTACTTCTGTGGCTCAATAGTGACAATATGCTTTAAAAAGTAATACTAAATATTCATTTAAAAAGTAATTTTTTTAGTCCAGATCCAATACTTGTCTAAGGTTTCTTTTCGAAGATTTTCCCACGTATCAGGCTAATTACAGTACAAAATAAAAACATGACAGGACAAATCCTCCTCTTCAAATAAAAAAAAAAATAAGTAGGCCTTCAGGCCTAGAGGTGTGACTTATTAACTTTTCTTCCAGAACACAGCTTTGTTTATCTTTCCTAAGATGCTCTGAATACCACATCAGGTGTGCCTCCTCAAGAGCAGCAAGAGGAGGAAAAAGAATTGCAAACAAGCACAAATAGCATAAACAGCACTAATTTAAGAGGCTCTAATCTTATCATCATAATCATAAATCCACCTCTTTAAATATTGCTTTTGCCAGATTTTAAGGCTTTTTCCAACTCTTCTCTACAGCTCTCCTCCAACTATCTGCAGACCATCAGCCAAGCCTGCAAAGCTGGACAACAGATGAAAAAAATCTCAGCAAAGCAGTGATTTCTTTCCAAGGTATACCATTACTGATGGTACAGAGGGCGGAAATCACTTATTTTTCTTTCAATTTGAGATTTCAAATCACTGTAAAGTCCAGTGATTTTCAACCTCCTCCTAGGCAGCCTTTTCCCTGCCTCTCCCTAAAGATAATTAATCAACAAATATATTTATTATGGGACTCTAGGTAATGCCTACATTAGACTTGTTTATGTTAAATTAACTTTCCTAGTCAGGGAAGGGGATTTCTGTGGGAAGTAATTGATCATCGAATCACAACTGCTAGCAAAGCACAGTTTTTTTAAGCAACCTGTCCACCTGCACAAAGGAATTGTTAAATTTTTTCTCAGAATATTGGAGTAATTTCTAATCTTTGCTTTCTAGGAAAGGAATTTTACACAGAGTTTACACATGACAATGTATTCCTGTGCATCAGCTGGGAAACAATTCGTTGATATCCTCAGTCTGCTGGCAAACATGAGGTGAAATAGGCTAGCTTAAGCTCTGGAGAAAGAAATTCAAGTTTAGGCACTTTATCTCATGCCTCCAATTGACTAAAAGTATACAGCCATGCAGGGCTAGGGAGTTCAACTGCTAGTAGTGCCAGGCAATCACTCATATTTCTGAGCATTAAGATGTGCAAGGGGATGCTGGGCCATTTGGCATTCTTTTCTTTATTAACAATTCTGAGTGATTTAAAAGCCATGAGACCAATTGCAATCCTTTCACTACGCTGATTTTAAAATCTGAAAGTAGTTTATGTAGTCCAAGTTTTATTTTTATTACTACTTTGAAAAGTAACTTACAGATGTGGTTGGGGCATTTTTAAAGAAAAAAAAACATGTTTTAAAATATTATAGTTGCTAATACGGGCATAGTTTTGTTTCTCTTGGGTCCTATTACCCAGCAGAAAGTAAAGCAAAGCTCAGTCCACTGCAGTCATTAACTTCACACATCTAATGTAGATTGCTTGCCATAACTAGATAAAAAAATCAAAACAGTGGTAGAGAGTTCACTAAAAACATTCAAGGATCTGATCACTGAGTCCCCAGAACAGCCTAACACACCTTTATCTGGGTGCATAAGTGAACATTTTGGCTCCTGAGGAACTGCAACCTTTGGATGAAAGCCTCTGTGTGAGTCCTGTAGCGTAGGGAGAGAGTCAGATTTTTGAGCTGGATTTGGGAGACTCTCTGACTAGCCCTGAGCAAGTCATTCAAGTCTAACTGTTTTCCTATCAAAAAAGGGCTTATAAAATTCACTTCATAAATTTATATGGTGTCAGCAACAGCCTGAAATCAATGACAATGCTTTTTCTGACTTATGTAGGCTCAGAATTTTATGTTTAAAAAAAAAAATCAAAAGTTAGGACATTCTGAAATTGCTGCCTGGCTTGCCTACAAATTTGCTATTTGACCTTGAGGAGCAATCTTCCTAAAAGAGAAAGAAGAAATGGCAATTGTTCTCTAATTTACAGGCAGTTTACAAGACTATAAATATCTGGAAAACATCTGAGCCTTTAGATGGAAGACACTGTCCAAATTTGAAAGACACTATTTGGGACAATTTACTGATTTTTAGTTTAAAATAATTCCTTTATACAAGGTGCTTCTAGCCTCAAGTTCATGTGTGAAATCTTATATGAAAGGCAATTAACTGACATTTTACTGTTATTCATAAATACCAAACTAGAATTTGACATGGCAGAGAGAAAGTCAAAGGTATTATAGAAGGAATTCTAAAAACAGATTATAGCCCTAAGTCAGAGACCCCAAACACTGTGAAGTTCATGTCCACATAAGACCATGCAAACTGAAGTCTGAGGGCCTCTTTCTTTTACTAGCTGTATTGAGGAGGTGGCTTCAACATTCCACAGCAAACATTCAGAGGTCTGGTTGCCCAATTCAGAAAAGTGAAACCAGACATGAGGTTTTATGACAGCAATGAATCTGGAATAAACACTTCATACTATTAAAATCTGGTGGTGTGTCTAAAATCCTAACAGCTGTGTCCGCTTCCAAATGAAATATGATTGAAGATAGAAGATGAACTTTTTCAGTGATGCAGTACTCCCCTAGGACACTACTCGGTGTCACTAGAAAACAGCTGAGTTGCATCCATCAACATAAAACACATCTTCTCCCACACAAGCAACACCAGGAAAAGCAGTATAGCAAAATCAACGAAATTGTCTCAGGAACAAGCCTGCAGTATTTTTTTATTGAGCAGTTCACCAAGACACTAGAAACTCAGATCTGACAATGTACCCGTGGGTTTTCTGAAAGGGTCCTTCTGGCCACCATCAGTAGGAGCTGTTGCTGAAGTGCGCTGGCTGCTTGATCCCCAGAAGATGGCTCTTGGCTCTCTGAAGTGGTAGTACTGGAGGAGCTGAACTGTATTTCACTGTGCATAGAGGACAGGAAAGAAGGAGATTGTTTTAGGCAGCAGTATTTTCCTAACAATTCTGAAACATTATAGGAGAAAGCCTGTAATTACACTACTGGTTGGCTCACAGGACTTGGGAACCTTCCACCTTCATATCTGAAATCTAGTACAGATCCACAAAACAGTTAACACCCAAATTCTGACTTGATTTACTACATCCACCACAGAGAAACAGATACTTCTGTATCACAGCTTTTCTCATTCTGAGATGAACACCCTCAAGGAATCACACATCAGAAGTGCCTTTTTCTGTCCATTGACAATTTAAGTTTAGAGATGCACATCTACAGAGCAAAGCTGCAAAGTAGATACTGCAGAGATCCCAGAATAGCTTCCAATGAGCTCACTTAGGTACCAATCTAGTCTGGCTTCACCTGCACTGAATTTGATGAGAACTGATTTACCCTGCTGAGAATTCAGGCTACAAGAACTTCCTTCTGCCCTAGCAAGATAATAATACATGAGCTAATTCACATAAGGCTAGTTCAGATATCCCCCCTATACTGAGTGTAAACTCACCCTGAGATGGTCTTGGGCAAGATACTGTTTATTGTTTTTCCTCACATTTACTGTTTTGTCTTGTAGGTACAGCACCTAAACACATGCAAAAATCTGCACTTAGAGCAGCAGTGCCTGTTGGGTTGCAGAAATGGTGTTACCATGACATGACTAACTAGGTTTCAGAGACAACTTTATTGAAATTAAATAGTTGTTACCTGGGGACCTGGGGAAGAGATCTATTTTGAATACTTCCTTCTAATTCTTTTTTAAATGGGATTTAGACATCAGGTGCTCTGCTCCAAGCTCATTGCCCCATGGCCTCTGGGTACCTCCCTTGGGCTCTTAGTACTTTTCTATCTACATGAAGTGAAAGCATCTAAGTGCTCATGCAAGGTAGTCAATATTTGTTGTTCTTATTTTACATAAAGGCAAGCAGGAGGAAACTGGAGCAATCTGCCTACAGTCAGCCAGGAAGCCTATGGCAGTGCAAAGATTAAAACCCTCATCTTGCATACCCTACATTTGCCCCAAAGCACCTTATTAATTTCAGTTAACTCAACTTTCCTTGCTTTTGGTCACCAATTCCCAAAGGCTGCTATGTAACCCTTGTTAAGGCATTAAAATTGTGGCTGTCCTGCACAAAACTGGCTGTTAACTTCAGCTGCAGTGGTTAGCACTGTTCTGGAACATAGTTCAAGGTATGGATTACTTAAAAGAAGGACTGAAGTGTCACACCAGCAGGTTGAAATGCACACACTCTCTCCTCCCCTCCAGGATTTGCTAGCTCTGCCTGGACCAACAGCAGAAACAGGAACACAATCAGCCTCAGGATGTCAGCAGAAGAGCCATCCTGCCTCTGATTTCTGAGCCACGTAATTTATGTTTTCAAAGTCTTGATTCCTTGAATTCCTTGATCAGGCTTGAATTCCAGACCTGATATTCATCATCTGCCACTCCAGTAGAACTCTCAGCTGAGCAGAAATGAGAGCACCCCATGCTCCTGACCCTAATGGCTTCCTCTGCACTCCACACTCCTCCAGCTACAGACAGCAGCATGAACCACTCCACAGTCAGGAAAGCTGTCATGTTCCCTTTGGACAGTACCAGCAAATGAGAATATGGTCCAACACAACCCACTTGATGTCCCAGCCACAAGGCAGCCCTCTCTAAGAATCATCTCCTTTGTCATCAGCTATTAACAAAACAGTACAGAAGGGATGGGCACTCATCCAAGATCCTGGATCACAACCAGAAGATTTAAGCAGGAAGAAAGTGGAGAAAGCCTTGAGGAGTGTCTTCCAGAAGTAAGATTCCCACAGATATGGACTACAGAGCAACATTGTCCAGTCAGAAGGAAGGCAAGGGATTTTTTGTTTGCTTCCTCAGGATGAGCTGTCCCATTCCTTGTCACTGTGGGTGCAACCTTGAGTCTCCCAGTTCACAGCAGGAAAAAGGCAAATTTAGCCCAGGCTATGCAGGAACACTAGCCTGGGAATTACTGCCCAAAAGGTGACTCAAAAAGAGCAAGGGAATAAAACAGTGGTTGCTCATGCCTAAACAAAAGAGTCTATCTTCACTAAATTTCTGCATCTTTAGCTGTCTTTCTACAAAAGCCAAAAGTATTTTGAGATTGGACCACATCTTTAATACCACATTCACCAAAAATGGAAATGGCAGAAGGACAGACGGATGGAACAGAATACCAGGGGAATCTATCAGTTCTCAGAAATCAAAAATCTTTTTCTAATAAGACTTCTTCCAAGAATAAACTTAGGAGATCAAATCATCTCCCACCAGACTTGAAGTTAACCAAAAAGCCAAGAGCTCTCATAGTCTGGTTTGTGTTCACATTAAAAATCCTTAGCTCCGCCTTCCAGCAAGTGGCAGAGGAGACCACAAGCAGCCAGGACACTGACTGTGGGGAAGAGTCAGAAACTTTATAAGCCTGAAAAAGCAATTAGGGCAGAGAAGCTGGGAAGGCAGAGCTAGCAAAGCAACAATTCCAAAATCAGAATCTGTCATCTGGCAGTCATCAGCCTCATTACTCTGTATCTTCTTATTCTCTCCTCATCTTCCATTTCCTTCAGCTCCTGTTTGCTGTTTCTGTCTTCCTTATCCCTATTTTCCACACAACCTCTTTCTGACATTCACTTGCTACCCCCAAAGATTAATTGCTTGCACAGCTACTTAGAAACTGTACATCTCATCTGATGACATTGCTATCACACTGACAGCAAACACCAGTAAGAAATGTGATGATGGTGTTTGTGTTTTTGTAAGCCTATAAACTAGATTCTATAAATTTATTACCATATATAAATAGGAGCAAACACTCTCTAATCATAAAATCATTATAACGGAGCTGATCGCAGTATAACACGAAATTTTGCTAAATAGAAAATCTGTTCATTTGCAGAATCAAATTAATATTATCAAGATCTATCACAGTAAACTGCACTGCTAATGTAAGCAAAGGTATAATTGAACTAAATTTTGAATAATAAATTATTAACTAAAAATATCTTTGATAAACATATAACCTACGCAGATCAAATTCAAAAGCAACATAGCACCCTCTACTGATAATTGGGTATAAAACCAGGAATTTTTTTCTGGCTCATAATCCCATTTTTTAAGAACACTCAGTAAGCATAAAGTAGTGGAGCAATCATATAACACATATAATGTTTTAGTATAACCACACAGTGCTGGAAAAATCTTTCTTCTCCCTCTGTGTTTAGCCTGTTGCCTTATACCACCGACAACTTGGCCTGAGCCATTCAAACATAACCCAGCCTAAGTTGTCCCCTTTGTTAGGATTAGCTAGCCTTGGCTCTGAACCCCTCCCAAGGTAAGTTCACTACACAGGTACACTGCAAAGAATTCCCTTTTAATAAAGCTGTTTTGCAGGTCTTGGTTAAATTTCATTTTAACCTGCATATTGGAGAAAGGACAGGTCCTCACAGGCTTAAAGCCAGAAAGATCCCACAAGAATGCCTAGGGGATCATCTGTCTGGGTCACTACAGAGTTTACAATGTATAATAAATACCCATAGCAATAATGAATAATATTGCTGAAAGCTATGTGTAATGCTCCCTAAAATACTGCCCTTAGGTGATGGTGAGCAACTACAGCTGTGAAGAGCCAGGAGGCATCTCAGAGTTGGAAATGTCTCCTCCTGCACATCCAACAAGCAATCGCTTCTGAGTTACTGGTGCGAGGTGTATCCAAAAGCACTGAACTGAGACCTGAGCAATGTGGTTGTACAAGACCCAACCAGTGCTGACAACACAGCAGGAACTCAACACACCCATACTCTTGTGCTCTTTCAAAACACTTTGTGGCTCAAATGTAGCTGTCTGAACTGATGTTGCTCATTAGGTCTCCATTAGAAAGCTGCTAGCACCAATCTGACCAGAGTACTGCACAGTTTAAGGCTGGCCCTAAAGTTGTAATGTTGCTTCTTTTAAGAAAATGATGGCTTACAGTTCCCAAATAACAAGAATTACACTAAAAAGCAACTCAGAGTATGTACGAAGATTGAAATATGCCAGTGATAGCTGCATTAGCAGTGGATAATTATGTAACAAATCCAATCACAGGAAACAGAAAAAAACTCAAGAGGACGCACTCTTCACTTTTTTGATGTTTGCAGTTTCATATAGTGTAAAATTAATTCATGTGCATTAAGAATGTGCATCTTATCCTTCTTCAGTGCTTACATCTGATAGCAGTTCAAGCTAAAGATGAAATCTCTCTTAAATCTTGCTCATATTTTGCTAGTTGCACAAATGTGTATTTATACACATTTTACTACAGGATTTGGGGACAATTTTTGGCATTTGTTTTAACCAGCAAAAACAACATCCCTAATGACAATAAGGCAGAATATCTGAGTTTAGAGAACATGAAAGCTGGATGTAGCGATATTTTGACATAATAGGCAGGAAAGATATCAGATCACTGTTGCAGTGTTGCAACAGACTGCAAAACAAGCAATGGTGCATATTAAGTCAGCTACTGCAGATGGACAGAAAGGCCTTGTAAAGCATGTTCCCAAAGGCACTGTGGTCAATATGAAGGCAGGATGTGATGAATGCCTTCTTACTAAAATGTTAAGAATGGGGCCCATTCAGTACACTCTTACTTCCCAGTTTTCAGATACTTTTGTTTTGCTCATAAGCATGTAAACTGATAATTTGCAAGCTTATTACATTTCAAAGCAAAGATAAATATACTAGAAACCTTAAAAACAAACAGTATGTGTTAGCTAATAAACTAGAGGATGCATTTTGAGAAGATGTAGTCTTATTGGAATTAGTGCATTAATAGTTTCCACAGTTGTGTTATCTCCAAAATACTTAAAAACATTCCCTTTAGCTCTCCTTATGGAAAGAAGGGCAGCGGATGGAAGAGAAGCCAGTCCCAACACAAGAAGCACTCCATAAGCTCCTAGTCCTGAGCAGGATTTTGCTGCCATCATGTGGCAGCATGGTCCCCTCTCACCTTTGAGTCTCTTGGAAACACTCGTGTCCCTGCCCAGTGTTCAGTGAAAAAAGGGCTAAGAACACCCACACAAATAAAGGAAAGGATTTCAACTGGCCAAGCTTAATGCAAGGGTTTCCTCCTGCCCCTTACAAGCCATCAGGAAAATGCTACTGAGTTTGTAAAGAGTACTCAGAAAAATCCATGGCTTCATTACAACACAACATTACCATTTTCAGTGTGCACACCCTGCTCATTTCTATGTTCAAGCAGCTCTGTGCCCAGGGGAGCAGCTCATGTGAAACCACTGAATTCCAAAGAGGACTCTCTAATATTTCTCACATCCATTTCAAAACATGCTCAGCTGCAGAACTGCACAACCTGACAAGCAGCATTAAAAAATCTTTAAGATTCAGCAGCTTATTACAAGAGCAGTGGGGGATTTTGTTATTTGGGTCACCTTGCTGAGGAATACAAAGATGTTTTAGTGACACACTTTTTGGTCACATTCTAAAACAACACTTTGAAACACCAAAAAAAAAAAAAAAAAATCTATTCTCTCCTATGAGAAACAACCTCAAAGGTTCAGGGAATTTTCCAGCAGTGAACATACTAAATATTAGTGGATTTATGAAGGAGACATCTAGTACCACTAAGGCATTCATATAGATTTTCATATAGTATAACACACTCAAGCAGCTTATTCTGGGATGAGAATGTAAGTCAAATAAGTTAGCTCATTGATCTGACATTCTCTCTTTTGCCCAGGGCCAGAAACACCAGCACTGCAGCTGTACTGACAGGTACCTTAAATTGTTTTCTTAGTACTTGTTAGCCACTAGTTTGTTGCAAATACTTTTTTAAACTTTTGGCCTTGATGATACCAGAAATAAAATTATTCTCAAAACAAACAAAAAATCTAAGCAATTGTTTTAAATGGAGGTCTCTATCTGTACTGCAAAACATTTTAGCTATAATATAGGTTTTTAGAAGCCTGGTTTCAGTGTCAGAGCCTTGTCTGAAAAAGGTGAGGAGTTCAGAGGATCAACTGCTCAGATAGAACATGCAAAGTGCAATATGAATGCATGATTGTACTGGCATGGTTGAACCACGTGTAGTAATGAAACATACATGAATATAATTTTATCCTATAAAAAGTGATATTATTTTAATAACCTTACAGGTAAATTAAAAGATACATGACCAAGAAAGCAAGATAAGGCTCAAACTGGAATAATTTTTTTAAAGGTATAGAGCAAGGTGGATTTTATATATAATTGATTCCAAATGAAAGCTCAAGTGTCACAAAGCAAGGAGAATCTGCACCTAAGAAAAGGTGGTTTTGCTAAGAGCTGGGTAATCCTTATTTCTGTTTGTACTGATTTTGGTTGGGATAGAGTTCATTTTCTCAACAGTAGCTGGTATGGAGCTATGTTTTGGATTTGTATTGGAAATAGTGTTGATAACACACATATATTATAGCTGTTTCTGAGCAGCCCTTACATAGAGCCTCAAGGGCTTTTTCTGCTTCTCACAGCACCCCATTAGGGCGAAGGTTAGGGGTGCGGAAGCAGCTGAGAGGAGGCAAAGCCAAGACAGCTGACCCTGGCTGACCAGAGGAGCATTCTCTACAATATGGCACTCAGCCTATAAATCTAGGTGAAGGAGGAAAAGAGGATGTTTGGAGCTATGGCGTTTGCCTCCCCAAGTCACCAAGACTCAGGGCAAGCAGGTGTTCTCTTCAGCCACCTCCAGGAAAGCCGGGCTCCATCACGTCTTGGTGATTCACTTCAGAACAGATTCAAATGGTCTTTTTGTACTAATTTCTAACATAACCCATGAGCTGAGAATCGAGTTTATACTTTTGTCAAAGCCTGTCACAAAGCAATTTATGGCTAGAGGTGAACTTAGCAGAGTAATGGGAGCATCAAATTTAGATGCAATTAGCTCAGCAGGGAACCCATTCCACTGGGACTGCTAGCAAAAGGTGTTGCTGGCAAAAGGTGTTGCTGGCAAGGCAACAGACAAAAGTGGGGTCAGGGTAATCACACTGACAATAATTGCTGACTTGATTAGTCCTGCCAAATAAATAATTTACCAAACTCAGTGACAAGAATCATCCACCAAAGTGGGGGATTGTGATGGAAAAGGAATTATCTTTTGGTGATAACTACTATGACAACATAACTCCTCAAGATTTAACTTGGCTAGGTCTTCAAATATTTTAAAAGCTGGACTGCTAGACAAGTGAGAGACAATTTGGCGAGAACCAAGTACAGAGACAATCTGAAAAAAATCTAATTCTCAGTAACTTTTACTAGAAATAAGGGATAATTTTTGAAATTATTAATTTTAAAAGTGTTTATATTTCGTTTAAGAAGCTCTGAAAATTTCCCAAGACAAGGACTGCAGGTACATGTTATATTAGGACAACTACTATAGTTGAAAAAGCCAACAATAAAAAATCAAAACCAAACACACAAGGACAGAAAGTAGAAAATTATGAAATACATATTCATATTGATAAACTGGAGAATACTCCAAAGATCATCTCACAACATTGCAGAACCAAAAAGAGGTGATGGACCACTGATATTTGACAAGACAAAGTCTAATTCCCTTTAACAGTATTGCCTGCAATGTCAAGGAGTCTCCGAAGGAAGAAATCAGAGACTCCTTCAGATCTGGACATCTGCTTTCTCTGGCATATTGCAATCTATTGTTGTCCATCCAGCCCTTCCTAAGCAAATGAAAAGCAGGAAGCACACAAAAATAAAGAAGAAAAAAACCACCATAACACATCCTCACTTCTGTGACAGTGACATTGTTAAGATTTTGAATTATTTGTGAGAAATTAATTTCAGATGCTATGCCAAGAAGATAAAATGTTTATGGGCCACAGGAATACTATTTTAATTTCAGTTCCTAATAGTCTGATGTGAAATGCTTAAGCCTACAAACAGAGATGACAATAGTAGGACTCAACAGACAAAGTTATAATTTGAATTGAAGATCATAAGACATTAGTTAGTCTGCCTCAAGGCTTTCTTTAAGAACTTTTTTTGAGTAATATTTAAACATCTTCATTTTTGTATAACACTGTTAAAAGATAATTACCTATGGCCAATTCATAAGGCAATTACTTTACTCTTGACAAATCAGGCACAGTTTATACCCTCTTCAGTCATAATTCCTTCCCTTTTCACAGCTGCAGCATTACCCAGAAGCATCACAGCTCCTAGACAGGAGACAGGTCTGCTGCCTCTCCCAACAACACCCACAAAGCAAGAGGCCTCTTGTCATCCTCTGTCCTGGGTCAGTTCTCCTCACAAAGAAGCACATCCGGGCACAGCCCATTCAAATCCACATGGTTACTCCACTTGCTCAACTCAGTTTGACCTTTTCCCCTTAGGAGCAGCTTAATCTTAACGGTATGAAGCAAGCATGATTGATGATAAGTGTTTTAAGAGCTCATACACGTCTGCTGCAAACCTTTGTACTGTTCTCTATGCTTATTAAAATTCTGAAACCTGGGTTCCATGAGACCAAAAACCTACCCCCTCCTATGAAAAGAGGATGGCACCTCTTTTGGCTAGGTATTAATTTTCTGCTGCATCTCTTGTCTCGTGAAATCTAATTTGGATGGCTCATTAATGAATTCAGACACCAGGTCTAAAGCTATTGGTTGTTTCTGCACCATTTCAATTGCTCATGAAGATGTACTGTCAAAATCATTGCCTTCTCCTTAGTTAACTTTTTCATGGGCTGGTAGATAAGTCATCTTCATCTCAGACGTGCTTTCCATGTCTCTTTTCTAATATCCTTCCATAACAGCAGCATCCTCTGTTGTTATGGACTACTCTTACCATGAACATCTCCACCAGAGAGGGCCCACCCTCAAGGGAGTAATTTTTGTCAAGGACCCTCTACAGACAGAGACACAAAAGAGATTAAGCAAAGCACTTGCTGATTACACCTTGTGCTTTATATTACCCTATTTGCCTTTTTCTTCACTAATAACCTTTCCTTCACTGATCATTTGGCCAAAAAGAAAGTAACCTGACACAACTGATGAGCAAGCCTGCAGATGGGGTCAGGGAAGAAGGAAAGATGCATCATTCCTGTACTGTCTTTAAAGCAGGTTTGCTCCTCCATTTTCTACATGCTGTAAGTGTTCCATATTGCCTAAATACAAAACTACTTGATGCTGAACACCTGAAAAAAATAAAAAACCCTTCCTTCCTATGCTACCCTTCAATCTACCCTCAGATGGTAGAAACTGCTCACTGAACAAACAGCTCTCACTAATCTCTCTGGCCTAGACACTACAAACTACCCTTGCAAAAACCAGCCTAAGCACACTTCAAGCTTCCTTGTCCCCTTTCTTTATTTTTCATATTAAATTCTGCTTTGCACTTTTCTTCTTCTCTTCTTGGAAAAGCTCATGTTCTGGCTTCCCATTGACTCCCACAAAGAAAGAGTCCTGGGAACCCACTCCTCTTTGCTGATCTGTTCCATTCCCTGGTCTCAACTATCACTATACTCTGAGACTTCCTGCAAAGGTGCACATCTTAAGAAATTACATGCATGTAAATGCCTGTAAAGAATATGCTTTTGTTAACGTTGAGTAGACCCCTTAAAAATAAACCTCATCCCTTAAGGTCTGCAAACCACAACTGAAAAACAGCACTTAACATAGGAAAACAGAGGTGTCACACAAGCACCTAGCAAAGGCAGATTCAGCATGACTGCTTACAAGAGAAGGAAGATTGTCCTTCCTTTGATTAAAAACAAATTAACTGCTAAAAGTCAGGGGACATAAAACTATTTCTGAATTTAGGACAGATTCAAGTTCATAGTTACAGGAATGGGGAGCAGAAGAGTGTTCTGTACAAGGTGAAACAGAGTTGCAAGAAATAAATAGAACCAGAGTAAAATGTTTGGTTCTTCAGGTCAAAACTGAACTCTACCAGGATGGACAGGGGGTGGGGGGTCGTATTTTGCTAAAGACAGACAGAACATATCTACTACTCAATTTTTTCTTATTTTTTGACTCTTCGCCCACTGACAAATAAAAGCATTATTCTCATGTCTCATACTAGCATTCTATCTAAAATGCTAACGCTGTTTTTAATATGGTCCCAAGTTTTTTAAGTCTCCACTAAAAGCCAAATACTTAAAGAACAATATTTGCTATTATAAGAAGACCATTCTCACTCCCCCACTCAACTTCTCCAAATGCTGTAAAACAGTATGAAAAACAAAATTATTTCTTTTAAATACTTACGGTAGCTAAAATTCTTTTTACAGATATGCAAACAACAGATCACATGGAAGAGTGTGGAAACCACAGTAATAAATATAGGATTTGTATGAATCACTCTAAAAAGAACTTTTGAGAAAACAAAAGTGTTTGCATACCTCATCAGAGCAGGAAATTATCATTAAGAGATTTAATGCAAGGTGAAAGTCTCTGCTCCTAGAATCCACAGGTCAGTGACTGATACTGACACAGCCTCTAAAATTTTTCGATGAATGCAACAGGTATGGGAAGCAAACAAGACAAGGTTGATAGAACAGTCCCACTTACTTTGTTTACAATTTTATTTATAATAGCTACACTTGACTTTGGCTATTCCCAGAAAGTAATTAAAGCCAAGTGGATAGTTCCGATTTTCATTTTCACTTTTTCTTTCCTATGTTCTTATAAAGCTGTCACTGTTTTAGCAGAAAGCAAAAAAATTTTCATGCTTTGAGTTCTCTAGAAAGGGTCAGCACATTTATTCACCACTACACCCCCCTTCACATGCATCTTTCACAGCTACAGTTTCATTTCATTCCAGAAATGAAAACTTTCAACGTTTCTAAAAATAAAGGCTTACTTACTGAGCATTTGACATACAATCACAATTTGATAGCTGATGTCTAAAATTTCCTTCCTTCTGACAGCCAGCTTTTAAATAGCAGGATCTAATTTCCCCTTTAGAAAATACAGAGGGAAAAAAAAGTCAGTTCAGTGATGCGATCATTTGTGTACACAAGAAATTTATAAAATACATATTTTAGGTCAGGCGTATTTATAAATATATATTTTTCAGTCTGTGCATTAGGCTCATTTTAGATTTCAGAAAGAAAATTAACATTTGAACAACTGAAAACCTGTTCAAAACACAGAAGTCACAGTGAAAATTTTAAAGGCATGTAAATTAAACACAAAGCACATCGATTAATGTAAGTTCACCATAAAATGTGAAATCAAATTTTCCTCCTTCCATTCACGAAGGTGAGATCAGGAGGTACAAAGCAGCAAAAAGTTCTACAAGAAGTGCAGCCACAGCTCCTCCCTGTTTGCAGAGGCAGCACAAAGCCAAGGGTGGGTACTGGCTGACCCAGAGGCTGTGTCACCTGCCTCACTGGCAGCTGCTGCCCTTCTGCCCACAGCACAGCAGCGGCTGCAGGCTGCCAGCAGGGCCAGGAGGAACAGGCAGAAAACCAAAGGATTTCCAGGGTCACAGACCCAGTACTACAAGTACTCACTCCATGCTGGTTTTGAAGGCAACTTTAAAGGAAATAGGGCTTTTGGGACAGCTGTCTTTCAGAGGTATGAGCTAGTACCTCACAGGGTACTACATAGGACTCAAATCCATCCTACAGCTTCAGACTCCAAGAATAGCTTCAGAGCAGTGGCATCCCAAGTATATGCATGGGGCAAGACTAGGTCACTCATTAATTTTCTTTAAAGGAGTAGCAGATCTCAACTCCAAATGACAGCAAGCACCACCATATCAAGAGGTCAGTCTGAGCCAGCTGAAGAACAAAACTGTAAAAAAGGACTCATATTTTGCCCAGCCAGGTCAAAGTAAAACCTCTAGTCAGGCAGAAAATGCCAGGGGTTCTTCTGACAGGACAGAAGTTGTCTTCTGGCCTAGCCAGCATCTTTTGAGGGTGATCTCTGGAAGATAAACTTCAGGCACTGTGTAAGGCTTGGGTCTGTGACGGCCATTGGTGGATTTGGAAACTCTGCTTATTTGCTCATCTAACTTAAAATTACTAAGTCTTTTTCTCCCCACACGCACAGAAAAACATGCAACCAGTAACAGACTAGAGAAATATCCTTCCAGGATACACATCTGAAGTGTTTAGAAATTTCCTCATGCATTGCAATTATACCAACTAGATAAACTCACCGTTTTCATCTATGAACACATGCATTGCATCCACGGAGAGCTCATCTTGCACAGACGCCTCAGGTCCACTTATTACTTGCAAGACAGAACTGTCTTGCTGAGAAGTTACCCGGTAGATTATCTGCCTTTGCCTGCTGCCCTGGTAACTTGACACAAAAATGTTTCAAAACTACTATGAGGAACTTTTTTCTTGTTCTCAATAAAACAAAAAGAAAGAGAGGTTAATTAAAAGTTTATGTCATTTCTACTCAGTGAAACAAAACAGCTTACATCATATCTTTGAAGTACAAAATTGTAAAGTAAACTGGCCTTACAGTGCTGCAAATTTGGCAGACTCTGGTAGCACCGGACTAGTACTAGCACGATCTTGGCTTTGAACATCTGATCTTTCCTGTTTAGGAAGTTGCTCACAGTGCTTTTCTGTTCCCACCATTTCTTCTTTTCTCTCCGTCATCTGGCTATCTGGAAAACAGGGCAGTGAAGTGGAGCCACTCTCCACAGATGACTTTCAAGAGTTTTGTTCATTAACAACTGAACAAGAGCATCTAAAAATGAAAATCTAAAATGCTGCAGTATTTGTTAGTTTTATGGAAAGCACTACCATTACTTAAAACAATACAACCACAAATCTGGATGAGGAGGTACTCTGACCCTCATGAATCGGCTGTTTCAAGAACACACTGTGTGAAGTAGAGGACAAACAAGAGAGAATTTCTGCTTTGCTTCCCCTATTGTTTCAGAGGGAAGCAATCTGTTCCTAATCTAGAATGGTAAGAGGCTGCTTTCCTGGAGGCTGTAATTGGTTCCCAAGCTGTGTATGATGGCAGTGAAAAAGCAGAAGCACTGGCCCATTCCCCTTTTACAAAAGGGAAAGCAGCACCTTCAAAGGAAATAGATAGAGCTCTTGGAAAGGAAAGCAGATAGCTGCCTGCCTAATCCCTCTTCCCCACTGGCCACACACCTGGTGCAGGACAAAGGGCAAACTGGCAAAACAATTTCACAGCAGATTATCCTATGCTTGGAAAATATACAACTATAGATTTAAAAATACACATGAAGTATTTGTCCAATTTCTACTATTCTGAGTTCCAATTATATTTACATTACCTCTCTATACATGCATGTCATTTACTCATATAAATTCAAGTGCGTATAACATATTCATGGTGAATAGTGAAACATTTTTCAACTGTGCTTTGTTTATAAACCAAAAAAATTATCTGTTAGGGTTTTAAAGTGCAACTAAGACAGTGATTTCATCAGTACCCTGTGCAGTTGTGCAATTAAATGCTTTAAATGGAAAAAAGGAGTGCTTGTTGGAGATGCCTAAGTCCTGTAGCTTTTTGCACCAAGCAAAGTGTACTGAAAAACACTTACCCAGACTTCTTGCAATAACTGCTGTTTCAACACCTCAGATCAAGGAAAAAAAAAACCACAGAAATTTTGCCCCACTGAAAATTCCATATCTTAAGCCATATTTCTCACAAATAAAATTACCATCCTAACCTGCAAGAACCACCAGTCAAGAAACAGTGCTGTCATATCTAAGTTGGTCTAAGGATAAAACAGAATGAAGGCTTGTAAAGAGATGCTTTTATAAGGTCAGCTGATAAACCTGAAAAAAGTAAACAAGCTTTTGCACATGCAGACCTTTCAGATTATCTGTCTTGTTTTCCTCAAACTGTATCAGCTGATCTACCAACACATTATTTCTATAAACAAACCTACCCTCATGAGCTAAAACATCTCTACACCAGTTTCAATTCACAGGACATACACCCTCACACCCTAAAGCCTGTGCTATAAATACAATGAAACAAGCACAAGTTTGGTATAGGGAAATACTTTGTTGTACATGGAGGCAAAATTCAATACGTCTTCCAGGTCTATTTTATTCTATCTTGAGGGGAAAAAGAAAAAAGCAGTTAAGGCAAGAGACAACGATTTTTTCCTTTCCTAGTTAAAGATTTAAACTCCAGGTTAAGCAGAAACTGTCATTACTGATGCATCCCCTTAATGATGTAACCATACCTGTGGGCGGTGATGGAGCCACAGATACCTAATCAAAATGACCTTCCTAAAGGCTTGGGCTGTTCAAGCTGTAAGAATAATTGATAGAGATCAGAAACTGTGGTTTAAATAACCTAATTGGTCCCATAGTGCCCCAAACTAGCTTTAGGGCTGGAACAATTAAAAAGATTTTTTTAAATCTGATTATCTAGTGGTTTCAGAATATGCTTCTCTCTTTTCCATTCCAAACCACAAGCCTTGTAGACTTCTTTTTCCTGCTGTGGTAAAGAGTCATAATAACA
This sequence comes from Acrocephalus scirpaceus scirpaceus, assembly GCA_910950805.1. Lineage (NCBI taxonomy): Eukaryota > Metazoa > Chordata > Aves > Passeriformes > Sylviidae > Acrocephalus > Acrocephalus scirpaceus. Next base: position 43,866,421 of record OU383775.1, read on the forward strand.
AAAACCTAAACATACTGCTTCTTACAGGCTTTATATGCCAATCAGACAATACCATGGCGATGAGTACTTCCAGCACTGGAAAAGTGGGCCATGATGGCTTTGTGACTGGTTTTCAAGATTATTACTCATCTTCTTCCAGGTGACTTACATCTTCAGTATTTAAATGAAGACAGAGGTGTCTAGACTAGGAGTGTCCTGCCAGAGTACGCAATCCAATCGGCTCTACGTCACCAAACGCTCCCTGCACAGAAATTGTGCTGGCAAAGCTCAAACACCAGGAAAATCCTTTTCCAAGTGCAAGAGCAGACTAAAGAGGACAACATGGCAGTGTACTTACACTTTTCCCTGTGCCATTTACCCTTATCCACTGTTCCACACGTCTCCAGCTCATGCACAGCTGGGCTCACAGTAGTATCAAGATCAGACGTAGGTTCTGCAATAACCACATAATTTATCTGGAAATTATATGCCACATGACTCAGACATGTGAGGTGTAACTATCAGGACTCATGGCTAAATCAGTCTTGGTGCAGGGTGATTCAGAAGAGTCCTGCATAAACATCCAAGTTTTGGTCTGTATACAATTTTCATATTTTGATAGAGCACAAGACACAAGCTTAAGTTATCATGGTAAAACACTTAAGAAAAGGAACAATTCTTATATGTCCCATCCATAAGATACTTTCAGTAAATATTTTTTCTGCACTAAAGACTTTTAACAGTATATCAACATTACTTAAAAGTATACCATCCCAGTGCTGACAAATGAACTACTAATTTAGAAGTGGTTGAAGTACCATAATTTCTTTTGCCATGTGACTTTTTCACTTACAGAACAGATTTTAAGCATCCCAAATCATCTTTACAGACAAACTCTTGTTCCTCTCTAGGAGGAGGCTGTGAACAATTTTACAGCTGAAATGAAAGAGCCTTTGTACATAGGTTAATACAGTGAGTCCAGAGGAAGGTCACCAAGATAATCAGAGGGATGGAACCTCTCCTGTGAAGAAAGGGTGGGAGAGTTGGCTGAGATTTCAGCCTAGAGAAAGCTCCAGGGAGACCTAATTGCAGCCTTTCAGTACCTGAAGAGAGACCACAAGAAATCTGAAGAGGGACTTTTTACAAGAGTGTTTAATGATAGAACAAGAGGGAATGTCCTTAAACTGAAAGAGGGCAGGTTTAGATTGGATATTTGGAAGAAATTCTTCACTGCGAGGGTGGTGAGGAACTGGTACAGCTTGCCCTGAGAAGTTATGGATGCCTCATTCCTGGAAGTGTTCAAGGACAGGTTGGATGGGGCTCTGAGCAACCTGTTCTAGTAGAAGGCATCCCAGCCCAAGGGATGGGGGGACAGGGGGGGCAGTTTTTTAACCTTTTTTATTAAAGTCCCTTTCGAATGGACCTAAACCATTCTTTAATTCTGTGATACAGTAATCACAATAACCAACTATCAGTTTATCTCAACCTTAAAGTCGCCTTATTATTAGGTAATTAGAATGAAATTTTATTACTCTGTAACTTTCTTTCAAAACATTTTTACTATTTGTGGCCCTTACCAGAGTCTTCCAAACCTTCTTCCTCCTCATCTTTTACTTACATATCCCTATCCCAACCTTCACAGCTCACTCCTGTAAAACAAAATGCCACTGCTGTCATAATTTCAAACACCATCTGGTTTGAAACCTGGGCAAGCAGAATTAAGCTAATTAAGCCTGTCTCTCTTCTGTTCATTAATTGCTTTGCTACAGAATCCGCTTTCTTCAACAACATTATGTTCCAAAACAGAAATTTTCATGTTAAAATATATTTGCTGCCTGTTCAGCCACGAAGAAATGATTTCAAACCATGCTATGCTTTTGGTAGTACCAGCATGAAACCAAAGTTCTATGAGCTGTGAACTATGCCATTCATATACATGGATTATAAATTCTAAGAACATTCCTAATCCTTTCTTCACCGACTGCTTTAGCAGAAACATCTAGCTTATGCACTTAATTCTCAACCCAAATTTGCCTATTATGCCACAAATACATTAAAAGGAAAAAAACAACATTTTAGTTGGTCATCCACCAAATAACACGAGTGCCAAGGAAATACCACACTGTCCAAGAATTGCTACAAGAGTTCAGCATGGACACTGAAGAAGCACATGGCATTATCCATTAATGAGGATTGCCACATTAATTCTGAAGCAACAGGAAAAACTAGCAATAGGCATTGTACCTGCTACAGGAAGTGACTTGCTCAAAACAATCTCCTGTGTCAGCAGCAGAGCTAGGAATAAGTAGCCTAATCATGATACCTACCAATTACATCAGAATTCAGACCTCTGAAATAACCTCCTATTTTCTTTGCAGATGTCAGACTTGCCATCATACATACCACCACCTCTTCAACTTAAAGACTGAAATTTTAAAATTTTAACCTGTCAAGCCTTACACATGGAGCATCAGATTCAGAGAACTAAGTTCTGCACACCAGCTCCTCCACATCGAAAGAGGTGCACCACATGCCATGTGGCCCCTCTCTGGCACAAGAGTCCGGGATGATACACAGCTGCTCCAAGAGATCAGCTAGCACCAGGCAGGGCTTTATCTCCTAGGTGCTACCCATCTGCCAGCTAAATCACCTGCTGTCACTTCCCACCACGACTGTCAACTGCACCAGTGACTCAATGCACAAGATCCCTCTTCCTCATGACTACATGGCATGTGATAGTCCTCTTTCTCACATGCAAGAGGAAAAAAAAAACAGAAGTCTAAAAATACCCATAGGAGTATGTTTTAGATTTTTACAGGAGAAGGGTAATTGCTTGGGATCCAGAACAACTCACTTGAGGTTGTGGTTTGTGCACTGCCCAGAATGATGAGTACCTTTTCTAAAAAGAGCCTGCAAAACATCTAAATTCAGGCCATGCAGTCCTGGTTTAGTTTCTCCCGCGCCAGTCCCCGCCACTCCCATGGCAGGCTTTGCTCCCTGGGTGATAATACTGCCTGCCCTAGATTACAAGCCAGCTGTGCCAAAGGGGACATACAGGAGGTTTTGCCCTGCATAAGGCTGATGCACAACTGCTCTTACTTGGTTCAAGACACATCAGAGGGACCCAAAGCAGCCAATAAACCCAGGTTTTCTTACACTTCTCGAAGACTGAAAAAAATTTGCGGTTGCCCTACAACACACTTTCATCCCATGGGTGATACAAGTGTGATTCAAAACTAAAAGGACACTGGTCTAAAAGTCAGTTTTAAGAGCAGTACCAGTGGTATTTTCTCACAATCTAGAAGAGGTGGAATGGCTATAGAATAGCTCTTAGAGCTTTTATATCCTGTATTTTAATAGGTTAAATCTGGCACCTTCAGAAGTGTAAAGAAAGGCTTTCATTTTCTCGTACTGCATTTTACCAAGCTGTCAACTGGCAAAGGCTCATGTGGTCAGGATGATAACTCTTCTACTTTCACAGAACACACAAGTTCTGTGAGGGACCACCCATAACAAAGACCCATCCATTACATTCACTCACTTGCCAGACTGTTCTGCTGAGCACTTTTCCCTACCTTCCACAAATTACGCAAAATATCAGCTTTCTTTTGCACAGCTTTGAATATCCAGCTTTCCAGGAATTTGCCAAGTTTTTCCTATTGCCTAATAAAAATCTTTCTGGGGTGCATTTCATGCTCATTTGGACCCAACATCTATTGCTAACTTTTGCCAATTAGACAGTTTGCAAGGTTAAAAGAACAAAAACCAAACAGAACCAACCTCCTCCCTCAAAACAACTGGTGCATAGCTTGACTCTGTATTCCCATACACACACTTTTCTTAACAACCACTCTAATGTGGGAATAATGTTTATTCAGATCTGTTCCAAGATACTATATTATTAAAGCATATTTGCAATTGCAAGGCTGTAAACAAATTAAAGGCTTTCTCATTCCTAAAATTCAGTCTTGCTAAGGGGAAGCTGCCAATAATGACAGTAATTTATTTTAACAAACAGCACATTCTGACTAGGCTGGAAAACAAAGCCTACTTGCTCTCAAAAATAACTGCCTTTGAACTACCTCTCCCAAGCTCAAGGAGTTCAGATTGAATCTCCTTTTTCCCACAGCACCAGTTCAAGGTGCAGAATCCACAGCTGCCATCCCTCTCCTGCAGGGCACCCCCTTTCCAGTCCCTCTTCTGTTTCAGGATGACACTTGCTGAGCCCACACTGCAAACAGAGACACTTAATTACACACGTATGCAGCTCAACTTCACTATCTCACAAAAGTACAAACTTAAGAAAATAGAAAGAGGAATATTTAGAATAGATATTAGGAAGAAATTCTTTATTGTGAGGGTGGTGAAGTACCAAAACAGGTTGCCCAGACAAGCTGTGGATGTCCCATCCCCAGAAGTGTTCAAAGCCAGATTGGATGGGGTTTTGAGCATCCTGGCCTAGTGGAAGGTGTCCCTGTCTATGGCAAGGTTTTAGAACTAGATGATGTTTAAGGTCTCTACCAAACAAAACCATTCTATGATTCTATGAAATTCAGTTCAAGTCACTAAATGAGAGCTTGGTTTTAGGGAAGAGCAGAATTCTTCTGTTTCCTCATTATCTTGTACAAGAATCTTGTTCACCAGATCTAAAGCACAATACCTATGCACACATGAATAAGTTTTGGGGTTGGAGTTTAGGGGTTTTTTTCTCTGTGGAATCTGACTTATTCTGATCATCCATTGCTTTCTTTCATGCAGCAACCTTCCTTGTTCACATTATCTGAGGATACTTGTCTGAAAGGCCTTTCTAGATTAGCTGCACTTTCTCTCTTTCAATTTTCATTTAAATTTACCTCTGAAATTCTCTTTTCCACCTAAGTCACATCATTCAGAGGTACAATTATTGGGTAAATGCTCCTTTTTATGGCTGAGGAACAGAAAAAAAATCACAAGCTGCTTGCTGCACCCCTCATGTTGCTGTGTGCTGTTGTGCAGGTAGGTGACTCTGCACCCCAGGAATCCAGCAGGGCTCAGCATGCTCAGGTGAGAAGTAGGGCTTGCTCAGCACTTGTCTTGGGCAACCAGAGCACAGACTGGAGCCACCAGGGCAGGCTGATAAACTTGATACAGAAGGACAGAAACTGCAGTGAAGAATAAACAGCCTGAGAAGGCGGGAGAGATGGGTAAGATATACCAGAAGAGAGGCAGCAGGTCTAGGAAAAACAAAACTCACTTCTCCTGTACTTAACCTCCTCTCAATTCCTTCAACAGAAGGAACTGAGAGGAGGTTAAGTACAGGAGAAGTGAATCCAAGCTGAAGGGAGGCAACACCTTTAGGTGGGCTCAACAGAGTAGAAAATCCTAAACCAGCAACAGTGTGGATTGCTAGGAAGAACAGAAGGAAAGAAGAGAGCATACTAATATGAAGAGGAAGATAAATAAGGAGGTGGCACAGGAGGGGAGTGTCAAAACTGAGAAGGGATGTATGAGGAAGGAAAGACACAGAACCAGAAAAAGTGGAAGAAAAAACGGACCCAGGTGAAAGATGGAATGAGATAGGAGCATAATACAATGGTTAGGACAGACTTAGAGAAAGACAGCATGAAAGGTAAATGGAATCTAAAAGAAAATGACATACTGAGAAGATAATCCTACCTATTTTTTTAACAAGATAAAAGCACATATTTCACAATAGTTTTTAAAAACCTTTTAAGTCAGTTGGGCATATTTCATGGGCTCTTGCAGAAAGAAGCTGTTGGAACAGGGAGCAGACAAAACACGAGTGCCAAGCTGTTCTTCTAGGGTACCATCAAGTTTCTTACCTTCCATGAAAACTAAGTATTGAGACTGCATCCTCTTAGGCTTTCTTTAAAAAGTTTATTATAGGATCTAAGGTAAAAGAAACATTTTGGAAAAGGGGAAGATACAGGTTATCTTATTTCACTTTGACTCAGATCTTCAAACCGTTTGTGCTGACCACTTAGGGAAGTGCCCCGAGATTGCATCTGCCTTCACTGCACTGTATCTCACATCCTCATTAAATGGCTCTACTAGGTTTCCTAGAGGAAGAAAAACAGTTTTCTTCAAGAAGATAAAAACATTGAAAAACTGTAGCTGACACTATCACCACTTTGTCCCACCAAGTCCAGTCCCTGGCCCTATTAGGAAAACTAGTCTTCCTCAGGGAATTTGCCTTACTGCAGATATCCAGCTAAGCTACTCTAAGTAATCAAACTCTTCACAATATCTTTATTCCAAAAGAATTGTAATCCATGCATAATACCTCCAACAAGCCCATTTTCCTTTGTCGTCTCCATTTTGACAGTGGATTGATTAGATGTCTTCATCTTTGAGGTATTAATGGATTCCAAGAGGGAGACAAATTCTAGAAAGTTAGATTCGTTTGGCATCTGACCTTCTTTAGCTTCTAGATCTGATTTAGAGGTTGGTAAGGTCTTTTCTTTGTCAGATACCTCCACAAAATTCTTACTTAAAAGCACATCTGTCCCACTGTCTACACTCAAAACCCGCATGTGCCTCTTTTCATGAGCAGTTCTACACGACTGTGGGTCTAGGTTATGCAGGTCTTCCTTAGAACTTAAATCTGCAGTCTGGACGTTTTCCACAGCATTTTCCTGATTTGGATCTGAACAAGTGTTAGCTTCCAGAGGTGTATTTGCTGGGTTGCTGAGGTCCTTTACTGCATCACCTGATTCATAGCCAGAGCACTGGTTGGATGACAGCTCTGCCCTTAACATTTCTGGCGTTCTGTCACTTTCACTAACTTCCGAGCCAGGCTTAGCTTTACTGTCGTCAGACAGGTCAAATGTGATAACAGGGATTCTGAGCTGTTCGTTAGTCTGCTGACTTGACCAGCCTGCTCTAACTACACCAGAGTCAAGGGCTGAGCTTGTTCTCTCACTTTCCAGAGCCTGTAAGTGGACAGAGCCCGGCAGGTCACTGAGGGTGGTGTTTGGTGTAGTACTCATTGTGATGACAATTTTAATGGGTTCACACAGCTGGTCTCCAGGAAGAGAATTGTCCACAACTGCAACAGCAGTCTCGCTGTCTGAGCAATCAAGATCCTCATGGCTATTACCAGCACTGCAAGAATTTTCCATCTGCTCGTGTTCTTTGGTTGCAATGGCATTGCACTGTGGGCAGTTGCTGGTAAAGCCTGTTTGTGGCGATCCATCTGGCAATGTCTCTCTTTTGTAGCTTTTAATATTACTTAAATGGTCTGAAATAACTGAATTTTCACTGTCCCATGGCTCTGAAGAAACTCCAGTCCTTAAAATATCACCTTGTGATGATGAAATATTGGAGAAGTTTTTAGCTATGTCTCTGTCCACAAGAATATCTTGGGATCCATGGTGGCCACAAGCCTGTCCATTCACTCCATCACCAGGAAATGTTTCCATAGCAGCTGGTTTTGTTGCTATTGCTGATGTGGTGGCACCTGAAGCGGAGGTTGTAGAAACAGGTAATATATCTGCTTTGATACAGGGTGAGGTAGATGAAACTGGTGGTGTAGCCTGGTCTTCTAGTACCATAACACCTAAGAAAAAACATTTGGGCATTAGGTCTCACATGAACACTAAGCATAATTAAAAGTATGATCTTTAACTAACAAAACATGATCCAGAGCAGAGCAAAGGAAGCACAGATGACGTAGCTCATTAAAACAGCTCCGAAGCAAGGAGGGTTTCTTTTTGGCAGCTAGATATGAAATACTACAAAAGCAAGATAGAACCCTTCCAAGTCAGGACAAGCATAGCAGCATGTCTATTTAAATAATCAAAATAGCTGAAGAAACAGCAGGTTTCAAAATCAAAATGTTTTACAGAACCATCCCCACTTAGGGAGAGGTGAAAAAAAGAACAAGCCAATGCTGCAGGTTTGCTGCATCACTTTCTGCAATTCCTAAATGGTCACACAGAATATGGTGATCAGCCTTAAGAAAAACAAAATATTTTAAATATTAAGACATCTGAAGCAGTGGAAGCATAGGCAAAGTAAGGTGCACTGGAATATACAACACAGAGATAAAGATTGACAATCACAGCAGAAGTCTACAGCCAGATGTTCAAGGGCTCAAAAATGCAATCCAAGTGTTAGTTTCCTAGTTGAATGCTTTACAGAAGCACAGAGCTTCTCAAGAATGTGGGGCAAGGCTCTTTCATCTCCTGTATCAAAATGGGGAGAGCTATTTGCACACCCCTCAAAAGGCTGTATATCCCAAACAGCTTGGCTGACAGCTCAGAAAGCTTAGTCTGTTAGAATACCCTTGAAATTTAGTTCTGGCTCTTCAACTCAGATGCTAATAGGAGGCACAACAGAACCTGCCATGGGGTCCTCTGTGCCATTACTTTTTGTGCCAAGCAATGACTAAACAGTGGTTTAAGGGGATTTATAAAGCCTTTAAAATACCTCTAAGATCTTCAATAGTTTCCCGTGTTGGCAGGTCCTAAAAAAAATTAAAAGAAACACACAAGATTAGCATGGTCATTTATTAAATTCTGTTGGGAAAAAAAAAGTCTATCAATGTAGCTATCAATAGCTATCTAATCAAAGGTTAATTACAGCACTGGTAAGCTGCTTAAAATCACTGAAATTTGAACACGGACCTTGCACAAAATGCAAGAGGTGGGTGAGGGAGATGGTTGTAGAACAGTCATGCTCCAAACTGCATCACTGCAATTGCGTGGGATGTTTGGGGAGGGGAAAGAAAAGCAAGATGTTCTTCAAAAAAAAATTTGCACTGCCTAATCCAGATACATATTTTTTTAAAACATTAAGGAATAGAAAGTGTTCATCTGTTCCATTTTTCCAGCTATGTGTTTCCAAAGTACGAGAATGAAAAGTTCGGTCTCTAGCATTGTTAAGTATTTCTCAATGGAAAACTAGAATACAGAGACATTGAATTAATATAGAATCATTTAGATTCCAATAAAGCTTTGAAGGTCATTTAGCCCAAATCCCCTCTGCCATACACACACACTCAAAGCAGGTACAGTTTGAGCAGGTTGCTCAGGGCCATCTCCAATAGAGCTTTGAAAATCTCCAAAGAAGGAGATTTCACAACTTCTACGGAAAACCTCTTCCAGTATTTGACCACTCACTTGGTAGGGAAAAAAAAATCAACATACCAACCACCAAAAACCAAAACAACCCCAGACAAAAGACATTAAATGCAATTGATCTAACTGTAGCTTTCCATGGCTGCAACTGTTTCTTATCCTGTCACTGGGCACCTCTGAAAAGAGTGTGCTCAATCTGCTGTGTATCTTACTATTAGGAAGCTGAAGACGGAAGTGAGCTCTTCTTCTACGCTTACAAAAGAGTTTAGATGTTAGGCTAAAACATCCCACCTGCCTGTCCTCACACATCATGTTCCTCAATCACCTTGGTGGCCTCTGCTGGGTCCTCATCAGCAGGTCAATGTGCATGGGAACTAACTGGGGAGCTCAAAACTAAATACAATACCCCAGAGGAATACTTCAGGAGTTTAAATTCAACAGCCTAAGTACATAATTAGGAACAAGACATTGAAAAAAATGACTGCGGTTCTCTTCTGACTGACAGGCACCAAAATCAAGAGAAAATTATTATTATTTTTTAAAATTTCATGGTGATATCCTGGCAGCAAGAACAGGAGACTTGGTTTGACAAGACCCAACCTACATGTTTGGAAGTGGGAGACTAGGATGAGATCCCAGGAAGACATAGGTTTGCAGAATGGACAAATACCAGAATACTGGAGAGTAGGACAAAAACAAGGTGAAAAATATTTTACCTCATAAAAAAAAACCAAATCAAAAGAACTATTAATGTCTGTGAATCATACAGATGCTACAAAAAGGTAAAAACACTCCAGGAAATGAACACTTCTGATTCAGACCAGGATTTTAATAATTTGTAGTAAATAGGGATAAAGGGTGGGTGTGAAGGAATATGAAGACAGAATGAAGTATCAAATAGCCACTTATTCAGAAATCACTAACCATCCTCTGCACTGACTGAGTCAGGAGTCCTGTAGAAAAAAATAGCATGGCATCACATAATTAAAGATGTTATCACAGTACACAAGGGGAGTAGCTTAAGATTACACAGACAGCATTATTGTTTCTTAATTTTTTGAAAATTTCTTCAACTCATCATGAATGTTTCCTATTTTTTTTCTTCAATAACATTTTCTTTAATAACATACATCACCTTCATCACATCATATACCTTCAATTTATTAAGCAGGGCCAATGGCGTTGAGTGCACATATATGTACTTTTAACCTCCTGTCGACATCTCCGAGATTAAAATGGCTTTTATGCTTTGTTTAAATACTGAAGAGATGTTTTTGGTTCCTTTTATAAGCATAAGTCTACTTACATAAAAGCAAATTATTAATGCTCCAGGAGCAGATCCCTTCAGAGGCAATAAAATAATGCTGATTGCATTAGCCTCTCCCTCCTCTCAACGCAGCCCCAAAAAACTAGTTGCTCTTGGCAAGATTTACAAAGGCCACTTGCTATCTATAGAGCAGAGAGAGCCCTCCTAACAAGTGCAGCATTATGTATGACAGTTTCAGCTCTGCAAAGCCAAACCTTTAAGACAAGGCTGACTGGCAGAAGTGGCACACCCAGTAGATGCATGGAATGACCCTCCCTGCTTGGAGCAGGCCTGTGTTACAAGCAGTGAGTGTTTGGCAACACAAAACTGTGTGTGGTGAGCTGTGGACTGCACGAGGTGAGGACACTGCTGGAGGAGTGCACATACTAACCGTGGCTCCAGGTGAGTCCTGTGAGTGTGGAGCCTGCACTCTGGAACTGTCAGGAATTGTCTGGGTAGAGTCATTTTGGCTGGTCTCACCGACGACATGTTCCCCCGAGTTATTGCTGAAGGAGAAGCACATGAAAGATAAAGCAATGCTTCTTACCACAGGCCATCACAGTGGGTTTTGGGAAGTAGCTGATGAATAGGAACAAAATACAAAGAAGTAGCACAGCACAATGAAGTAACAGCACTTCTTTCCCCTCCAAAAATGAAAGCACAGGGCTGTAAAAATACTCTAACACCTTTCTGCACTTTCTTCCTCACCAAGACAACTTGATAAAAACAAAAGAATAAAAGGAATTCCTCAATGTAAAACGATTATGGTGTCCTCAGAAGTAGAGCTACGAGAAATACAATGACATCTCTTCAACTCCCTACGCATATATAAGGCCATTTACCCTGCCTGACACACACACAGATTCATTGGCACAAAAGACTACTAGGGGCTTTTCCTTAGACATATGACAATCAAAAGCTACTCCTTTCACAATTTTTGCTTTCTAAAAGATAATAAGTCTTACCTAACTGCTTGTTTATCTGAAAACATCCCATAAAACACCTACTTGAAATGCAAGATAGAGAGTACTAATATAATCATTAAACCAGAAAAGAAAATTTTTGCTCTGGTGTAGGCAAAGCAAATATACAGCTATTACTAATTTTATATATTATAAAGCAATTTATTGATCAGTTCCGTTGTGAATAAACTACACTCTCCACTAACTCCTTTTACACATATGTTCTATCAGCTTTTCCATAGACATAAGCAGGTTTATGTCTTTTTCCATAGACATAACAAGGTTTACTCCCAATAACCTACAAATATTCTCTTTCTCAAGTATAACACAACAAAAATTTAGTTTAACAAAAAACCACAGAAAAAGAACAAACAAAAGAAACCAAAAAAACACCACAGTAAAATGTCGAAAAGCATGGGGTTGAGCTTTTCTATTTGTTCATGAGATTGTTTTTTTCACCAAAAATTTATTTTTAAAATTCCAAAGCTGTATATAAGCTATAAAATTATTTATTTGGGAGTCTCTATCATCTTTCCACAATATTTTTTTTAGTTAACTGGCTTCAAAAACTTCAGGTTCAACCAACCTGCCAACTATCAAGGTATGTTTAAAAAATTCTGCCATCCATCTAGTCAAAATAATATTAAGTTCTTAATTTTCAGACCAAGTACTAAATAACAGATTGTTGTGCATACACAAATCAACCTGGGAGGAACAGTCACGTGACTTAACATGCAACTTTTAAGTCATTCTACCTTTACTTCTCAGCCAAAACAGTCTGAAAGGTATAACCCCATCTAAAATAAAAATGTCGTTAGTGGTTAGTGACACACAGGCATTTCTCAGAAGAGTCTCAATGCAGGTAGACCTTGACTGTCCCAGCAACATCACAGACAGGAGTGTAGCACAGATGCACATGTGAAAAGACACAGAAGAGCAGTACCACACAGGAACACAAACTATCTTGACACTACTTAGCTGGCACAGAACTAGCAGTAGCAACTGCAAACGCAATAAGAAATACCCTAAGTTATTTTATATAGAACTCTCTGCTGAAGCTTGACTGGTAGTTTTAACAAAGCTACTCAATTTAAGCTTGCTTTGGGCATCTCTCTGCTTCTGTGACTTTTAGATGTACCTTATTTCAGCATTTTTCACATCTGTCACAACACCTGGTATCACTGAAAGCCACTTGCCAGCCTCATTTGTTTGTATGACTCAAGCTTGAAAAACCAGCAGGAAAGGTCTCCATTTATTCCAAAGAGTGTATAGTGGAACATTCTACCAATGCACAAATCTGGAAAATGTCAGTACTAGTCTTTATCTCGCTACTGTTTTTACCTTTAATACCACCACAGCCTGGAAGTGGTCTTACTGATTATATTCAGCAAAGACTAATAGTACTTGGCTTCTTGGTAGAGAAGCTACAACTGCCTACCAAATGTCCCTGAGAAATAAACGCAGTACTTGCTTTCCTCATGAACAAGACCACAAAAGCATCATAAGCAGACACAATAAAACATAAAGGGAAAAAGTAACTCCTGCATCTAGCTGTGATCTGAGAGGGAAGTTACTATAAGCACACAAAGGCAACATGAGGTTGCCTTGACTTCCAAACCCATGATATTAAAGCATTTTCTTTACCAACAGGTGCCTGCCACTTCCTTGCCTCTTCCCAGCAGATAAGCACAGTGGGAAGATGAAGGAGCAGGCATTTAAGACTTCCCCAGAAAACTTCTTCCAGGTTTTCTTCAGGATCTGTTAGCACCTCCAGTACCTATCTTCTCTATCACCTTCACTGTGCCCAGCTGCTACCCGACCTCTGAATCAGGCGCAGCTCTGCCTGCTTCACCACAAGAACATTTCAGCTACCCAGCTGAAAGGCACTAAGCAAGCTTAGACAGCGTCATTCTTCAGAGAGCTGTAAGGAGTATTCTTGCACACAACAGATGTTTCTGCTATACAGGACCATGGTGCAAACTCGCCCATTTTACATAATGTGCCAGCAATGCAATGAAAACCTTACCTACAATTTGAGGACTGAACGGCTTCTCCTTTTTGAACCTCTGTATCTTTGCATTGCCTTCCATTTTTTCTTGAGAGCTTTTGTTGAATTACTTCGCCTTTATCAAACATAAGGTGCAAACGGTAGCTGATCACCTTTATTACCGTGAAGAAAACTGTCACTGAGCTGCAGTACACAAAAACTGTCACTGCATTTGCTGGACAAGCCTACAGAAAGAAATAATGAAGACACAATGGTAACAGTTCACTTTGAGACGATGCTGCTAAATTTTTTAAATACAATATATGCATTGAGTTCTGCTCATAGAAAAAGTTTAAGGGTTTCTTCAAGTTTCAAACCATTTCACAAGATCTATTCTTTTTATTTGCTATGGATATTATTTATTATCAAAACAAGCAAAATCTCACCATTGACAAACATTATAAAACTTTTTAAAATACTGCACTCCCATGTTAATGCAGCTGCAGCCTTTCCTAAACTATGAATTCATAAAAATACAGACACAAAATAAAACATTAGTTTATTACAAACAGGAAACCTTTAGAAAAAATCCGTCATCTTACCCTGTATGTCAGTTCTGACTCAATGGTAAAATACTGTAGTTTGATGTCCATTTTCTAATGCCTCACAAGATGTTCCCAAATACCTTAACCACTGAGGAATTTTAAATAATTAGTCAGGACTAGTCAAGGCAAATTAATAAAAACACAGAGAGGCATCCTGTCCTGGCTGAGGCTCGAGGAGTGAGCGATTGGCTTTGTGGAGCTTAGTTGCCAGCTGGGGTTAAACTATGACACAACCTGTTTGAATTCTTTTTCTAAAGTACATAATTGTTAATTTGCAGCTGTCTGTGATCTGTTTGCTGATCTGTGATGAGCACCACAGCTCTTAGTCATTAAAATTAATTACAGTTCAACTATAGTATGCAAAGTTCTTTCAGAGACACGACATACTAACAACTTTTTTATATACAAATACTTCCTTACAGTAAAGGGCAGATCATAGCAATGGACACTTGCAGTTATAATTGAAGTAGCCAAGTCTTTACCATTATAGTCATGGAACATGCTTATGTACTGTCATTACACAGCTGCAGTCTCACAGTGAGTTTAATCTCTTTCCAAGTTTTAGGGGTTTTATTTAAACAGAGCTTTACTATATTCTGGCACAAGAACAACAGCAAAAAACTCCAAGCAACACACAAAAACAAAAAAGGTTTTCAATACTCAGGACTTGCTAAAAGCCTGCTGAAGGGAATTTTTAAGAACGGTCTTTACTTTGGGACTGAATCAAACATTTTTTCAAATTCATAAATAAATCACACCGACCAAACAGGTAAAGGGAACATGGCATGCTTATTTCATCTTTAGAACAAGTCATCACATTCATCTTGATGTTGAAATTAGTAAGTTGAATCATTTCTGTGTTGTGACAAGCAAGTGGGATGCAATTCTGATGCTGCTTTTGGCTCACTGGGACTTCATACCATCAAGATGTACACGTGAAAATTTTCAGGCAAATCCTTTTTTATGACTATTCTGATTTAGATACAAAGAATCTATTGCACAATAGTGGAGGAGCTATTTAGGATGTACGTACTACCAGTGAGCCCTAATAAGATAGATATGGCTTTCTACAAGTTGAGGCTTAAGTCTGGTAAGAGCACTTCATGGTACTGTGTAAATACCAACTCTCAGCATACCCTTCAGTTATTTAGAGAACTCGGGCCAGAGAGAAGATCCATTTGCAAGGTCATGTTCTCAGGGTATAAGGCTTAGTAGATGAGGTTGAAGCACTTGAGGTTAAAGAATTTGTGGTTTATGACTAATGTTTTTACAAAACGAGTAAGAAATTGCTTGGTTTCACAAAGAGCGACAGCCAATTATCTGTAATGACTTGTTTAAGAGAGATTTGTTCACCTTCCAAGGCATCTCTTCAACTATACTTTAAAAGGCACAGATCAAACACTCATTATTAAATAACAACTCAGAATAGCCCATGAGAAAAGAAGTGCTTTATAGGTGGCATTCATAAAGCTTAATAAATATTATATGAATAATGTCAACAGGACATAACAAAAATAGATTTCCAGTAGCGCAGCCTATACGTGCAGAGAGCACACTACAAGACACTCAAAGGAAGCTCCTAGATTTTTGAGTGGAAAACAGGGCCAGTTTTAGCAAATGCTGAGTGCTGCATGTCCTCATCCCTGCCTTGTGACCAGACCTACCGGAGCTGTGCCCTGAGCCAGCCCTTGGTCTCCGTGCCCATCTGCCCGAGATTCGCTGCGTTTTAGTGCGCTCACCACACCAAGACTGCCAATGGCCAGTGCATCTTTAATACTTGGGGCAGGCTGAGTACTACAAGCCAGTAGGTTGCTCCCTGTTCACATGAGGAATTAGGAGAAAGATGAAGCTGATAATGGAATACTCTCCATTCTCTGAATTGGGCCTCTTGCATAAGGTACCAGTGTCATATGACTGCAGTTGGTGTTCCCAGGTACAGATAGGTGAAAGCTATCAAATCCACGCTAAGGAGGAATTAAGTTATAGACCACTGAGGAATTAGATGCTCGAGACACTTTTGATGCACTATAGTTAAAATTAGCCTGGTTTTCTATGAAAATGAGGTTTTACAATCACACCATGTGTCTGCGTATTCATCATCTCCCTCCATCCCATCAGCTGAAAGGTAGCCAAAGAACTAAAAAGTTATTCAGCAAACTTTAAGAGAATACACCCCACTGGGCGAGGTCACAGCAGCACACCTCCTCCATTAATGAGAGGAACCCACATAGCTCTCTGACCTTTTGATGCCACCCCAGTGACAGCAAAAGCTTCAATTGAGCTGACATCTTATTAGAAGCTAGGAAAAAAATATCCACACATACAAATTCATTAGAAAGAGGGCTTCATGACTTCCCACAGGTTTCTATGAAAGCTGCCACCCTAGTTTTCTTCGTTCTTGTCCCATTAAAAACTCTACCATAACGTACTTTTTGTTCTTCAGTAGCTTCTGTTGTTGTACCCTGCACCAGAATAGCGTGGGGTCACAGCCAGAAATGCAGGCTGGTGTGCCCCAAATGTGGCCCAGCTTACTGCTGAAAATGCAACAGAGTTGACATCACCATGTAAGGAGCACCTTTGCTTGGGGTTTCTGCCTGCCCAGAGATTGTTCTCAGAAGAGCAGCCACATTCTCCTTCACTGTCTACTGACATTATTTGAGGAGCACAAAGGTGGAGGTGACTGAGATACGTATATGTAACCTTTGAACAAAATAACACACCTTGTAAATTGGGCTGAATGATAAAGGGTGCTTAGACCCAAATGTATCCCACCCACTACTTGAGCTCCTGAGGCATCCTTCACCTGAGCCTCACTGTCTCAGTGTGCTAGAGAATACAAATGAGGGAACTACCAAACAAATGTGCAGTCAGCCACTACCATCAGAGATACGCATGGGAGATACGACACTGGGACCAAAGATACATGTTCATATTAAAGTTAATTCAAGTGAATCAATACTAAGAGATGTCCATCACACAATATAAAATACTGAAAAGCAGGTAGCAAGTAAAGTTCCAGGAGTGTACATTGAGTTCTAAGTGTGTGTCCTACCACACAATAAATATAGTACGTAACAGGGTAGCCTATCTCTCTGCTGTGGAGATATATGCATCCTTAACTTTTACAGAGAGATAGAGCGGGGTAAAAGGTGGCCAAGTAGGACTGGAAGCAGCTGACACATTGCTAGTTTTATCAGTTTACCTCTGAGTAATTTATGTGCCCACACCCTTCTACTGCCATGTTGTACTTCTCCTATCAGAGCATGATTTGAAGATCCGGTGCGTAAGAAGTAACAACCCTGTAAGTTCCAGGGCTCCCTGTCCAGCAAAAGGCAGGAGAAACATTCAGTACGTTGTCTTGGGGCATCACCCAAGCACAATGCACATTGTCTTGCAGCTGGTAAAATAAAAAAGTTGCATCTCTATGTCACTGGTGTTTTACTGGGGCTGAATACTAAAGAGCTATCACTATTTTCATGTGCAAAACACCAAGGGATCCTCAAGTGCTTGGTGGAATAAGACAACTTTAATTCTTAATATATTATGGAAGTTGATACAGCACAGTCAGAAGAGATCTCATTATAATTTTGAAAGTTGATTTGAACAGCAGTGATGCTCCAAATATCCAGTGTACATTTTTAATGTTTAAATGATAAAGAAAATAAAGTAATGGAAACACAGATCTGCATTTTCCGGGGTGGGGAAGCTAATAAAGGACTCCTTAGTACCAAAGTAAGCTATGCTGAATAAGCTAGAGAAAGAAATTCTCGATCCACACAACAGAAACAATTTGATACTTTAAGCTTCTCTATGCTACTGTCAGCACGCCTCTGCTGAGCCACCGTGAAAAAACTAAAAACAGATGAGTTTTGCCATTTGATTCAAATCACACTGCTTCAGACACTTCCTGACTTCAACAAAAGATTATCCCAAGCAAATGAAAATTTTCCAAGTAGTACTGTTTTGATTTTGCCATTTCAAGAAACATCATTGACTGCTTTAGCTGAATCCAAAATATTGGTGTCAAGTATGTAACATAAATATCACCCCGAACATTACTGAATATTATAAACAAAATCTCTTATAAACCAGAAAAAAAACTTTAGTTAAAAAGCAAGTTCAAGTTTCTCAGTGGCAAGGAGATGTATTGCATAAAGTTTACAAAGCCACTTGAGAACAAGACAACGTGTAAGGACATAATCACTGCCAGGCAGCCATCATAATAAATGCATTATTCTTATCAAGGACAAAGAATTCCCATAGCAATATGTTAGCTCAAGAACACAAGTCCTGCATTTAACCAGATGATTCATCAGAAAGTCAATCAGTCTGCAAAAAAAAGCAAGTCCATCTAGATAGGCACAGATGATGCCCAAGAGAGTTCAGTAGATGTTAGAGTTTCTCCCCTTTAAAAAATAACTTCTACTTTAGCTCTAACCTACAGTCCAGTGTTCTTTTGTGCAACCCCCACACCTTCTTCATTTCAGAAGTTTCCCACAATGTATCCTTCCAGCTACATACTTATATCAACACGAAAAACTTAGCCTTCAATTTTTTTCCTTTTTAATCACACATATGACTTGGACAGCAAATTTTACAATGCAATACTCTTGCTGGTTTGCATAGCAAATACGCAATCAATCAGAAGAAAGCATATTGTTATTCTGCTTCATTAACTTCACGGACCATTCTTACAGGAATTCACTGCAATCTGTGCCACAAAATCCAACACCAATTTATGCTTAAAAAGACAAGATTTGCTTTCCACTGGGATTGCAGGGGAGTCATAAATGCTCTTTGCTTTTGACAATCAGGCCCATATCTGACCATGTAGGGTGAAGAAACGTATTTAGAAGTTGAGAATTTAGTTGAGTCACTCCAGGAGCCAAATGGATGGAAACTGCTTCTAACGGAAGCAATATTACCCTATAATCACTGAAGGACACACCAAAATAGATTCGATGATCCAGCATAATTTAAGCTTTTCTCACACACTACGAAAACACACAAAAAACAAGAGCAAAAGTTTCAAGCTTTTCAGGAAAATAAATGTTTAAGTCCGGCAAAAACACCCTCTAGTTATTATTCGCTTGCAAAGTTTAAATTTCAGCACAAAGGGAGCTGCATGTCACAAAAAGCCATGTGATTCATCAGTGACATTCAGCAAGGCGTATTAATTACACAGTATCTGGATTTTTCCATTTATTTACCCTTCTCAGCAGGTAAGAATAGATCAAAGTTTTAAAATAAAAACAAAAAAGAAACCCCGAAACACCTGTCTCCGAAAGAGATCTCTGAACAAACGTCCCCACGATCATTCAGCACTTGCAGAGGCCAGCGCTGCACCCCTACCCAACTCCTTCGGCGGAGCTGAGTCCGGCCCCTGCCTAGCGCAGCCGGCGGACTCACCCCGCTAACCTTTAGACACAAAATCCCCAGGTAAAGCCCGGAACGCCCAACATTTAAGCCCCCAGAGGGGGCAGTTCACAGCCCGCTGAGCGCACACGCCCGGGCCGCTGCCGCCTGAGGGCCGGGGCCCGCGGCTCCCACCCCGGCGCCCGCCCCCGCCCGTCCCCAGCCCCTCTCACCAGGTGCAGGGCCATGGGCAGCGTCAGCAGGAACAGCCACAGATAGAGGTGGCAGCTGTTGGCGAAGGCGCCCTGCTCCGGGTCGTGGTACCAGCCCCCGGTCAGCGCCGCCCACACGCCCTGCCCCACCAGCCGCGCCGCCGGCGACACCATGGCCGCCCCCCGCCGCCGCCACCGCCGCCCCTCAGCCGCCCGCCGCCGCCGCCGCCATGCCGGGCGCCCGCGGATTCTCCCATGGTGCCCCGCGACGCCGAGCATCCCGCCCGCCCCACCCCGGGCGCCGCCGCCGCCGCCGCCGCCGGGAGGGCGCCGTCACGGGCCGCCCCCCGCCGGGCACCGCGCCCGCTCGGCCCCGCCGCGGGCCGGGCCCGCCGCCCCGCCGGGGTCCGCGCCCGGCTGCCGGTGGAGCCGCGGCGGCGCTCGGAGGCCGAGGGGCGAAGCGGGGCCGAGCCGAGCCGCGGTGGAGGGGGGGCGGTTCTGCCGCGGGGGCGTCCGTCACGGCCGCGTCCCGCCCCGGGCACCGCGAGGTGCGTTCACAGGTGCAAAAAAAGCGCGACACGGGGGCAGCCCCGGCGGCCGCCAGCTGGGCTGCGCGCCTCGCCGGCCACTCCCCCACCGCCGGGTTCTCACGGATCCTGCCCGATACATCACGAGTTTCCGATCTGCGAGCTCTGCCCAACATCAGTGACACCCGTTTTGTATTGGATTGAGATGTGGTTTGGGCGGGATGTGGGGAAATTCCTAAAAAAACCATTCGGATTCTGTCAAGAATGAGTTTAGGGAAAAACCCAGTCTGCCTTCGTTAGAGTTTCACGCAGCTGACGTCAAACTAGCGGAGTGAGGAGGTAGGGGCGTGCTGGAGGAAGCCAGGGGTGGGGGACAGTGAGGCTGAAAAGGTGATGGAGCTGAGTGGAAGCCTTCAGCAGGGGAGAATAAAGTCAGTGAAGAATGAGGCATAAGGATACCGGCTATAATCTTATGGGACACCCCCGAAGGAAGAGCTGTAAGGGTGGTTTGTGAACACCAGGGCTGACCACACACGGTGCTCACCACCTCCCATCCCCGACCATCAGCAAATAGCGGTGAAATTCAATTTTAAGTCTCTCACCGGCCCCTTCTAGGAACTGTTCCGCATGTGTAGACCTTTATTACTGTCAATTTTGTGAAGGATGCATGTATGTAATGGATACATCTGTCATCTTGCACATCACCAAATTTTACCTATTTCAATTGTTCCTGATCATGGCTACAGTTTCACAGACCAAACATGCCATTCTGCTGTGCTTTGTGCGATTTCTTTTGACAAAGGTAAGAGACCAAAGATGCTGTTATAGTATTTGTGAGCTCATGAACCACGTATCTCAGCTTTCTTCCTGATGTCACAGGCGATGTGGCCATGCTGGATGCTTGTTTTGGCCTGATGAGAGGGATGATACAGCACTGTGAACAAGCGGTTGGGAGCAAGGGAGGAATGGCATCGTCTCCCTCAGCAGCACTGCCACCATTAGATGCCTGAGGACCTACAGCCTTGGAGCTTGAGTACTTGTTCAGTGTGACCTCAGCAAAGTTTCCTGAGCTGTTCTTGAGCTGTATGAAGGAGGCACAGACCTGGTCGTGCCTCACGGTCTACTCCTGTAAACACATCTTGCCCAAACTTCTGCCTTGTTGAGTGAGGTTTTTTAATCATTTGCAGATTCTTTTCAAAGATGACAAAGTTTGTTAAAGCAATTGTAATGATTGAATCAAGTGCAATACGCAGCTATTAATAATGTTTTTGATGTATGATAACTAAAAATGTTAAGTTTCAGAAATTACTGAAGTCATTTTCCACAGGCAGATTAGCAAATAATTTCCTTTACGTGCACAGCTCCAAAACAGAAAAGTGGGTAAACAAGGGTGTAAATAGAAAGCGTCTTCACAACCTCCTCTCTTTTTTTTTGTTTTGTTTTGTTTTGTTTTGTTTTGTTTTTTGTTTTTTGAGACCTCTAACTCATGTAGGTAATAATGTGGAAGGCCTAGATAATGCAGACTGCAACTGATATTAGGTTGACTTGTCCTGGTTTTGGCTAGGATAGAGTAAATTTTCTTCTGACCATATGACATCATGCTCAGTATATAAAGTGGGAGGAAGAAGGAGGAAGAGAGGGACATTTGGAGTGATGGTGTTTGTCTTCCCAATAACCATTACATGTGGTGGGGCCCTGCTCTCCTGGAGATGGTTGAACACCTACCTGCCTATGGAAAGTGGTGAATTAATTCCTTGTTTTGCTTTGTTCATGAGCATGGCTTTCCTTTCCCCATTAAACTGTCTTACCTCAATACACAAGTTTTCTCATTTTTACCCTTCTGCTTCTCTCCTAGATCCTGCTGGTGGGGGAGTGAGTGAGTGCTTTCATGGGGCTGGGGTTAAACCGTGACACTTGTCCACACATCACTCAAGTCTTTCAACTCTTCCTCATCTTTGGATAATGCTGGCGCCAAGTGTTTTTTTGGTATAATGATTCTTACCAAAATGAAGGGTTCCTGTAATTTCCAGGTCAGGATATGTGTCCTGGACACAATGTAGATGCACAGTATTGTAGGTTCACAGTTGCAGGAGTGCTAAAGATGAAAAAAGGGACTTCTTTTCTCAGCAAAGAGATGCTGGTGAGGGTCTGAGCCGAAAACTCTGCCGTCTGTACGCCGCTCTTTTAACCGGTAACTCCACTAGGTGGTGCCGTCATGAAAGTTAAGGGCACTTTATACTGTTTTGGGTCATAATATTTCCATTATTGGAACCCCGAGGAACAGCAACTATACACCAATCCTGGGTATTGAAGAAACACTGAACAAAGTGTAACCTGAGTGTAGTGATTGCTAGTGGATAGTGGCACTTCAGAAAGCAAATTTTAGAATAATAGCTCTAGATAAATATTTAAACATTTCACTGTACTGCAACTAATACCTCGTCTGACCCAAAACATTCCACACTTAATTAGTTCCTGCAGATTCTTTTAGATAACAAAGTACAAGGTGGAATTTGTGTGGCAGAACGCTTGTATTACAACATACTTTATGGCTTTTATAATAAGTCAAATATGCAGATAAGGGAAAGGCTTGTAATTACCTCTCTGAATAGCTGCAAGGCAATGTTATATTAAAGGAAATGGGAGAAGACTTGATAGACATGCTGGTTCTGCATTCTTGCTTTTTGGTTAATGTGGTTCAGTAAGTCACTTTAGCATAATTGTATTTTTGTGTATAAATACAGTGGGATAAACAAGAATTTATGATTTTTTTTTTAATATTGTAATTTTATTTTTTAATTACTGTCTTTATGTTCAAATCTTAGTTCTGTGGTATCCAGCTGCAAATTTTGTGTTTATGTAGAGATGTACAGTGCTCTGGATGTATGTTTTTGTGCAAAACATTGAGTGTTTTTCACACCAGGTTATTCAACCCAGCAGTGCAGTTTTACATCTTTCCCGAGCCTTTACTGTCCTCCTCGGGGCCTCTGCTGGCAGCAGCCACATCCATAACCCCAGGTCCCACAGCACAGTGATTGGCTCCTGGCATGAAAACTCATTTCCTTCCACTTTGAACCACTGTTTCCCACCACGCTGGCGAGACGGGAGGGCGTCCCCAACCCACACACTTCCCTCCAACTTCCAAGGAAAGGACAACTGTAGTTTAGAAAGTGATACAATTTTTCCACTTAAAACCAGGAGAATCTTTACCCAGAAATAGCACATACACAGCATTTGCTATTTTCAGGCAAACTCTTAATTGAAAGGATTGTGTGATCGGACCACACAGGACTCTCTCAACCCATGCATGGACTGCGTGGTGAGCAGGGAAGAGTTGGAGTAGGTCCAGAGGAGGGCAACAAAGATCATTAAGGGCCTGGAGCATCTCTCACGAGGAAAGGCTGAGGGAGCTGGGCCTGTTCAGCCTCGAGAAGAGATGACCGAGAGGGGACCTCATCAATGTCCGTCACTATCTGAAGGGAGTGTGGGTGCCAAGAGGATGGAGCCAGGCTCTTCTCAGTGGGGCTGAGCAATAGGACAAGAGGCAACAGGCAGAAACTGATGCATAGAAGTTCCATCTGATTATAAGGAAGAATTCTTTACTGTGAGAATGACCGAGCAGAGGAACAGATTGTCCAAGAAGGGTCGTGGCATCTCTCTCACTGGAGATCTTGAAGAACCACCTGGCCTCAATCCTGTGCTCAAGCTAGGATGACCCTGCTTGAGCAGGGAGGTTGGACCAGATGACCTACTGCGGTCCTTTCCAACCTGACCATTCTGTGAGAGCCCACGAGCGGCGGAGGCAGGCGGCAGAGCAAGCACGAACGGAGGCAGCTCGGTTTCTTCAGAACCCGCTTGGGGTTTGTTCCAAAGGAACCCCAAAGCCGCACAAGGAGGGAGAGGGGAAGCTGCGGCGGAGGCACAAACCCTCAGCCCGGCCTGCAGCCCTCGAGGGACGAAAAGGGGAGCCACAGCTGCCCCCACCTCGCCCCCGGCTCCGCGGGACCGCACCGACCCCTCCGCGCGCCGCGCCCCGCGCCACGTGACGGCGGGCGGCCAATCGGCGGGCCCGGGCGGGCGGGCGCGGGGCACCGGCGCTGCCCTCCCCGCCTTTCCCGCGCGCGCCTGCGCTCTCGCTGCCGGAGCTCCGCGGTGGCGGCGGCGACCGGGCCGGGCGGCCCCGCCCCCGCCCGCGCCCCGCCCTCCCCTCCCGCGGCTCCCGCTCGGCGGCGGCGGCGGCGGCAGCAGCAGCGGCAGGTGAGGATGCGGCTGGGCGGGCGCTCCCGCGTCGGCGGCGCTACTGCTGCTGCTGGTGGCCGCCGGGGCTGAAGTCGCTGCCATGGCTCTGCCGGGCGCCGGGGCGGCGGCGGCCGCCGGTGGCAGCGGGGGTCCGTGCCCGCTGTGGACGGCGCTGTACGACTACGAGGCGAGCGGCGAGGACGAGCTGAGCCTGCGGCGAGGGGACGTGGTGGAGGTGCTGTCGCAGGACGCGGCGGTGTCCGGCGACGACGGCTGGTGGGCGGGGAAGATCCGCCACCGCCTCGGCATCTTCCCGGCCAACTACGTGACCCGCCAGCCCCGCGGCGGAGCGGCGGGGGGCGGCGGGCGGGAGGACCCCGCGGGGAGCCTAACGGAGATCGACTTCCAGCACCTGGAGCTGCAGGAGATCATCGGCGTGGGGGGCTTCGGGAAAGTGTACCGGGCCACCTGGCGGGGCCGCGAGGTGGCCGTGAAGGCGGCGCGGCAGGACCCCGACGAGGACATCACGGCCACGGCGGAGAGCGTGCGGCAGGAGGCCAAGCTCTTCTCCATGCTGCGGCACCCCAACATCATCGCCCTGCACGGGGTCTGCCTGCGGGAGCCCAACCTCTGCCTCGTCATGGAGTTCGCCCGCGGCGGATCCCTCAACAGGGCCCTGGCCGCCGCCCCCGGGGCCGCGGCCGCCCGCGGGGGCCGCCGCATCCCCCCGCACATCCTGGTGAACTGGGCGGTGCAGATCGCCCGCGGCATGCTCTACCTGCACGACGAGGCCATCGTCCCCATCCTGCACCGGGACCTCAAGTCCAGCAACAGTGAGTCCCGGGCGGGACGAGGGGGAGGGAGGTGACGAGGGACCTTCTTACCGCGACGGCGAGGGGGTGTCCCCGCCTTAGGCCGCCGGGCCCGGGGGGGATCCGGCGTGGCCCCGGCGCGGCGGCGCTGGACGCGGCCGGGCCTGGACGGGCTCCGTCCGGGAGCCCTATTCCACCGGGGGATGGGTGTCGCAACTCGGGCACCCAGTGCCAGAAGCTTGGGCAAGCGGCAGGTTGGTTTGTCGGGCTGTGAGCTGGGTACGAACTCGTGGAAAGGTCGAGAGGAGCCAGAGGTACCTTCAGCACACGCAGTCCTGCTCCCTCGTATGGGAGCTCACTTAAAGCGGGATAAAATCCTGCGCGCAACCACAATTGCACATCTGCAAAGCTATGTTTACGCTGATGCGTTGTGTGGTCCTGGCTTTTAAAAGATACCCAAGGAACCAAACGCCTTAGGTATCACTTCTGTTTCACTGCCGACCATGATATGTCTTTCTAGTTTTCACTGTATTCAACATTGCTAAAATTTACCCACTTAGCCAGCATTGAGGTGGAAAAGACAAGTACCTTAAAACGAGTGGAAACTGTTGTTCAAATGCCAGATTTGCTTTCATCCTTTGGCATGGACAAATGCACCTGCGAGAATGAGGGAGTTGCTCAATTCGTGCTTAATGGCTCCTTGGTCTATCTGACAATATAGAAGCATCTAATATTTTGACCACTGTGCATTTGGAAGGCTGGCTTACTAGAGCAGAGTGTTTATGGCTTGTCATTGTAGTTGTGTTTAGAAATGATGACCTGAAAGTGGAAATCTGCGTGTTTCCATAAATATCTGAAGCTACCTCAACTCTTTCCTTTTTGTTCTGAATGTTCCAAAAGTGCAGCAATGTGTTAGTCCTTTTTCTTTTTTTTTTCCAGTTAGGAGTCCTTAAGTAGTCCAGTAGAAATAAAAAAGCTTCATTCAAGTTTGAAGCACTTTGTTTAAGAGGCTGTGTGTCTTGAAGGTCACCATGCATGGGCTGTTAAGACGAGGCTCAGTCATGGGACTGACTGTTCTGAGAGTACTTTCACTATTTGTTTGATAAAGAAAGAACCTAGCTCAGCTGTGTTTGTGGTTCTGTTTGTAGCACAGGCAGTGAACTCTTGGACCTTTAGCGTCATGGCCAACACCTTAATTTCTAGCAAGTGGTCTGTAGGCAGCTTGTGCCCGTTTAGTTTGCTGCTGTGTTTGAAATGAGCTGCTGCACCTTGATTATTTAGTGGCTCTCCTTAGAGGGGGCCTGCTGCATGCTAGCAGCATGTTAAGTGACAGTGACAAAGTTTGTGTCTGAAATAAACTCATAACCCTGTGGTTCGGCATAACACTGGGAGCTGCATTGGGTACTGCTGAGAACTGATTACCATTTTTTTTTTTTTTTTGTATAGAGGTAATGGCAGAGCATTTCAAAAATACAATTCTGATTATAAACTCAGCCTATGTGTGTATTCACTGCTTCCATTACTACCTCCTGTTGCAGATGCACTTAACTTGAGCAGTTAGATCTCTCACCTGTATCTTAGCAAGATTACTTCAAACAAACGTCTTAGTTTGAAGAAGTATTGAATATGCTAAATAGAATTACATCTCTTGATCATCCACCTGAATGATAGTGTTAGAAGACAATGGTGCACTGGTGGTACCATATACTGTTCAACAAAATGAATTTAAAATGACTGCAAGTCGTGGTAGTATCCCCTGTTCCGGTAACTCATCCATTCATCGAAGATTTCCCTTCATTCTTTTTCTGTAGTATTTTGCAGTCTTACACAGTGGGAGTGGAGTGCTGCCAGGGTTGACTGAGCGACTTGCTTGGCGTGGATAGTAACAGTTCTGCAGTGGCTGCAGCTCCAGCCAGGGGTCTGGCAGCAGCCATTCCTCACCTGCTCGTCGCTGCTTTCCAGGCACTGCTTGCTAGTGGTGGTGCTTCAGTGCTCTCCCTTAAGCAGGTCTAGGTAGAATATGAATCTATCAGTTTTGTGCTAGCTTAGTTATTTTTGTTAAGAACGATGTTTTTTCCTCCTCAGACAATAAATAAGGAAAATGATTGCTGTTAATATGGTGTGGTAAGGAATGCTTCTCAAACTATTTCCCTAGCAAGTAGGTAGGAACTAATTTTTCCAGCCAGGGAAAGGGAGCCCCTTCTACCAGTGTATTTGATCCAGAAAAGGTATGTGTCTGGGCTTGTGGTTGGCAGGCAATAGCAAGCATCTCAAAGGCAAGCGTGTTACTTCTCTCTGTGCAATTTTATGAAGTTGGGAATCTCTATAGCATATCTGGTGTGGTTTCACTGATGCCAAATTGACAGGACTGGAGGGAAAGTGCCACAAACAGAAGAGCCATGAGAGCAGCCAGCTTTTATTAACAGCAGTGACTATCTAGGTTTGAATGCTCTTGTTTCATTGGGCTCCTTTTGGGAGATGGGAAAAGGTTTGTGTTTCTGCCAGAGTAAGGGAAATTAATAGGTAAACAAATGTTTTCCGTATTGGAGAGAAAAACTAACAAACTTGGTTTTGAGAACTGAACAAGGAAGTAAAGTGTAACTCATGAGTTTTATTACCAGCAGAAAGTTTCTTCAGTTCTGGAGTCCATGTAAAATAAATTTAAATTTACAAGTTTGTCAGAAGCAGACAAAACAAAGGTGTAAAGAACACATTTATCTTTAGATATGTGTGATAAAATGAAACATAGTAACCATGGTCTAATGTTGACTTATGAATTGTGGGTGCTTCGTAAAACCTTGTGTGGTTGAAGTGGTGAGAAGTTTCACTGACAAAGATCATGGCCTGTTTCGAGGATAACTTCTCATAAGCAGTTCTTACGTTCCTCAATATACTTTATAGATTAAGGACATAATCTAAAATTAACGATTAAGAGGTGAACTTTACCTAATCTAAATAAAAACCTTGGAAGAAAATTTGATTTCTTTTCAAGCCATCATTGTTAGTGAAGGAATTCTGAATTAACTGATGCTTTAACTGAAAAGGAGGTGTCTTAAAAATTGTGAAAATACTTGAATATTCCTTACTCTGTCTGCTGGATAGGAACTTAGTTTTGATTAAGCATGCCAGCTGATTATGTAAAAAATTTAGGTTTAACTGGAAATAAAATGCAGGAATTTATCAACAAGATAGACACTAATAGTTATGTGTGTCTTTTTACCACGTCTCAGCTGCTTTTCTGACTCTTTGGAAGAGCAACTTTTTGCTCTGAGGGAGTCAAATTTTTTGCTTTTGAGCAAGAACACCCCATTAGTTACAACACCTGTGGTTGTGTAAGGGTTCAGCACAGCCTTCCCTGATTATTCTGTCCTGAAGAAAGTTAGTAAGATGTTCAGCTAGAGTATGCTACATTTTCAATTTCTGAGGTAAAGTGTAGAGAAAACAGAGATTTGTGATTCTGGGGTTGATTTCAAACTGCACTGCTTCTGCCTTTAAAAAAATGCAGTTTATCTCTAGTGCAGAAGCCTTGTGTACTTCTAGGAAACACTGCAGTAAGTTCACAATATCTTGCTTATGGCATAGACCTGTCCATGAATACAAAGTTGATTATGTGTAGATTAAGTGTACTAACAGAGTACTGATAAAGTGCTCTGTGCTCACTTGTCAGAGATGGATATGCCAGAAGGGTTCAGTTTGCTGTGGCTTTCACCAGCTTCGCCAACATCCAGGATCCTTTGCAGCCCTCAGCTCTGTGAAGGGCATTGAGTTTATATTGCTTTTTGAAATTGTTGAGGTCAGCATGAGTTTCAAGGATTGTTGAATAAGGCCACGGAAGTGACAGTGCTAATGAGAACTACTTGGAATCTGAAGGAATCAAACAAACTAGAGGACAACCCACTGCAATGTCATGTTCTTGAAACTAGTATAATGAGAAGCAGTTAGAGAATAGAAATAATTTGATTTTAAAATCTTAAAAGGAAATGTAATGTGTTTTGACAGAACTGTAGAATCAATTGCTTTTGATAAGGCAAGATGTCCTGAAGTTTGAGAAAAGCAAGAACAAATTATCTCTGGTTCTTTGCTTTTACAAGTTATTTGCAGCAAAATTGCTCAAGTTATGCTATAAACACCTTTAAAATAAGATGGAGATGTTTTCCAGAATTCATAAAAATTGCTTTCTCTCAAACTTCTCTGTGTAGCAACTTTAGGCTAGCTGTTCAGGGAGAGGAAGAGTAAGAACCTAGAGTTAAGCCTATCTGCCATTTTCTGAACTGATTTTATGTATTCTGAAATCACTAGGGTGCATAATTTGTCTCTTAACTATTTTGAAGAAGTTAAGACTTGTTCACATAACTAGTACAGCTGTTATGAAATGTTTGAAATTCAGAATCTTTTACAGTTAGCAACAGAATTCAAAATTACATTATATTATAGTTGTCTTCGGTAGTTTTGAGAGAGAAGAGAAATGGCTTTTAAGTAGATTTGAGCTTCAATATATCTTCCTTTGAAAATAAAGTTCCAAGATGCCCACTAATGGCAGTGAAACTAGGAGTGTTTTTTTCTGTCAGTAGCACTGTGCCAATTGCTGCTCACCTATTGAGTTATAACAAAACTAAAAAAACTGAGGTATTCTATGGATATGTATTCTGCATCTCAATCTCCTCCTCTTGACACTCCCATTTGTGGAACTTAGAGTCTCCATATTGGCTTCCACGTCTCCAGTGTCCCTGATAGGCTAAGCCTGGCTGCCCCAAGGTGCCTATCTCCAGTGCTGGGTGACTCAGGCACCTCCTGTAGCATGCTGTATATGCTGTAATTGGTTTGACACTGCTTGTACTGCCTGGCTGGCTGCTGAGCTCCTGGTGGCTAATGTCTCTGAGGTCTGGAGGGGGGTGGATGTTTTCCTGGCAGAACTCACTGAAGTTCCTCTGCCATAAGGCAACTGACTTTCATAAAACCCACAGGAACCATGTCTTTGAGAATGTGGTATCACTTTGATAAATGTCAGTCAAGTAGAATAGCGGGCCAGAAGTTATTTAGCATTTTAAAATTTGTATGCTGTAGTTTCCCATGCTGTCTTCATACAGGAAGCCACGGTACTTAAATGCTTTACATTGCTCTTAATTATTTAAAATCACATAAAGCTAGAAATTATGCCAGGTGTACCAGGTTCCTGTCCCATCTCTGAGAGGCAGTAGCCCTGCCTTGTGCTTTGTTGTAAAAATAATGCTGCTGCATTACAGCCTTAAGAACTGATCATACATCCTGAAGCATCTGAAAATATATAAGCAGGAAGGAGCCCTGGTTTTTATAACCTTGTTAGCTAAGTATTCTTTGAAAAAAACACAGAAAACCAAAATCAAACCACCTTCATGCAAACATTGGTAGGATTGCAAAATTTTGTTAATTTGGGAAACAACACCTGTTTTAAAGGTTGTGATTTGCTTAAAGTTAGCGTGCCATTGAATTCCATTAAGTTTTTCTTTTGAATGTCCTTATGTCACATGGAAAAGTTCTGTGATTCATAAAACATTGCTCCCAGTAATTTTTTCATTATTTCATGTATGTTCAGACTATGTAGATAGGGATTCTATTTTTTGAGGGGCCAGAGGTTAGCTGGATTCCTTGGGAGCATCAAATGCTTAGCAGCCTTGAAGTAGAGTATCATCTTTTTCCGATTCATCAAAGGCAATGCTATGTGTTATGCCTGTTTAAATATTCACTTGATATGTTTACTTGTTGCATAAAAATATGATGTATATTTTGTGTTCAGAAAGATGCTGGAATTCAAGGGAGAACAATTTTGAGTAACTGATTGCCGTGATTGTCTCAATACACCAGAGAAATAACTAAAGTGTTAATAACTGTAGTGCTAAAATGTTGTAGAAGCCAAATTTCCAGTTGAAGGATGTGTTTCAGCATTTAAAAATAATATTCAGGAACATTATGATTTTAATACAATATCCGTCAAATGAAATTTTGTGAACTACTGCTCTGTAACACAATATTTGTACAGTCTGAGCTTTCAGAGGAGGAATAATATCCAGCAGTAATTTTATTTGAAGATGAAGACTTAACTGCAGTAGCCATTTATTTCACCTTAATTACTGTCTTCTAAATTTGCTTCTGTTTGATGGTTTTTTTGTGTCTCAAGTCTGGACATTAACAGGTGGAAAAAATTGCTCATTAATTTAGAACAAAGTCCCTCAAACTTTACAAGGCTGAAGTATATTTACATGTAGTGCTTAATGCTGAAAACAAGACTCTAGGCTGAAACACTAGCTTTATGTAATTTGATTAATTAAAACCCCATGAACTTTTAATACTGCTATTTATAACTCATTTTTAATACAGACTTTAATGTTTTCCCAACTATGTTCATCTGACAACTGTAGAGAGTTGTTTCTTTTTCAGTGTTGAGACTGCATCTGTAACAGGTAGGATTATTAAGTCAAGAATAATACTACTTTGATCTTTCTCTGGATCTAACTTGGTTTTTCATGTCTTTCTTCTCTCCATCTTGGTTTTGTCACTGTAAAACACCAAGTGGTCTGGTTTACAACTTTTTTTTGTTTGGTTGGGGTTGGTTTTGTTTTGGGGTTGTTTTTTTTTTTTTTTTTGCTGCTTTGTGTTATACTCATTCCTAGCAGGTTTCTGCAGGACTTTCATTGGCACCAGGGTTGCTGGTGACCTCTTCATGGAGAATGTGGGGAGTCACATTCTAGTCTGTATGTTGTGTTTGCTCGCTGTTTTTGATGATAGAGTTCTGTTTGGGGGTAGCGTTATAAATTGAAGTGCAGGACTTTGGATAAGAGTGGTTTTAATATTTGTGTATTAAAGAAGACTTCAAGCATTATTAAAAATGCTCAAATTTTTTTTTATTTTTAAATCTGGATGAGGATATGTTCATAACCCTAACGATATGTTCATATACCTTTCTACTTCTGAAAATTATACTGAGCAAGCAACCCATTTCCACAAAGGTCAATGGAAAAACAGCCAGCTAAACACTTCCCATTAGCTGTTAAAATACTTAGACAATTTTGTTCATTCCCCTAAACAGTGAAAAATAAGTTTTACTGCTGACCATAACACTTGTTAAATGAGGTATTGTACTTAAATAAACAGACTACAGAGTGTGGTTGGGATTTAGACATTGGTAGTGTTATCCAAGCATTAGAAGAAATTGAGATATAACTGAGTTTTCAGTTACAGATTATTCCCCCATCCCCATTGGAACTACAGGGACAGAGCATGTCTTTGGACCCTCTTAGCAAATATTTAAAGTTCCATGAAAATGTCCTGCAACCTCAAAAGAATAGAAAAGTAACACATCACTGAACTGTATTTGGACGTTGAATGCTGTTCTGTGGTTTCTTTGACCTTAAAAGAGAATGGCTTTTTGTTTGCAATATGTAAGTTTTCTTACCACTGAGTATGAACTTTCTTCTAAATTTGCTTCAGTGTTTCAAGTTTTGAAACAGACTGACCTTGTATGATAAACATTTGCAAATAGTGGTTGCAGCCTAGAGTAATTTCTGACCTTGAATTTTATTTCTGATTATTTGTTAAAATTTAAGGCATTGAAATTTGTTTAAGTGACTTTCAGTAATAATGCTTATAAAAATGCAGATACTTTTTTTTTTTTGCGCTTTGGTATTGTTTTATTTATTAGAAGCAAAATTAGGGCATTGAAGTAAACATAAATATAGATTATATATAAATACAAACAGATAAATACCAAATTACTTGTCTGTATTCGCAGTATAAAAATAACAACTGGTGTAATGTACATTCCTAGATTGACAGCTTTATACTACACTTCATCATTTTTACCTTGCTTGACCATATTACTAAGAGCCTACCTCAATCCAGTCACTGAAAATAAGTGGATGTTAAAATTTTAACCCACTTACTGCACGTTAAGTTCATGGATTAAATATGGTAAATTGGAAAAATTACATACTTGTATAATGTCACCACAGAAGTATTCTTCCTTCTTGGAGCTTCCTGCCAACTTTAACCTTTTTTGTGGGGGGGAGGGGGGTTGTAGCTCCAGTTAAATCAGTCCTAGACGTGCCAGTGTTGGCTACATAATCATTCTTTGTTCTCTTCATAGTGACTAAAATCTGTGTTTTGGCAGGTGTACTATTAACTCAGAGCTGATAAGTCAGCCTTCCCTCTCAAAAATGTAGGAGTAAATGCTTCATTGCTGTGGTTCATTATGGGCCAAGTTAACCCTTGGGAACTGGTTATATTTTCGTTCTAAATGTTTAGGCAGTTTTGTGATTTTCTTTTCTATTAGGATTAGATGCCACTGTTCTTCCTGAAGCTAATTGCTTTTATTTCCTTTCCTGTATTATGTAGAGAGGGAAAATAATCGTACTTTTTAACTCATTGCTTAATGTTACACTAATTATTGAGACAAAAAATCAGTTTTACCTTTCATTTTCTCTTCTCAAGAGAAGGACAGCACTGTCAAGATTGCAGAGTTCTCATTTCAGAATAAGTGTTTTCACTTTGCTATTGAAGATTAGAGTTCTTGAAAATGCACAGTCCTGAGAGGGTACTGAAGAAACTGCAAGGATGGAATGCAGGAATGCTACCCTCACAGAATATATTTTGATGGGATTTTTTTTTCTCCCAAGTTTTGTATTTAAAGAAAAAGTGGCCTCAAATATTGTCTGGTTTTTCTCTGCTTTGTTTAGTAACAAGTTGTTTGGCAATTACTTTTTTTTTTGTTAAAACAGCGAGACTCTTTCAAATATTCTTTATAAAAGAAATTAACAGCCTAAAAATTCTTTATAAAGTGTAAGCTATTAAAATTCCTCATAGAAATTATGTTAAAGGTGTTTCATGTTAACTGATGAGATTCTAAAGGAACTCAGTGACTAAACCTGACGAAGTATCTCCTACCAGAATTTGGATTCATAGCAGTTGGCATCTTCAAAGGGATCCAGGAATTTTTTTCATTTTCAGTTTATTTAATGGGTTCTTTTCAACAGTAGATTTTGTCAAAGGTGATTTTATAATGGAAAAAAAAAGTAGCAAAGTTGGATCCTATCTTTAAATCTCTGACTAAGACTAGATGTAAAAGGGTTGACCCGTTTCTGAAATGTTGCTGGACTTCCCACTTGTTGCAACAGGTGACCCGTGGCTTCCTTGGGCAGCTATAGCTGCATGAGGAGGCTTCTCCACCCACCTGCAGGCAGGTTCTCCCCACTCCCACCTGTCAGCAGAATCTACACATCTCAGTCTCCGCCTGTGTGGTCAGTAAATCAGGTTAAATCTTCAGAGAGATCTGGCAGGAAACTACTCTAAGGTGGTTTATTTGCAGACTTCATTTTCTGCTGAGCTATCTAGCTGGTTGGGTTGAGTCTCCCAAGACTAGACTAGTCTGGGGACTGGGGGGAAAAAGCTGTAGAGGGTGAGGGGTTATAAATGACGAGGAGGTTAAGGTAAGTATTTCAGTGGCAGCAGGCTCTTACTGTCTTGGTTGTGACATCAGACTAACACCTCTTTACTTTAGCTTTGCCTAATAAGTCACCTTTAAAACAGAATGTCTTTTTAATTTTTTAGGTATGTATCTATGTATTTATGTTAAACTTTATTTCATTTTGATGTGATTTTTTTGTACTAAATACTCTAATTTCAGTGCATCAAATGCACCTCGTGACAGGTCACAAAAAATAAAGCAACAAGGAAGTTCATAATTGCGGAGTGTAATATGTTGTGATCAGGAAAAGTATGCCAACTATGTAAATACTTCCATGTACTCAGAAGCTGTGTATTCTTCTGATTAGCTTGAAACATCAAACTGCATTGAGTCATGTTCTACTGACTTGAAAAAAAAAAACTATAAATCCAAGGCAAATGAAATATTGAATGAAATATTCATAGCTTTAAAACTAAATATTGAAAAGGTGATTTGACTAAGGGTAGATAACTTAAATTGTTAGTTCTGAAGGAAGGTACCCTCTGTCAGCTCTTGCCCTTTGGATGCCACTTGTGAGATTATAAATCTCATCTGCATTGCCTGTTAAATTCTGTATATTGTATGACATATATTGATTTAGGGAATGGCCAGGTCTTAAATTTGGGTTAGGCAGGAAATTAATGTTTTCTCATAGTTTGTCCTGGAGGAAACTGTACCTAAAGTGTTATATATTGATGAAGACTTCTTATGCAGTTTGAACATAATAGCTTTAGTTTGCCTTATATTTTGGTGTTTTTTAAGAATAGGATAAAGTTCCTTAAAATATAAATCACTTTCAAAACAAAGATGGTGTTCTTTAAGGAATGGATTCACAGCCACTTTATTCTGCCAAGTTTGAAACTAGAACATTGTCTTAGTCGGGAGTTCACCACCTAACTCTTACCCATCTCATCTGCCTCTATTTTGGTCACTTTTTTTGGTTCTATTTTTGTGGGGTTTTTTGGGGGGGGTTTTTTGATTTTTTTTTTTTTTCTTCAGAGCTGCCTTTTTAAAATATCAAGCAAAGAAAGTAATTGCTGTTTCAAATAAGTGAGGAAGTTCTTGGTAGATAGCACACAACTGAGTGTTTTGAGTTTAAAAGCTAAATTTCAGTATTGACCAATTTCCATGTAATTGTGAAATTATGGAGGAATTGCTTTAATGAGGTTGTTTTTCTTAAATTGTTTTTAAATAGGAGAGTTAAGTTTAATATTTTATTAAAGAGAACTTGAGAATGTTTGGTGTCCAGTCTGCTTTTGATTTTTTGCTGATGTAATATCCAAATCCTACATTTTTCAGAATTTACTGCTGATCCAGTGTTTAAATTATGATTATTTGAATGTCTAATTATAAATGCTTGTCACCTCTAGTACTTCCTCTTAGAGCACAATAGGAATTTCTGTTTTGCATTACAGACCTGTCTGAAGAGCAAGTGAAGCACAAAAGGCTTGCAGTAAAGTAACTTGCAGCATTTGTACTGAGTGCCAATAACTTGTTAAAACTGCTTCTTTCTCTCAAGTTTCCATTTGCCCAAAGTTGCTTTAATAATAGTTATTAAAGAAGTAAGGGGAAGCAAAAAATGGTGACGCAAGGTGTGTTAGAGCTGTTGAAATCCTTTTCCTCTCTTTCTTTTCTCTCCATTTTCTCTAGAAGGCAGGTGAGTCCTAGTCATCTCATCCTTTGGTGCTTTTCTTTTGCCACATATCCTGCTATGGGATTTGCTTTTCTTATAAGATTGGTGTGTATTTGTCAGTTCATGATGTCAAGGACTTTTTGTGTCAAGTCTTGTCTTGTTTTGGCTTTCTAACTGGGAACACTTTGTTCCGGATTTTTTTTTTTTAGTATATGTTGGCTCCTGTGAGGTACATTTTTTGGGTTGTTGGTTGTTTGGAGTTTTTTTTAAGCTGGATATTTTTAGACAAATGCATTTAAGAACAAACTGTTCCTTTCAGTTAAGTGTGAAAATTAAGAACTGATTATATGCCTGATGTAAAGGGACATAGATAATGGAGGAGCGAGGAGCACAGTGTCCATAGAATAAAAAAGTCTCCTGCATATATAATCTGTGTTTAAAGGATTAATTTCCCTTGCTGATGGTGACCTCTGAACTTAATCCAGTGAGACAATCACAAATCTGACAGATACTAACTACAGAGATAACAGAACCCATCCTGAGAGCCCAAGGGAGAAAAGGAAGGTGTTTAAGAAGTGGTGCTGCATAGGGAAAAGTGTTATCTTTTGTACATACAGAAGAGTTCTGATCAGTTAATATTTTCACTGTGATATTTAATTTGTGATTCACACACCTAATTTTTTTAACTGTGATACTTAATCTTCAGTTTAAAACTTGGACATGGCTTCTATAAGCAATGCTGAAATTTTCATTTCCAATTACAATTGGAGCCAAATAACAGTTCCAAATGATGGCAGTGGGTCTCTTAATATGAACAAGGTATTGTGTTTCACTAATTGAATATACAAGATTTAATAAGGATTTTTTCTACACGTTAGTCCCCAGGTGAAGATGCAGGGTCACCCTGCTGGTTTTGTTGCATATTGATTTAGTGAGTTATCAGGAACCAGATTTGCTTGCAAATAGTTGGAGAGGGAACTGACTGGGAGTGGGGGGAACAGAGACAGTAGCAGCATTGTCTGGACAATCTCTGTGTGCAAGTAGAGTTGTACAGCATAACAACTTTCTTTCCTTTATAGTATTCTCTAAGAATTACTTTATTAGTGGTGGTAAGTGTAGTGGATATGTAGACATTCTTACCTATAATCATAGTAACTTAAATAGCTGTTGTATTAAATACCTTATATTTGCAAAACCCGTGATAGTCACCTGTTTAGCAAACTGCAGACAAACTAGCAAGAAATGGTTAGTAGCAATTGACTAATTTGTGAAAATAAGGTTGCTTAATATTTTATTTTTAGTACTAACAAAATAGGTAATATGAAGAGGGTATAATAAAAAGTCCAGAGATGATAGGAGAGATAGAATGGACTTCAGTATTTCAGGATGATTTTTTTTTAAGTTTAAGCATTAGAAGATAGTTTGAATTCAGTATATTTAAACTATTAAAGAGGTGTTCAATCCTTTGCCTTGGCTTCTCTCAGAATACCTTTTTTCTTAATTATTTTATATGTATGGTAACTGAAAAAAGTCACCTGAAAACACTGGAATGCATTGTTCATGCATTTAACTGTATTAAGTCTTTGGATTTCAAAAAAAAATTCAGATGAAGTGTTGTCTTAATTGGGGACTTTGACTAGATATGGTTGGAGAAATACAATCTATATGTACTTAGAAACAAAAAGAAAACTAAATCCATAGGAAATAACCTGCATTGAAGAGCTTAGTTCTAGGTAGAGGTTTCCTAGATGTTTTGCCTAAAATGTCTGTCCAGGCCTCCTTTAGGCTTGCTGTAAATACTATTTATTAATTTACGTGAATTTTAACAAATAAAAAGGAGAGAAGCCGAGGCAGGAATGTGAGCCTTTTATTTAGATTCATGCTTTAAACAAAGTACTTGCAATTCAAATTAATACTTCTGGTTCTTCTCTAGACTCTCAGCTTAGTCTTGAAAGTAGCACTGGGGCTGTCATTCTGTAGCTGAGTTTGGCAGATGTGCACCCCCAGGAATCTGGTTTATCTAAATGTGTTCCGTTCCATTATTTCTGGCTTATCAGTCCATATGTAGGCTCTTGCTTAATCTTTCCTTTTCACCAGTAAAACTTCAACCTAAGCTCAGAAGAACAGAGAATGCAGTTCTTGATCAACTCTGGCCAGACTTGGTCTTTGTGTGTATCTCACCTTTTGCTCACCTCAAAAAGAGCTTTGCTGCCTGAGTGGAGAGTTTGGAGATGGGAGTGATGGGATGGGAATGGCACAGGAAAAGGACTGGCAACTGGGAGCATTTGAGGGGGATTTTCCTGGGACCTGTGTCTCCCTTTCAGGCCTGAATTCTGTGCCTTTCTTGACTAAGAACACTTTATATGGAAACAGAGGTGGTGTGGCAAAGAATTGTTGCTGGGTCTGTTCTAATTAGGAGAACACAGACTTGGGAAGTACTGGCTGGCTTCATGGCAAAGTGTTAGATTTTGGTTTCTAAAAGTGTGCAGAACATCTTACCTGCATACTGTTACACCATTAAATACTTGCATTGTGCCATAAGATTGATAGAAAAATATTCCAGCTGTAACAATGATAGTGCAGAAAGCAGGAAAGATTAATGGCACTACTATTTCAGGAACTGTTAGGTTTAACCGGAATGTGTGTTGGATCTTGCGCCTTTTTTGAGGAGTAAATTCTGCTCCTGCAGAGGAGGGCTGAAACAGGGATGGAAGAAAAGAGGCAATTAAATTCCCCACCCTGCTAACTCCAGGGTTAATCAGAAGTGTACCTGTAAGAGGGACCAGCCAGAGCACCCAGGAAAATATTTTGTTGTTAAGAACACCAGTGCTGTAGGTCTGCCTTCTGTTTCTAGGTATGGGTAACTTCTGTTCTCATAAACCTCTCTAAACCTTTGTTTAGCCTAGCAAAAAGGACATGCTCTTCTGATTTTATCTGTATATAAAAGACATTATTAGGTCCTAACTATTCTATTTTATATGTCTGCTTCAATTCCTGTTGTTGGACATATGTGTGCAGGTTTAGTCATTCAGTATTTCATATGGGGTGCTATGCTTTGTAAAATTCTAGTGATACCTCCTTGTTTCTACCGAACTAAGCCTTTTTTAGTGTCTTTTAGAATTGAGCGAACTACTTGCGCATCTACATGTAGCTTGCTGGTTTTCCTTCTGTGAGCCAAAACAGTCAGGCATTTCTTCTTCCTTCATTTCTTCTTTATAGCTGTAGATTTTATGATTGATCTTATGCAAATTTGCATATTTTTTAGTATGATGGTCTGTTCTTTTAGAGTGGGCACTGCCTTTTGACTGTGCTGCTCAAGGAGGTGGTGGAGTCACCATCTCTAAAAATGTTCCAGAAACAAATGGATGTGGTTCTTAGTGCTGTGGTTTAGTTGACATGGTGCTGCTTGTCAAAGGTTGGATTTGATGATCTTGGAGATTTTTTCCAACCTTTATGATTCTATGATATCTTATCTACCACTTTTAATACCAGTTTACTGCATAGCATTTCATTTTTTCTCTCTGACTTACCTGGCTTTTATCTTTAACTTGTTGATTTATATTTCAGGAATAATTGACAATAACTTCTCTGTTGCCCTGCTGTAAATGTTTCTGGGCGTGCGCTGTCTCATATATTCAAGGACTCCCTGTTACATGGCACTCAAACTTTTGCTCTGTAATGTTAATAAATTTGCTTTCCCCTTGATTTCATTGCAGAAAAGTAGAGTCACAAAAAGAGATGTAATAACTCAGAATTTAGTTGAAAATGATGTTGCTGGTAAAAATCATATGCAACCTTAGACTAATTGGTCATTTTCTTATTTCTGGCTGGAATGTTTGGGTAACAATCCATGGCAGAGTTTTACATTTGAACCAAACTTAATCTCCTTCAATTTTGAATCATTCAGAAACATAGTATCTGGTTTTACTTATTTAAAAATAAATAAGGTGTTAGATAAATGTCCTTATCCTATGTCCTACTTGTGTGTGAATAAGTAAGCACATAGGATTTTCCTGCATTTCTGCATACCTAATCTAATCTGTGAGTTTTGGTGGGTTTTATTTTCAAATAGTCTTTGTACATCTAAATATTTTGGGCTGTGCTTGCCAGGAGCAAAGCTCTAATGTAAGTATGAACCTCATTCTTTGTGGAAAATAGGAAGTTTGAAAAATATTGAAGTAAACCCAAAAGTGCTAAACTGACTCTCACTCAACTTAACATTGTATGTATATTGGAGCCAGAAAAGACAATTTAAAGGGTTGAAAAAAGAAACAAGGGAATGCTGAATAAACAGGGCAAACTGGTGATTGTAAAATGCCTTCTTCCAGCTTAGCAGCCAGCAAGGGCCAGGAAGCTATGGAAGAAGCAGAAGGATGCTATAGTAAAGGTTGCTAGGCTACTCCAAGGTAAGCTCTTACAGAGTGCTACTGAGCTATGCTGAGCATTTTTACTGCCCAGCTGCTAAGTAATGTGTGTGTATTATTGTTTGCCTGGCTACCAGCCAGAAAAGGAAGTTTGAACTGCTAAGAAATGTTGTCCCTTTGTAGGATGAAACTTGGTCACATGCCAGTTATTACCTTTTGCAAGACTGACTGTTTTTGGTTTCGGTCACATTGACTGACAAGGAATGTCAGGAATTCTGCTGAACATGTTTGAAATGGAACAGCAAACAATAGGTCTTTGATTCAAGTATAAAAGTATAAAAACTTGCATGAATTTAACCTGTTCTGGTGGTTCTCATTGGTGAGCTCTTGGTTTGTCTGTACCATTTTGGCCTTCATTTCTTTTGCTCTGTTAAGAGGCTTATTGAAAATGGAATGTGGGTTATTTTCCTTTTATCTGGATTTGATGTAATTTTTGAAATATTTGTAAGAGTTAATCTCTACCAGTAAGAATGATTTCTTTCAATTGCAAGTGTGAGGTCATCAGTTTTTCTTCTGTAAGGGAGGGTAAGTCTTCATCTGCTTTTTCTGTTAATGGTTTTCCTGTACTGTATTTTGCTCTACATACAGGTATAAAACACACATTTATGCTTCTTACATGTAATTTAATTTTTGGTCTTTGTCCCAGGAGATCATTTTAACAGAAAGTTAAAATTAACAGTTGCTCTCACAAAGAGTGACCGAGGAACTGAATATGGAATTAAAATTCCGGTGTGTTCAAATGATTGCTTTCTATCTGTTGTCTCTCTTACCCAGTTCTCTTCTTGTAACACTGTTTCCTGAAGAGGTGCTGCAACTCTGCCAATAATGTTGTCTCATGAACAGCTCAGGCACTGTAGGATGTAACAGTAGAAAAAAGGATGACTTACTCTTTAACATTCATGGAGGTGCAGTGTGTATAACATAAGAGGGACTGGATCCAAGTCCAGTGGCCTATTGCCAGTTGGGGACTCACAAGGCAAACTAATTCCCTTGGCATATAGTTTCTCAACGTTGTTCTGATTTGTGGCCCAGGGATTTCATGAAAATAAACTAACTTTTTGATATAAATTCCCTATATCAAGTTGACTTCTGTGAATTTGTGGAGATGCTTTTTAAATCTATGTTAAATAACAATATTCATATACCATACCAAGAATTCCAAAGTTCAGAATCTTGTTGCAAAGTTCACCTATGTGTTGTGTGAACAATTGACACATTTGATTCTCATCTCCTAATTTTACCCAGTGGTGTCCATTTCTTGTAATGAGAAACTTTGAACAATTATCACCTCTAGTTTTTTTCTTTAATGAAGCATTGTTATATAGATTTTTGTTTGCAAATGTTTCTTTTCCTAGGGGAGGGCTTCTTGTCTATCAACCATTCCGGGTAGCTGTGGTTGTGTTGTTTTAAGTACCCCGCTTGTGTCCTTCCCCGCACCTCTTTCAATTGTTAAACACTTTCAGAGATGAGTAGGGGCCAGGACTGAGTGCACTATTAAGAATGGATTTTATGCAGTGACAATGTATTCTGCTTTGTTTTATCAGTCTTTTATA
The DNA here is from genome assembly GCA_910950805.1 of Acrocephalus scirpaceus scirpaceus. Lineage (NCBI taxonomy): Eukaryota > Metazoa > Chordata > Aves > Passeriformes > Sylviidae > Acrocephalus > Acrocephalus scirpaceus. Next base: position 43,908,570 of record OU383775.1, read on the forward strand.
AGAATTCTTAAAATTTGTTTTTTGTTTACTGTTGCTGCTGTTGTTATTATTCCAGAATCTTGTTGCAAAGTGGATAATTTTTTGACAGCCCATCACCATCTGGGATATTAGGATTTTGGACTTTCTTAAGTGATCTGATTTACTTTCCATCTCTAGTGTATTTGTTGTGCTAATTTAATATATGCTACTACAGTTGCATAAACAGCTCTGTAGGTATTTCTTGGTTTTATAGCTTGGAATAGCTTAAAATTATAAAAAAAACATTTTCATGCATATAAAAATTGCAATAATATTTTCACAACACTAAAAGTATACAATTATCTGTGCAGTACAAGTTATATGTGAAGTTAATAACAGGAATGTATTTTTTTAATTGCCATTGCATTCATTTAAAAACTCAATCTTTTGCAGTTTTGTTGCTAGAGAAGATGGAACATGATGACATTTGTAATAAAACTCTGAAGATTACAGACTTTGGTCTGGCTAGAGAGTGGCACAGAACAACCAAAATGAGCGCAGCAGGAACTTACGCATGGATGGCTCCAGAAGTTATCAAGTCCTCCATGTTTTCTAAAGGAAGTGATATTTGGAGGTAAGAAGTTTGTCTGCTGAAGACCATGTTCAGTGGAACTGTGTTGAGGGTTTTGACAGATTCTTTTTTTTTTTTGGTGGTTTGCTAGGTTATTGCCTCAACATCTGGCCAGTTTAGCTCTTCTAAGAAACAAAAACGTTTTTTATTATCTACTTCAATTGTTACACCTTTTATTATCCATTACTTAAAAACTGGGGGAGGAAGAGGGAAAATAAAGAATATATTTTTTTAAAGCAAGCTCTCTTTAAAAGAAGCCTTTCAAATATTTGTTGGTTAATATACCCAAGTGTTTCTCTCAAGTCTTAATATAAATAACTGTATGCCCTTGATACATTAACGTATGATTGATCTCATTTTGGTAGGTTTATTTTATATTAGATGTCTGAAAACTCTCAATCTGGTTAAAAATGGGACCAACCAATTATTGCCTTATATGCCTGATAAATAATAATAAGATGCGAACTAGAACTTTGCCAAGTGTTAACTTGAATTAGTGCTGTTTTTAGGAATCTGGAATGTCATTGTGTTTAAAAGTTAATACTAGGTTGAAGCTTCTACATTTACAGAGATTTTGCTTCCAGTAGCTGGAGTAAGGAGAGTGTATTCAGCACAAAACTGTTCTAACTTGCTCTCTAATTTTAAAGGTGGGAAATGCCCTGTGTTAAATTTTTAATTTCTCATGTAAGATGTTGTTGTGGCTAATATAAATAATATGGCTCTCAATACTGATGCTGTTTTTGAGTGGTGTAGTGTGGGATACATGTACCGTAGACAGGTAACTTAAACTTTAGTTTTAATTTAGTTCTGTTTTGTGAGTGCAGAAAAGCAGTGATTGCACAATAGGCTCTAAAAGCTGCTGTGCTCCACCTTGAAAAGTCTGAATTTCCTTTCTTTGTGATATGTTTTCTCTGAAGGGTCCAAGATAGCTATCTGGGGAAGGAGAGGAGGACTTAATCTGTTTTCTCCTGCTGCTTTATGCATGTTTTGTATAATTCTTAAATAGGGTCTTATAAATGCATGATATTCTACAGCATGAAGTAATAGTTTTGGTATTCTCGTGATGATTCTGTATCTGCACTGCTGTTTTGTGACTCTCATTTGTCTTGTCTCTGGAACCAATTTTATTCACATTAGTCTCAGTTGATGCCCAGTTGGGAAGCATCTTTGGCCTCATTCTTTTTTTTTTCCATTCTTTCTTACTTTTTTCTTAATTCTTTTTTTTTTTTCTTTTGCGGGATGAAGGTTGGGTGTAGGCGTTTCCCTAATCAGCTGTATTCCATGCTTAATTACAGGTCCTGTCCAGTCTTGTTGCTGTGATTTTAGGTATCTGAGGGGGTATGCTTTGGTGCAATTATTTTATATTCTGCTGCAACATTAGTTTACATTTTTGGAACCTACAGTATTTCTCTTCTTCGCCTTCTCTTCTGCACGCCTCTCTTGTAAAAATGTAAGTATTTAGTTCAATGATGGAAGTCTAACAGGAGAGGTTTTTAAGTAGAAAGGCTGTGTTTTGCAGTATAGTTTCGACCTTCTCAGCTTCTAAACATTTTCTGCTCACTGCACCTTGATCTATTCTGTTGCTTATCCTTACTCTTTCTTTAAAAGAAAAGCAAATAAAGAGTATCCTGGTTACAGGAATGGTTTTTGTTTTAAAAAGCCTTCAGGTATATGGGTCTCTCTAAGACAAGAACACAGCGTGTTTCAGCAAATTTCTAAACCTCAGTAACACATTCTGGGTGCTGAGGCTCTGAATGAAATCTGCAGACCTCTTACTTGGAAAAAAAAGAGCAATTGAGGCTGTTCAAGTTGAGGCAACTCACACTTCCAGCTAGTCTTCCAGAATCTGCCAGTGCTCGGAAATGTTGTGGGAGTATTTTCATGCAGAGCCTTCCAGGCTATATGTTCTCAGGTGTCATCCTAGATAGCAAAACTAGTGCTTTCCAGGCCCTGCACGTGTATCCTTTTGCTTCCAAACCAGACCTCTAACTACTGGATTTATTTTACTCTGGCACGTGCTTCCAAATTCCCAAATAAGAATTCTGCTCTTCCAACCCTGCCCTTCCATCACACATTTCTGAGTGGTGTGTCAGTCTTGGTTTTGTGTGAAGCCTGCAAGTGCAAATATCCCCACAGATTTCCAAGTGTTGATTGTGTGCTTCAGCAGTGATCTTTAGAGTAATGTGTGTCCTGATTGTACAAGCCCTTGCCAAAACCAGGAAGCATCTACTGTGCAGCATTTGCCTGGAACCTTTGTATGAATTTGAAGTGATTCATGTAGCAGTGCTTAGTAACCTCTGCTCTAGGAGATGGATTGTAGAGTAAAATAAACTTTGAGAACTTAGCTTCAGATTTTCTGCTCCTAAAATATGTAAAATCAGCAAATTTTCACTGGAGTGAGATATACAGTAAGGCTTAAATCACATTTGATTGAAGGAAAATGATTTTAATAATGAAAATACCTGGCGTATTTTGGAAGTTTATTTGGTTTTGTGGTTTAAAATTATGTATTTCCATGGCATGCTCATGGCTTTGACCTTTTGCTGGCGACGAAAAGGATGTGGCTTTTGCTCTTTAAAAAAAAGCTATTCCTTAGAAGCTCAGGCTGTATGCATAAGAAGTCTGTGAGCTGGTGAAATTTAGTACACAAAGTAGTTACTTGTGTAGTTGAGAGAGTTAACAACTAGTTGTTTTCCTAGATAATGGCAGATTAGTACCTCCCAAAAACTCCAGCATATCAAGACCATAATGTTTTTAGGCTTCCTGCTTGCAGTTTTTCCCCATAGCGCTGGCTCTTGGTACTTGGCATTAAGACTGCTTTCATTTCAAAAGGCAGTTACTGTGTTGGTCTGTTTAAAACTTTACAACCACCTTCTTGGCACTATTGAGAACTCTTTAGGATTAAAGGCTTGAATTGTAAATACAGCTAAGCTAATAGTGTGACACAACTTTTTTATAAAAGGTGACTTCTTTTTAGTTTTGCTTATCTTCAGAGTTCATGCTAAAGTACATATGGAATAGTCTGAAGAAGGGATTACTTGAATTTAGAACAGTCTACTTGCTGAGAGATTTTTTTAATGCTTTCTCTAAGGTCACAGATGAGCTGTAGTTCAGGAGAATTCCTCCATCAGGCATAAAATGTGTATGTACCACAGGAAGTGTTGTATTCATTATGATCAGAATACCACTGTTTTAAAACAAATTGGAATTCATTATTTTAACCTTCTTTGAGTGTACAAGCAAATGCAGAAATTAGACCAGAAAACTCAGGAGGAAATTATTAAGAAGCCCAAGAATTTTTAAATTCATTTTTCTTTTGGCTGCAGGTACAGACTGTTTTCTTCAGCTTGTGATTAAGTGTTAGCACTGTAAATTCATTAGTTTTTAAGATTTTATGAGATGCAAAAATTCTCAGGCAGACAGACCATAGATAACAAGTACTCCTAAATATTGTGTAGTTTGTTTTATTAAAGTGATGTTGTAAGGTGTTGTATAATGCTGACTGACTTTCTCATTAAGCAGACAGTGATAGAACACCTTAACAGAGGTGTGTGTTCTTCTCCCTGTCACATCTGCTCCACTTGTCATTTCTAGTCCTAGGGGGTGCATAGCCCTCACTTCTCCAGTGCAGAGTGCTTTTCTTCTTGTGTTGGAGAGTTCAGTCTGCTCTTGCAAAACTTGCAGGTGATTTCTTTGCACACTTGGAGAGAAGGGGCAAGAGCAATAGTTCATACTCTGTTTTTTTCCTTTGCCTGCTCACTTTATTATTCAAAAGCAGCAATAGGTTGTCCTTTGTATCAATGTTCTACAGGCAGTGGCTCCCTGGCAGGAAGAGAAGTGGAGGGGATGTGGGGATGAAGGGAGGAACAGCAAATTCAATCTCAAAAGTCCGCTTTAGGCCAGCATTCTGAAAGGAGTAACTCTCACTTCTACAGAAACAACTGTGAAAGCTGTCTGTTTCAGTGGTGGTAGAATAAGAGCTCTAGAGCCACAGCAGCCAGTGTGCTGTCCCTGCCCTTTGTAGGAGCTTGGTCCTTTGAACAAGCCAAGCATTGAGCATACAGACCCAAAGAAGGTAAAAGCAACAACCTGGCTCTTTGAGTAAAGAGCATTGCAGAAATTCTTATGATTATTATTACTGTAATAGGAATTCCTGTGATTCTTGATTTCTGTACTGGACACTGAGAAAAGATCTCTTCATGCCACCACCTTTCACTGGAAACAGTGTGGTTTTGTTTGGATTTTGTGGGGTGATTTTTCTAGTATGAAGAAATTATTTGTATGTACATGAAATAATTTCTCAATCTTGTTGCATTTTCAGTGGGAAGTGACAAGTTAACTGGCCTTTATATATACATGATGGGATTAGAAATGCAAGCTTCCAGATAAAGATGGGAATTTTCTGTAATTTTTATTACTGCTATTTAAAAAAATAAGAGGAAAAGTATGTCCCTCTCAGTAAATTACTGTGAAATATTTGGAAAGGGGAATGACCTGAATGCTCTGCTGAGGATTTCTTTTTATTGTTTGTTTGGTTTTTGGTGGGGAAAAGGTTGCTTGTTTTCCTGTCATTCAAACTTCCTATTGTAAGTCAGATTTATGTGAAACTAGCATTTCTATAGAAATGGCTTCAGGCTTACATTTTGAATAAGAGTACAAGCCAGTCTTAAAGTCACACCCAATTTACTTAATCACTCTAAGTGGAAAGGTGCACGATGACAAAAGTAGACCTGACTTAAAGGCATTCACCTTTGGGAAATCCTCATGAATTTGAGTACATAGTTGGACAGATACTTGTTTGTGTTTTCTTGTGTTCTTGTTGTTTCTTTCTCAGAAAATAACTGTTTAAAAAATTACCTTTTTTTAGTTACGGAGTGTTGCTGTGGGAACTGCTTACAGGAGAAGTTCCTTACCGTGGCATTGATGGCCTTGCTGTGGCTTATGGAGTAGCTGTCAATAAGCTCACTTTGCCCATTCCATCCACCTGCCCTGAACCATTTGCAAAACTAATGAAAGGTATCCACGTTGTTTTTTCCTATGTACTTAAATAGTTATGGTTTGGGGATTGAAATAATCATGGGGTTGCCAAATAAGTACCTCATTTGACAGTGTGCTGTGTACCAAGTATTTTGTTTTTCTTTACACAGCAATCTGGTGTTACAGAGAGTTGGGTGTGTTTCTTAGGGAGCCATGTGGTGTTACAGTGTTGCAAATAAGTTTTTCAGTAGCAACAGTTTGTGTTCTGATTTCACAGATTTTGCTCTACTCTGAAATTGCATTAATTTTCATAAATTGCGGGATTCTGTTATGGATTAATACAAGACTAAAGTCCCAAGGGGAAGAATTGCAAATGCCATTTTTTTTTTCATTGTTTCTTCCTAAGTGTCAAAAATGTTTTGGAAATATTTTAGAGAGAAATAAATATTTCTTGCTAATGGCTATTTCCTGGTTTTTAATGAAATTTTTTACCTTTTTATTTATTTCTTCCATACAATATTGCTAATTTTGCTACTTCAGATGCTAAAAATAGACAAAAAAAATTTCAGTATTAATACAAAAACAATCCTCTGAGTACAGGTAGGTAGATGTCATGTCTAAATCGAGACAGGACTGGGGATGTCTTGCAGGTAAAAAGAACATATTTGAACTTGAAATGCAGTAGCAAGTAACTTGAAATTCACGTAGTTCTTCAAAAAGTTCTGTGTGCTATTACAAACTGATGAGATTTTGATAAATTCTAGAATGCTGGGAGCAGGACCCTCATATCCGACCATCGTTTGCCTTAATTCTTGAACAGCTTACTGCCATTGAAGGGGCAGTTATGACTGAAATGCCTCAAGAGTCTTTCCACTCCATGCAAGATGACTGGAAATTAGAAATTCAGCAGATATTTAATGAATTGAGGACCAAGGAAAAAGTAAGTGGATTTTTCCAATTGCATGGCAGTTACTTTTTTATAATGTATTATCTTTTTCTTGTATGTTTGCATGTATCACCTAAATTGAATTTATCCCTTAAACTGATCTTTATGACCACAAATTTTCAATTGCTGTTGAACTTTCTCCTCAGCTGTGAAAATTAAAAGCCTTTCATCCTGTTATGTGACTGTATCCTCCCATGGCTTCTTTTCCAAAAATGGAATTGTGCTTTTATCTATATTCTTGCTGAACAGACTGATCATATGGATGCCTTTCAATGCTTTGGAACATATTCTTGGCACATTAATAAGGTCAAACTCATACACATGAATCAGCAAATCTAGTTTCTTTTGTTTATTACGTAGATTTCTGTCACTGATCTTTGTTCCATACTCTCACATCATGATCTGTTTTTACTAAATGAGTACTCACTGTCAATTCTCTTTATTTTCTCTTATACTCACTTCGACTTGATTTTAACCACCCTGAGTTTTATATTTTCCTTTAGACAACTTCATAAAGATGGAATAGGTCAGGTGTGCTTGAGTCTCTGTTAGAAATGCTTCTGGAAGAAACAAATTCCTTCTTTGCAGATGTTTCTTGCAGTATAATTATTGCCCAGTATATATTTGCTGTTACTTTTCATGAAGTGGTTGTAGACAAGGAGGACAATAAATTGAGGTGCAGTAACTTGTGAAGAAGCTTTTTGGAAGATGTAGTCCTCAGGTTTGACAAAAGCAAGAACTAAACTCTTGTCTTTCAAGCCACTGTTTGTAGCCTTTATCCTTCAGTTTTTCTTATCAAATGTCACAAATGGCAGTGTGTGGACTTTTGGCTGGTGTTGGGTGTGACATTACCTGTGTATCAGCATAGTGGTATTAGAATTTACTGATCACCTAAAAGATTGCAGTGTCATTACATACTCCCTGTCTCCTGTTTCTTCTACCCTCTGAATTTCCCTCTTCATTTTGGTTCACAGAAGTGGTGTGGTCTGCTCTGCCTGCAGTAGGCATACAGAGTGCTAGAGCTGAGCTGTGTGGCTCAGGAGCTGTCAGGTCTCTTCCTTTGCAGTTGAGTTATAGTCCCTCTACAGAGAGTAGAGGCTTCCTTTTTTTACTTGCCGTGGGGTCACCAGCTACTGTGTTCACTTGCCTCAACCTGCCATAGAACATAACTCTGGTTTTGGCCCCTCCAGCAACTGCTCAACCAACCATTTTCCTCTTTTTACTCTGGGAGCAATTGTAACAGGCCTTCCTGTTCAGGTTTTTTGTTTATTTTTTGTTTTTCTGGAGGCATTACTCTACAAGACTTCCTGACCAAGAAAAATCTGACTAAAGCAACTCTAGGGTTAAATAAGCAGGTGAAAATGTTTATCAGAAGAGTCATATCTTTGATGCAAAAGTGAGTTAAGCTCAGTTAGGCAGGGGAAAAGATAAAATGAAATTTACTTTTTACATGCCAAAGTAAATGCATCTCCAGAGGCATCTACCCTAATGAAGTATACTTCTTTAAGATTGAAAACATGTTAACTTTGACTTAGACAAGGTTTTCATATATGCAAGCCTTTTTAATTTGGCACATTATCAATTTTGCTATGAGCTACTAGAGAGAAAGTAATGTCTATAAAACATTTATATAATAATATTAATAAAACAACAAAAATCCTGTGCATGGAGTCTCATTCCTCCTGTAAAAGAGGAACTTCTGTAGCTGGAGGAGTTTCCTCAAGGGCTTACTGCAAATGAGTGATGGTGACGCCTACTCATAGAGAAGATCACAATCTTCTTTTGACAAATGTTCTTGAGCAACTGGAATATAAAATTCTTTCCAAGCTTCCTTACAATGGGCGTTTTAATTGTAGAGTGGTGTGGAAACATTGCCTAACTAATTGCAGTAAGTCTAGTTTTAATTAGTTTATTTGGAAAAGAGTAAATACTTAATCTCTCATTGAGGAAACACTTTTACTTCTTCTAGACTGTCTACCATTTCAGTACAGGCCCTCAGTTTTTGACTGGTTGCTGAGCTTTTTGGAACTTGGCTTTGAGGGCTGTGAAAGGTGGAAAATCAACAGTGTCTCCTAATGAAACTTTATTACTGTACTAATGCAGTAATAAAGATCTTCTCTGTATGAAACTTGAAAGTATCTTTTTTCTAAATCTGAATTCGTGTAGTTTCTGCTTTCAACCCTTGTTTTTGGTTGCCCTGTTTTGAGTGGACGGAGGATGAGGAAAGTGAGGATATTCAGGAGTCTCTAAATTAAGTTATTTAATATCTTTTAAAAAACCCCAAAACAGAACAAACAGAAGAACACAACCCAAAGCATTACTTGCTGGCATGAAGACAGGTTTATTTGAATTTCCAACTGGCAGAATTGCCTTTAGCAAGATGCTGTATGTTAAGTGGGTCAATTTTAAAAAACTTGATTTCCAATACTGTGTTGAAACAAGCTGACTCAAAATTAGTATACCATACGAAATTTGTCAGTCATATCACGTAAATTTTAAACCCATGATAAGCAGTGTATGTGTGCTATAGCTGTAAAAAAACCCTGAAAGTATCTTTCTGAAGAACAGACACTTCTCACTGAACCAGTTTGCCTCAGTGCCAACCTGCCTTTTGACATCCATAGTCTTTTTGGCAAGAATATTTGAATTTTCCCTTAGTTGAAAACACTGAAGTAATACAGTTCAGGAAGTAATTTTTAACGATATGAAATAAGGAATTCTTCTGGCATACAACATTGCTGGATACCAATGGGCAGAATTAGGCAGTCAGTTCTGAAATAAAAATGAAACAGACAGACAAAGAGAGCCAAGCAACACCACTATTATAAAATTGTATAGTGTAAAAATCAATCCATTTTAAATAGAAATAAAATTCTTAGGTATCCTGAACTTTTCGCATAGCTTTGTTTCAAATGGTGGTTTTCTGAGTTGAATTAAGTGGAATTTACACAATCATATGAAAAAAAAAAGTAGTGAGAAACATATGTAGTATGAGTCACATCTAGTTCTCCTTTTCCTATACTTCCGTGACAGCGTTATTAGCAATATATATTCTGTCTAAGTCTATTGCCTATGTAATGTGCCCCATACTATGAAGGAAGGTCTAAAATTAGGGAAGTCTTAAATTTCAGATGTATTTTAACAGATTTTGGAAACTGAAGATTAAGATAATTTTAAGCTGCTAGGTTTACAGCTATTTAGCCTTGGGTATTCATTTACCCTGAAAAATTAACTAGCTTCCTTACTAAAGTTTTTCCTTTACCAAAATTAAAAAAGAATAAAAGAAGAGCAACTCTTCTGAGAGTGGTGGTTGTGGAGCCTGTGTGCTGTAATTCAGTGGTTAGTAGCTGTTTGATGTTACAGATACCTGCTAAATTTAATTAAGAAACAGCTGTCTTATGACTATTGCACTAATCCCCATTCAGCGTAATACTGATTGCTTTCCTAGATAGAAAAGTGCTACTTAATATATGGCTGAAAAACAGGAAAGGTTAGAGAATTTAAGATAAAGGCAATAATTTGTGTATTCGTCAGGTCACTGGCTTTATGTTAAAGCATAGGAGCTATCCAATAGCAGCCCTCATACTGTGCAAGAGTTTTCACCATGGGAAATGCTTGAAGTGCATTTTCTGCTGGGCTGTTAGCTGATAATCTTTGATTGCATGTGTTGTCCCCATTGCCAGTGCTTACCCTCTTTAAGTGGAGTGACTCAAGTTAAATGGTTTAAAGGAAATCTGTGTAATGCTTGATTCTGAATACAGAATCTTTGTTTATTCAGAATGAAGGACTGGCAGAAGATTGGGCATGTTGCATATATATAGGGCATCATAAAAATAAATCAGGAGATACGAAGTATTGTGCACTTCATATATCCTTTAATACTGCTTTCACATTATTACATAGTTTTACTTTTCTGAATCTTGTCTTCAGGAGCTTCGATCACGAGAAGAGGAGTTGACAAGAGCAGCTCTTCAGCAAAAATCTCAAGAAGAATTACTGAAGCGCCGTGAGCAGCAGCTAGCGGAACGCGAGATCGATGTCCTGGAGCGTGAGCTGAATATCATGATATTCCAGCTAAACCAAGAGAAACCCAATGTAAAGAAGAGGAAGGGGAAGTTTAAAAGAAGCCGGTTAAAACTCAAAGATGGGCACAGAATTAGTTTGCCCTCAGGTTTGCAATTTTTTTTAAAAGTTCACTGTATATGTAATGATTAAATATGCCGTCTTCTTCAGTTCCATGGTTCATGTTTTCAGTGGTGGCTCCTGTTTTACTTTGTTGCCAGGTTCTTCTACTCTAATGCACAGAAGAGTTTGATAAGAATTGTACAGCTTCCTCCCCTCAAGGAAAGGCTTTCACATATATTCTCATGAAGCAGTTCTCATTTCATCTGCAGGAGTGATTCAGCTAGAATTCCATCCCATTTGGAGGGAAGGGTCACTAGCACGAGTGCCACATAATTTAATACTGGTTCAAAGTTCAGATTTTTGTTATCATTGTTAACATTGTACAGACAGAAAAGTACTTTTTAGTACATACCAGAACTTTCTAACGTGATCAAATATCATTGCTGTTTGCCCTAAAATTGCAAATACTGAGCAGAAAAACAGTGCTTTGAAAGGACTGGGGGTATACAGGTGCAGCAGGGTCCAAACTGCACACTTACTGCAGTTGCAAGTACAACGCAGCAGTTACAAACATAAGTGCCTTATTTCTTGCAAGAAAACATATTAATAGCAGCAGTAGAGAATTTCAGAATACAAATATGGTGTAATTTGAGTGTTAGAAGATTTCATTCCACCTATGAATGCATTAAAATGTCCCTTTGCAGAGGAGGCGTGTTTGTAGACAGTGAAGATCTTTCAGTTCTCAGAGGCTGGTTTACAGGTGCCTTTGTAATGTTGCCACCAGATAGGACTACACAAATTCATCGTTTCACCAATGGTTGCATTATTATTTCCAATTTATTACCACCATCATGGGATTGGTGGGTTTCCTTTCAGTGGCTTCCAGCTCAAGTCTGTCAGTTTATTACAAATGCATTAAGAACTTGATGCTGTGTTAACATAAATCTGACCAGATTGTAGCTGTCTGGTAGCTGGAAAGACACAAAGGGGGCAGTAATATTTAGAGTACTATTTCAGCACAAGTGAAATATTTTTCCTTACTTTAAAAATAAGAGCAAAATAAGATAAAAGCCACCCTACAGCCTCCCAGACAAAGATGGTAGATTTATGGGTTTTAGTTAGATTTATGCTGGATTGCAAGCTTCAGTTGAATATTTGGTCCTTTGTTTCCAGTTCTGCTTATATTTAACTTGAAACAGTGATAAAATAAATATTTTCATTCAGAATAGTAGTTAGCTCCTTGTTACCAAGAACATCAGATGAACTTGTCCTTGAGACAATTCTATTCTAAGAATAGTGTACAATATAATTGCACTGATGATGGGTATTAGAGTGACATATTAAGGTTAATTTCATAAATTTTTTTCTCCTCAGTATTTGTTGTTCTTTCTTTTACTACTTTGCTATAAATATTTGTAGTTCTGTAGTTTACTGTCATGATTTTCTGACATGAATAAATGTGACTTTTTGTTGTCAATTTTTTTTAATATTCTATATGAATTACATGTTAAAGAAATCAGGCAAATCTCATTGCCACGAGTATTGATTCATTTGACGTGAAATACTGAGGGGTATTTTTTGCCCCTCCTGTGACAACTACAAAGGTTTAATAACAGCTTGTGGTGTGGATGTGTCTCAGATCAGGTCCACTTGTACCTACTTGCTGTTGTTCATGTTCTTATAAGACTATCACATGAAGGTGTGAAGTCCTGCCTGACTCAAAATCTTAATTGTTGCATTTAGAGCTTTTCACTGTTTTTAATAGGTATATCTCTTACCTGTATAAATAAATTACATATATTAAAGTCTAATTCATTATATAACTTTGTTTTAAGAAGTATAGCAGCATGTTCTTCTGAAAAGTTTTTTATTCAGAACATTAAAACTGATTTGTTTTGCTCTCTTACAGATTTCCAGCACAAAATAACAGTACAGGCATCCCCCAATCTGGATAAGAGGAGGAGTTTAAACAGTAACAGCTCTAGTCCATCAAGTAGCCCCACAATAATTCCTCGTCTTCGAGCTATACAATGTGAGTCTCCAGTCATTTGATCAATAGAGAGTGTTCCATATACATACTGAAATGTTGGTACTAGTATCAGATTCCAGGCAGATTTCTGTCTGATTTGTACATCTCTTGATTGGTTCTAACAGTTGCAACTTCTTTGAAAGGAGGGATAATCTTGCTAAAATGCTAAATAATTTTCAGTAATTCAAAATGATTGTGAATGCTTTAAATTGTATCTTTAATTACTTTGGGAATCAATTTGTACTGGGATAAAACAATGACAAATCAAAATTTATGACAAAAGGCAAAGCATCACATTTAGAACCCAAGCAAGATGGAAAACAACTTTTATTAGGTATTGGAGTTGATAAAGGAAAAGAAGGGTTCAGAGAGTAAGGGAGTCTTGTAAGATGGAAAGATCAAAGAATGAGCCAATAACCCAACTTATGTCAAAAGAGAATCAAGCTTTAAGCAGGTATAAATCCAGAAGAAATCTTATTTTAGGTTTTTAAAACATAGGAAAAAGGGACAAAAAAAAAAATGGGTACATTTGTAGGTCCACATTCTTATATATACTGAAAACAGAAAGGAAGGTATGTTCATACTCACATAGTGGAGGTACCAGGAACACAATCATGTTATTACAGAGAAGCATGCATTTATGATTGGGAATGACATATAGACAGATAAAACAGTTCCTACAGGAATCACTGCTTGCCCTTGTACTGTCTGATCTATTGTGCAAAGTAGATTGTCTAATTACCCATATTTAGAGAGGAATGCCTTAAACTTCTCTCTCTTTATGAAATCAGTGGAACCTGTTCCAGCTGATTGCTTATGAATGTTGGCTATCTTCTCTTGCAAGTATAGTCACCTGTGAGGAAGATTACTTCAGAATTTGGCTTTGTCAGCTATAAATGAGGAGAAATGGAAATCAGAATGCCATGAGCATTTTTTCTGTACTCTTCTGTAGCTAATCTGTAAAGATTGATTGAGTTTTAGACCAGCCTGACCCTTTGTTTAAAGTTTGAATAGAAATCAGATCTCTCATCTCCTTTGTAGCACCTCTCCCTTATGAAATCCTTTTCATCGTTAATGTCTAAAGGGGAGCAGGGAGCAGTGATGTCTTCTCTGGCACTTCAGTATTCATTTGAGCTGCCATGGATACAGTTGGCAACGTTGTAAATAAGGGACAGAGGTGGACACAAACCCTGTCTTGCTTTTCATTATGAAAATGTGAGATGGAAGGAAAAACAACTGAAGTCTTTTTCAGATGTTAGCTGACAGAGTATCTGTGTTGTCAGTAGTCTCCTGTCCTCAAAATGTGGTGGGTTTTTCTGGTTGGTTGGTTGCTTTGCTTTTTGCAGACAGGTAAAGAAAGGCTGTTCTCAGTAAAATGTTATGATTATGTATAAACTATCTCATTTTATCTTTGATTCTTCTTGCCCTGCAAGTAAATGCTTGGAAATGAAGCAAATGTCAGATATTGGCATGGTTCTGAAAACTTGAATTTTCTGTGTTTGTTTTTTTTTAATTGAATAGCCTTGTGTAAGCTATTGCAGTGCCATTCCTTGTATGGGTGCTAAATGCCACTGAGGATTTTTTTCTTTTTTTAGGCATTTGTATTCATAGGACTTGAACATGCAGGACAACATAAAGGCTCTCATTTAAAAAAAGTGCATGTCTGCTTCTGAGTTTGGATCCTTAGGTTTTTACCTAAAAGCTTATCAAATATCTCAGGAGTGTCTAGCTGAAACAATTGAGCTTCCACACCCATCTGCACCTGTGCAAAATAAATTCCCTTTCCCGTAGTAATGTTTCATCTTGATTTAACTTCAAAGCGTCTTTGTTTTAAGACTACTTGCTCAAATACAGGTGACTTGAGCAGGCATATATAACAACTGGTTGCTTGACTGCTTCACTTTGTCTTGAGCAAGTCTAGCTTTCAAATCTAAACGTTAAGTTAAAAGAAAAATCTAATTAATTTCTTACTAAAAAAATTCTGCTGATTTTGAAAAGAATTTTGGAGGGAGAAGGAAAACCACTAAGGTACATATTCCACAGGAATGTGGTTGAAAATGAGAGTGTAAGGTAGGCAAGTGAAGTGTTGTGCTACAGAGTGGGCTTTGCTGGCGAGGTGTATGGTGAGGAAGGAGGAGAATCTGTATAGTGAAGGAACAGCAGAACAGAACCATGGACATGTAAATGCCACTCATGTATCATGCTGTTACAACTGGCTATGTTGTTTTTTTTCCTAGGTCTCTCCATCATATCTGTATGCATGCCATCATGATACCAAGCTAATGCTTCAGTTAGTCGGTGGCATGTGAAAATCTATCCTCCCAGGTCAGGTCTTAGAAAGAGGATCCTTTAAACCCTACTATAAAAACCCATCATTAGAAGATGCTTGATGCCTTTATAGATCCAGGCTTTATGACCCAAAGATAAAACTATGAGGGAAACAGTTCTGTGTCTAAAATCATTTTGACTAAGATCTCTACTACGTTCTCTTAATTTTTCCTCAGTGATTCCAAAAACAGATACACACACAGCTAATGGCCGAAGAAACAGTATATATGTGTACCAGCAAGATGTAGATATCACAAGTGAATATGAACTTCCCTATGGGGTTATGAAAAAAGGCAAGATTTCATTATATTTCCTAGGTGCTGGTTCTGTTTAATTAATCAGCTGAGACAGTGACAGACTAAGCATTTAATGGAGGCTAGACACTTTAAAGTATAATTTGTTTTGGTATAGTGAGAAAGAAAATGTTAATCATGGTCACAACTGGAATATTCTGTTTCTTTTGATACCAGTTGTCCACAGAATATATTTTATGCATTGAACTTAAGTGCTCAGTCTAATTCACTTGTCTGAATTACCGAAATATAAGGTTCTCAGTTAAAGGAAGCATGGAAAATGTGATTGCTTTGCTGCTTTGTATTTAATCTGGGTCTCTTGTCAGCTCATAAATTCCTTTTCTTTCTTGCTCATCTTTTTGGATCAGTGAAGTTTGTGTGGTGCTTTTTGGAGAAAAATCTCAATTTTTTTCTACTCCAGTGTGTTAGTGTGTCAAAATGGTTTTGCAGTACAGAAGATATTCTGTTCTGTCAAAACATTTTGGGTTTAGAAATAGTATTTATGTGTGTGGGTTTTGTTTTTTTAAATCCAATCTCCAGTAACTTCAGATGAAAGCAACAGAACTTGGGGAAGGAGCACAACATATCACCAAGAAGAGTTTGAAGATGTGAAGAGAAGTTTTAAAAAGAAAGGTTGTACATGGGGACCAAGTTCAGTTCAAACAAAGGATCGTGCAGATTGTAAGGACAAGTATGTCTACTACATTTTGGTTTTTTGATAATACTAAAGCATTCTTGGTAGTGGCATAGGTATTGAGTGTAAAAAGTTCTGCTGTCTCTAGTTACAGCAAGAACTCCTACCTTTTAATTAATTTAGAAATTACATTACTCAAGAGTAGCTCCCCCACTTAGTCTTGAGGACAAAACACCTACTTATGTTAAAGTTTTATTGATTCTTATCTATTACCCTTTATCTCTGGTTCTTTGAGATTCAGAACATACAGGGATGGTGAGCTACCAGTGCATACCAGACATTCATGGCCTGTCTTTCTTGCCCTTCCTCACATTATTTTGAGGAATTGCAAGCATGGCCCCCACTGGGTACTTTCAGTATGATTACGTAAGACTGACTGATTTGGCATATGTGAGGCACAGTTCACACCAGCAACATCCTTTATGCTGACAGAGGGTGAAAGGATTATGAAAATCAGCTGGACAGCTTTACTTACAGAATATGTTTTCCAATGGTTCAAAACTAGAGATAGTAAGAATTCTTTTCTTTATTTCTCTAGTATATATAATTATTTAAAGTGCCTTTCTTTATTTTTCTTGGCAGGGATATCCACTCAGTTACCTGTGTCAGGAGTTGATTCCAGACAATCAGTTGGAACTGGCTTTTATATTATTTTTGTTTGTTAAAAAGTCACTCTATTTAATAAACTTCCAATATTCACATCATTTATTTGACACAATGAAACTATTGTCCAGGTTTTCACAAACCTGTGTTGTTCAATAGGTAGCAAAGGCCCATTATTCATTTGCTTTCTTTTTAGGCATGAAATTTTTATCATAAAAAGAATACCTGACGATAAGGCATGTTTACATTTATAATCGTATGATTCAATGGTACTCCATCTTCTTTTTACTTTTGGAAAGGTTTTCAAGTTATGTACTGCAGGTTTATAGTTTGAAAAGAAAGTAATTTTCTCACAAAGTTTATGTGAGCATGGTATCTGTAATCTCAAAATACCTATTGTTATTGCAGAGTAAGACCCCTTTCAGATGGCAGCAACCCTTGGTCAACTGTTTTAATGAAAAATCAGAAGGGTGTTCCCTTAGCTTCACTATTTGTGGACCAAGGTAAGAGCTATTTTTGAAAAAGTGAAAGTAGCCGTATAATAGTATTAAGATTGCCTCCAATGTTATAAATTGTATTACTTGAATTCCTTAAAGGATTACACAGATTGTTATAGGAAAGTCATGCTGCCAACCGTTTTCCTCTGCAAAAGCCCCGTATTTATATCATTAGCAACTAAGAAATACACAGTCTGTGAACAGAACCATGTAGAGATTTTTTCCATGTTTTTGAGTTGCAGGCTATTCTGTATACAAGGTCTGCAGTCACCACTTCTTTGTTTCTTTTAAGAAGAACCTAAATCAGTAATTGTCTTGACATTTAAATAATCATTGATGACATTGTTATGAGAGCTGCATAGTTGTAGCAAAAATGCGTAGTTTTTTAAAAACCTGTAAGCACTGCTATATTCCCAGATATTAGTTCCCTGCTTTTTCGAATGAGACCTATTATCTAAATTTCCAAGACAGAAATGTAGATTTCAAATCTTAAAATGTTTTAGACAACATGTTGCTATTTACAGGTAAAATCACAAGGAAAAACCTACTTGGTTGCTTTAGGATCAGGATGCAATAGCTGCTTGTTGCTTTTTATGACCATTACTATAATGCGCTGTGACAATAAAATAATAATTGTAAAATTTGCACACCCTCCCTTTTTCTATACTATGGATTCTCTTATCTGAGAATATTAAGTTACCAGTGTCAGGAAAAAAGCCTGTGATATAACCTGGTGTCCATACCAGCAGCTAGATTTATGCCATCTGGAAGAAGAAATGGTAAGCTGCTTGGACATCCTGGAAAAATGCATTTTAATCTTCATGTGTAGTAGTAGGGGTATAAATCAAGGCTTCACAAATAGCAATTTTGTAGATTTATTGGCTTACTACTATAACCCTGCACACAAAGTTAACATACTTGAATTTCAAATACTTCTGTGTTTATTCTCTAGCATTCAGTAGTTTATAGTAAAATAACACATGCAAGTCAAATAATACCTCCTTTTAATTTGTCATTAGGTGTAAGATGTCGAATTTAGTTTTTACTCCAGACCACTATGACCTAATGAATTAATTGGAAAAATTTCTAGTAACTGCCTGGATTTTGGAACTCAGCTGAATTGGAAGTATTGTAAAGAAAATATTTCAGATCTTATCTGCCAGTTTTGTATAGTAAATTTCTTCTCTGTAATCCATACACCAAAATATTTTCTGTGTTATTTAAAAAGCATTATGAAAGTGTTGCAAACACCAAGAGGTTTAGGCGTAGGATGTGTTTCTGAAATTCAAAATGTGAGTCTGAGCTTCTGAGAGCATCCAAATGGATTACACAGTATCCTTCAAGGTTAATACTTATGCATTTTAAAGGAAATAATGATGTGCATATGCAGACATAGCTAAACAGTTGAATTGCGGTCTTAAAGAATACTACAATGTTTTACAGGTGCCTGTACTGATAAGAAACTTAGCCCTGAAGGTTTAGACAATAAAAGACCAAAGCCAATCAAGTTGCCCAATCAGGCCTATATTAATCTACCTCTTTGGAAAGATGATCAAGGAGAGAACACAGTTGAACATGAGAGCTTTGAAGAGGGAACCTCTGCAAGTTCTACTAACAGTACTCCTCAAATGACACCTACAAACAGTCTGAGCAGGACGCTGCCCAAGAAGAAGACTGATTCAGTGCTGTATGGGTGTGCTGTCCTCCTTGCATCTGTTGCCCTGGGCTTAGATATCAGAGAGCTGAACAAATCACAGAGTCCAGATGAACTCTTGCCTAAAGATGAGAGGAAGAAGCGTGATGGAATATTTCAGCGTGCTTCAAAATTCCGCAGGAGTGCCAGCCCTACAAGACTGCAGTCCAAGAAAGAGGAAACAAGTATTCCATCTCTAAATCTAGCTGCAGATACTGTGAATCTTCTCTCTATGCCCTCCATTTCCACAAAATGCCTACTTCAACCTGATAGTGAAGATGCTTTTGTAAGCACTGTGCTTGGTGATTGTGGTCAATGTAGTTCCACTGACAACTTTTCATCTCAAAGTTCTGAAAGTAAGAGAGAACAAAGGATACAGCTAGCTCCTAAGACAGTTTCAACACAATTGAAAAATCAGCCTTTTAGTCTTGGTTTAAAACAAGAGTCTCAAAATGTGCCAAAAGATTCCTCTGCAAAGTTAAGTATGTTGGGTCACAGACGAACCTTATCAGATGGGAACCATTTTCAGACCACAGGTAGGTAACTAAGAACTTCCATGAATCTTGAAGTTAAGCTGCTGATAAAAATTTAAGTGCAAAATAACATCTTTACATCTGGTTTGCATTTAAATAGATAAGCTCATGGTCAATGAGTTTTTGAAAAGAAGTTCTAAATTTCAATACTGATATTCTGGGGTGACGTAAATGTAATATTCTTCATGATACCCTATGCATGTGTAATTCCTTATAATAACTGGAGAAGTTCATGGGACTTTATTCCAGTATTAATGCTCCTCCAGTTATTGGGAGGGTTAGTGCTTTTTCTCTACATCTCTTTTGTAGCAATAAAAAGTAAATTGTGATTGCCAGTTGCAGTGAGTCTAGATGCAAACACATTACCTGAGCACCGCCAGTCTTGTCTTAGGAGATTCCCCACAATGTACAAACCTGGAAGAAAAGTCACTAGTGTTTATGGCAACCCATTTGTACAAATGGCAAAGAATTCAAGATGTCATGTAGTTTAAATTTGCATTTTTTTGTTTGGGCTTTCTTTCCCCTAGCTAATGGAGTTGCTTCAACCAATGATGTCTCCAGACTCCCTGTCCTGTCAGTTCCTGAAACTCTGCCCTCCCCATCTTCTCAACAAAGAAGCAATCACAGTGGTGTTTCAAATGAAAAACAAAGCGCTGTCAGAACTATCTCAAGGCCTCGGCCTTCTTCTCTAAGAAGTAAAATAGATGCATGGCAGATTATTCCACGTATTATTAAACCAAACTCTAAAGACTCTGAATGTTTGGAGAGCAATGTAGATCCAAATGTTAACTACTTGCCAGATACTGAGGAAAGAACTAACTGCCACATGCCCTCATTACTTGATATTGATGTGGAAGGTCAAAACAGAGACTGTACTGTGCCTTTATGCAGAATGAAGAGCAAAACTTGTCGGCCATCTATATATGAACTGGAGAGAGAGTTTCTGTCATGAATGCCTTTCATTTTAAAAATGTGTGCTTCATAAAGGGGAAGAAATATAAAATTCTTGTCTGTCTAACACTTTGTGCTGCTGTTTTCTGATGTACTGTGACAAATAGTACCAAAATTACTAAAATGGTCAGCTAATTAAGTGTAGTAGGTGCCTTTTCAAATTTTCCTTGGAATCCCAGCTAGTAACTCTAAAAGCACAATGCTGCAAAATCATATTCTAGGTGAACTTCATAATCATTTTAATCATTTTGAATGATTAAAATAAAATTCCCACCTCCCTCTGCCATGTCGCAGAAGTTTTTCCTAAGATTTGAGAGGTTTTTCTAGGAATTTAACTTTTGCACATTAAAAAAAACAAATGACATATAGAGCAAGGTTGTGTTCTGTCAAGAAGAGTTTCACCTAAGGAGTGGTGGTCTGCAGCTTGCCTCTATAGCTTGTAGGTTTGGGGAGAGGTGCAGGTATAGCAGGCTCTTTTCACTCCTCATTAAGGAGGTGGTTAACTTGCTGGCATTTGATACTGAAATTGGTTAAGAACCAGCAGCTGAATTTGCAGTGTTTTGCCCTTGGTTATTGTGAGAACTTGCCTAGTTTCTCCAGAAAGTTACACTGCTTGTATAAACATTTCAGTTTCAGCCACCATATCGATTTGAGAGGGTAAACTTCAGTATTGCAATTGGAGTAAAGGTATTTGACATACTTTGTAATGTGAAACAACATTCCTTGTAGGTAAGGATACACTGGAACGTAAATATTTGTACTCTTAACCTTTTGAAGACTACAGTGTTTGCACTGAAAGCAATATTCTTGGGTTTGAATTTTTTATTTGTGGTGGAGGGGTTTGTCCCCCTTCTTGTTTTTTAAACTCTGCTGCACCTTGTATTGAAGAAAGTTGGTGGGTTTTAAGGATAATTGGTTTAAAGTGAGCCAATGGTGCATTTTACTGCACTTAATTTTAAAACTGCTATAATTTAATATTAATCTTTCAGTATAATCTCTGTAGCTTTTCTTCCTAAGGTACTACTGAGTGCCTGCTTACTCATATTTAGGAATCAAAGGACAGAAACAGATGTGCTTGACTGGTTTTCAGTGATAGAAAATTTCCAGAAAAATTCCAAGTAGTTAATTGTGGGGGGAGGAACATTTGGCTTTGATAACACTGGTAGTTTAATTTTTTACAGTATCACTAAGTGAATGATTAAATAAAACCAAATATACAGTATACTTTCCCTGATGAAAGCATTTTTAGAATTAAAGGAACATCCCTCATTTTCCAGTATCTGAAGTCTTAATTTTGCAGATCATTTGACATTTAAATAGTTTTCATAAATAAAATTAGATAATGCTAGACTAAAACTACTGTGTTCCCATCACAATACTGTTTTGTTAAGACCTGTGTTTAAATCTTTTCTTCTCCTTTACTCTGGGGTCTGGGAGTTCAAATAGAATACACAGTTGCTTAAAGCTTCAAAACCAAGGGATTAAAAAAGAAAGTTTCTGTTCTAAGAGTGTATTCACTACAAGTGTCCACCTTGAAGATGACATACAATTATAGAAATGAAATCATGAAGTCTTAATCACATGGAGCAGAACACAAAAAATGTAACTTCCCAGCTCTCAAAGTGAAAATGGTAAAGAACTTCCTTAAAGTATTAGTTTACCAAAAGTAAAGATAAAACCACTAGTTGTCTGTAAATCTAAATGCTTCCATAATAGATTGTTACCACATTCTCTTCAAACCTGTTTCTGTTGCTGCATTCTTATTTTTCTGTCAACATGGTTCAAGTCACATACTGTTCTGTCTTCTGTTTCAACTTTAATTTCATCAGAACACTTTAATAGATTGTCTATTCTAGTTTTAATACAAAATGCTTTTGTAAAATAAAGTCACAAATCAAATTTTAAGTATAGATTAATAGCACATTTGCCTTCAAGACTTAATTAGAATTTTTGAGCATTATGTATATTTCAACTCTTTCTTGATCAGTTATTCCTGTGTAATACTGAGAAAAAAGAAGCTGATTGTATTATGTGTTTCTGAAGAAAGTATCTCTATTTGGCTTTCTACAGGAAAATCTCAGGTGCTGAAGTATTTTGACTTGTAAACTTCTGTTAAGTTCTGTATTTTTAAGGTTTATATGATTTCAAGTGTTGAATTTTGCACCCTATGTTTTGTAATCAATAATATCAGCCTAAAAAGCTCTTTGAGCTAGATTGTTTTCACTTATTAGTGGCTTATCTGTCTTGTAATTAAACAAAGATTTCAATTCCTCTTCAATGGATAATTTCCCGTAAGATTGGGACATATGACATGGCCAGCCCAATGCGTTCTAAGTAATTTAGCAGTTTGTATTCCATCTCTTATTCTGAGACAGTTAGGTAAGCCACCTCAAATATTTCTCTGATGTGATGCTGTTTTTTTAAGCTATAGTCTGTAGCGCTTTATAATTGTTTTGTAGTTTAAAATTATAGGCCAGTCTTCAATGAAATTAAAAAGAAAAAAACATTATTTTAATCATGGTTTCAGTCTGTAATTCATATCACCAGAGAATTTTTTTTGTAAAGATATGGACATCTGGTAAGCATTCAGTGACCTGTCTTGGTTAAAATTATATTTATTTCAATGTAGGTTGATATCCTGACCAAATAATAATTTATGTTGATTGTTTTAGCATAAAACTGAAGGTGCTTACACTGCAAAGATTACGATAAACACTTGATACACTGTTTTACAAAACCTGATGATTTAAATGTTTTTATTTAAAAAATAAATATTTTGTAGCTACTGTATTGCAGAGTGACTTGAATTTTCTTGAAAAATTTATTTTAATGGGGTTTTTTTTAACACGTACTACAGAGTTCTCTGGTGAATAAACCAGGAGCTATAGACTATGGCCAGCCTGTTCTTGGAAGATTATAATATAATTGTTACTCTAAGATTAAGAATCCAGTACATGCTGTAATATCTTGCACTTGATGCGGGCAGAAACACTTGGCATAAGCTTGTTTTTATCTTTGATGTGACCATAATATTCTTTTGATGCTTTTTACAATGTTGGTCTGATGTCTTAGAGGAGATAGAGTAGTGAATATAAATAAACTCAGCATCTGATTCAGCATTGAGAATACAGGTAAATAATAACACCCTTCTGTTGTGGGGTTTTTGTTGGGAGGTTCTGTTGGTTCTTTGGGGGATTTGATACTTTGAGGTTTTTTTGTTAGGTTTGTGGGGGTTTTTAGCCAGTGATGAATGAAGCCAGTGTTTTCCTTAAAATATTTTAACACCTTTTGTGAACTTCCCTCTTACTTGATCATGTCATGGGTGCATTAGCCCATTTTTCAGGTAGGAAGTATCCATGTCATATATTGTTACATAGTGACAACAGGCAAGATACAGTGAAATTTAAATACAAATATGTTGAATTTTATATTGAATTTATAACGTTAAGGTTGTAAGCCCAATCTTACAAAGACATGCCTGAGCTCAGCTTGTAGTGATTGGCTGCATAGCAAAATATTTATGTGGCCTGTGAGTGTCAGTGTGGAGCCCAGATTGTAAGCCAAGCTGCAGAGGCAGTTTATTTTATACACAGAGTTATATTAGTAATACAAAGGTCTGCATACAAGTGCAAGGTATTAGAAAAGATCAGTGTCACCAAGCATCTTTCTTTTTAATGTAACTATTCAGATCGCTCTGGTATATGCACTATGAGGAGCTAAGGAGAATCTGTTACCTAATGCATTTTTGATGCAGTTGGTGGTGCTTAAGTTTGCAGTATTAGGTATTCTAAATTAGGTCCAGAGTCATTGCAAGGATGTAGTGGAATTCTTCGTGAACAAACCAAATATGAGTCAGTTATCCCAATGCAAACAGAAATCCAATATGCTTGATACAGATAGTCTGATAAAATAGTTTTTTTAACCAAAATAAGTGCTTTTTCATCTAATAAGTTGGAGGATGGAATACAGAGCTATGCAGATAGGATGGTTTTACTTCTTGTTTCACAGAATCACAGCGTTGTTTAGGTTGGAAAAGCCCTCTGGAGAGAAAACAGTCTAAGCCTGTCTGATAGAACAGGCTGCCCAGGACCATGTCCATGTGAGGTCCAGGTATGTCCACAGATAGAGACTCAACAGCTTCTATGTGCCATCTATTCCAGTGTTTGACCATCCTCACAGTAAAAACATTTGCTCATACTCAGATTGAATTTCCTGTTAATTGGGAGATCTTGGGTTGTTTCGCTTTGGTTTTTTTTCTTGTTAATTAATTGGTTTTGGTTGTTTGCTTTTTGTTTTGTTTTTTCGTTTGTGCTCATTGCCTCTCATCCTGTCGCTGGACACTGCTGAGAAGAGCCTACCTCTCTCTTTACCCCCTGCTATCAGCTATTTATAAACAATTATAAGATCCTCCTGGACTCTTCTCCAGACCCAGCTCTCTCAGCCTTTCCACAGATGCAAGTCCTTTGCCAGTCTTTGTGGTGCTGCACTGGATTTGTTTCACTAAATCTGTATCTTGTGCTGGGGAGCCCAGAACTGGACCCAGCACTCCAGGTGTGGCCTTACCAGTGCTGAGTAGGATAACCTCCATCAATCTGCTGGCACCGTAACTAATGCAGGGAGAACAGTTGGCTGTCTTTGCTGTAAGGACACGTGGCTGGCTTCTGTTCAGCTTGTTGTCCGTCAGGATTCTCCGGTCATTTTCTGCAAAGCCGTTTCCTGGATGGTTGGTCCCCAGTGTGTACTGGTGTGTGGGCTTATTCCTCCCCAAATGTATTTCTACTTCATGAGATTCCGCTAAGCCCAGTTTTCCAGCCTGTCCATGTCTCTCTGAATGGCAGCACAACTATCTGGTGCATCAGCCACTCCTGCTGTTTTAGATTGTCCATAAATTTGAATACACCCTGTCCCAACATCTGGGTTGGTAATGGAGGTGTTAAACTGTGTCAGCTCTTGTATCAACCCCTGGGGTACTCCACCAGTGACATTTAAGCAAGTTATAATTAAAACCCTCTCATATTTTATTCATACAATCTAAAATATTTTTCCTAAGTGATTTTGGTAATTGCAATTCTTCAATTGCCTTTTTTTTTTTTCTTTCCATTTCAAAAATAAAGACTTAATGACCATTCTCATATCTAGGCCTTAGTGAATTGCTTCAGGAGTTGAGATTTGGCATCAGGATAGCCTGAGTTCAGTGCTGCTTGATGTGACAGCTTAAATCTGTTAAAAATATTTGCAATTTGCTTTAGAAGCAAAGTCATCAATTTACCCCAGGTGACCAAACTAATCAAACTTCAGTCAGGTATCACATTTGGTGTTCCTTCTTTGAGCTGTCATTATTATGAAGTCACATGCCCTGCAACACTGCTAAATGGACTTTTTCAAAAAGTTACATCTGAGAACACCAGTCTTCCCTCCCACCACATAAAGTATGCAGTTACAGATTCTTACAACTTGATCTCTTACAGCTGAAGACATTGATGAGTACTCTGAACTCTGAAGGAAAGGCCACAGCTGTGAACTCCTCAGCAGCAGAACACTGTTAGTGCTTCTCAAAAGAAAGGTGCCCAGGGCACCTTTCACCTGTAGCTGCTGAGTTCTTCCCATGCCAAAGAATTTGCACATGTGCTGTTGTCTTCCTGCCAACTTCAGATACACCTAGATAAGATCTTTGGTGTAGCAGTAGTCACCATGAACAATCCAGTCATCTGAGGGCTTGCCAGTCCTTATGAAAGCAGGTAGAAGTCTGCAAATTTGGGGTGAAGGAGAAAATAAACAATAGGACTGTTCATTCTGCTCACTGTTTTGCAAATCACTTGCATAATTCAAAAGTTTCCAAACTCCCTTTTATGGCAGAGGGAATTAGGCAATAATATTTTACAAAGCCTTTTTACAACTCTGCTGCTTTCCAGACCAAAAGCGACATTTGTGCCTTGTGCTAGATGCCACTTATCCTGCCTGGTAAATGCTGTCAGTGGTTGGGAGGATGCAAAATTATATTTCCAAGCCTGATAGTAGTTGTGCTGAGCAGCAAGGGAATCAAACATCAGGTGTATCTGCCAGCAGTCTAGGTAAGGGAAACATACTAGACATACATTCTCCAGTCACTTGAGTTGTGTTGAGCACATGGCTCCTGGGAGTGCTGGAGAGTCTCTAGCTGGCTATTTCCAGAGGCAGGGTATTCACCCAAAGGGAATCCACTTCTGTTCCAGAAGTGGCCTTCACATGGCTGTATGCCTTTTTGACTCTGTCATTAGGGATATGTGTGTATGTCTCCTTCAGTGCATGTGCCACCTGAAATTAAGTAACAGCAATTCTATCACTCTTCTATCACACTTTGATCAAAATACTTCTTTTTCTCACTGTAGAGCCCTGGAAGTTATCAACATTGGTGGCTCTGCTCTTGATAGTCAAAATTCTCATCACCAAGGTCTTGATTCCTTCTTATTTGTGATGCAGCTGCTTGATGGCAGACTTAGGGGCTAAGATACCAACATCCTAGTTTACCCACAAGTCTAACTTAATACAATAAAACAACAAATACTTGTCCACAAGAAATACTTGTTGGACATATACTTGTCGGCAAGGGAATAGCCTTGTCTTATTTATTAATTTTACCTCAACTTTAACCCATCAAAAGCATATATTTTAGATGACTTTTCAGGTTTGGGTAGTTTTTACTGTGGTGGTTCTCTAAGTAAATTTTATTGGTTTATAGAAACAGGTTATTAAGAAGAAAGCCTGTACTGTCATCATCTATAGCTAGAAGATGCAAAGAACAGATATCATCTCTAAAGCATATTAAGGGTGTCATAGCATGGAGTCATCCAGCTTGATCACTTTACCAAGTTAGGGAAACTCTACAGAATGAATATGTATATTCTTTCAGGCCTGCAGAGCTACCACGAGGTACTATTTCCACAGCTGTTCAGTATATTTAGAAGAAAAGTGTGTCTATCACAAATTTGTATTTTTTAAACAGGATTCTGAATCCCTTAGAGAAAGTCAGGGGCACTCAAAGTGTTTGCGTATTATGTGCTTGTAGATACTAAAAGCAAAGAGAGCTACTCTTAAAGCTGTAAATATGCTCCTAGAACAGTTTTTCTCCCTTTACTTTAAAACCTTTTAGCACTTTGAGGGTTTGCAAGGAAGAACAATGGCAGTGTTCCCTCCTAGCTGTGTGTCAGACAAGTGGAGAGGGTCTGGCTTATATGTGCTCCAACAGATACTGCTGGAGGTAATTCTAGGATAAAAGTATAGTATGAATATACATACAGTGAATACTTTTCAAAAAGGGAAAATTACCCCAGCTTTTGCATACAATGACTGTAATATTTGTTTTGAAAAATATTAATTTTTGTGGTACTTGATGAATTTTTTTGAATAAGTGTGGAAGTCAGAAAAGAATGAGGCTGGGTTGCAGTTGAAAATAAGCCTAAGCAAAGAAGCTTTGTCTTTTATTTCCTCCTTTTCTGTGTAAGCCAGTTCAAGTTTATCTTGCTGTTAACACTGAAAAATCCCAAAGATCCTGTAGTCCACAAAAGCCTTCAGGTGAAATAAAGTACTTAAAAGTAGCAGTTCAGGCCTGACCATGTGAAGCAGTGAGATACAGGTACTGATGAAAACTGAAGAATGTTGTCTCTTCAGCATGGTGTAAGAGATGACAATAGGTTGGGTGACACCACGTTGGGGTGTGAGTGTTGATCACTAGAATGTAGGAAGACTATGTAAAGGGGTCTGGACAGGCTGGACATATGGGGCCAAGGCCAATTGTATGGATTTCCACAACACCAGGTGCAGGGTCCTGCCCTTGAATCACATTTCTCCCCCACTGAATTTTTTTGAAGTCATAGCTTTGATCCAAAGTTTCTAACTTACTTTTCCCATTTATTTCTCAGCCTATATTCAAGTGCTTCAGGTACTGAAATCTAGTTTTGTCAGTTTGGGGAAGGGAGATGTAGGAGTGTCAGTTAAGTTCACAGATTTTCTTCAAAACCTATAGTTCTTGCATTCTGGACTACTAACAAGCGTATGAATCTCTGATAAGTAAAGCAGTAATTCCATCAGTTCCCCATATTTAATAAGCCTTGGCTTTTATGATTTGTATTCTGGTCATGATACTTCTCAAATTATACTAATTTACTTATAATCTTGTTCAGTGTGTTAAGACTTTTGGTTCTTCCTCATCTTTACTGTGATTTTATACAACCTAGGCTAATTCACTCCTCTCTCATTGCTTTATTGTTGCCATATTTATAATTAAATACATCTGTGCTCATTTTAGGCCAATGTCCAGGTTGCCTCATTATTTTCCTGTGTGCCCTTGTCAACAGCCCCATTCAATCCTTATATAAAATCTTCCTCACTAGGGTAAGAAATCAATTTGCTACATGGAATCTTTGTCTAATAGCTTGTCTAGGTAGGCTTGTCTCAGAGGTGTCCAATTTCAAAGAGTTAAAAACACTATATCTAAGTGTTATCAGTTCAGTGACCTCTCCCATGCCACATCTAACAATAATTAACAGTGCTGTTTCAAGGAAGATTTTAAAAACGGTCCCCATGTAATTGCATTGAATCAATACAGCCAGTTTAGTTAACGTTTGAGGTTGTAAAAGTCAAGTACTTCAGGAGTTCTACAAATGGTTTAAAAGGCTGGTTAGATGTGAGCTTCTAAAAACGTTTGCTTACCTTTGAATGAAATAAATACTGTCTTTTTGTGATATGTTTTAGTATTTTGTCTGGAAAATGCAACACTGAACAGCATCTTCCAAAATGGCTTTACTTTTCTGCAGTGTTCAGTGCAATGAGTTCAGCAGGAAAGCTTTGGCTGCAGGCAGTACAAACTGGAGATCACACTCTGGTTCCAGGGCAAGTTTGGCTTTTCGTCTTGGACAAGTCACTGAGTTTCTTTTTGGTTACACTGTAGTGCTGGTCTGTAAGATGAACACAAGGACTCCATCCTTTTTTGTAAGCACTCTCAGAGCTGTGATCAAAGGCACCACGTTTCATCGGTAAACAACAGCTGCAGCAGTAAATGCCTTGACTTCACACACAAAGGGGAGCTCTAACTCAGCCTGGGAACTGAATACACCACAGCTGTACATACTTTTCTTTCACAGCACTGGTTTCTCGCAAGTTAAACTTTAACTTTGGTAAGGAACAATTCCAGTCACAACTGATTGCAATGATTTAGCCAGTAACTGCCACATTAGGGAAATAATTACACAAAGTTTAGTGTTTGTTTTTGGTTGGGTTGCTTGGGGCTTTTTTTTCAAGATTCTCATGGTTGGTCAAAGCTATTACAGCTTAGGATTGATTTCCTGGTTCATGCAACAAATTTTGCCTCATTGTTCTCTCACCCAAAATTCGTTAGGATACTAGGTATTTTCCTTTATCTGAATGAAAGGATCCTATTTCAGCCACTGCTGATTAATACTACTCTTATAAAGCTGTATTAATTGGTTGCTCCCCCTTTATGAGTGGGCAGCAAATGTGCAGTTTCACCCTAAAGAAGAATGATGTTACAGCTTATTGCCTCAAAGTCAGATAAGTTCTTCTTTTTCACTTAAGCATTATTTCTTGGAACAGCTCCATCTTTACCTTGGAGAAGGGATTTAATAAATTAATGTGAAGCGTAAGGATGAGGGAGGAGAAGTGTTACTCCATCATCTAGATTTAGGCTATACAGAAGTAAGTGCTTGCTGTGAACTGGAAGAACGAGCTCTGAATGGGTCTCTGGAGGCTCAGTTGATGGTACAGAAAGCCTTGGCTCATAACTGAGCTGCAGGAGGCGAACGCCTCAAGCTGTGCCGTAAATCTCATCTCCCTAAGTACAGATCCTGCAGTAGTACACTGCAGAGGGAGAGACTGAGTCTGTTACTGCCAGCATTCACCACCACACTATCTCTGTGCTTTAAGGGTATGAGTATGAGATAAGTCAATAAGCTTGAAAGAATGTATGGTTTAATGCCTCCAGCTTCAAATTCCAGAGGTAAGCAGTTGATGGAAGAACAGCGTGGTAGCACCGTGCCGTGCCAAGTTTCGGTTCTTTAAGCCGAAATGCAGTTCCCTGCCCTTAAAGCTAACCACCTACAGGGGCTGAGGAGGTGTTTTCTACAAAGTCTCTACTGATTAATAGTCACCCTTTTTTTTACCTTTACATTTTTGATCATGCATCTGTGTTACTGTGGCTGTAGCTGCTGCTGTGCTTGTACACAAATGGTGGGGCAGTGACAGCCAGTCCCTTTTGTGTCATTGATACATTGTTTGTATTTAGAAGCAGAGCAGGTTGGAACTTTTTGACGATATTTTTGTGACAAAAGAAAAGCAAAACTGTCAAAGCCAAAATTTTTGTCAAAACGTGTTTGACAGTCAGTTTATCCTTGGTTCATCCCTAATATGCCAACAATTTCCCATCACTGAGAAATTATAAAGCCTCTTTATAAAGGAAGGGGAGTCTTAAAGGTACACTTTGTATTTACCTGAGTTTTGTGTATCTTCTTGGATTTTTTACAATTAAAATGATTTTCCTATTTTTGGAGTATTTTGAGGTCAATTTCATCATACAAAAGCTTGAAATGGATAGATGGCAAAAGCTGTGAGTCTTTTCACCAGGAACAGTGTAATTCCAAAGAGGAATCTACTTCAAGAGAATATACTTCAGGTAGAATGCTGAAAAACAGTTTCTTAACCTCACCCTTTTCTTAAGGCTAAGAACAAGCACTCGAATCATGGCCAGACTTCAACATACTTTTAGTTCTGTAGTGGTTACAGGGAAAGATACTTCATTTTTCTCTGAATTACTTTAGAGAGATGATAGCTGAACCATTGTATTGCAGTGTACAACCAATTGCATTTCAGCAATAACTGCTGTTCCTCTGTGCCCTCAGCCTTGTATTTGTCATAGGATTTTAAGCAAGGTTATAAATGCCTTTGGAAGGAGTCCTAGAAGCCTAAGATCTTCTGTATTTAATGATGTTTCAGTTGCTGATTCCTTGGTACACTAGACAGGCTCATTTTGATCGACAAGGATGCTGGTTTTCTTAAGACCTACTGTAATCAACTTTCAGATGTAATTTGAATCATGTGATGAGTGGTTGAGAAATAGTAAGTGAAAAGTGGTATCTTACAAAGCCATGAACTTAAAACCAGCTACCAACAGAGATGAAGTTTGCACACTGGTACTTCATGCAATAGATTAACTTGCTGGGAGATTAAAGAGGAAATCAAGATGAATATAGTCATCTTGGTGAACCTTGGAGACTGTCCAAATTATGACAACTGCAGTTGCTGGGATGTGGAAATGCTGGGGTTTTGCTGTGGGGAAGAAAATCAACAGTCATCTTTTGGTACCCAAGGCAACAAGTAGAAGTAATTTCTGCCTCCTCCCCCCCTCCCGCTCCATACTGATAGTGAGTATAGCAACAGAATTTGCTTTCTATTCAAATATAAATATTCAAGACCTGTTTGCCCCTGCTGATTAGAGGGAAAATTGAACTTTAACCCATTTGATTCTTAAAGCCAGTTAGACTCCTTATTCCTCCAGTAATCATGGAATGTGCCCAATGCCAAACTCCTCTGCTGCTCGCAGTGATGAAGCTGGGAACGGCAACATCAGCTGAGGAAACAGTTGTCTTTGCACTTGGAAAAGTAAGGATTTTAGAACACTGAACCTTATGCTCCAGTTAATTAACTGGTGCATTGAACTCTCAGGTAAAAATCCTGACAAGAAAGTAATCTGTTAAGAATTGCATGCAATGATGTAGCAAAACCAAAAGCAGATAAAGAAAATCAGTGTTCCTTCACCCAGCATGATTAATAGGCATGATGATGTGTATGCAGCAATCCAGCAGAATTATTAATTAACTCACATTTACAAGTGGCATAATTGAGGAGGATAGAATTCCATTACAAACATAGGAGAACTCATTGACCGAAAAATGTTTTCTTTCTTTTGTAATTTAAAGCACACAGTGTCTTCCTGCTTCTTCAGTATGGTATCATAGAATTACCTGGGGGGCTCTATATTTGAGCTTCCTTCACTGCAATCACAGCTGACTGAGCTTGTGGTTTGATGGGAAGTTGAAGGATGACCAAAGAAGAGAAATTCTGCAGCATTAATTCAAGGTCACTCCCCTGAAATTATACAGGGTATAATGCACACATATACAGGGAGGTACTGCAAACAAATAGGCTGGGCAAGAAACAAAGGTTGACTGGATGGAGATCCCATACCAGGGGGTTAAGCCCTAACAATCCAGACCGGAAGCTGGAAGGCCACATGCTGACTGTACAGAAAGGGATGGCTCATGGCATGGTGCTGCCTCAAGGGACCTGGCAGTCTGTATCTGGTGCAGAGGGAAAAATGGGTCACGCATGAGCCTGGGTGAAGGGTCCAGCTTCTTTCCCTGGATCATGACTAAGGGGAACTGTGTTGTGTCAGCATGGTGGATGTATATTACCACTAACCTTGTTTTTGAGCAGTATGTCTAAGGCTCTAGGAAGGAGGAGAGACCCAATTTTCCTGATGTGCTGCTTTAATTCCCTTTTTAAGCTGTGTCAAAGTGCCTCTGTACAAATAATTCTCTTGAGAAGTGCACTAAAATATAAGATACCAGACCCTAAATGCACGTTGCATAAGTGCTTCTGGAGATGAATTGGTGTGGAAGTTCTTATTTAGAATATCTTTTAACTCCATCTCAAAGAATTAAAGATTTTTTTCTAAAATAAAAAAGTTAGTAAAATAAGCATAGAATTGCTGGAAATGTAGCCTTGCAGCTCTAAAAAAGTTTTTAAAGTGCCTTTAAGTGGCTTTTGTAGCTGCATAGAAATCTTCGGTTTCCTTGAAGCTCCAGTCCTGTGTTTGAGCTCTGGGAATTTGACACAAATAATTAAGGTTAAAAGCTTGGCAGTTTTGGTAGAGCTATGTAGTTGTAAAAAAAGTTGGGACTTGAATCCTGAAAAGGGATATAAACCATTTACACTACCAGCCTTCCGTGTCTCTGGTCAAAGCTAAGTGAAACAGTTTTCCTTGTAGCATCTGGCTGGTTTAGTCTGCCAATTTGATTGGGAAGTCCTCTCTTGTCTGAAAGAAAGCAGGTGGGGAGAGACTGGAAGACAAAGGACTAGCAGAGCAAGAAAACTGTGTAGATTCCTTCCTCAGATGCTAAGTCAAAATAATTGCCAAAAAAAAAAAAATCCCCTGGGACCCATTCAGATGATGAATTCAATAGCTTACACTTTTTATCTCTCTTCAAAAGAGACTTGGCTCACTTAAATCTGTTGCTATAGGCAAAAGGTGGAACTACCTGCTAGTAGTATAATTTCATGAAAAAAAATGCTTTTTGACGGCGTTGCAGACTATTTTTTCTCTGTTTCAAGAATACTCATGATATAGTAGTAGATTGCTTGTACTTTTATAAGATTGTCAGCAGTGAGTCCTGGTACGGAAAAGGAGAGAAAGCAAGGAATTGAAGTCTATTGCTGGAGTGTCGCTTGCTGTCTGGAGGATCTTAACATCGTGAGATGTTAGGTTTGGGTTCAAATTTGTGATATTTGGTCTCGTGCTAA
The DNA here is from genome assembly GCA_910950805.1 of Acrocephalus scirpaceus scirpaceus. Lineage (NCBI taxonomy): Eukaryota > Metazoa > Chordata > Aves > Passeriformes > Sylviidae > Acrocephalus > Acrocephalus scirpaceus. The sequence goes on from OU383775.1 coordinate 43,942,397, forward strand.
TGCAGAAGATAAGCTCAGGAGAACGACGGTAAATTCTTTTTCGGCTCTGAAGTCGGACGCTGCTTTCAGGAGCTCCCGGCCCGGGAGCCGGCGCGGCTGCTGTGCGCGTGCTGTGCCACCAGATGTCACCAGGGGCCGCCGAGGGACTCGGGGAGACTGGAAAACGTGGCAAAATGTGTGGCCGAAGGGGCTTGGTGCTTGTCCCCAGGTGGGCAGGTAGCGGGTAAAAACCATGGGATTACACGGAGTGACAGCAACACGTTCCTGTTTTGAGCGTTGTTCTCCGGTCAGACTCTTGCCACCTGCTTTGTCAGCTCTTACATCTCTTCCCTGATATTCTTCCCCAGCACATCCACCAATTAAAAGTGTGATTTCCTGCACGCTTCTGATCATCCTGACTTGCACAGGTTCGAAAAGCATTCATGCACTTCACTGCTGCTGGTTTTTACCACTGTTATAAATAAAGAGCTTGACTCGGCCAATATATCAAGCAGCAATCAATTTATTAATTAATACAGAATGGTAAAGTGAGCAAACAGCGCTGGGTACAGTGGGGGTTTCCCCTCCAACTGCACGCCGACCGTTGATTTTCTGCTGGTATTTATTGAGGTTTTCCGTAAGCACTTCTCAGCAACTTTTTTTTCTAGTTTCCTCCTAATTTCTATATTTGAAATCTAATTTCTATACCTGTTGTGATCAATTTCTATTGGTGATGTTAAATTTTCTATACTTCAAAAGGTATGAAATCAGTGAGGTCAGAAATAACATCTTGTGATGATGAGGTTCTCAGGACATAAATTAGTGGTGGTGGCATCCAGATTTCCTTCTTCAGAAGAAAACACCAGAGATGAGAGATTCAGTCTTCCTCTTCAGGACTATAAATCAGTTTTGTTGGTGATGTCCAGCTTCCAGATGGTGGTCTATCTCTTTTTTCCCAGGATCATTAATTTTAGTTTAGAATAGCTCCCTTCCTTCTATTTGGGTGATTACAATCCTTTCTATAATATATGCTAAAGCTATAGTTCAAACCTTCTATTAAAAACCTTACAGGCTCACATGATTCACTTATAAGCAAGCAAAATATTAGTTCAAAAGCCCCTTTCCATGCTTTTTCCGTTTTGTTGATTAAACAGATGTTTTTATAATTATCCTTTGGCCTTTTCCACACATTTCACAACCATAGCTACAAAGGCCATCTTTTTCTACCTGACACGAAACACAACCCCACATTTCACATCACTGCTGTGTGCGTGGGTAACGATGGCAACACTGCAATGGCAGGGAGCAAGAATCAAAGCTCAGCAGAAAAGGGTGTGGTACTGGGGGGAGATCTCCTAAACAAGTTCCTTTAGCCTTAGGTCCAGATATTAACAATGACTTGAGGAAATGCCATGAGAGGTAATTACCTCAGTTTTTCAATTAGTTTCCCTTTGATTTAAAAATACTCAGTCTTAGACTTAAGAGCAGCAAAGGGACTTTAGATATGGACAGGAATATTAAATCAAAAGTATTTTTGTTTGAAGTACAAAAAAGAGAGATGAAAATGGCAGAATTATCTTCTTTCAAAAATTTCATCATTTTCTTATATTTCTTTTGGTGAAAGTTTTTCTCTTTAGTCAAGGAGAAAGATGTCATTTTGCTGAAGCCCCCATCTGGAACATAAGAGACGTGCATTTATTTCAACTTCTTTTATGTAACTTTGTGAGCAAGGTTCAAGGAGGAGACTTAAATCGAGTATACAGGAGAGAAGAAACCTAACAGGGATCTGCTGGAGGCAAGTGCTCAGACCCCCTTTTTCCTTTCTTTCAGTGCCGCCTTCTCCTGGCCTAACTGGTTTGGATCACTGGTTTGTCTTCTATTATTTAGCTTCTCTTGAAGCAACAGTTGCTGTTCTATATTTCTTTTCCACTCTATCAGCAGAAAATTATCTAATATTGCTACTGTGTTGCAAAACCCATTCAGCTGTGTGGGTTGCTTATCAGTACTTGTTACACCTTGCAGGTACTCTGTATGTCCCGGCTATTCTCAAAGGGACCTTTTTTCCCCCCTCTTGTGATTGTTGTTGATTTTCAGTCCTTTTCTAAGACTTTCAGACTTGCTTCATTTTGTGGAGCTATTGAAAAAAAAAATTCTTCTTCTGTATCCTTGTTTCTAGAAGGAAGACAACACAGGTACTTCAGGTAGACCACGATCCTAACCTTGTATTTTTTTCCAGTGCTGAAATTTCCCATGGGTTGACAGAGAAAACAGAGTACTGGTCAGTGCAGTAGACCAAATGATTTTTTCCTTTGTGTTTTGCCTACCACTGTGACCTTCCTGTGTTGTTAGAAGCAGGTCAGCCTGTAGTGCCTCTGGCAGCACTTTTCTCTCACCCTTAAACAGCAAGCCAGCAATTACAGAAAGCCATGTTGATTTGAATTGGTGATACCAATAAAATTCCACAGCCAACCAAGAAAATAAGTTTTAATTACTTTCTGCAAATATCTCATCTTTTATTATTGCTTCTGTAAATACATTCTATGCCATTTTTCATGAGTTAATTCTCATACAAGGACATTGCATGCCTTATGTCATTTTTCCAATGGTTCTTGAGAACTGATTGATCAGGTGCTCTTAGGAGCATGTCTGCCATCAGAAGCTAATGTTGCAGTTTGTACAGAGCAGACAAACCATACAGCTACAGCTGAAAAAGGCCAATTTTCTCAAGGTGTAATCCTTCTCTATGCAGCAAAATTGTCACTGCCAGTTTTTTGCCAGAACTGGTCTCCAGTGAATGTGCCTGTGTGCAGTAACACCCTATTTCAGCAAAAAATTCTGGGGGTATATGTCACTCACACCCAAGGTTCATAATTTTCTTGCACACATACTGTGCCTTATGTTGCCTTCTGAGGTGTTTGTAGAAAACTTGCTCTGTCTTTTGGTGTAAAAGCATCATGCAAGGACGATAACTTCATTTAAAGGCTTTTAAAACAGGAAAATCCCTTCTTAGGAGGAAATTCCTGCTCCTTCTCTCTGTACAAGGATGGAGATGAGCAGAGGATGACAAGATTGATGTGGGTTGTTCCTCCAGAGTTCACTGTGCCTGGATGCCTCTGTGTTAGTTGCATTGTTTTCAGTCTTTCTCCTAGCGATTTCATTTAGATGTTGTTCAAGTTCTCTCTCTAATTTTAGCTCTGTTTTTTGAACCCTTTTGTGGAATCCTTTCTGTAGCCTTTCATTCTGCTCTGCTCTTGTGCTCCCAGGATGCTGTCAATAGATACTTTGCCCTGTATTCCTTCAGGGAGCTGTTTTAGGAAGCTGTGGTACCATGTTCCGGGGGGAAAAAAAAAGTACCAGGAAGAGATTTTAGCTCTCAGAGTACTCTGTGACAGTATTTGCTCCCATGAGGCATATTGGAAGTGCATATGGAACTCTCCTTATCTAGGGAAATGGGCCAGAACCATTAAGAATTATTTAAAAATATTGAGCTTCAAGCATAATGATAAGAACGTCCTGCTAGTGGGATGCAATTGTATTTACCAAATATTTTGTGTTCTAAATATTTATGTCAATTGCTTGCTACACTTCTCCCTGCTACAGGTGGTAAATTCAGTTTGTTTTCTAATTCAGTCAGTAAACTTTATAAAAACATTTGTACAGTTATTAACAAAGGATATTTCTATATCTAAGGATATTTCTATACCAAAGGATATTTCTATACCAAATGATATTTCTAGCCTTTGTAGCTGGGCAGTGGAACACTAAAAATCTGCCTGTCCCATATAAGATATCTGAGAACTAATTTTATGTATAGAGTTGTTTATTCCTTTATTGTATGCATTCTCTAAATGAAATCCAGAACCAAGCACCCTTAAAAAAATAAATAGATCTGATCCTAGCTCTTTATTCCCAGATTTTACAGACTCTTCTTCTAGCTGTGTTTTGTTTTCTCAATTCAAAATAAATCATTCCCATAAAAGAAAATGGGATCCTTCATATCCAGTCTCGTTTTTCCTGATTTTGCCTCTAAATTATATTTTTCTTAGAACAGGGGCATATTTGGATGCAATTTGTTTCTTTTGAAAGAAACAAATTAGTTTGGATGTTTCAGCTCTTGATGACTGGCTCCTGTCACAGAAGTCTGCCCTGCCACCTGTGCTGCCTTCTTCTGTACAGAATTACAGCATTTGCTGGATGGTTCTCATTGCACGTGGTTCCAAAATGTGAGAAGTTATTAATTTCCTTCCATTATTTTTCAAATGCTGGAGATAGTCACTCTCCCATGTTTTCCATGAATTTTTATTTCCCAATTCCAAGCAACTGGCTTTGTGAGGTATTTTCTGAAGTTCTTTGCTGTGTGGTAACTCTCTTTTTCAGTTTCCTTTATCACAGGGGGTTCTCACTGAGTGTTCTCATCCTCTGCTGAAGGAGCCAACATCTTGACAACCTTTTCCATAAGAAAGTTTATCCCTTTAACCATCTGCTCTCACTACCTGCCTAAGGAATCTGCCACATCTGACTTAACTTAGACACAAACACATAGCAATGACACATTAAAAGAGCTTTTCCATTACTGGACTTGCAGCAATTCCCTTTCTTTTGGAAGAGAGTATTGCTGAGCCTTGTTTCTGCAGGAGCCGTGGTGCTGCTGGCACCGACTTGCTGAGCTGGCAGGGATGTGCCTGTTGCAGTGACATGTCTGCTGTTACAGGGACATGCCTGCTGTTACAAGGATGTGCCTGTTGCAGTGACATGTCTGCTGTTACAGGGACATGCCTGCTGTTACAGGGATGTGCCTGCTGTTACAAGGATGTGCCTGTTGCAGTGACATGTCTGCTGTTACAGGGATGTGCCTGCTCTTACAGGGATGTGCCTGTTGTTGCAGGGACATGCCTGCTGTTACAGGGATGTGCCTGTTGCAGTGACATGTCTGCTGTTACAGGGATGTGCCTGCTGTTACAGGGACGTGCCTGCTGTTACAGGGACATGCCTGCTGTTACAGGGATGTGCCTGCTGTTACAGGGATGTGCCTGCTGTTACAGGGACATGCCTGCTGTTACAGGGACATGCCTGCTGTTACAGGGATGTGCCTGCTGTTGCAGGGATGTGCCTATTGCAGGGATGTGCCTGTTGCAGGGATGAGTCATTCCATGTTCTTTGATCCCCATTCCTCCAGCAGCTTTCCTGGAGAGTAGGAGTTGCTGCTGGAGGGCCAAGCCCCACGTATCCCCTCCCTGCAGCCCCCTGCCCACAGCCCCAGCCCTTCAGGTCACTTTGGGCTGTCCCTACTGCTGTGGGAGGAGAAGGGAGAAATCAGACATGGCCTTTTCATGCTCTCAGAGTGCAGATGCTGTTCACCTTCCCAGTCCTGAGACTTACTGGATTTTTAAAGTGGCTCACTGATGAGTGTAAAAATAATTCTTGCATTGTTTAGTTAAAAGTCAGTGGTGTGCAGAATAGTTATATGAGTGCAGTGTTAATAGTTAAATGAGTGCATTTTCCAGAGGAAAATGTTTTAATAGGTTACAGAGCTGTACAATGAGGAGAATGAGTTCAGCAGCATTTAATTAACTGCATAAGCTGCAGCCATAAAAAGAAATACAGCTTGTCTACAAGGCTTCTTAGTAAGTTACAGTACTTTATGTGTTGTAATAGGGAAGTCTTTTAGAAAGCTAATTAAAAATTAATCTGTAACAATATTTTTTGGAAGGGCTTGGAAATGTTTGAGTGCTAAGATAATTGAAGATGTACTGGAAGAAGAAAATCATTTTAAGGAAGTGATTTCTTTCGGGCATTCCTCAGGGACTGCTTTGTTGAAATGCTGAAGCCCTGTAGTGTGGTTTTCCTGAGTGTGGTGTAATGGCTTTACATGACATCACAGCACAGTCTTAATCTGAGAAATGAAAATGCACAATCAAAAAGTGAAAAATATTTATTGTGTAAATCTTACATGTTTATGCTGATGAAACACTTTGGATTTTTTTTTCTCTGAGGAGGTTTTTCTTCCTACTTCCATCACTACTGATATTCTCTGTGAATACAGTGAGATACACTGAGTGGGAGCTGTCAGATACACACAGGGGAATAGCAGCATGTTTCTCTCCCTGTTTGCAGAGAAATGTACAGTCTCTGATAAGAACTCTCTGCTGGAGTGAGATAATTAGTTGCAGCAAAGGTGAAGGTTTGATGGAGTACTTGCTGGGGATTTGCAGAGTAGTCTGACTCTCCCTGTCCCTGATAAAAGACAAAACATTCCTCAAGGAGAGCAAACTGAGGGAAAAGGTTAGTGGATTTTTTTTGATCAGAAACTTGCCAGTCTCTTTTCTGAGCCCAGCTGTTCTTTTGGTCTCCACAATATCCTGTGAATCTTAAGTTATATAAACCTGTAGCCCTGTCTAATAATTTAAGACCTGAAGTCTGATACCACGTTTTACCAGTGGGTAGGGTCAGAGACACAGACCCAGACACCACCCTAAGCAATAGCATGATTTAATATAATGTAAAATTGCAAAGAATCACAACAGGATAAGCTAAGCAATGCACCTAATCATTGCTACAAAAGAATTCCTCTCATGATTAAGAAAGACACCTCACCAGTTACCCTGATACTTTAGCATCATCCAAATCTGCATATCAGCTGTGGGGGGGAAGCTGTCACAGCGGAGGACTGGAGAACCACACCCAGTAACTGGGAAATCCTATGAGGCATCCACCTGGCAGGACACAAGTGTCCTAGGTTACAGTGTAAATTGTGCCCAAAGTATGTATTCTATCCCCATCTTCATGTGCTGCTGAAACCAGGTGGGGCAGTGTTTCCCTTATCTTCTGTTAATGGGCCCATCAATGCCTTGCCACATGACTCACAGATAACTCCCTCCGGGAGTTATCTCTGTTTAATGGGCCATCAAGGACCCACTGCATGACTCATAGAATGAGATCAGCCCATTGGGAGATGCTCCGCCCAGGGGGAGGAGCCAAGCATTCCCACCTGGATAAATCCAGGGTTTGGGACAGCACAGGGATCTGGATTCGTAGAGGACAAGAGCTACCAGACCTTTCTATGGGATCACTGTTTCAACAAGACCATTTCATCTGGACTGCTACCACCACCCTAACTAATAGGGTGTCAGGTTGTTTTCTGACTCTGGCAGTGGTCTTTTGTACTATTGCATTTATTTTATTTTACTTTTGTTTGTTTGTTTTTCTTTTCCGCCTATTAAATTTCTGACTTGGAGTCTCTCACTGGTTTTGCATTCAAACTGGTACAACAAGGCTCCCCCAGATTTGCTCTGACAGTAGCCCAGCTTCTATACTGTAAAACAAACAAGCTGACATAATTTCTAATTTCATTCTTCTGTTGGCATTCATGAAAACCCTGGCCAGGGCCCAAGGAGGAACCAAGGGAGTTGTCTTTGTTTCTATACTCTCCTACTAACTGGCCTTATCTGGTTTCTAGATATGCATAGTAAATACATATTTTGCCAATAAATGAACACATATAAAAATACGTTGTTAATGAGTGAATATGTGTGTATATATATATATATATATATATAACATGTGGTTGGAAGGTTCACCTAGAGGTCAGCTTTTGGTCAGGGCCTGTTGTTCAGGCTTTAGTACTTCATACCATCACTAGGTTTTCCATAATAGAATACTTTGACTATAACAAAGCAGTCCTTTCCATGACCATCAGGAAGTTCAGGCCACTCTACAGTCCACCTCCACCATGCATTTTCAAAATAAAGGGCTGTAGAGGCTAAAAGATGATGCAGAGTCAAATGCAGCTGGATAAGAGCACAGCTTTTTTATGTTTGTTAAGCTATGTGGCCATAAAACGAGCCAGAAAGATGAACTAGCCACCTCTGCCTTCCAGCACTGGGCTGTAGGAGCCACACTGGGGACTGCCCATGCCATGCAGCAGCTGCACAGCTGTTTTGTCCTGCATCTATGTCTGGTACAGAGTGTCAGAGACCTGGAAGTACTGTGAAACTCCAGCTATGGCCATTCAGTGGGCAGTGCAGATCTGGAGTCTTCTTAATGTGGACCTTTGGAGGGCAGCAGGCAGCTAACATGGGAGGATGTGGAAAGACAGGCTGTCACCACAGGTATGACAGGAGGAAAGCACTGACACAAAGGAGGAGCACTCATTATGTCAGAAATGCTGTTTGCTTGTCAAATGGACAAACCCAGTACTGTAGGGGTTTCATTATGTTTGTTTTTGACAAGAACCTTTGTTCAGATGAAAGTGGTATTCCTACTGGCTGCTTCAGAATAATATTCATGGCTGCTTCAAAAGCCTGTGTTTGGAGATGCACAGAATCTAAATATTAGTGGTGCATTTTCACAATGGCAAATCATTAGCTCTTAATGGAATTAATTTGTTTATGGACTACTATGGCTGGCACCTGTCACTGTGATCAACATTTGATTGTCATCTCTGGGAAAAATACAGTTTATTCATCTCAGAGCAAGGGAGAAAATGATAGAATTGAATTTTCTTCAGGTGCAAATAAATAAAGAGATCAAATTAAACTCCATGGCTGACAGGAACATTAAAGAGTCCTGTAGCACCTTCTTCTGCCTCCCTTTATCTCTGTGGCTGTCAACATGATGGGAAACATGTCATTTAAATGATCATGAGATTTGGATTATCTTTTCAGTGAGTCTACTATATGTACTGTATGTTTACTGCTATCCTCTAAAATGTCCTTTTCCTGTAGAATGATTTCAGACACCGTGCTTTTTTACTGACTACTCAACAGCTTTAAAGAATCACCACTTTTTACTAACAGGTTTAAAATTGAAGATTCCTGAAACAAATTAGTCTAGATGTCCTCAACAGACATCTCTTCTGTTCCTTGATAAAAGACCTGGCACTAAGCAAACTGAGAACAGATCTTGCCATGCCTCCTCTGCCAGAGGCCAGCTGCAGCTCCAGAGGGAGAACGTGAGTGTTACTAAATGGAATGGGCTGCCCAGCTGATGCAAATATGGTGACTAATATATTGATGGTTTTATTTTGTTAAAATGGATATCTCATGTCTAATGATATAAAGTGTGCCTTCTGCCACCCAAAGATAATTTAAATGAGGCCAAGAAGCAAAATTAGGATTTTCCCTGCTCAAAGTAAAACTCTAACCTTAAAAGTGGTTCTAAGAAGCAGCAGATGTTTCATTGACTTCTGTGGTGCTTGATGAAAGTTGTGGGTGTTTTTCTATTGAAAAAAAACCCCAACTAAATCTGGGTGCATTTTGTTTTCTAAACTATTTTGTTTTCTAAATCACTTGCTACTACTATTTCAACATGAAGAATCAGAAGAGTGTTAAAGGTACCCCTTTATTTTAAGGAAAGTGATTTTAAGGACTCAGGCAGAGGTGAGAGGTGTTAGAAATGCTGTAGTCCAGCTGGAGGGGGAACGACTGACTTCATTATTTTCTTAAGTCTCTGGATTAAACAAACCTCTGGACTCATGGATTTATGCCACATCAAGGCTGCAGTAGCCTGTGCTGGTCTCACTGCCCACACTGACCACTGTGCTGAGCTTATCACTGATAAAACAGTGGATGGGGAAATTGGAAATGGGACTGACAACGAGGTTGTCATTCCAGGAACCAAGCGGGGCGCTGAGCTGCTCCCAGCTGCCCCGATTTGCCTGTGGCAGTTTGCAGAGAAGGGAGAAGAGATTTTGGGGCTCAGATGTCTGCATGCCTGCCCCCACTTCACCCCTGGCAAACCCACCCAGACTCCTCCATCACAGAGCCAGGGCAGGCTCAGCTCTGTGCTGAGGGAGAACAACTCCGCCCTCTTTAGGCCACAGACAGCCCACGGCTCGCAAAACCACCGTTGCCACTGCTCACAGCCCAGTTCAGCTAATAAAGGTGAGTTTTCCAAGGCTCAGATTTCATCACTAGCTGAAGCTTGAAGCTTGCTGAATATGGCAGAAACTAGTATAAGCATTAAATGCAGAGGAAGGTTGTGGTGCCTGAAACAGGCTGGTGTTTTTCTCCTGTGCTTGCAGCTGAGCCAAATGGTGATTTTTTAATTTGTTTTACTATAGCTGTTCTGTGTAAATACAAACGCTTTCTATCAGGTTTCTTCACAGCACAAAATTTCTCTCTAGTCAATGTGAATTCATCTGGCAACAGTAGGGTCCAGCCAAGAGGAAAGTGCTGGAAGGTAGCAGTTAATTAGTCCAATTGAAACAAGGTGGGGCTTAATGGCTTGCGGGTCTGGTAATGGTGTGCAGAGCTGGCACAGCTGATGAATGTGTTACTTGAGAGTCAAGGTACCTGTGCCAGACTTGCTGCCCTGTGTCCTGGGGCTCTTGTCTTTACTACCCTTAAGGCCTTGGGACTGAATATTGAGAGGTCTCTGGATTTCCTGTGCCGTACTGAAGCTGGTGGGATTTACTGAGGTGCAGCAGTTTTGGTCCATCCCATGCATCCAAAGAGAAGGTATGAGGGCATTTGGGCAACTCCCCCATTGTTCCCTGTCTGAGGATTTTTGTGACTGTTTTCTGCTCTTTGTTTTAAGCTGTCAAAGCTTAAATTCAGTTCTCTGGGTATAGGAGTGTATCAAGGGGATGTGTGTGTGCGCACACAGGTATGTATTTATGCATGCACACAAAGCTGTGTCAGTGTGTGTAAATACACAGAGTGTCCACAGATTTTTGATGACTTGAAGTTCTGAAAGGTCTTCTGACACAACACTGCAATGAATGAAAAATCCTTGTCTGCTGGTGAGCTACCTAACTCACTTAAGAGCAGGGGGGAAGATGGTGTGCTTAGCCAAAATGACAGTGCTTGTATCCTCTTGAGTGGCTTTGGGAATCAATGTGTGCTCCATATTGAATCATATTCCCTTCAGCTGCAGAGAGAGTTTGCATTGTGTGTGAGCACAATAGAAAAACATGATAAAGTGCTTGTTCCTGTTCATTTCACCTTTCCTAGCTCAGGAGCTTGTGCTAGCAGCAAATGTACAAGTCTTGTCAAAAACGTTGTAGACTTAGCCTTTAAATCATGTATGTGCCTGCAAGGTGGGACTGGCAACCATCCAGCCCTTTTGGGGGTCATGTCAACATGTTTGTACATTGCATAGGAGAATGAATCTCAGTGGGATTGCTTAAGCATTATGCAATGAAAATATTGAATTATAATTACACTAACAAGCATAAAAATGCATAGATGTTCTTTCACTTGAAATTAGAGCTCCTGTCTTCAGTATGCACATCATGCAGCTATTACATCAGTACCAGTCTTTCTGTGGAGATGAGAGGGAAAACGAATATTCAACAATTGCTTTAATTAAACTGATGTTTAGTAGAATCTCTTCTTTCTCTTTGGCTTATTCTTTGGAATGTAAATTTTTAAAAAGCAAAGAAATCAAGTGATGAAAGTCAATCTTTTTATCTGGGATAGGAGAATTTTTAAAACCCTTGTTCCCTTTATAATTTTTCTTTTCTGTGGAAATACTGATTGATAATATTTGTGGGAGAAAGGTGCACGGAAGTGTGCATGTGTCTGGAAGTAAAGCTATTGAAACAGGGTTAGAGTTATGCCAACTACAGGAAGACATCTAATCTTTCTTCTGTCACCTCACTGAATGCTTAAAGTTACTTTTCCTCTCAGGATCTCTAGCTACCCACCCAAACACTTCACCTTGTTGTCAGCCTCAGTAAGTGCACTTGCAGTCTTGAGTTTTGTCCCTCTGCTATTTTCTCCCTCTGTTGCTGGAGCTACAAGGGGAACAAACCCCTAGCAACACGTGAGGCTTTCTGCTCAGTGCCACCTTTTCCCTGCTGGGCCTGTAAGGAGTGGCAGGGAAACCAGCAGATGTCTGAAAAGGAAAGTTTGCTGAACTCTGACTTGTTCTTCATACTAAGAAGAAATGGATATAAAAACTTGGATCTTGTCTCCTTCTGTCTGATTAGTTTCCTGTTACCAGTGGATGTTATTTAAATCTGAATTGTACTTAGTCTTACCTAATAAGCTTATACTAGAGAAGATGAAGTCTATTTTTTTGTTGTCCTAGAGATTTCAGGAGATGTCCATATACAATATAAACATAATAATTCAGTTATTAATACTGAGCTAATCAGTATTTGAACTAATCAATCAACTTTCAGTAGTGTATTATACAAAGGGACTCCAATTTGCCACAATCTGTCTTCCTGAAAGACAGAAAAATGTAGAAGACTTTTTTTTTCATAACATATATAGAAAATATGGTCCAAAATGGTGGTTAAAAGGGTCTTTTTGTCATCATACTATGGAGTATGATGATACATCACATTGCAGTATTGTGATACAGAATAAGATTCATATGCCACTAGTAATGCCTCGAGAAGGGGCTCTCTGTTTATGAGGAAAAAATGGCCATTTTGGATGGCTCATGAGTGGAGGTTGCGTTTGTAAGAGACATTACTGGGTTTTGGTGCTGGGGAGCAAGTCACCTTTTTATCCAAGGCCGGCCTGTTGTAAAACAAAATGTTCCTTAAAAAGAAGTATTTCACAGTACCTTCTCAGTGTGATAGGATTGGTACTGGAAAACAAATATATGAGTGTTGCATAGCCTGCTGTTAGAGTAAAGGAGAGAGCAGGAGTGTGAGATGTGCATTTTCAGGTAGTGTTGTGGTTTAGGCCCTGGAGATCCAAGGGAATATCATGAGTGGTGTTAGCATCTTGGATTATAAGCTTCCTAAGACAGCCACACTTGCAGGAGAATAAAAATCTCCTGGGCTCCAAATATTTTCACAAAAAATATGTTAGTGAGGGGGAAGAAAGGAAGGTAGGGAATTAGATGGCTATTTTCTGGTGTGCATATAAATCCATAAGTTTATCCAATGTGAACTGAACTTTATTGTTCTACTGGGACATAAAGCTTTGTGACCTTGATCAGGTTATATACGGCTTGCTGTTCCTTCAAGGCACGGCTTTATAGAAAGGAAAGAATTTGGAAAGGCAAATGGAGACTTTACTCTTGTGGAGAAGTTTCTGTTTCCAAATTTTCCTTTCCACAACATCCAGAACAAACCCTATAACAGACAGCTGGAATGCCCATCCTTCTGTTGCGTGTGCAGACATTGTGAGTTGGGGCAAAGCACCGAGGGAATTTAACTGCAAGTACAATATTGGCTGTAGCTGCAATCATCCAGCCACTCAGCCACCAAAAGGACATTTTTGCTTCTGGATTTGACAGAGACTGTATCTGTCTCTTGCTCCCCAAAAGTGGGGGATTGAATGGTTTTTCCTGCCTGTCATTTTCCTCCCTCCACTTTCACCAGACAGTGGGATTTTCCAGAACATCACAAAAAGAATATGGAGTTTCCTCCTTCTCTCTGTGATTTTGTTGTTTACAACTTCTCCACCTTTCCTAGGGCAGGGTCTGTTTAGGCATAAGCTTGGCCAAGGTATTGCACCACAGAACTCAGACCAAGAGCCATCTCCAATCCTTGTAAGCAAAAGTCAGCACAGAACTGGTGACCCAATAATGACAGAAAGCAGATTTCTTGTTTTGTCATTATAACAATGGTTAAAGATTTCAGTCTAAATCTTTTTGGGCAATTACACAGAAATTTCCTTCAGTCTATCACCCAAGACCTCCAGGCACACACCAGCAGCCAATTTGTACTTTGTGACAATTAGCAAGCTGAAGTTTATCCTGTTAGAGATGCAGCCTGCCAACAGAGGTACACTGTGCCTCTCCAAATCTGTTTAACAGTGACACAAATATTGGGTTCATCTACTATCCATCATTTGTCTTAAATTGCTTGACAAATTAATGTTTCATTACCGTGGTGTGGGGGAACTATAGTGATTTAAGCCTCTTAAAGGTACATTAAAAAAAAAAAAAAAAAAGAAATAATACCAGGAATCACAGAATCAGGCTGGAAAAGAGCTCTGAAATTGAGTCCAACCTCTGACCTAACACTGCCATGTCAACCAGCCCATGGCACTAAATGCTGTCAGGAAGTAAGGAGGAAGACAACTATTTCTGCATAAAAGCAGAAAGGTGTAGGACCGAAAATAAAGGAGTGTGTGATCTCAGTTAGTCTCCCATGGATTATAGGTTCTCTCAGCTACAGCTGCTGCATGGCTGTTCTCCTGCCTGTGGCTGCTAAAAATACTGCTGGAGCTTGCAGCAGCTCTGGGCCTCCCGAACCAATTCCTGTAAGCATCAATTTTGTGTCTGGGCACAGGAAAATTTAAGAGATGGCTGAACTTTTATTAAACCTACTCCTCAAAGTTATTGGAACTTTGAGATGAAGTCTCTGTTTTGCATATTGCTTTGTTAGACTGAGACACTGGGTGCCTTGCTTTACAGCCAGTATCTTTCTACCAATGTTGGAAGGGCAGGAGCTCCCTTACTTAAGAAAACTCTGTTGTTCTTCATACAGTAACAGCCTAGAAGAAAGAGACTTTTCCTAAAAATTCCCTTCTGCCTTGACATACACAGAGCAAATGGGAACATTTTTTCCCCAGGAACTGAGTGTGTTCAGTCTTGAGCACAGCAAAGCTGGGTTCTGAAAAACTCTGAGGGCTGTTTTGGTACTGTGCCACTGTGATTATACTGTTGCAGCTGCTACAGCTGTATTTAATGCCAAATCATGTAAGGTACAACTGAACATTTCAAACCCTTATGAAGTTCCTACAGCACTTCTAAACTCCCAAAACCATACAACTGCTCTCAAAATTTTCGAGAACTAGTACTCTGGAATTTGCAGTGTGTTGGTTTTTTTGGTTGGTGTGCTTTGTTGTGGCTTTTTAAAATGAGCTATAGAATGGCTGCAGCTGGTTTAATAGGAGTTAGCTTCCTGTGCATTTCTACTCCTGTAACAGGAGAGGAGGAATCCCCAGTTTCTTGTTAGTACTTTGAAATGCCATTTCCCTTTCCGACTTGAGGGAGCCATTTAAAGCCTGCAGGCATTCTAGCTAGCATCAGTTGTACCAAGCTGGTAGCAGAAGTCACCTAAGACTTGAGGACACAGTGAGCAGCATCTAGAAAAGTGTTATTCTTTCTATTTGTGTTGGTAAGCCTGAAAATGTGTCCTGAATTATTTTGTTCTTGTTGCTTATCATTCATCTGCCATGATTTTTTCCTTGATGCAAGGCAGCAGATCTTCTCCTGAGCCTTTCAAATTCAGCTGTGCAGAGAATAAAGACTTGCTCAGGGTTTGACCCTGAACTGAGGTTCAGCTCAGAGTTCACCTGTTCTTTCAAGATCTCTCTGGTTCTATGGCTGCAAAATAAGGAATAAAGGGAAAAAAAACAGCACTAAGTGGCTTCTTAGGAAAATTCATTAAATTTCTCCAGATGTTTGGACAATGTTCTGATTTCTAAAACTTTGTATCAGAACCTAAACGATGTAAGTGCTCAAAAAAGCCTTTTTAATTACATTGGAGCAAGATTTCTTCTTGTGGAAATTTCCAAGATACTTTCTTTTTAGTTTCTTTTTGGAATGAAAACACACTTTGAAGTCCATGGGTTTCGTCAGAGAGAAGGAAGCACCTTTTCAATTGGTTCTACAGAGAATGATCCTCTTGGAGCCTTGGATCCAGCTCCAGGATCACAGATGCAGACATAAAAGCAAAATTCATAGAGATAAATTCATTACTTTGGTTGGGCTCCTCTAATTCTTAAAGGAAATCTCTTCTGTCCCTTCCATCCACTTTCTCAACCTTACTGAAATTAAAGCTCTTTGGAAGTAGAGTCTTTAGCTTGCTGACCTTTTCCCTCTGTGCTGGAGGAGGAGAAGACATGTTGAATCATCTTTAGGCTGCAGTTCCAAACTCTGCTCCCTTGTTTCTGTCTGGAAAGCTCTTTGCAGGTTTGTAAATGACTAGTCATGAGCCAAAAGCACAAATATACTTGACCAAGGTAGAGAGGGTCTTGAAAGTAATGTTCTGAAAAAAATGATTTGCTGCACTCCTAACACCCATCATATCCCAAGTAAGATATGCCATCATGCTTTCCCCTTCTTAACACCTTTTCAAGAGAATCCCCAGGCTAATCCTTCAGAGATAATGAGTAGAAGGATGGTAGTCATAGAAACTGTGCTTAAATATCAGTGTTTTCTACAAACTCTAGGGTATGGCTAATTACACAAGTGATAGAAATCTGTTTCAGCCCTGTATGAAGCACTGCTATTTCATTATCTTTAAGCAAGTCTGTCCTTTAGCTGGACTTATTGGTAATGAAACTAAGGGGAAATTCTAAACGCAGTGCTTGCTGTCTGTTGGCAAAGGGCCCCTTGAATAAAGCAAGGCTAATTTTAAAGTTCTTCAGGTTGTGAAGGCCTTGGTGTATTTGAGCTTTGAGGCTTCCCTGCAGGAAGCCTCAAAAGAAAGGCACCCAGCAAGAATTACTGAGAGCCCTCTGAGAACTTGTTCCTGTGCTCAAGAAGTTCATCACAACCAAAGTGGTTGTGTATTTTAAGGTTTCCCCTTCTGCAATTTGTGACAATTGCTTCTTGTCCTTTTGTTCTGCTGTTTGAGCAATTGAAACTAGTCTTGCTTTGAATAAGAGGTTGTGAACTGCAAGGTAGCCAAAGGACTAAGACATATTTTTCTGTGATTCTGTTAAAATGAGGCAAGGAACACATTACTTCAGATCATGCAACAAACCTGTGTTCAAGTCAGGAACATACATCCTCTAATTTCAAGCTATTGTTGTGCTGAGTAGCCCATGTAGCTCTTCTGGCAGAACAGTATTTCCCTGATGAGCCTTGTTGAAGAATATTCATGATCTAATAATAAAAAACTTTTTGTTCTCACTTGTAAAAAACCATAAGGAGATAGAGAAGAATATTTAAACCTTAATACTTCCAGAGTATCCTAAAGAAGTGATGCTTTTAACCCCTGTGATTTGCCATGTGGCTTTTGTTGTGGAATTGTGTCTGTGGGGAGTAGGAGCACCCGCACTGTCTTCTAAGAGGGGCTTTCTTTTCTCCAAAGATATTTTTCTTCAGAAAGAGTAATTGTTAAGATGTATCTGCATTCCTGGAAGTTTTATTTCAAAAGAGAAATAGTAAATATATTCAAATGCTCATATTTTCTGTCATGATCCATATCTTGGTTACCTCTAATGGTAGTATGGAAGTTTTTATGAGCAGATAGGAGTCTGCTTTCCTCATAGTTTATTTTAGATAGTTCATTTTTTTTCCTGTGGTTCATGATGTAGCTGTTATCTCAACCATTTTTGCTGAATTTTAGTCTGAATGGATTCTTCTTGCTGTCAATGCAAATGCTACAAAGTGTTAAAAGGGGATACAGGGTTATTTTTTGCTGTATTAAGATATTTCATGAAACATAGCTCCATGAATCTGGCTTAGTAATTATGGATATTATTGAAATTTATTAAGACATCTGGTAATAAAACTGCAACATCTCCGAGACTTGGAGGGCTGTAGAGGAACCCAACAAAACCCCACCTGCATTGACTTAATTAACAAATTCTTATTATCAGGTTCCTGCAGATGTTTCTCATAAACTACATCTGTTGATCTCCCTCCATGATATAAAATGTGAGTGTTTACACTGCCCAACCGCTTTTAGCTGGTATAATAATTCTTACCCAACCATCTGTCCTGTGCTCATCAGTCCCAAGAAGTATAAAACAGGTTTGCTTTTTCCATCTTGGCAGAGCCCTTGGCTGCACTACCATGTACCCTAAAATATAATAAAAATAAATCAGCAATTCTACAGATCAAAAGAAACTAAAGGAAGAAATAAGTTACTTATTGACTATGGCTCTGTGATCAGGCTGGAATCCTTGCAGCATTTCCTTGCCTTTAGCAAAGATCTTAGTCCTGGAAAGAGAGGGATACCATTCCCAGGAGTAAGGCTGCTGGCAAGGGAGGTGGTGGCAAATCTGGTTCTCATCTCTTGTGCAAGACAGGGACAGGCCAGAGACTGCTCTGTGCCTCAACACACCCTCCCCACTCCAGCTCTGCAGATGCCAGCACACTTGTTCTGCTGCAGGGCTTTCAGCTTGCTGCTGTATTTATAAATCTAACAGCTTGGTTCAGGCTCTCTGAAGGCACCCGTTGCATCTTCAGCCACATCCTCCTGCAAGCACTTTTGCACCTGATTAGCTCTTTAGTTAAGAATATCCATTCCTTAAAATCTTTGAAGAGTTGTAGCTTGCAGGAATGTTAAATTTCTCCCTTTGGGCCTCCATACTAGCAACTGGAAGACACTGAGACACGCAGGAAAGATATGTTCTGTAGAGAGCATAAAATTTAGGCTGAGACACAGGCAGCTAATCTGGATGAAATCATGGAGTATGAACAGTTAGAAGTTATTCAAGATCTTTTTTTATTACTTCATCTTGACAGAAATTTTTTAGCTTAAAGCCTTCTGTGGATCTAAGCACTATGAGGTGACCTGGACCTTTCTGACTTCATGGTTTTACTGTAGGGTAAATGCTAAAGAAATGGCAGGTATAAGCTGTGGAGCTGAAAAAGCTAGACACAGCTGCACTGTTTCTAAAGTAAGCCTTACTCTTGGTGTCAAGACAGAGAGCAAGGCTTGAGGTTTTGGTGTTTTTCTTTTCCTTTTTCTTTGTTTTTTAATCTCCGACAATTTATTTCAATAAAATTGAATCCTGAAGGGGGCAGAGAATGGAAGTAAGGTGTTGCTCTTGGTTGGGGTAGTGGTGGTGTTTGTGGGTTTTTAATTTTTTTTATTGCTTGAAAGGTGATGTGTTTGTGTTTTCAGTTATCCCAATTTACTGGGAGGTGCTGAACTGTCCCCACAGCATCTATGAAATTCTAATGCTGAGTTATTTTAATGATGTTTCTAAGCATCAAAATGATTATGCAAATATGAGTTAGGGGGAGCAGATTGAAGTCTGCTTTTCATGGGGAATAACCCTTCATTATGGAACAAACTCCTTCAGGATCAACTTGGTAAAACTGAGATAAGTTACATGGGGACAGCCATAATGGAAAAATATCTTTCTAATAGACCTTATTCACAGATGAGCTCTCATTAAGAGAGAGTTTGTTTCCTCTGAGCGGGCAGGTAATGGGGGAGAAAACCACAGTGCTCCTCAGCTGATCGTGGGGACTCAGCTCAGTGTGGGCACTGACTCTTGTCACTTCCACAGAGCTGTGGGCTAGAAGAGCTGTTAAGATTTTACAGACAAACACGTCTGTAAAATAAACTTGTCTTCTCAGCTGATAACAGCAGCCCCACTCACTACACCCAGCTCTGCTGGTGACAGTGGTCCTTCTCCAATCATTCCAGTTTCAGAGAGTCGAAGAGTGAGCAGCTCTGAGGCTGTGGAGAGGCATCCTCTGGAGCTACCTGTAAGTGTGCCTTGCCCCAGATGTTGACCACACTGCATGTCTCTGCCTATCCTCTGCTGCTACAGGCTACTGACTGCTTTGCTTTCCTGCACTGGCCGATAATGTGAAATTCCATCTGGCAAAATCACCTGGGTTAGTCTTACCTCCCCTGAGGTGCTTAGATGCCTTGGATGCACAA
The DNA here is from genome assembly GCA_910950805.1 of Acrocephalus scirpaceus scirpaceus. Taxonomy (NCBI): domain Eukaryota; kingdom Metazoa; phylum Chordata; class Aves; order Passeriformes; family Sylviidae; genus Acrocephalus; species Acrocephalus scirpaceus. The sequence continues at coordinate 43,961,865 of OU383775.1, forward strand.
CTGTCTCATTTGGCATTTGCTATCCATCAGTGAGCTCCCTGGCTTCCATGTAGTTTGCTGCCCCATGGAGCCACCTATGCCATGGTTATCAGCAGTTTTAGCAAGAGCACAATCTCTAAAGACCTCAGATGGATGCTTAAGACCATCCCGTCCATCCACAAGATTATCCCATTGGTGTCTTCAGAGGAAATGAAAACAAAAGGTGGCCAGCCAAACCCCTAGCTTCTCTTGGGAGGTTTACAGGAAGGATTAAGTCCAAACCACCATGATGACTAGGATGACATTCTTCTGCTGTATCCCCCCATGCAAGAGGGTGCCCTAATTCCATGTCTACCAGTGACCTGCCTTTTCTCTGACTGCACAAAACCACTTCTGACCAGCACTCAAACACCTTTGTCTGCTTGTTAGAGGAATCAAAGCTAGGTTTAGGCTCTTTGTTGTACACTGATGGCCCTAATGAAGGAAAAGATCAAAATAATGTTGTTGTCTTATCACAGTATGCAGTTCATATCCGCTGAAAAACAATTTTAGGGATCTGGTTCCATTGATGAAGGTCATGAGAGGAGTTCAGGTACAAAACCTTATTCTTTGAATCCTCGTCATCTCTTCTTAAATATTTTTATAAGAAATATAAGATTGTGGAAAGCAACAAAAGAGAGACAATTTTTTTGAAGTTTCTCTGGCAACTTGTCTATTATTTGATGCACAACTGACAAGTGAGGTAACTTTTGATCTGTACTTCATTAGTTATGTTACAGGAAACCTAGTAATTTATACCTTGCCTCTTTAAGGAAACATCTCCCAATGTTGGAAGGAGGAGCACATTTTCCCCCCAACCTTTCATCATCCTATGTGTGACAACCTAGCACTGGAATAATCCTCAATTACAATACACAGAACTTTTTTGTAATTAAAATCACTTGGTGGAAGAGAGGGGGGGTTTGGTTGGGATTTTGTTTATTTTTAGTCAATTTGAGAGGTACAACAACAAACTCTGTTTTACTTACTTTTCCTTTAAAAAAACCCAAACCAAACAGGATATTGGACTGGAAGAATTCACTTTAATGGTGGTCTTTTCCTTCAGAAAGTTATTAATTCATAGTATCTGGAATATAACAGAATATCATATGCTGTTAATACCTGTCTGATGATGTAGCAGTAGTCTCACGATTTCCTAGACACTCATAAAGTGCCAGACATTCTGTGCTGGGGATTAATCTAAACAATAGACACAGATTAGAGGAAATTCCAAATCATAAGCCTTGAACTGACTTTTGCTGATGATTGTTTCCCTGTGGGGGAACATTTATCATTGCAGTCTGTTTGTAAAGAAAATCAGTTAGCTGTAAGTAGCACTGTCTATACTGTTAAAAAGAAAAAAACCCTCCTTTTCTCACAGTTTGACAAGCAGGGCAGAACTGTTTCACCTCTGCATCCAGAAATGGGATGTACCCAAAGTCTGAAGTGGAACACCAAGACATTTGAACCTTTTGCAGCTTGGCTTGATTGCAGGGTTTACACAGGACTGTTGGTCTTCAGTATATTTAATGAGCTTCGGAAAAAATCGCACTAAGAGCAGCCTGGAAAGGTTAGGCAGATGACATTTTGGGAGGCAGCAAATAACACAAATTGATAATGTCAAGGAGCTGGTGCAAACAGTCTTTTGAGAGCTACAGGTGGGTCCCAGATAATGCTGCAGTAACTGGCACCTTCAGTTTGAAAATTACGTTTTGGGTAGCAGTATTGTTTCCTGTTTGCCTGTGAGACTCACCTGAAATGTCAGACAGGGATGGTGATATTTCACATGACATTTTTCTTCCTAGATCTTTGCAGGGATTGTAGAGATCTTCCCCGAGGACAGCCTGTATTCCCTTCCTTCCTGGGTTTGTGAGCAGGAGATGCTTGCAGAATACAGACTGGGTCTTTGGGCTCCTAACCTACCCTCCAACACTTGTGCTGATCCTTGCTCACACTGTGAACAAGGAGCTGTGGCATCTGAAATACCCCATCTCACTGAACGCTTGTGCTGCAGTGCAGAGCAGCCAGCTCATGCAATTAAACATGGGCAACACCAGTACATCAAGCTGGCCCGAAAAGATAGCTTTGATTAAGGATCCAGTGCTATCAAAGTCAGACAGACATCACTTCCTCACAGTTCGGTAATGTAATTTTGGTCTTGGGAAGTGGTAGCTAAAAACTTGCAGCCTTTGACATAACTGAATTCAAAGATCTGGGGATAATTCTGTCAGTGAGTTGTGAATTCCTGTCTGCCCATCCAATTATATTTCCTAAAAGCTGTTAGAGATGGGGTGGGGCAGGAGACTTAGTCAAGCAATATTAAGTGATAGATGGAAGATGTGTAAAAAAAAGTGATCTCACTGTAGTGATTCAGCTTCACACCCGTTGGATCCAGACAAGAGTACTTCTGAATGCCTATAGCACAGAGGCAATTCTGCTGCACCTCATGGGACACCCACTGAGGTCTGGGTTTTGGTTACAGACCTCCAAAGGCCTGCAGGCATTGGGTTCCTATGGCAATTGTCAAATGAGCTTTCATTAGACAAGAGTCTCATGCTTTCAGATCCCAGGGTTGCTGATTTTTTCCAAAGCTGCAGTGGACATGGCCTATCTGACCAGTGCTTTACTTTGGTTCTGGGGTTAAAGTTGCTGTTGAGTTTTAGAGGTTATGACTCAGTTACTGAAGCCACAAGTTATGACTCAGTTACACAAGCCACAAGCAGAGGATAGAGATTACTTTCGTGTCTGTCAGTGCTTGTAATTGCAAATTTTGCCAGTTACTGTATTCAAATGGCTATGGCCAAATGCACTTCCACAGCAGAGGCAAGTTGCTGGGCTTGCACTTTCAAACCAGCTTGTCACTTAAGCTCACTGTATCATATGGACTGCATGCATATGTGAATGCCAGAAACATGGACACATCACCTTTTTGTATTAAAGAAAAAAAAAATTATCTTTATATCTTTATAAACAGCATTCTCTCTGATAGCTGCATACCTATGTAACCACCCTGTAAATGCTGTTCTGTGCTGCTGGAATGTCAATAAATTAGATTTTCTCCTGGAATTCTGTGGGAGAACATCTTGGATTTGTGAAAAAACTGAGCTTTGATTATGAACTTCAAAAGGGAGGTGTTAAATTTCTGCTTGTGCCATAGCATTGCAAAAGAATTAGTTTTGATTTTAGATGGCTGCAATCATTTTGTTTACCAGGCATTATAGACTTGTGACTATTTGAATATCAGTTAAAAATAAATTGGAAAGACTTGCAGCTCTCCAAAAGCTGTTTAAATCAGATTCATTAATTCCCTTCTCTGATAGGGAACAGCAACCTCTTGTGTATCTGACATTTGTTTCCCATGGTATTTGTTACAGCTGGTGCAGGGGAGGAATGATGAGCAGCAGAACCCCAGATACCAGGCAATGCAAGGTCTGTCCTTGACACTTGCAGATCCGTGTATTAGTGTAGGACCTCTATAAATTTTATGTTTGTTAGCTCCTTTGGAAGGTATTTCCTTGATTCTACCAGTGATGTGTGAAACCCAAAGTAGATATGTTCACAGCAAGCAGGCAGGCTAAGCAGGAAACTCCCCACCAGGAGGATTTCTTGGCTTGTGCCAATGGCCCCACAAGCTATTAAATAACATGACAGAAGCTCCTTTTCCTGGACTTGTCCTTTTTCCTTTCTGAGTCTGTAGTCAGCCCCTTCCACCTGAGCCATACTGATACATCACCTTAATGGTGATTTTGAAAACTCCTTTTGCCCCGGCACTACAAGGTTTTAGGAACACAGACAAGGTATACCAAGGTACATATTATATGAGTTACTTATCATTTGCTGAAAATTCAAAAACTTTTTCCCAGTGAAAGGAGAGTCTGTCGTGTAAGAATTATATTACTGCTTTTTAAAGGAAAAAACTCCTTGCTCCTGGCTCATACAAAGAGACACTCTGATGCTCTTGTAAACAACCTCTTTTTGCTTATTATAGGCAAGACATGGTGGTGACTCACCTAGCACATAGGCTGAAATATGGAATAGTAATGAGTTAAATAGATTTGTTTAGTCAAACAAAATAATTTAACTTCTGTGACAAGACAAAGGGGTTTTCTGTTTGCTTGTTTACTTTTGCTATCCTAAGTGCCTGGAATACTCAGAAATCGTGTCTTTGCATTATTTTTATCTGCTCTGGGATTGAAGACAGGTTACTGAATAGCACTCAATGACGCTCTGCAGTTCCTTAGCGAAGGCAACTACACCAGCTTCTCCTGAAGGTCAGCTTGTTCACTTGTGTCCTAGTTTCAGCCTGGACAGGGTAATTTTTAGGGTAGCTGGGAAGGGGGTGTGGCCAGACCCAAATATCCAATCTCACATCACTTGCAAAGGGCAGGAGTCAGGAACTCACACTCCTGTCTTCCTGCAAGGAAAAGCATGGTGTGGTTGGGAAGAGCTGGTCAGTATTTTGTGTATCTTTTACCTTCTGGTTGGCTCTGGTGAAAATTAGTTCTGCTCTCTCAAGTAATGTTTTGAATCAGGATGATGGAATACCAGATGTGCTCAAACACACCTTTTAATATAATTTTATGGTAGGACTTCTTTAATGCGAGAAAATGAAAAATCACCCTCTTTTACAGTCACCCTTTATATAAAGCACACACATTGTTTGCTTGTTTACTTACACACACACACACACACACACACACACACATATCCCATACAGGATGTTTTTGACTCTTCTGTGACAAAAATAATTGCAAGAGGTAATGAAAAAAATGTTGTAAATGTATGAACAAACACTTGAAATAGTCCGTTGCTGACTTTGACAAGTGTACGAAGGGGCATTTGACATCTAAGGTTTCAGTGCATCTCCTTTTTGGTTTCCCAGATTCTATCTACCCTTACCTGCCTTGCAGAAGAGGCATATGACACAACCATGAAATGCAGCATTTTAGTCCAAACAGTCACAATGTCTATTTCAGCATCAAGCTGAAAAAGTATCAACTTTCAGTTCTACAGTCCTGGTATTTGGTAACCTGCCACATTCACAGTATGCAATTCAAGCCACTGCTCCTCATTGGGATCGTTTAGGAGAGCCCTCAACTGGGAAATGATACTGCTCTTGTCAGTGCTCAGAGAAGCCACACCTGCCCCCAGAGTCAGGGGTGCCGAAGTGCTCCTGGTAGCGCATCAGTGTCAGCTCCCAGTGCAGAGCTGTACCGGGAGCACTTCAAAGAGAAGCATCACAAGACACTTGATTTCTGACCACTGACAGATGCCTCTATATCCCGACCTTCAGGTCAAAAATTACTGTGTCTCTTGGTTTATATCATCTGGGTCAGATTTGGGATGGCAGTAGGATGGGACTAAAGGCCAATGCCCATTTCTCTATAGCATCATTGACAGCACAGAATTGGACTCCTCTCTGTGCAGGGTTCATAGTGAATCCACTGCAATTTGTTCTTCATGTGAGATGCCTGGTGAGGCCAGTGAGGGGCAAAGACAGCTCTCTTTCCCACCCTGTCTCCTCACTCTGTCTATCAAGAAAAAGAGGATATTTTTAGGGGGATAAACTGAGACAGTCAGGTACCCAGCAGTAATCCCTCACTGCTGGGTACCACAATACATGACAGAGTAGGACTCAGTTCTGCTGACCTACTTTGCTCACATCTGGCTCACCATCTTCCTAGTATCTCTCTTCTTCCTTCCAACCTATCTTCCTCTCTTTTAGAACTCCTTAACAGAATCCTTTAAAAACCTTTTCCAAACCTCGTCCAAACCACTCTCAACTAACAGCATCCTTTCTCCTCTATAGCAGAGCATCACTAAACCTGTTTTTTCACAGCTCAGAACAGCCCAGGTTTGGTGTTTCCCTACTTTGTTCCCAAGCACATGAGGTTTTCTCTATTCAAGGGCAAAACCTCACAAATTTTTGGAGGGGAGTAAATAATTTCATTTAGAGGGTATCTGTTGCTGAGTGAGGGTGGAGGAAGTGCAAAAATTGTGCAAGATTCTCTGAGCTGCAGGAATTGGTGAAGGATTGTTCTGTTATATTCACTGTAACATCATTAGGTTAAATAGTTTTGACATAGGTCCATAAATACTTCAATTCATGGAGGAATCAAGAACATGTGAATGTGTATTTAATGTGAAGAAGCTAAAACAACTAACTGTTAAGCATGGACAGACAGTATCATGAATTTCAGAGGAACAAATATCTCTTGGTGAGCTACTGTATTTCTCTGTAGTGGTTGTCACTCTGGGTTGCTAAGGAACTTTGGTTTTCTACATTTCTGCCTTTAACATTTGCTTTTATCCTCACACTTCATGTGGAGCATTTTCCTTCTGTATTGATGCTGACCTTTTTCTTCTCCCTCATTAGCAGAAGCAACAGTTATGTTACATTTATCCTCTTGAAATCTGTTGCTTCAATGCTTGGAAACTAAAATACAGAAAACCTTTAGTCCTGCTGACACTTAATGACATGGTCATTATGCACAATAATACAGTGGAGAAAAGTGGTTTCAAAGGGAAGGGAGCTCTGCTTTTGTTATTAGCAGTTATAATGTGGGCACTTAAAAGAAATGACTGAGGACAGATAAAATAATGTAATCAAAAGAAATCAATCTCCAAAGGAGATGTCAAGGGGCCTGTTGCCCTGCTCTGACATGCCATTAGCCTTACCTGTATAATCCCTGACAGATGTCCATCCTTTTTTAACAGAAATAGTGGTGTTCTGTAAGGAGAAATTCAACTCAATTCCTTTATTTCCCATCTGTTGATTGCTGTCTCTCTTGATAAAATCCCTTTTTATGTTTGGAGACTGTTGTTCTGTTCCCCTGTTCTTTTCCTCTGGACATTAAACAAATTCAGCTCTTTCATCTTTTCCTTAGAAATCATATTTCTGAACCTTTGATCATTAATGTTGCTCCAATTTGGACTGTGACTTTTCCCTAAATTTTTTTTAAGTGCGATTTCTCCGAAAGTAGACTTGTTATTGATTGTGACCATCCAGTGCTGAGCAGAGGAATAATTACCTCCCTCATTTTGTAAATTACTTTTTCCTCTCAAGTACCTAAAGCAAATCTAACATTGCAGACCTGAGGAGCCCTCCCCTTCCATCTGAGCACAGTTCACCCCCTTTCTCTCCCACTCTGTGGTGTTCTATTCTCAAAATCAGTTCCAGTTTGTTGCCTTGAGACTGAGCTTGATAGATGGGAGAAACACTCTGAATTTTTAACCCTGCCCCAAAGCAGGATTAAGTTTTTGGTTGGATTCTTTGGAGGGTGATTTCTTAGTCTTTCACTCAAGTCAGTAGCATATAGTAGCTTCAACAGACCATGCTTGGCCTTTCTCCCATCACAATTAAGGTGACTAATGTGTAATTTTACAGGAGCTTCTATTTTTCCATTTATGTATTATGTTTTGGTGGGAAGAGCAAGCATCATAGCCATTGGTCTAGCACCTTTCCTGTCCTCCAGAGTTCTTCAAGACTGTTCAGTGTACTAGCTGTCTTCACTCCTGGATGAATGCCACCAAGCACCTCAGGTAATTAGAGGAGGGAATACAGGCCAGATGGAGAAAAGAGATATGAAACAGTGTGTAGGTGTCCAGCTAGTATTCCCCTTCCTGGCAAAGAATGAAGCAAAGAGCATACAATAAATTCAGCCTTTTCTGGACATAATTCCACTTTTTCCTTCTTCCACTCACTAGCCATGGTAGTAGCCCTTTACAGAAAACTTCACCATATGAAGAGATGCCCAAATCTCTCCTGCTGTAGCAAAAAGCAGTGATTTTACACTCCCTAAATTTTCTTTTCTGAATTAGTATAGACAAAATATAGTGGTAAAACTGGAAAAAAAAAAAAGAATATTCAGGACTAAAGCTGGCTGAAGAAAAGAACTTGTTCTGATACAACCCAAGTAAAAAAAAAAAAAGTAGTGCTAGGTGGTTTTTCCTTGAACATTTGTGGAAAATGGCCCTTTAGAATGGACAAATATAGGAGCCCAAGAAGCTACCAGGTTCATTTAGATGTAAGGTGTGTGTCTTCTGTTTCTCATCAAGCACACAGGAGTACTTGAAAGTCCTCACATGAGATTTTACAGCAACCTGTGCTTCACCAGGTTGGAGCTGGACACGGGGCCTGAAAGTACTGCCACAGACCTGGGAGCTGAAGGTGTTGCTGATTCTGTAACTGTCTTGGTCCAACTCTGCCTTAAGAGGCTTTGGCATAGCATTTTGCTCCTGAATTGTTCACAAATCTGACATTCCCTTGTGAGGATTCAAGTACCTTAAATCCTACTCCTGAAGCTGGGGAGCCAGAAGTTTCTGTAGCCTTTGGGGAAGAATGAAGTACATGCTGTATGAGCAAAGGTTAAAGTCACTTTTTAAAGCTGTTGTTTTGCCATGAAAAATAGATCAAGCCACTGGAGCTGTCAAAAATGTATTTTGGAAATATGTTATCAGTGGTAACTTGTTCCTTAGTGGTAAGTAACTCCTCTGGAATTAATGTTATTCACTGTGGAGGATTTTTCAGAGGCATGTTTCTGTGGCTTGTAATGTTTGATACTTTTTAAATGGGTCCTGGAAGACCTCTTTCCTTGGAGATACCAGGAGAACCTAAAAGAGTATATCAAACTGGCACAGTAGCACTGTTTCAGGGAGTATGACTGGAACACAGCTTGGCTGTATATAATGTTATTTCTTTTAAACTGATATGTCTTTCTTGCTCAGTAGAAATTATAATTTATCAAATGTCTTCAAGCTCAAACCGTGCTTTCTAATTTGGAGAGAGATGGATTTACAGACTGAAATCAAAGTCCCATTGAAATCAGTGGGAATTTTTGTTGATCTCAAAAGGGATGAGGTTTGGTATGTAGCTGAAAACAGAAGTCCTCCTAAACATTTGCAAGTAATGTGCTCTGGTTATGCCTGTGTCCATCTGAGATGCACAGCAGCATCCAGATGCCCACTGAGAATTTAGGGAGCACGAGGCAGTCTCCAGGGTGGAGGGAAGGAGCGATGGTTCTGCTGCAGGCTCCCTCTGATCCTGGACACAACATCCATTTTTCTGTAGCACTGGGCTGTGAGGAGAAAAGAAGCCTCTCATGATTTCTTGTTACAGGTCACTCTCAGGGAGAACTTGTCTCTGTCACTTTGGTGTCAGTCTTCACACCCTCTTCTCCCACCATTAAGTTACTGCCACGGAGTTGGTCAGGGTTGCAGCTGCTGTGCATCTCTGCTGCCCCTGGCATCACATCGAAGCTGTGCCATTCCCCTTTGCTAACTCTTGGATACAGCTTGTCTGCTTGGTCCCCTGGCAGGAAGACCCTTCTTATAACTGGGTATGCCACAGTTTGGCTGAATTTTCAAAAAAGAGCATTTTCCAAGATGTCTTTCATTGAAGTTGTTTTCACCGTAGGTTAGAACATTTCATTCAATTACATAAAAGCTGTTTTCTAAACAAGACAAGTAGTTTTTGAAGATTTTAACAATATTGCGTGCTTTGTCCTCTGCCTTAGTCTCCTGGTACTTTACACTTATAATAAGCTTCTCCAAATGATTCTTCAATAAATAAATAAACACCCAGACTTGCTTTCTACTTTCTTTTCTCAGAAAGTGGAAGTTTCTGGCAAGTTGGATAAGCCAGTGAGAAACTGAAATAACAGCAGGATGGAAACAGATTTAGTTTAAACTGCAGGAGCTGCCGTATCTGATGGAAGCTGAATGCTAAGTGAATCATCGTGACTCAGTAAATAGGATAATGGTCTCCCCCTCTGGGATTTCTCTTCCTGCCTGAGGCACTGAAGCCTTGCTAAGCCTGCAGACAAGTGAAACCCAGCCTGCTCAAGCCTGCCTTGCAGGAGGGCAGAACATACACCTTTTCACCTGCTGCCATGTACAGTAAATCCATCCTGATCTAACACCATCCCAGTTTGATCTGGATGGGTCAAGCATATACTGCACAGCCACCCCACCTACAGCACTCTTTGTCTTAATGTATGAGGAGTCTGAAATCCCTGCTCCTGAAGTAGCTGGAACACCACATGTCATGTAAATGATTATAGGGTTCCTGTGGTCTTGGGGCTTCCTTAGAGCAAACAATTTTAGTTTGAAGCATATCTTCTGCTCCCCTACTGTCTCATTTTCTAGACACTAAATCTCCCTGGTGAAAACTGCAGAGAGCAGCAACCTTCTTCTGTATATATTGGTGCTGTACTTTTTAAAAGCGCATCGAATCACAGATTTGGAAGAGAGGCAGAAAGTAGAGTAGGCGAGACGTGGGTTGACATAAGAGGCTGAGAGACAGAGAGTGCACTCATGGAATGGTGAGAAACTAAAAATCCATTTTGGTCAGCTAGAGCTGCAAAAAGACAGCTCACAGCATGTCCAGTGGGGCAAAGAGCAGGGGATGTTCACCTGGAGCAGTGGTGACAAGCCTGCATGAGCCAGTGACACTGCTTGAGTCACCTCAGAAGGGTGGGACTACTCCAGAATGGACCCAGTTTGTGTGCTGCTGCACCTCATGTGCACTCCTGTTCCATCTGTTGTAGGAAGATCCATCTTCATTTGCCCCACAAAATGAGGGATATGTCAGTCGTTTATGTCTAAGAAGTGTTCCTTATCCCTTCCTTTCCTTGGGTGGTCAGGTACACAGATAAAGCAGCATCCGTGGGAGGTGAGAAGCCTACCATCAAGTGGGCTTGAAACTCATCTCCAGTGGTGGTGTTGGTGTTTATTTTTTTATTTATATTTGGTAAAATCTTGCTTGCTGGTCTCTGCCCTCTGGATGTCACTGTTGTGCTCACTTAGATTCTTCTTCTTCACAGGTCTGGCTTATCTTTTCCTCAGTATCTGACTAAGCTTGTAAGAAGTTATTTCCCCTTCTTCATTGGTCTATCAGGACATCTTATCTGGAAAATGGGAAAAAGTATTTTTTCCAGATCATATTGTGCAAATAATTTGAAAGGTTTCTTGCCCCTGGAGGATTGGCTTAAAGGCATCAAAGGCAAGCAAGCATCTGCTCAAGTCAGAACTTCCTTGGGTTGTCAGAGACAGTCATTCTGTGAATGTTTCCCCAAGGTTCCCTTGTCTGGGTCTTCTTTGAACAACTCCTTGCTCCTTCCAGACAAAGAGATGATATTATGAGAGAGAACAGTGGTTGCAGTGTCTCTCTGTGTCTCAATTTTACTTTATTTTTGGCCCCTCCTCAGAAGTGCCCAAGTTGTACAGCTACAGAATTGTGCGCAGTGCCAAAACCCTGGACTGCAGTATTTTCTACAATGGGCAGTAGAAATCTCACCTTGATGCAAGTCTCTAAGAACAAATAGAGAAAAAGGTAAAAATCCTCCTCCTCCTCCAAGAGACTTAAGCTTACTGCAGCAGAGTCCTTCACATTTTGCTTTTGTGCTGAATAAACCAAGCCCCAAGGACAGGTGTGATGTTGCAGCTGGGGACTCAAAGATCAGGCAAAGTGGGACACAGTGATGGTTGACACTTTGATGGGACAGTGACCAACACAAAGGGAGATTCAGCGTCTAGAAAACTAGACAGCAGGGAAGCAGAAAATACATTTCAAATCTGTGATTAGAAGTCAAGATCTGTCAGGGCAGGAGATTCATTAAACTTCTTTTCTCTTTCTCTCTTTTTATAAAGCACTTCATAACTGAAATCTTTCCCTGGCCAGATTTTCCGCACTGTTGGAGGAGGCTGTGTTTGTAGGAGCCTTTAGTTTGATTACTGCTTTTCTATTTGTGATTTACCATTTTATCCACAGACAATTGTGGTTTCTTTGAGATTTTTCTTATTGATCCACATCTCTTTCTCACTCTTCCTGCTAAACCTTCCAGGACTTACACTCACAGGAATAAGCATCCTCTGGTCTTCACATGTACAAATGGGCATTTTGGGGTGATGAAGAAGGACAGTGAAAAATTTTAGGGAAGTAGAAGGTTCTCACAGAATGTGCACTTTCTTACCACTTCTTTTTGTTGTTACTTTTAAGTATGTGAAGTGCAGTGATGTGAAAGGAACCTACGATTAAGTGCTCTAAAGTCCACTTTGTAGGAAAGCTGGCTCTTTCCCTAGGCAGCTGCCTTGCATGGCAGCCTGCAAGGGATGTGTCTGCATCCTGAGGGAAAACATGCCAAAGAATGATCCTCCTGCCAGGGCATGGTTTGGTGCCTCCATGGGAGCTGTAAGGGACAGTTGTCATGATGTCATAAATAATTGGAACTAGTAGCTGTTTTTCCCATGTTTTCCACCTGGCCTTGTCCTAGCTTTGGATCTCCTTTCACAGTAGAATCCAGTCTTAGAGGACCTCACAGAAGCATATCTCTCAGGCCATGAGGTACTCCTGGGATACGACTGCTGTGAGGAGGACATTTGGACTTGAGCTCTCTCTATATCAAGAAAGTGACTTGATATAGAAGATATGAAGAAAGGGTCTCACCTTATATTCACACTTCTTTGAAAGAACTAAAGGATTTCTAGCTAAGCAAAACAATATCTGCAAATTCCACACAGAATTAGGAAGTTGCCTACAGTAGAATCCAGCCACGTTTTAGTTCTGGTGGGAGCAGCCTCAGAGACAGATGGGGGCAGCTGCTTATGGCAGCTGGATAAATGTTGCCTTGCAAGGAGAAAAAATAGAGAGGTTCATTCATACTCAGACTCAAAGGTTATTGTTTCACTGAAACATTTGCTATCAAGCTCTGTACGATATGATGTTATTTTTTACTTTTGATTTCCTGGAAGAAGCACTCTGTGAAAAGTGTTGCTTGACTTGCTAGTGTAGAGCTGCTGCCTACCCATGGACACAGCCTCAGCCTCAGCCTCAGCAGTGTGGAGGAAAAGTCATGTACCCAGACAGACCTTGCTGGTCCCTCCTGGTGTAGTCTTTATACCTAACTCTTAAAATGCACTGCTGGAATTCAAGGTACCAAACTAATATGAAAGAAAACATATCTGGGAAGTATGACCAATAATCAAACAAGGCCATATAAAGGCTATTATAATTTAGAATAGATTACTTATGAATAAATCCATTGTGTTCTAAAGTTGTTCCATATGCAGAGATGTTTACCATTGTAAGTAGTCCATGTTAGAAGGGGTTTGTTTGTTCTCTCTTGATTATTTAACACGCTGGCAAATTATCTCAGATTTGTGCTATTTCTTTTGCTTGTACAAAATAACATTTCATTGCTCTCTAGAGTATCACTGTGTTGCCTCTTTGATTTACTGGGCTTTAAACTTCTGTATTCCTCAGAGCTTATATCTCCAGTTTCTTCTGCTCTGTCACACTGTCCTTGACCTGCTCCTTTCCCTCAGTATATCTGAAGCATTTCAATTTTACATTCTCCAAATTCTCACTGCTAGGCTCAAAGGAAGTATCAGCCAATTATCCCTCCCCACCAGCTAACTACCTGATCAATAAATGCGTGAGCTTGTCTTGGAGCTGTGTTTGTTCCACTCAAGTCCTTTTATGTTGACACCAAGAGGTCTCAGGTTTTTTTGTGTTGTTTTGCATCCTGCTCTTCTCCTGGTTTTGTTTTCTTGCTTGACTCAATGTCAGCCCGACATGTACTTTTCTTTGGTCTGTCCAGGGGCATATTTAAAGATTATTTAAAGGCTCAAAATAAGAGAGGCTACAGGACAAGAACATATTGCAAATAAAGGCCATAGATGTAATCCTTCTCCTTTTCAAATACATAATCACTTTATGCAGGGGGTAGGATCTTTCAGTTTCACTAACTGTGGCTGCACTCAGAAATTATGGATTACATATAATGGTTCTGTGACCATTTTTTACTTTGTATCCAAGTGGATTCTAATTAAATGTTTTCTGAGCCCTAAAACTTGGCTTTTCTTTGTCCAGCCTCTATTGTTGGTATTATTATAGGATTAGAAACCCTATAAAGGTCAAAAACTCTCTTTTTCAAATGACTAGCTGGTGCTGATACAATTATTAATTACACTGTATGATATTCTGGTCATTAGCTGCAATGATCAATGATTTCCTCAGAGACAGCTGCTCTATTAAAAGTTCATCAGTAATAAATGACCTTCTCCAAGGTTTCTGCTGTAGGAGGTACCTAGCAGCTCTGAGAAGAACCATTTAATTAACGAAAGTGAGCTGTTATATTTGAAGCTTGAGAAGAGGACTTTATCTTCGTGTGAATACCAGGGCTGGTGATGAGCTCCTGCCACTGAATTTGAGAGTGTACCTTGAGCCCTGTGCTCTGCTCCTGGACCACCACCTGTTCACAAGGACATCCCTCATGACAAGGACCATTTGCCATTCTCCATCTCTGTGGATGTTCTCTCTGGAGTCCAAGTATGATTCAAGCAGTAAATGCACATCCTACAGTCAGCTGGCCAATGTGCAAGACGTGTGAAGATGACTGTCCTTCCTGCACCCAAAAAAAAGGCTGTAGTCCTCATCTCCCTCTCCAAAAATAATGATGTGAAACCAGGGTTTTGACTAGCATGAAATGCCACTGCCTGCAGCATCATTCAGCACTTTCCCTCCCTCCAACCTGACCAATTACTTATTCTTGACAGACTCTGCCCACTAAGGGAAAAAACAAAGCTCTGTGGCTGGATGATATGTGGATTATAAGATGTTGACAACTTCGGCATTTGTTGCTCTGAGAGGTGGATAATTGTACAAATATTTCCAAAGTTGTATTATATTAAAAAAAAAGTAAGGAGCTTCTTTTGTTGTAAAATTTTTAGATATTTGGTGATTGCATGAAAGGCCCCCAAAGGAAAAACAGTGAAAAAGTTAGGAAAACAGACTTCCAGTGCTGATATTTTCAAAATACCTCTAACCTCTACTGAGAAGCGTAAGATTACCTTCTCACTCCTGGAACTTCGGTACAATGGGAAATTAACATATTTTAAAGTATTTCTTGCATAAGAGAAATTGCAAATAAAAAATTATAAATATTTTGATCTGTTGGTACATATATGGAGAGAAGGACAGAGAGGATGTTAATTGTACTTTGAGATATTTAATGGTTTCTTAATGCTAATTTAGCAGTGAGAGATGTAGCTC
Source organism: Acrocephalus scirpaceus scirpaceus (assembly GCA_910950805.1). NCBI lineage: Eukaryota > Metazoa > Chordata > Aves > Passeriformes > Sylviidae > Acrocephalus > Acrocephalus scirpaceus. The sequence goes on from OU383775.1 coordinate 43,976,935, forward strand.
TCCACGATTAATCACTTCTTAGAACAAAAAATTAGTGAACAGCATACAGAAAGCTAGTGGTCAAAGATGGTGCTTTTCTAAGTGTACATCTAGCAGAGCAGGGAGATTTTTCATGATTATCCTTTAACTGAAATGATCTATTCATCAGGATAATGCCGTTGTGATGAGGTTACTGCCTTAAGAGTGCAGGGGAGAGTTTGTAGAGCACTTCACAATATTGCAATCATTACATTTCACTGTTTACCCTGGGTGCACTAAGTACTTTGACCAATCCGTTCTTACAATAAACATCTTAGACCTGTATTTTTTCCTAGCAACCTGCAGTGAGACTGAACCTTGAACTTCAGGAATGTGACTTTTCTAGAGGCATGATTGGCCTCCTGATCTAATTTTCTAAGTAGCAGTTGATTGGTCCCAACTGGATGAATATGGACAAGGTGTGCAGATTTTTTGGCAGAACACTCACTTGTGTTGCATTGCAGTGCCCATGATGGGCATTAAAATCCTAAGTTATAGTGTTTATTGGAAGTAAAGAGAAGACTTTGAACTAAAATAATTATGTTTAAGGAGCAAGATACAAGAGCTCCTAGATGGATAATAAGTTTCTTATTTATATGCTCACCCACTAAAATGCAATCAGCAATTAAAACTGTTCCTTTAAAAGACACTCCAGTACAGTTGCTGCAACATAAAAATTAGTTCACTTATTCCAACACTTACTAAAGAAGCAATTAGTTATGGTTAAACCTGAATAAAGCAAATCTTCACAGATGAGAGTTTATTTATTTATTGCTAACTCCTTCATAATTAATGGAGTTTCATTTAGTTGAACCAGTGAGTCAGTCACCCAGGAGAGCAAGAGCCTTCATTCCTGCTGTGTTCTTAGCCTCTGGAAAGCACAAAGCTGAGAGGAGAAAACTCATGCTGGCTAATGCTGATGCCAGTAGATGAGAATGCTTAAATATATGAATATTTGTGAGCAGAGCAGCCCCTGTGAGGAGGAAGGAAAATTTATTGAAAATGTGAAATGGAAAAACCCGGTGGCAATCAATCAGAATAGGTAATCAAAAGCAGAGACTTGGTGACCAGGTGCAAATGAAGAAAAAGGAGGTGTAATTCCCTCACCCAATAAAACCTCTGTACATACTTTTTCAGCAAACATCTGCCACTGCATTAGGTTTTTTAAAGAGTCGCACCTTTCCCTGGCAATGAGATAATGATTCATCCATCATGGGTAGAAGAGAAGGTTGTTAAACGTAATCTGTTGCTTGACAATTAATGTGGAGCAGAAGATACTTTTGGAAAGGCTAATTTAGACATTCATCTTAAATGTTACAACCTGCAAATATTAATCATGGAATAGTTTAGTCTGAAAGGGACACCTGAAGGTCATCTGGTCAAACTGCCTGCTCAAAGAAGGCTTTGTCATTAGAACAAGTTGCTCAGAGTCTTGTCCAGTCAAATTGTTATTATTTCTATGGATGGAGATCCCATTTTCCCTACAGTGATTCAGTTTAGTGAACACAAAACTCAGGAGAGTGAAGGAAGAAATGAACTAACAAAAGGGAGTAAATTATTGCATATACCAAGATAAGGACAGAATCAATTTATGATTGATATGCTAAAGAGAGAGAGGGGATAGAAAGCTGTTTTTCTTTCCCATAACAGCACAGCAGTCAGAATATGTCTTGGACCAGTAACTGGAACTTGAGATGCATGGAAATGGCTGTCAAACACTTAAACAATAGCTGGAATAGAGAGAGGAACAGACTTTTTTGTGGGTATACTATGAATGTAACAGATGGGCATGTGAGGAGCTGACTCTTGAGGAAAATCTTTCTGATAGCACAGACAGTAAAACTGGAGTCATCTTAGTGTAGGTTCTCCATCATGTGTATTTTCAAATAAAATGTCAGTCAGGAATATCTTATGCACAGCTAATTTGGCCTTGCACTTGGAGGACGGATACAGTAATTTGCCATTTCAGCGTCATTTTCCATGAGTCTGTCATGGAAGAACAAGAACTTTGGACATCTTCTAAGGTCTTCTTGTGAGCCATGAGTCAAAGATTAGGAAGCAGTACACCAGTTCAGCCCTACAGATGTAAATGTATAGGCTGAATGCTTGTAAACCAAGCCCTGTGGGCATTATATACCTTAGTTAACTTGACTGTTTTAGGAGCAGAGAAAGCTCCATTTACATATTTAGCAACAGCTGACACACCAAAAAAAGAATATGTTTTCAAATTATATTCCCTTAAGAAAGGTGTATTCAATGACTTAAGATAATTTTTGAGGGCTAGAAACCTCTGATCATTACCCTACCCTTGTTTTCAAAAACTTTGTGTCTTGGACCTTATTTACAAAGCCAATGCTCTTCAGTGAATAGTGAAACATCCTGGGACTTCACAGCAGTGGCTGAGTGAAAGAACTGGTAAAGCAATATGAAACATTGTTATTCAAATAACTGCACCAAATCCTGTGTTTATAATGAATAATTGCCTTTTTTTTTTTTCTTTTTTGTCTCTGTTGAGCACAGCAATGATATTATTTGCACTCCTAGTGAAGAAGCACCCAGACAACAAAATAGCCCAGTAATCAGTACTTTTGGCAGTCCCAAGAGAGAGACTGAAGACTGAATGGCCACCTAGATTGAATGTGTACAGCAATTTCCATATGGATGCGTCTGGTGTAGCTGCAGTCTCTTATTACCAGAGGATCCAACACACACCATTCTGCAGAAATGGGATTATGAGAGTTCATAATTGCACTGTGTGTTCCCTGGAGATCCATCCAAATGCTTCAATCGTTAACAACCATTTTTCTTAAGCTACTGTGATTAAAACAGACCTACTGCAATCATAATATTATGCAAGTGTCAGCAATGACTGGAGAAGTGCAAATTATAGTCCGGTCTTATCCCTGTAGTCAATGAAGCATGTTCTTGAAAACCGTGACATTCACTGCAGGTGGAAAAGATCCTTTGAATACCTTCACTGTCCAACTAAGGATTAAAAGGCACTTTTATACGAAAGTGAATATGTGTGAAAGCCATATTTGTACCCTGTGCTCAAGAAAAAGGTATCTGCACCGAAACCCGCACATTGTTCAGCAATGCTTCTGTCCTGCACCTTCACTTAGAAATCAAATGTCATCCATAGGTCAAAGTATTCACATAACAGCATAAATCAGATTTACTCAGATTGCTATGTTTCTAGGAAATAACATATGACTTTGGGGGATCTCTGTTTTGAGTGCAGTTACAGAAAAATGAATGAGACCGAGGATTTGCTTTTCAATTAGAAAGCAATGTGAGTTGTGCCGTCTGTTTCACCAGAGTTCAAATGTGTATAAGTGAAGTTTGTAAGGATGGGAATGGTGTTGATGAGTATTTGAATGAATGAAATATGTTACTCTTGACGTAAAGTGTATGTATTCAGAGATAGGATTGTATTCCAAAAATTTTGCATTGCTAAGTTTTGCACTAAACCTCATGTTGTGGTTATATATAGGTGAGAAGATATTGTAAAGGTAGGTCAGAACTGTATGAACTTTTTGCATGATTTGTTTGTTTAATTTTTATTTAAATGCTTAGAGTAATGATATACTAGACTATCTTAATTATTAAGAAAATTAAAATTTAAGAAATTTATTGCAACTAGCCAGGCCAGATACTGCAGGGCCACATTTCCATTTTAAGTTTTGGTCACAGTAATATAACCTTTGAAAAATGCCACAAATATACAGAACATACGGTATTTCCTATGTTTGAAAAATAAGAGGCATGGAACTGCTCATTGTAACAAAGTTTATAATATTCATAACTTCTGACAGGAGAGGGTGTTTTATTATAGAAGTGGACTTTGCAGTGACACCCTGCAAGAGAGAATGCACTAAACATGTTTCTGTCGGCTTTTCTGGTCTTTGCCACCTCTCTTTACCCACTCAGCATAAAAACATTCCCTCCTAACAGAGGGTTCCTTTTTCTGTTAGGTCTGAAAAATTTCACCCATTTACAGAAAGAGATCGGGAAAGATGAAAGAGGGGTATGTATGTATCTTTTGGGAGAATCTTGAATAAGAGCATTCTTTTACATAAAATGCATGTTGGAACTCAAATCACACACTCATATTGTTGTCCCATCAGCAAATAAAGCACATGGGGGATATATTTTCCTGTTGAGTCTCCCATCTCAAAGGAAAAAAATGGATGGAAGTTTTCCCCATCTTCCATTTTTGCCTATTCTTGGCCCCTGAATATATTTTACTGTTGTTATTGTGCCAGTGCATGGTGGCAGCTCAGTCAGAGTTGCAGGACACTTTGTAAGCAGAAAGACAGAAAAAAATAGTGATTTCTCTCCCAAAGAGCAGAAACATAGAGGCAGACAGAAGACAGCAGACAGATGCAGTCAGATGAGAGGCTAAAATGAAACAGTAAGAAAATGTTAGATGCTGTGACAGCCAGCAATTCCCAGTAGACCTGCATCATAATTGCTGTTAAATTTCTTAGTTGTTGCTGTTAAAGTAGAAAAATAGCAAAGGAAAGCTTTAGATGTGGCAATCAATTGGCTTTGCTTGTGCTTTGAATTTGTTCCCTCTTAGGGGAACACAAGGGTCCTTAGAATGCAACTCCTTCAAAATGTTACAAGGGAATGGAGGGAATGGGGTGGAAATCAGTATTTATTTTACTCTGTTTATCAACAAGTCTGCATGTAAGTGAGGTAGAAATGGTGCCTTTTTTTAGGTTTCTCTTGAAGTCTCCTGGTTTGTGCCACCCAGAACCTCTTCTCCTGCACCTGGGACAAGTTTCTGATCCAGCTGGAGGGTGCTTCGTCAGCTCTAAGCAGTATGTTATACCAGCTGTTCTGTAAAGAGTGTTATGTATGTTTGAGAGACTGCTATATTTTTCTTCTGAGAGTTAAACTTTAAAGCAGTTAACCTCAAAATCTTCCTTTTAAAATTCATATGATCCGCAAATTCTTTTCCACTGGCACTTCTAGCAAATGTGGAATGCTTCTACCACACAATTCTTCAACCATTTCTGCAATTTTGCTGTTATCAGTTTCCTAAGGGGATTTGATTTGTTTGTTTATTTCTAAAGAATCCTGCTTTTCTAGCATCCCTTACACCTCCAGCAACCTTTAGAATTTCTTATCTACCTTTGCAGTTTTCCCTCTGCTGGTGACAGTAATCTTATTATAATCTATTCCAGCCTGCAGAGAATTCTAATGAAATCTCTTCAGTGTGCCTCAGCACACTTGTTACAAAGGCAGGGTGACTCAAATGCTGAAGATTTTAAGCAGTGTTTGAGGACGGAGACAACTGGATAATTCAGGGAACTGGTAAGGTTATCATGACAACTATTTCACTTTCAAACCTGTTGAGAAGGAATCAAACACTGTAGTTTGCTGACTCTTTTTCTGGATAATGTGAGATGCTATCCCTGTATTTGCTGAGTATCTTTCATCCAAGAATTTCAAAACATTGCATGTGTGTTCAGCCACAGGCAACAGAAGGAAACACTCAGAACTGAGAGGAAGATATACCAAGAAGATCTCTGTAACAGACTAAAATCAAGGACCATGATACAGTGTTGTATCAAGCCAGCAACAAATATGCTTGCATTTTTTGATCTTACACTGCTGACTAATTAGGCTTCATATGTTCAGTGTGCTTTGAATGAGTTATTAAGTGCACTGCAGAATATGTTTCAGCTCTTATAACCAGCAGGAATAATCCTGTTAAGGTGATTGGGCCAATTCCCTGGGTGGCATGCATAATGCTGGCAGTAATTCCGGCATGCTGAATTAAATTTCCTTCATACACGGGCATGGCCATATTTTTGTAAACCTAATGTGGAACAAAATGAGCAAGGCATCACCTAGAAAAAGATCCTGCTTGTTTCATATTGCTATATTTTCATAATTGAAATCCTATCTACTAAACTATATTAATAAATTAAATCAAGCTCAGCAATGTTCCTAAGGGGAAAAACATTCAGCTAATATTCACCAGATATTTAGCCAATTTATTGGCTTATATCCACGTGACTTTTAACATTCACAGTATTAGTAATTTCTTTTGCTGTTTAAAATTGATTAGCTTATGCTACTTTGAATTTCTGTAATAAATAAAATACCTGTAGCTCAAAACTCTCAAGCTACAGAAAATACTTCTTACTTTCTCAAATCTTATAAATGCTGAACAAGGAGCATTTGTCCTAACTAATTAAGTGCATAGGAATCTAAACACAGTAATTATATTTTCTAAGAGAGAAATAAAACCACATCTATCTATCTGTCTAATCTATCTTCTCTTATTTTACATAAATCTGTATTTACAGATCCATGTGTAGCAGAACAAACTGTGCTCCCCATGACCCAAACCAGTGAGGACAGTACAGAAATCTTTGATAGACATGACACCCAGCAGGTTCTTGCTAAGCTAATAAATATTTCTTCATGAAATGTTGGCAAGGAATGAGCTGATTTATCTTCAATAACACAGCTAACTCAAACTTTTTTTCCCATTTCCTGGTCCCACAACTACATTGATGATCCTGGTTGCATGCCAACACCTTCCCAGTCATCTTCTGGTCTCAGTCACTGTCCTCTCACTGACCTACAGGTAACTTTAAAACCACCCATTGGCCTGGGATTATCTCCAAGTCATTTTACATTATTTCTGAAACAACAGGTTTGCATAAACTGAGATATGGACAATAGAAGATTTTTTTTTTTTTTTGGCCATGGTTGTGTAAATGAGAGGCAGCCTTTCATTTTTCTGGAGGGAAGAGTCAACTTGGATGACCCTGAAAGCAAGTACATTCTCAACATCTCAGCATGCTTGTAATGGTTAATCCATCTTCATAGGACTTTTAAAAATATAAATAAAGTGTACGCATTTCCTCCACCAGCACTCCTGTGGCAGTGTGTGTGGTATAAACTTATAATTTTAAAAGCCTCTTAAGCCTATTGCCCATTGGGAATCTGTTAGTAACATTGCGAGTGATCAGGGCACATTCTTGCCTCAAGTTACCATCAAATATTATTAAACTTCGGAGTTTTTCCAGCCAGCCCTTCTCTCCTCACACCACATATGATTTCATCCTAGGTCAATCAAGTTATCAGATCAACCTCTTTGGTAGAGACTTCTAGCACCTTTCTTGTTTTCTCTTAGTTTACATTTGTTTCTTTCTGTGGAGGGTAATTCCTAATTTTTGTCACTGCTCATCTATAAATATGTCTCACTTTCTACTGACCTGGTTTCACACTTGTGAAATGAAGACTGCATCATCACCATAAATGGCTAGAACAGGCTTACCTGGAGATATTAAGGTGATCTTAGGGGCCTGATTACAAGCTTGCTTAGATCTATAGCCATGCTAAATTGCCTCACTTCTTCAAAACATCTTTATGTTCTAAATATATTTTGTGCTGTTCTAGCTTTTGGTGCCATAACATCCTTCACTCTTTTGCCAGTGACATGTGGGCAAAATTGGATCAACTTCCAGATCCAAATCTTCTTAATTTCTAAGACTGAACTTCATAATTTCTAGACTGAACTCCATAATAGATGTCTAGATCTAGAATTTGAGGTTTCACCTGAAACTACAAACTATTCAGAGTGTGGGACAGCTACTCCTAGTTTAACAAAATAGTAAGGTCTGCCATGTACAAATAATTCAGGCTTAACCAGATATTTCGCATGAAGGACAACACCAGCAATCTAGATTGCAGGAACCAAGCAAGTGTTCCTGATGGCACCACTTGCCTTTGTAATAAATGGCAAAGTTCTAATAGTTATAAAATAGAGAGATAACATTAGAATCACATTTTCAGTAAGGAGAAAGGGCTCCAAAATATTCTTGGTAGCTCAGTGAGAGACCATGTCTTGCAGTTGTGCTCTGCATTCAACCATCCTCACAAATGACTGTATTTTTCCTTTTAAGTCTTGATTATGATGTGGTTAAGTCCAGTACAAAGTAGGGACTTTACTGAACAAAAGTATTTTTCATTCCAGTCCAAGGACTGTATGTTCTCTCAAGAAAGGCTCTCACTGCTGGTGACCAGCATTTGAAATTCAGTAACTAATTTTGGCACATTTCTTCAGTGTTTTTTTGTTTGGCTGGTTTTTGGTTTTTGGGTGGGGTTTTTTTGTTTTGTTTTGGTTTTGTTTTGGTTTTTTGGGAGGTTTTTTTTACAACAGTTTCATCTCATTATAGGGAAAAAATTCCCATGTCAGCATAAAGCTCCAGTCCCTGCAGTTCAGATCACAGAAACAGTCAATGTTCCCTGTTTTCACAAATGGAAGGGATTGAATTTTGATTGTCCCCACAGCCTTTTCTCTTCTGCTCATGCCGTCATAAATCTTCTCTTTAGAAGTATTTCATTATGTATTGTGGCAGTTGTGCTTTTAGAAATGTTTTCAGTCTTCTTTACAACCACTCCACAAAGCAGAGTTGAGACAAGTTGTTCCCCTTACCTTTTGTTGCACCTTTTCTTCTACCTCCAAGAAATTGGAGATGTTTTCCTGCTATTGTTCATTTAGAGATCTCCTTGGTTTCTGTATTCTTTCTATAATAAACCCTTTCTTGTTCTCTGCTCTATTTTTAGTTTCGTTTAGTTAGTCCTATTTTTAGCTATCTTTTATAAAACACCAATCAGCCTTTTCATTTTCAATATTGAGACTTAAATAATCTGATTATACTTAAAAACCACAATAGCTGTTTTTTGACCATTTAGATTTTACTTCTGCTGTTGACATTATCTGTCATTTTCATGAGATTCTTTTTTACTATGGGAGGCTTCCTCGCAAATCTGAATGTGGATCTGAACTGACTTTCCCTTCATAGTGATGCACTCTTTGAAGCTAAAGGCACCGCACAGGACTGCCTGAGGTTTAATGTAACATGGCCATGTTTCCCTCCCTTCCTTTCTTGCTACTGTTTCAAATGAGGTAAATTTAGTTTAACTTTATGCCAAGTGCCTGGTGAATGAATGAGAGGAAGGGAAGTACTTTCTACACTGATCTGTCTCATGAAATTTTTAAAATGCAACATACCTAAGTCTTGAATAGCAGAAGTGGCATCATCATGGATCAGAGTTTAAGCAATTGGTCATACAAAATTCCTTAATGAAAAAAAGAGAAACACTTATACATCATATTTTTACTTTGGGTGGTATCTCTGGCAGTGTCTGTCCCACAAATCATATGCACTGCATGTTTTTCCACCTGTTGTACAAGATGTAACACTACAGCCTTGCAAACATACGAGGTGCTTATTGTGATTTTTTTCTCAATTTTGTCCAGAACACCTACTGTAATTTTTTTTTTTTTGAATGACTCTCTTTTAGGAGATGGTAATTGCAGCAATTTCAGAGCCTTTCAGTCTATAGTTCATTACAAAACTAGGTGTGGAATTATACATTATTTTACATTGACTGATAATGGTTCTAAAATCCTCTATCAGAAAAAGAACCAAAAGCTGTTGAGTCTTAGTTGCTGTAGGCTCTGCTGTACAGAACATGTCAGATCTACAAGGAAGAAAAGAGTGGAAAATACAAAGTGCTACAACTGGTAGAAGAAATTAGATTATAATACATATAATACATAACATCAGTTGAGATGTCTTTGAATATCACTGGTAATCATCCATCACTAAATGTTGTTTCTCAAACTGTACAGTGTATTTTATGAAGTATTTCTACCAGCTCAAGTGCACATGAATAACCTTTTGTGTTATTTCTTCCTCCAGACTTGTGCTGTTTAATCATTCACCCAACAGACAAGCACTATAAATCATTTCAATCATTCAGCCCTCCCAACCTTTCAAAGAATGAAGACGTCAGAGCAGGAGACTTCCTCAAGTGCACTTTAAATCATGTGCAGCAGGTACCAATAAAGATACCCTCTTAAATGTAAACATGGTGTGGCTGGACCAGCAAACAGACTATTATTTTAGACTGTGTAAGCATCACTGGGTCTCATGGTTCACTCTGGAGTGCCAGAAGTTTCTATATGTTTATCAAAGGTTATAAAGAAAAAGTATTAGAGAAATGGAAATGTTCACAAAGACAAAGTCTCTGCTAAAACACAAAATACCTTCATGGCCCCAGTAAAAACTTTTGCTTATGTAAAGTCTTCTTTTCATTTGGTCCTTACGCTCCTTGCTTATCAAGGTCTTGATATGCTTATATTTTAGCAATAAAATCTGGTGTTGGCCAAAGAGATTCTTTCAGAGTGCTTGGCCACAAAGCACTGGATTGTGCTGCCCCTGACTGTTTGGTCCCTTGAGTTGCATCAACACTTTCAGGTCTGAATCAGGGCATTGTTCAAGTTTTCGGTATTAAGATAAAGGGTAAGAGGAATGGGCATTCTCCCAAATATCAAATCATTACTGCGTTCAACAACACTATTTTTTGCCTTTAAGTAAGATGGTGTTGTTCAAGACAGTTGTCTTACAGTGCATCTCTTTATAACTCTTCCATCAATGGTGCAACAACAACTACAATTCTGACTGAAAGATGAGGATCTAAATAAAGCAAGCTAGGTGTTTTCTGGCTTGTAAAGATTTAATCTTAAAGGCACTGTACCATGTGGTACCAAATGGCGCCTCTTCCTTCCTGTCTAACCCAGTAGGTGCAGGAAGGCATGAACCAGCCTCCGAGTGACCCTGCTCTGTGGCAACACCAGTTTGCTTTCTTCAAGTTGATCCTTCCAATACCCAAAGCTTTTGGAAGGAAAGGGGATTCAGAACCTCCCTGAGAGTCAGGCAAGTCCCATTTCTTCCACAGGCTGTAAACCTGACCCTTGACTGTCAGTGAAGGGGCCAAGAGAGACCCCAGCTGAGATTTCACTGTCAGCACTAGGGACCGTAGAGAGTGGTGATACCAGTCATTTTGGAGGGAGATAGTGGAGAGAGAGACCATTCCATGATGGCTGCTGCCCCCTTGTCCTGGGTTTGCTCTCTGGCACACTCCTGGGTAGGAGGCAGTGGTGCATTCACTACTCTGAGCTCCTCCAGTATCTGCTCACAAGGGTTGAGATGTGGTGGAATCATCCATCCCACCTGATGTCAGCACCAACAAAGAGCCAGGGCTTCTTCTCATCACAGGCAAACCTTCTGTGTTTCATAACTCCTGCTACATTTGCCTCAGCAGGAATCCCTTCACTTCCAAAAAAAGGGCTTTTTCCTGGGTGAGGGAGCAGCTCCAAGCCTCCAGTTTCTGCTGAGCTTGCTGTTCAAGTGAGTCTTCAGTGCTGCTCCTCCTGCATTCAATATCATACTGAGAGTTGTATAAGAAAATGCTTTTTTTATGAGAAAAAAAGCCTTTTTGTTCTTTTTTCAAGATCCAATCTGTGTTGAAAGCATTCAACTATGGTTTTTTTTTTCCCTTAGGTAATTTATTTAACTACAACAAAAAAGATTTAATACTTGATGACTCATTACAGGATTTAGGGATATATCCAGAGCTCATTCAGCTTTCACTCTTGAATGTCTTCAGTGTAAGGTGCACTTTTAGTCCTGGAGCTGCCTGTGCCCCTTAGAATTTATTTTTCTGTTCATCTCTGCTCTTCAAAATTATTTAGATAGGAATAAAGATGAAAACTGTGTGGATAGAAAGTCACATACTATAGTCCAGGGATTCTCTTTGATGCAAGAAGGTTTCTATCTGCAAGATCTTTTCTGGCAAAAGATGTGTGGATTGTGACCCTGATATCTGATCTATACTAGAGGAATGAACTTCTTTCCTTGTCATATTCTCTGCATTATCCCTTGGGGCTAGGTTTATATATTACGTACCATTCACCTCAGATTCTCTCTCAGAAGGGAGACATTTTGAGATCTCCAGAAGTTTCATTTCAGTCTGAAAATGCACAAAAATTTGGTTTTTAAAATAAAAACACAAAGTATTTATAGAACTCCAAATGAAGTCTCAGGAGAACACTCTTCTTTTGATACTGAGATTCAAAGTCACCACCATATGTTCCCACAAGCACATCAGTTCATAAAAGCCGAGTTCTTATTTCTACAGGGCTTGAGCTCCCAAGTGTGTGTGTATGTGTATTCTGAAAACAAGATTTCAGACAAGCAGATACAAAGGGGCAAGAAGGGATTCTTACAATTTCAAGACATGAGAAACAGGTTGCAAGGGGAAAGAAGAATAGGGATACTTTCAGTTTAAGTGAATGTAAATAATACATGCTGATTTAGTAGTGGGACATGAACATGCAAGGGAGAATGGGATGGAATCAGCCTGCTCACCTTAGCACTATGTCCCCAGTCCACACCTGCATCCAGACAGGAGAGGGTAGTAAGGGATTTGCCGTGGTTTAGGGCTTGGTGAGGGACCTGTCTGTAACAAGGATGGTAATATTTCTAAGTTAGTCCTTTGAGCTTCCCGGGGTGCCACCACAGGAACATCTCTGTGACTCAGACTCTGCTTTGTGTGCTGAGAAATCTGATCAAAGGCTTCATAAATCTTGTCACCAGGGATAGGACATAAGACACAGTGTTCCTGCTCTCCCATTTTGGAGCAAGAAAGACAAGAAATTAATTTCAAAAGTCAAGCTGAAGCTAGTAATTCTCCAGTGAGAGTTTACCCTTATGTCCTTATTTACCCTAGATCTCCATTCCTAACAAGTACGTGGAAATAAGAGACAAAATATGTCAACAATTTGCCCAATGAACTTTTTTTTATTAAATCACAGTTTCATTAAGAACATATTGGTTCACTGAGCTGCCCAGCCTTCATTCAAAACCTCTCAGGCTCTCAATGACTCATGACCAAGGATGTTTACATCTGCACTTCAAAGAGATATCAGAGAAGCAGATCCAGTGTACAAAGCAGACTTCAACCCACACTGTGGCGCTCAGACATCACTTTGCTGACTTGCAAAGCTTCACATACACAAGTGGGCAAATGATAGACAACTCCAATTTATTTATTTTTTATTTTTTATATATTTATTTTATTTTATTTTTTTTTTTTTTTTCTAATGGGCTAATGGTTAGAAAGGACCTAGATGAAAAGAAAAGGGAAAGACAAAGAGAATAGATCACAGAATCATAGAACTGTTACAGTTGAAAAAGACTTCCAATATCATCAGGTCCAACCTTTGACAGAACACCACCATGTCAACTAAACCATAGTACTAAGTGCCTTATCCAGTCATTTCTGGAACTCCTCCAGGGACAGTGACACTACCACCTCCCTGGGCAACCCTTACCAATGGCTGACCACAGTTTCAGTGAAAAATTCCTTTCTGATGTCCAAACTAAACCTCCCTAGGTGCAGTTTGAGATTATGTCCTCCTGTCCTGTTACTTCTTGCCTGGGAGAAGGGACCAACCCCCTTGGCTATGCCCTCTTTTCAGGCAGCTGTAGAGAATGTTAAGGACTCCCCTTCTGCAGGCTAAACAACTCCAGTTCCCTCAGCTGTTCATCATGACTTATACTCTGAAACTTTTGGTTCTAGAGCATAAGTCATGCCTTTCTTGAAGTGAGGGGCCAACAACTGTACACAGTACTCGAGATGTGTGTCCTCACCAGTGAGAGTACAGAGGGACAGTCATCATGACTGATGATCATGACAGACTCTGATCTCTCCTTCCCCCATTTGCTTTCCCACTGCCTGTGTGTTCCACACACAGTGGAGGTGGCCACAGTGGAGATGGATCTGTGTTTGCATCCTGATGATGCAGGACCAATGACACACACACACTTCTTTGACTGGAAATGTATAACCAAAAAACCATCTTGGCCAAGTACAAATGTGCACTTAGAATGGTAGTGTTCTGCTGCCTGTAGCTGTGTAAACAGCTCTGCTCTCTCACTACTTGCTCTTTGCAGATGCCCTCTCACATGAAAACTCTTTTGATTTCGGCTCCCAGCTCATTCCCAGATTTGTACAGCAGAGAGTCTCCAAAAGTCACCATCTGCCTTTAAAAAATGAACACATTTAGTACGATCCCATCAAGGCTACACAGGCAATGTCTCTTGACTTTATATTATTTGGTTGTATTTAATATTCTGTTAATTTGCCAGATACTTCCTCCAGGGTTTTGACAGTGCTTCTGCTGCAGTAAAAATCAGCACTGCTTCTTGGATCTGATTGCCTATTTGGGCACTGTCCTATGGAAAACTATCTCACATCGTTAAACAGTTTAATTTACTGAAAGCCTCCTAACAAGTTCATTTACCAAGCAGTCAAGGTCATGGAGTATACATATATTTTAAGGCTTTCAAATGAAAATGCCTGGCAAACTGACGTCCTAAGACCTAGGAGTGAATAAGGGATGATATTTAGGGTTTGGAAGTTGTAAAGTTGGGTGAGGTTAGTAGCGAAAGAGATGGAGATTCAGCTGGGAAGCTGTCACTGTCTCTCTCTGGATCCTGGACTGGTGTCATTTAGGTCGCAGCTGAGTTATGTGGCTCCAGACTATATGATTTGATTTCTTTCTTACTTGCTCAGAACCTTAGCCAAGGGCTGGTTTCACTAACATGTAATTCATTGTGCCCACTGTATAACCTTCATTCTTTTAATCTTATCTTCCTTCAGTTTTCCATATCTGTTGGTCATGATGTTTTGACATCATCTGGACTCGTACAATTGAAATTGTATTGAAAGAGGAGCTCTTTGGACTCTATGAAAATCCACAAAATCCATCAAAAAATCTTATTCAAACATAAAAAGACCCAATTTAGGCTCAGTGAGATCTGACACTGGACTTCTGTAACAGCATTTGCAGCCTCAATTTCTGTCCTTGACTTCCTCTTTCTATTTCTTAATTTTTACTGTCCTTTGTCCATTCCTCAAGTACATTTTCTCTTTGACCAATTTCTTAGTTTACTTCTGAACTTTCCTATTCCATGTGTAAGAACCCTTCTTTTATTTTTCTTTCTCTTATGCCTTACACTTTCCCTTCCTCTACCTTTCATCATTTTTGTAACACCTTCTTCTCTCCTTCTCTCCTTCCCTCCTTCCCTCACTGCTCCTGGTGCTCAGCTGTGGCCATTTAGTGACTACACCATATCCACAAGTGGCTTACAGTCGTGCAGGGAAGGGATGTAACCCTGTGCTCCCCCCAGCTCAGCCTGAGGGCACAAAATACTCACGTTCCCACCTCTGCATATCACTTCTCCTTGGGGAAAGCTGAGCAGATGCTGGACTAGATGGCCCTGGAGCCACCTTCCAGCCCGAGCAACACTCCTGTTGAAGAAACCCTCATGGCTTTTTCCCTGGATTTAGAGCACAGCAGTAACTTGCTGAATGTGAGGCTGCGATTTGGGCACATGAGCAACCAGAGCCCAAGCTGGAACTTAGACCTCTAGAGAATTGATGTCAGTGTTGTTCATGGGGACTGTTGAGTCTTTGGGGAGAATATCTGTACTGAGAGGGCTGATTTGAAACTTCTCTTGTGGTCAAGATCAAATATAACAGGGAACATTTCTTGCCTAGGGGGCTTGGCATTGTCCTGCTAACAACAATACTCGCTGAATAGATTTTAACATATTTTTTTCTTGTTAATTTGAAATTTGTATTTGAAAGTTTCCTTTAAATGCATTTAGACATCTCCCTGGATGATCAATTATCTCAATTCATGTAAAGTTCTCATGCGTGAGCATTTCTTATGATGGCAATAAATGAAATTTAGTAATAAACTCTCATAAATTTATTAAGATCCCACAGCCACAGATCACCATTGTCAGTTCACATAATGCTTCCCTTAAGTTACTTAAAAGCTGTATTACATGCCATTACACTTATAATACCACTTAATATTAGTCCACTTAACAACCTCTCAGACATTTGGAATTGAATTTACAGTCTCTCATCAGTGCCTCTCTGAGGTTTATTGCAACATTTCCTCTCTAAATGTTTTTGTGGTCTGAGAAAGGATTATTCTCATTGAAATGTTACAAGCCTTGCTCAACAACTCATTTCTTCCCTCTCTATTCCTTATGCCTTTTTGTTTTTTCCTACCAGCTCATTTATTCTGTATTCCACTCAAGCTAACCCCTCTCAATGCAGATGACAGCTTTAGGTCCTGGCTGTAAATCTTCACTGCAAATGGCCCTAGATCCTGCATGTTACCTGCAGCAATGGTAAACAATAACTTCTGGGGATGTCATTGCCTTTGTAGCCTTAGCTGCTGTTCTCTTGTAGAATAAGTTTTCCATCTCTGCTTTCCACTGATGATTTGTAAAAATACACAGCAGTCTGAACCTGTGTCATGCCAACATCTCGCCCTAATGACCCCATGTTCAGGTGGGTCAGATATGCTGACAGACCCTGGCATGTGTTTCCAGCCTGAAATATACAACCAGTTCCCATCTAGTGTTGCTGGCTAAGTAAAGTTCAAATAGACTTTGCTATTAAAAAAGCCTCTGGGGCGTGCAAACCACAGTGAACTGGAACTCCTGGTTTATATTGTCACCCTCAGATCAGAGGGCTTCTGAAATTGCCAGGTGAGGCATGACATTGGTTTTACCTTTTTGTCACACTTTCTGCAGGCAGCCTCTACAGGAAATGTCTGACAAAGTTCCCCCTGTCTGAACAGTTTCCTGGGCAAGTAAATCACTCCTCACGTTTACAGTGATTTTTCTCTCTGTAATGAAGTACGTCAGCATTATGTTGTAAAAGCAGCCATCCATAAACATTACAGCATCACGCTTTTGCAAGGACTTTTGTAGAAAATCCTCATGAACCGTGAGTTTGCCAAGAATCTGAATGCAGATCGAGGATGTGCTTGCCAGAGCCAAGAAAGGTGGACCAAGCTAACTGCTGATCCTGTCTCTATTCTTCTGCTTATGCTTCCAGCAGCTTTTTTTCCCAGTAACACTGCACTGGACTGGCTTCCCGTCTTTCACAGCCCTTGCTGCTGCATCAGCCCGATGGATGGATATGGCTCAGCCTCTCCCACACTGCTAACCTCCAAGATCTGTCTTTTCTTGTTGTACGGCTGACTTTGTCATGCAGTAAGGCTTTACTGACAAAATGCTCCAGCTTTTGTGGAAATACAGGAGCACACTGTCCGTGATGTATGGATTGGAAAACAAGTCCTGCCTGGCAGGCTGGCAGAGAGCATGAGCACTGCTGTGTGATCCATACTGTCCTGAGCTTTTTGCAGCTCTGCTTGGCAAGGGGCAGCCAGAAAGCTTTCAAAACCACCAGGATAAAGCTTTTCCCAAACAACACTATTAAGATCAAAACATGTCTTTCTATTCCTAGATCTGTGTAGAGTTTTTAATTTTTAATTAGGACTTTTTGGCCAGGGGTGGTTTTCCTCCCTCACTTGATGCTGTAGGCTCCAAGACAGTATTTTCATATTCCCTGATGAAATGAAATGAAATGAAATGAAATGAAATGAAATGAAATGAAATGGTGCCTCAACAAGAGAAAACAAAAGGGAAAGGACACCTTAGAAGAGAAGCAGCCTGATGATTAATCTCTGCCGCCAGCAGGGCAGCTGAGGCGCAGACACAGACACAGCCTCTGGGTGCTGCTGGTACACGGCCACCCAGCAGCTGCCTGCCAGGCTTTCCATCTGGGATTGCCCCTCCAGCCCTGAAGGGACTGACTGCTACTGGAGGACAGCAATGGGGAGTTAAAGGCATTTGCCTCTCCAAAAAACATCTGGGTCTTTAGCTAAAAATTTTAATAAAGGAAACTTTGTTTAGGACTTCTAGGAGGTTTGGGGATACGCCTTGCTCTCCCAGCCCTGCTGCATGGGCAACACTGGCAAAGAGGCCAAACATTCTGCTGAGGGTAGTATCTCCCCCAACCCTCTGCAGCCTGCTCCAGAGAGTGGTCCTGCAGCCTCACCTGCCATGCCTGCTCCTGTGGAGATGCTTCGGCTCCCATCTGGCTTGGGCCATTTCCACGAGCAGCAAGCTGGGCTGGAGCTTCTCCAGGGAAGCAAATGGCAGAAGGTGGGCAGAGGCACACAGTCTGGCTCTCTAAACTGCCTTTTTTTTTTTTGGTGGGCAATCTGGATTGTCACACAGAAGGCTGTATCACCTGCAACATATATATTGACAGAATTACACTGGATCAAAAGGTAAACATTTTCTATATATTTGAGATGTAGTATTAGTGATTTTGAAATTTCCTGAAATCCCCTAACATGCCTTTTTTTCACATCAGTTTAAATTAGGTGGATGATGATATAATTGTTATCTCTTTGTTTTGTCTTTATGGATGCTACAGAAGGGTTTATTTTCTCTTTTGCCTTTTTTTTTTTTTTTTTTTTGATCTTGGTATTATTATGCTGAGGCTTCAAATAGCTGAGTTGTCTGGAAATTCGTATCTCCTCAGAAGAACCATTTGGCTTATCTGCTGACGGCAGAGAGCACAAGTTGGCACGCTTTCAAAAGAGAAAGCTTATTTTACCAGCAGCAACTGTGCCTTTCATTCAACCTGGACCAGCAGATAGAAAGCCAAGGGACTGTGCAAGAAGCAATTCCAGGCAAATTACAATCTAAAATCAGCTTTGAAAGAACTATGATGAAAGGGAACTGTATTATTTCTTTGAGTTTTTGTCTTGTCATTTTTCCCCCTTTTGTTTTTTTTAAAGAGAAAACTAGAGTGAAACCAATCTTCATTCAGAAGGAAAGTAGAAAGTATATTGATTCAGTTTTGTATCTTTAAGATTATTCTTTTCTCTGATTTGTGAGCTTCTAAAAGGACGCTTTCCATCACTTCGGTGAGGTGATATGTCCAATATTTGTATATAATGATTCCACAGTGATTTCCTTGGCGTAGAAGTTTTTTGGGTTTTTTATTACTGTATGATATCTGAAATAGTTTTTTGTTTTATCTAGAGAGATTCTGTTATTCCTTTAATGAATTAATCTTATTTTCAAGAGAGATCATAGTCTTGATTCTCTCATCATTTTAATTCTACTAAATGGAGGACTGTGTCCTGTGGCTACACTTCTCAGAAGGGGAAATAGTAGCAAGCAGCAAAAGGTACAAGGCAGTAACACTGGATAAAGATTTCCTGTTTCCTCCCAGCTGGTGATCTTGGAGAAGAAAGCAGATGTGTTACATGTGCTGAATGCTGTGCCTTTGTGCATGTATATGTGCCTTTCCCAGTTTGTAGCACACCAAAACTTGGAGCAGCAGCAAACTGTAAAAGAGTTTGAAGATAAGGACCAAGGCAGTAACTGCAGTACACCTAATGTCTATGTCATATTGTTCTCCACCAAGAGATCAACTCTCTAATTTGCTTTTGTGGTCCCTTATTGTAATAAAAGTCCTGAAGAGGGTATGTGTGTATGTGGTTCTCCACATTATGGTGCTGGCTGAGGCCACAGAACCCATCCTGCTTGTGGCCTGCAGGAGGTTGTGGTGACTCTCCTGCCATGGTGACCATCCTATCATGGTGGACACTTGAATGCATGTTCTAGTGCTGTGACATTGGTGTGCAGAATGTTCTGTCCTAGGGCCACAGACAGGGCACCCTGGTACCCACCTCCAGCTAGTTGCATAGTTGAAGGCATGATGGGCTCATCCACTTTCTTCTCTTCATCCCATGGAGCTCAGCATCTCTCACAGCTCTTCTGTTACTGTATTTCCCATCATATGGGTGCCTGAAACAATGCTATGGCAACCCAGTGAAGACTGTAATGGAAATATAAAACGTCTATAGTGTGTGAGTTGAAAGATCTACCCAGCCTTCAGCTGTGGCCAGAAACAGATTCTTATGAGAGAGCATAAGAAGCAGGACAAATGCAAAGTAGTACCTTCCCAGGTAAAGGTTTTTTCCAAGAGGCTTCCTGAGCCAAAGGTTGCATCCAGACTGTCACATTGCCTCACCACTGGTGGATATTCATGCTTACATGAATTTGTCTGATCCCTTTTTTAATTAATTTAAAAGTTTAGCCTCTGCAACCTCCATGAGCGCTTAGTTTCACAGTTTAATTAGATGTTAGGGGGAAAGGCATTTCTTTCTCATTGTTTTAATCCTGCTGCTGATAATTGGGGTGCCTTCTAATTCTCATAGTGGGTGGAAGATTGAGTAATTGTTCCATGTTTACTTCAGTTATCATTATAAACCTCTATTATCTCCCCTCTCAGCTGTCTCTTCTTTTCAGCTGAAGAGTCCAAGTCTAATTAGTCTGTCCTCATTTCTGCAAAGCTGAAACCAGCTCAAAATAATTGCCAAGCATGATCTTAGCACACTGTCCAAATCATACCTACAATACTCTAGAGGTGTTTGGGCTGCTTATAAAACCAATGCACATCTCTACAAGGCCTGATGTGAATGCAAAGGGCATGCCCAGGGTACCTGGAGCAGAAGGATAACACAATAAATATTGACATTTTTGTACCTAGTGACAGTTTTGATCAGCTATTAGGTGTAACTGAATGTACTGGTAAAGACCATGTGCTTTTACACAGGAAACTTGCACCTGGCAACAGAAACACCTGAGAAGATGCCAAGTAAACTGTACTTCAATTCTGATTTCTGCAGAATGGGAAAAATTAGAACAGACCTTTAACTGGCAAAGTTCAAAAGTGCAAGTTCTGTAGTGGTCTGTTGTTTTCTGACAAGAAAGAGTCAGCTGCCAAGAAATGGATTGGGTCATCATGCACCCTGAGCTAAGATGTTTTGAAAGTACATAAATACAACTTAAAGGTGTTAAGATGATATAAAATTATATTGGTAAATTAACCACAGGCATGAGAATGAACGCTTTAGGTATGCTTCATTTGAACTATATGAATACCAGAATCCAGCTTGTCTTTAGCCAAATCACAAGGAAGGGCATTCTGTCCTTCGATTATATTCTTCTCCATGTTACAGTATGTACTCTTTGCAAACTAATCTTTTATTGTGCACATCTATTATAGTATGTAAAAATGAGACAGACATAGGTTCACCTATAAGCACTTTAAAATAAATCTGATTTCACAAACCAAATTAAGAATGAGATTGCACTGAGTATAAAAGGACTCTGTAATAATGAAGTTTCAAATCTGCTGAAATAATCTGTATAAATTTCAAATGAAGGGAATTTCTTTTAGATTTCACATGGCACTGCAATGCACTATATATTCAAAATAATCTCAGCAGCCCCAGCAGCTCTTTGATCAATATTACATACAAATTCCTGTGCACAACCTGACAAGCATCTGCATTTCTGTTTAGAAGCCACTTTCCCTTCTGACAGTATTTGTCTTGCACCTGCCATACACACGAACTCTATTTTCACTTTCCACGTGGCTGTCAGGGATCCAGAAATTTGGATTCCTGTAAGCACTGGCAGGGCAATGGCACTTTGGCCTCCTGGGCTCTCACCTCAGTGTAGACTGTTCACTTCTAGTTTATGCAAACTTTAGAAAGAAAAACTTCAGAAATCTAAAATACTATTCTAGAAATTTAGGAAATTCTAAAATACTAGAAATACTGGAACTGGAGAAAAAACAGATATTGAAACATCTAAATACTTTGTGAGATAAAACTGACCATCTCTTTCTTCTCTTTCTCACTCAGCTCTAATTCTGAGGCATATTTCAACCAGTCATTTTATCATATACAGAATTCAATAACCTTTATAAACTAGAGATTTAATTTCTGTGATGAGTCCCAAATTTTCAGATGGCATTTAGACTTAGAATAAGGGTGTTGTCTGGGCTGCTTAAAGGGACATGGAGGGAAGTTCCTGAATGGATGTGAGGTCATTCTGCCTTGCCTTATTTGTCCTTTATCATTCTGCACAAAGCAAGTGCATCTTCATCCACCTGAGTGTGAATTATCTCCCTGGTAGTCAGCAGCACTTGTAAAAATCTTGCTACGGCCAGCATCTTTTAAATTGCTTGGTATTTTCCACATTTTGAAGATTATTTGTCCAGCAACTGCCACCTGCCTCCTCCTTATCCTTCTTTTAGGCTAATAAAAAAAATATAGCTATTAATACATTCAAGAAACCTGGTATAGGGATTCCCAGATCTTTGAGATATCATGCTACCTGGTTATGGAAAAACAATTTCCAGACTCTTGAAATGGAAAGAAAATTCTCTAGTGCAGCAAAATCAAACATCAAAATGTTCCTCCAGCAACAAACTAAAAATTAAATCAGGCTTTGGGACAGAGTCCTACATCACTTTTTTCTTCTTTGCTTTTCTAAAAGTGATGTACCGACCTCATTTATGTTCAAGGAACTATAGTAACCGTCTTGTTCTGGAATGGGATATATTTCAAGGCACACATTTAAGGAAATGTAAATCCTGATATCTCATGAGTGGTGGGCTCTCTCAGTTTCCTTTAGGATTCAGAAGGCAGGCACAGGGGGCACCAGTCCTTTTGAGTAACCTATAGCTGAACACAAAAGCTACATCTTGCAGGTAGCCAAAAAGAAAGATCCTGAGTTTTCTGAAGTGTGGGGCTATTCAAGGAGGACACATGGAAGCAGGTAGAAATGCATTGGTCCTGAGCTTTCATCTGGTCACTCCTTATGAGTATAAAATGAATTTGTAGTGCAGTCTAGGGAGAGTTTTATTTTACGAACACTGAACATGGGTGTAAATGATTACCTGGGCTGAGTGTTAGCGGCAAACAGATACTGACATGGCAGCAACTTCTTAACTCCTTCTTTCCTTTCTGCTTACCTGGGTATCAAGGAATGAATTGGGATACATCAGTGGCTCACCACAAGCCCTGTGGAAATGTCCTCTCTCATACATGCGTTGCTCTCTGTTATAAATCTGGTGACATCCCCCCTTGATGTCTACTTTGTTTCAGATTTCGTGTTTGGAGTGTTACAGATGTGTTGCACAGTAGAACTACATGGCGTGTTACATGCTTCGACTGCAGAGTAAAGCAATAAGGAAGGAAAGAATCAGAGCCAAGACAGAAGCAGGAAAAGCATCTACCAGGGAGTACAGCCTCAATCTCCAGTGGCTTGTGCTTGCATTGACGTCAGTCAGCACAAAGTGTATGTACCCTTGTGATTCCTGGTTGTTTTTATTTTATGTGTGTACTGCATTGTTTTCCCAGCAGCAGCGTGCCCTGGGTAGTCTGATCCTCAGTCAAAGAGCAGAATTAGAGCCAGTGAGGCTGTGTCAGCACAGCAGAAGTCATGCTGGGGTGGTGGGATTGTCATCAGCAGCTGCTTGCAATACAGCAGGGCAGGTCTCAGGAGTGCCTGCTGAGTGCCAGAAAGGTGCTTCTGATACAAGCCCAAGCAAGCAGCAATGTGTATTTTGGTCAGTCTGTAGTTCTTTCAATTATATATGATTCTGTAATATTGGAAATCATCTCTTTATTAAAAACCTAAAAACTCAACTGTTCACCAAGTATACACAAAGGTGGAGAAATGGTGATGTAGAACACAAAGTACTGGAACGTGTAGCTTTGATAAATGTTTTTTTGTGTTAACAATCATGAATATCCATGCCCTGAGAGGCTGGTTTTTCTTGCTGTGCTTAGTGCAGATGTAGCACAAGGAGAAAGACTGCATCTACTGATTCATTGATCTGGTAAGCGGTAGATTTTCCAAGCAGTAACCCCAAAGAGTAAAAGAAGAAAATGCCAGTTATTGCATGCTAGAGACACAGTGCAGAGACATTACATCCAGCAAACATAATGTGCTCTGCTCCTTATTTATAAGAGCTACACACATATTAGTAGTTTCAAATTCAAGCACAGAATTCCATTTCTATTTACATTATTTCAAACTAGTGTCACAGGATAACTCAATCACTGAGCAGAATCAGTTGTATCTTACTAAGAAATGCCGAAAACCTGCCATGTGCCACACCACAGGTGTGACAGGGAAACTGAGAAATCAGCCTCATATCCATTTTAAAGGCTCTGTTTAAAGAGTACCAGTCCTGGTCCATGTCACAGACACAGCACAACAGTGCTCCTACAAGGAGCTTGTGACCCAGCTCTCACAGCTAGGGCTTTTCTGGCTCATGCAGATCACATTAATGTGATTAAGTGAGCTGAGGCATCCTTCCATTGCAGCTGAACTGATGCTTCTATTCCTCATGGTATGCTGGGAAGCTAAGGGTCTTCCATGTGTAGGGGGGGCTCCTCTGCAGGCAGAGCACATCTACACACAGCCCTGAACCCAGCAGGGCAGAAGCCCCAAGGACTTCAGCCTTTCTGGTGCCAGTGTTGGCAGCAGTGACCACTGCTCAGCACACTGAGGGAGGCACTGTGCAACTGCCCAGCAGCCTCTCCTTCCCTGCCTTCCCACCTCAGCTCACCTCTCCCTGTGTCCAGCTCAGCAAAGATCCATCTTTGGAGGAAAGCAGAATTGGATCACCAGTTTTTCAAGGGATTTCGATATGAAAATGGCTTTGTTTAGATAGAGCTGCTCCTTATGCTCAAAATGTGCAAGCTGAAGAGCAGCAAGCTCTTCTTTGCAGCCAGCTCTGGCTGAGTATTTGCTTTTTTCCTTTGCAGATCCCCCTGGATCTACTCCATTCTGTCCTGCTCATTGTGCAATTAAGAACTGAAATGGGAATGTGATCATTCAACCCAATACTGAGGCCCCTGTGGACGGGCACTTCATTTCTCTCCTATCTGTTGTAATGGTGAGTCCCCACATTTATTCCCCTGGTGTTCTGCTGTGCTGCTCTGGTGAGAAAGTCATTACCCTTTTTGAGGAAAAACTCCATGGCATGTCAAAGGCCTGAAAAGTCAAAAAGCTGTTACTTTTGAAACAAGAAAAGAAAAAAAAAAAAAAGAAATGGAAAAACAGGTTTTGGAAGCTGCAGCAGTTTTCTCAAGGACAGCTGTAAATGGCACTTACTGCATACAAATAAGAGCCAGCAATGATGAAAAGAAAGCAACAAATAAACAAACCAATGACAATACCAACAAAAAAGTGTTCAGCTGCCAAGAACATACTTTATCTCTCATTAGCATAATTATTGCTTAGAGTTTCAACTCCAAATGCCACAAACCATTAAAAAGTTATGTTATGCTTAAATATTTTGTCATTTTTTGGCAAGAAGGCAGGCTTAGGGAGAGGAGGGTATGAATTGCATCGCTGCCTTGTTCTATGAAGTTATCTCACGCTTTTGAGGAATTACCCTCTTGCTCTGACAAGCCAATGGCAGCCAAACCTGATAGAAGCCAACATGGCCCCTGTGCAGCAGAGAGTAGAGGGAGCTTCTGCCAAACTACAGCAACTCGTAGATTTTTAAGATGCTGAAAACAGAACCAAGGATTTTCACCAAAGAAAATTTCACACTAAACTTCTTACTCCTAGGGAAAGGTTGGAAGAGGCAAAGAGCTAAGGTCTGGTCAAGGAAAGTTGCTTAGATTGTTTTTCCTGGATATTGCTTCAGCTACCTCTTTCCCCAAACCTTACAGCATGTACAGATAGAGCCTAGGGACCCAGATGGGCAACGAGCAGAAGTTTGGTGTCAGCTGGGCAGGAAGCAAAAGAGCAAGCAGCTGGGACTTGCTAAAGCTAGAGAAAAGAGAGAGGATGGCATTTCCTAATCCTCCTCAAAGCACTGCTTTTACTGTGTATAAAATTATCACATATCCCTCCAAATGTAGCCTTATCTTTAGGCAGTGAAAAATCTGCATGAAAACAGTAATTTTTACCCAGCCTAATCCATTCAATTTAACTTGGAAAATAGTTACTGGCTTTTTGGTTAGCAAAGACATTCTTGAGTCTTTTATGAATGGATAAATTTGAACTGCATATTTCTGCCTAAATACTTTCTCATCTCAAGGATGGTCCATATTGTTTTCCAAAATAAATTAAAGGGAGATTTGTTAGTAACCCCTCTGGGATTAAGGTCCTGAAGCTGAGTGAGTCATGTATAATGGATCCCCTCTGAGAAGTCCCATCAATTAAAGACCAGGTGTACTGCAGGAAAGTGCTCTGGCAGCAAATCACCATCAGAAGGACCTTTCAGAGTCAAGTCCACCCTTATTTTACTGCAGGGGCCTGCTGGGTCATTACCTTTGGAAATCAATTCTAAAGTGTGACAGATGCTTTCAGCTTGCAGAGCTATGCTCTGTGGCAGGCACCAAACAGCTGCAGTGCTGCTGTGGCTTTTGTGGGGTCTGTTGATAGCTGGTGGCTATAATTAGCAGAGCCCTTTATGCAACTGTCATGTCCCTGAGAGAAATCAATGCTGCAGCATGGTTTTACCTTCCTTGCCTTACCTAGACTGCTCTAAATTGAAATGCAAACGCAGCCACGAACTGCAGGCTTTGAACCATATTTTGCAGAGCTTCACTAACGTATTACAAAGTTTCAACCATAGCATAAGGTGGTGCAGAATATAGCTGTTTGCTCATATAATTGCCTGGGGAGACCTCAGGACTGGGAATCTTCAACAGGTTAGACAGATGTTTAGCAGGTATGACACAGCATCATTTCTCCAGTTGGTTGGTTTAGAAGCCCCCCAGAGGTCCCTGTTTTCCTTATTTTGCAATGGTTCTGTACATGTGGGATGATCGGGTTACTTACAAATTGTTTGGCAAACTGGAGGACTAATAAAGCTTAATTGGGCTCCTGAGTGGATTCCCTTACATCTCATAATGTGGATGGTGTTTACATTTATTTCAGAAAAGTATGTACAGAAGTTTTCTGTTGTAAATCTTACAGGACCAGAATACCTCTGAGACCTCCAAAGCTTTGATTGAAATTGGCTGGTTCGTACAGTAGTTATTAGACAAGTGCTGACACATCTACCTGCAAGCAAGCACAGAGAGTGATCGTGAGAGTCCTATTACACCATGAGATCAGGCTGAAATGTGAAGCTGATGCAGGAGCCTTATGAGGCAATTTAACAAATGACCACTCCGTGGGGGAAACAGGAGGAGGTACATAAGGTTTTAATTAGACTGATTATGGAGTGGATTTTTTAGTGCATTGCAGCCATGATTTTGTGCTAATCAGGCAATTCAAAGCCATCAGAAGCTTTTCTTAAAATTTTCTCATTTATTTTGTATCACTGGTAAAGGAACCTGAGTCTACCAGTGTATCTAATTCCTTCATAGTAGCCATCACTGGTAAAACACTAAGCACTATAATATGCACTACGGGCTTATTAAGTGGGGTTAAAGCAGAGCAGAGATTAATAGCATGAGTTTTATGTGGAATTTTATTTTTGTATGCTTCAATGACACCTACTCCTGAAGGCAGGATGAGAGTTGCAGGTGATGAACGCATGCATGACTTTAGTGCTGATGATTTTTACTTTCAGAAGGTAAAGTATATCCACTCTAACATCTCCCAGAAAACCAAATGGGAACATGCCAAGTAATGTTAGTTAGCTGTGGGTTTTTTCATAAAACTCTCAATAGTGACAAACAAATGGGGAAAGTTGAGTAGGAAATTCCT
Organism: Acrocephalus scirpaceus scirpaceus; assembly: GCA_910950805.1. Lineage (NCBI taxonomy): Eukaryota > Metazoa > Chordata > Aves > Passeriformes > Sylviidae > Acrocephalus > Acrocephalus scirpaceus. The sequence continues at coordinate 44,004,267 of OU383775.1, forward strand.
TTGAATCTCAGAGGTTGGTGCAGATGATCATTAAAAGAGTAGGTCTGAACACAGAGGACATGGAAGAGGGAGCACATCAAGGAACAGCATCCTCATTAGGGCAGAGAGTGATGCATTCCACACCCAGTGGAGGTAGAAACTGTCTTTTTTTCCCCATATCTTCTGCTGAAGAAAATAGAGAAAGAAGAGGGAAAAAGTAAATAAATAAGTAAATAAGTAAAGTCAAAGGAATCACACTGAGACCAGGTCAGAGGAGCTAAAGAAACACTGTGTGGATCTATCTAAAGAAGTACAAGGTATTAAAACAAAGCTGACCAAGAGATTCAAGTTTATCTTTCTGATGTGGTCCTTGCTTTTCCCAGCAAAGGAAAAGCTTTTGTGCACTGCTTGTTTTCTCAGTGTGCATTTTTACAGTTTCATGCAAATTTATCCCCAGGGTTTCTGAACAAGAAATATGTAGGTGACCAGACAGTGTTCTTGGCAGAATTCAATGGAAATATTTTGCTTATCTTTCATTCACCTGCAGTAGAGGTCTTCCTTCTGACTAAATACCAAAATTCTGCCTGAAAAATACCAAATGGAATGCACTGGGGTTCAAGACTGCAAAAACAGGCTGAGGAAAAAATGTGCCATTGATGGCTGCCAGAGGCTAAAGCTGTTAAAAATGCCACTCAAGCTTCTCCTGCCTTCCTCTGCACACATGCATTAAGAGGAATCATCCAGGGGAAGCCCCTGGAATTTGGTGAACCTAGCCTTATTCCAGCTGATTTGATGTGCAGGGTGGAGGCCATTGGGGATAAGCTCTGGAAGCACAAGTTAGAATAGACTATTTGTCCATTTAGTGGCTTGGAGTCTTCTGTCAAGTCTCACCCACTTAAGGCTTTTGCTGGTCTCTGAGATGGTGTGTGATGAGGTTCTATGCCTGTTTCCAGACTGAACTGGGAGTTTCAGACCTCTTCCCTTATTCCAGCTCAAAATGGTGAGTGAAGCTTGCTGCCCCTGAGCTGCCATCCCTCCATCCTCTGTGGGATGTTTATGCAGAGCTGGAATGGTGGACACAATGTCCTGCTGGAAATGGCAGCATGCAAACAGCTCTGTCCCAGTCAGACTGCTCAGAAAGGGCAGAGCAGCAAAGAAAATACTTTGTTTTGTGAGGTTTGTTTTCTGACATGTATGTTTTTAATTAGCAGCCTAAAGGAAAAAAACCACAATATGCAAGAGAGTTTTTCCCTTGCTTTCCTGAACTCCCTGGTGCCACCTGTTTGTCGCACATGGTGTACTAATGCTGGATACAGGACTCCAGCAGCCAGGGTAGGTAGCATTTTAATTATTCATATGTGGTCTGCTTGTCAGAGCTGTTTTCTCTCTTTTCACACCAGCACAGCAGTGCTTTTCTTATGTGACAACTGGAATGTTCCCTCCAGACTACCCTGTGCACAGTCACTCCACACTGCTTTCCAAGCCCAGGCAGAGGAGGCAAATGATCCAGGATGCATAAATCTTCAGTAGAAGGCAAGAATGGTACACAGTGGAAAGGTGAACCACTGATTTCTGGATATCTTCTTGTCTTGTTCTGCTGCTGGCTATTTTAGCAATTTCAGGGGCTTTTTGAGGTATACCAAATCTATAGTTCGCTGCTGATTCTTGTTAACAAAGATCTTTGCCAGGGATCATTTCTGATTAAAGGATTAAAGCACAAGGATGAAAATGAGAGGGAATCAAATTTGATTTTCAAGTCTTTAGATGCATGGAAGATGTTTTCTTTGCTCTGGATTCAGAAAAAACCTCTGTCTGTGCTGCTATGTCATGTTTCCTTCATCCAGCTTCTGGAGAAAAGAGGCTTCACTCCCTTTGAAGTTTACCCTTCTGAGCTTAGTGCTGGTACAAGTAACTGAAGTGGCAGCTTCGTCCTTTGAAGATGCCTCATTTCTGTCTCAGAGTTTCCTTCATTTTTTCCTTTGGAAGCTGATGGAGTTAAGGGAATACAGAGCCAGCATGAACTCAATAGCAGCAAGGCTCTAAAGTCTTGGTAATAAGGATACTGTAATAAGCTGAGTGAAGCAGTAACATTATCATCAGGTTTCATCATATCTATCCCTGACAAAAAATACTTTATTAGTTCTGGTCTCTCCATGGAGTGTTGTGGTGTTGGAAGGGACTCCCTCACCATGACTACAGAGGGGTGAGTCTTGTAACTTAGCACTGCCATTAGGTACATAAACCCAGATGAAGTAAACACCCCACAGCACCCCATCAAATCCATTCACACACCACAATTCCTCTAGCTCCTTAGAGATATGTATAACTGGAGCCATTTCATCATATATTTTACATTTTTCGTTTGCTTTTTCTGTGTTCTTAATTAGCAATTAATTTTAAAGCATAATTCTAACTTCTTGAAACTTCTTTTCTTTATTTAATATACTATAGACAGATTTAAAAAAAAAACCCCACAGTTAAAAATTCAGCCTCTCCAAGCCATTTTCATCACTAATTTCATCCATTTCTCATTTTTAATTGCTGTGTTATCTCTCTAGCTCCATTCACACTCCAACATGTTGGGGGAAAAAACCCATCCAGACCAACCTTCTGGTTTCTCCTAGCCCCTTTGGCTAACAGTAACTCATTCTAGGGTTTTAATTGCATTTTTAAGTAAGGCTGCTACAGCTATTGGCTTTGAGCCTTTCATCATGAACAGTATTTTGTTAGCATGCAAAGCAGTGCATGCTGTTCAACAGGGACAGCCTCTCACAGAGGCAGAGATAAAAAGTAGAGCATGTAACACTGTCTGCTTTAAGAACCTGGGGAGGGAATATGGAGATGATAGTTAATTTCCTAGCTGTCTCACATGCTTGGGTTTAATTTAGTCACCTTATCACTGTCTCAGTTATCTACTGGTAAAATATCCTCTCTCTTACCAGCTAGTGGCACAACTACTCAAAAATACTTAGCCTCCTTCTGCCTCAATCATCCTACCATTAACTTGCAGGTTCTTTGGCACACGCCCTCACATAGGTATCAAATAGCCCCTGTCTCAGCACCAACATTTCTGGCATTTGCAGGGTGCCAGGATGGCTGCCTTCTCTCATGTGTGCCAAACCTCTACATCAGCTATTTTACCATATCCAAAATCTTTATCTACTGCACAGAGCCCAAGAATGAATAGAGTAATGTGGCTGCCTGTCCCTATCTAAACCTTGCCCTTCCTCTGCACGTTTGCCCATCCTTTGTGTGACCTAGGATGGGGGTGCCTGCTCTCTGCTACGGACAGAGAGAAAATCCATCCTGTCCCTGCTGAGTGCTGCAGTTGTGCCACCTTAAGCACAGTGGTCACACACCATTAATGCCCAGCTAGTGTAGAGGACACTCACTCGGGTGTGGGTTCAGTGATCAGCTATTATTGCACTGTGTATGACTCATCTCTCTGACCTTGTGTTAACATAAAATCCAGACTGGTGCTAATAGGAGCTGTGTTTAAACAGTTGTAAGGGCACACCCTTGACACCACAGTCATTAAAAACGGCATTATTTCATTTCCAAGAGGAAGCTGATTTTAGCTTCCATATCCTAGCCAAATTCTAACTATTTACTTTTTGCATCTCAGAATGGTTTTTGTCATTTTCTCTAGCAACCATAGTTTTGCTTCGTACCCTAAACCCTATTAGATTGCTCATAGGCTGGATACAGTGCCACAGAGAATGAAGCTGAATGAAGGTGAATTTGTATGTTGGAAAATATTCTGAGAAGAAAAGACAGCATATAATGATAAGAATGTATCTTATTAATAATTTATATATTCTTCCAACTGTTCTGAGTGTTCATAAAATGCTCTGAGTTTCTCTGATGGAGTGTGAGCTGTGAGGACAGTCATTGCTTACACAGTGACAAACTGTAATTACAAATGAACCTGAAGTGTCATAATTGCTTTGCCTCCAGATTCAGCAGATTTCACAGTCCATTAGAAAAGCATAACCAGCTATAAGACTGCAGGGTAATACGTTCATTAAAAGCAGGATGGACTTCCTGTAAAACAAGCTCACTTATTTCAGCTTCTTCAGGAAAATCTCTTCAGGTTTCTGATAACCACTGAGCCAGGAGCTGACTCAAGCACAGCATTCAGGGAACTGGTATCAGATCAGCCCTTCCCATGATGAATCCCCTGGCCAGGTTCTGAGGAACAACTGATCAGGCTGGAGCTCACAGGTTCCCCCTGCCCAGTGAGGACAACCCCAAAAACGAGAAATGGAGCAGCTGCACAGAATAATTCTAGGAATAGTTCATAGATAACTTTCAAAAAATTAGCATTTTAAAGTTAGTTTCTAGAGAAAACCTGCTAATTCTTATATGGCACCCAGAAAAGTTTATTCCTATGGATTCAGATGTCAGGAGATGTTTGTCCAACCAAAGTGTCACTTTTAGAAGCTTTTAATGTGTAATTATTTGTAGTTCCCTGCTAGTGGTTCATTAATGCCATTAATTTCTTTACAAATCCTTGAATTTCACTATATTCAAATATATCAAATTTTTTCAGCTGTCTCCGCTTTTTATTGACAGTCAAAATTTTGTTTTCTAAGTGTTTTTTATTTTTTTGCTTTTCACTATTTTCTCTTTTGAAAGAGAGTTTTAAAGGAAATGTTTGATACAATGATATTTACTAGAAAATTATAACCCTTGCAGACTTTTGAAGCACCCTGTGAAGTTTAAAGGGAAACTGCATCTTCTGTAGAATGTTAGAAGAAGCCTCAAGGGTACCACCAAATGACACTTGTAACAGTTCAGAGGTTTGATAGCAATTTTCAGTAGAACCTTTTGAATGTGTCCATAATTCTCCTGCAATTTTAATAAGGCCTCTTGGGACAATCTCAGCTCAATGTTTGTTGATGGATTTGCTGTGCACCATTTCCTTGAAAGTTCATGGCCAGAAGGCTAAATTGTTACATGTCCAAGACCCTTCCCTTTGCCTTATTTGGGCACCATCAATGGGCCTTAGTAGGAGCATATAAGCAAAAAAGGAAATTAGCTACTCTCTCTCTGTGTTTGGGAAGACACAAATGATGTGTCTTAGAAGACTTTCAAAGTCATGGGAACAAGCCACTTTCCTGATTTCAGAGGGTCTTGAGCCAAGCTGTTTCCAGAAGGGGAGTTACCTTGCAAATTTTCAGCCTTTGGGTAATCTTTGTAAACCTTTCTTGGCTGCTTTGCGTGCTTTGCATTTTCTTTGTTCATCTATTTTTAAATAACCAGACAGACACACTATTATAGTTCAATTTATTCATCAATATTGATTTTTTAGGCTGGCATGTGATTTGCTCCCATGACTGTTTCAGCGACAGATATTCAGAGTCAGGACTTTTTGATAAAAGAAATTGCATTGTTTCACCAACCACACAGTCAGTAAGCAAGGAGAGCCAGGCAGGCTGGGTCACCTGAGGTGGAAATCATGGATGTACTTACACGACAAGTTAGTGGAAGTCCATGTATGTGTCCTAATTAGATTTGAAATATCTGAACCCAACACTGTGTGGTACAAAGGGTGCCAAAATTGGAAATGCTACTTTACCCACATAATGTAAAAATTGTTCCTTTTTTTTTCTTTTTATGCCAGAGTTTAAAGTTAACAGTTCAATTAGGTTAAAGTTTCAAGTACAGTCAGAATTCAGGTGGGCTGAGGTGTGATTTTTACAGTTCATTTTTGGCTAACAAGGGAAACTGTTTCTTCTGAAAGTCAGAGGTCCCAAAGGGAAAATATTTCCACGGCATAACACTTCAATTGATTTAAACACAAATCCAGCAGGGGTTGAACATCTGAGAGGAAGGTGTACCTAGTAGAGAAGAAGGTAAGCTCTGCTCTTCTTAAGGATGAAGGCATCCACATCAGAATTGCAGGTGTGACAAACCATCTACACTGGTCTTGTTTACTCTGCTCAGTGCTGGTTGATGATCTGGCCTCGTGCATCTTTATTCCCCTTTCCCTCCCCTCCCTGTCACTGCTCAGAAACTGATTTGAGGGCGCATATCCAAGCTGGTAAAATGTTAGAAGTGGACTGGAGGAAAAGGAGGAAAGGATCATGGAGGCTTGCCAGCACTGCAGCAACTACACAAGTGCACATCACCAGAACACGTGGCAGAGCTGCGAGGTGGCCAGGGGACAGCACAGGTTGCTCGTGTGTCTCCCTCCTCTCTCCATCTCTCCACCCTATACATATCCTATGTACTGTAGGTGTACCCAGAAGACACTAAAGCATAGCAATGTCATGATAACCAGATGAACTAGCACTGTAGTGTCAACAGTGTCTTCAGGAGTCACTTTGTACGCTTCAGTATAGTTTTCAGAAAACAAGTCTCAATTTGGAAACAGCCACCACAGGTGGATGAGTAAAAAACCTAACCTCATAAGTGATGGCATTATTGTAGGCATTAAAAAAAAAGACAACAAGAGCTGGCCAGTTGGCATTTTTTCTGTGAAAGGAGAGCTATATAAATATCTTTCATTTTAATAATATTTTTCTTTATTTATAGAGTAAGATTGCAGAATGACAAAAAATGCTACAATCACCGAAATTCCACTGTTCTTTATGTAGAGAAAATAGCACTTCATATACACAAGCATCACTTGTAAAATACAAAATAGATGCATTTATAGTAAAATTCTATACTATCCTTAACTACAGATGAATAATTTTCCTCACAATCTTACAACACACATTACATAGAGAAAAGCAAACGAGAATAAATTATGCCACAGGATGAGACTGCATCAACTATTAGATTATCTTTTACAGCTGATATAAAGACATAATCTCCTGAAAGCATGCCACAGGGTCATAATTTTCAAAAAACGAAGGCTATACTCTCAAACTATATACTTCGTAAGGACTATGGTCTGCAGAAATGCTAAAATGCAGTGAAAGGAGTGACATTTAAATCTAATTATAGACAGATTTTCTAACTCAGCAGACAATATAATTTCCTCTATAGTTTAGTGAAGCTATTTTTAAAATAGCTTTCTTGATTATTCCATTTTCATAACTAGAACCATTACAATATAAAATGATGAGTTGGAAATGCAGTTTTCTGCTTTAACATGAAGCAGAAGAAATATGTCTTAGGGAGTTCATTTGGGGGGCTGGAGGAGAGATCTTTTCTTGCTGTGAAGCATCACACCATTTTTCATCAGTTTAATATCTAAAAGAAGTGCCTTGGGAGCAAAGTCACAAAAGTATATTGCACAATTGTATGTAAAATGCTGTGATATATATTTTTCATAAATGTTTAATGGTTTAGGATAGTTACATCCAGACTATCTTTCAGTCCGAACTTCCCAGAAGACAGGGAGGATTTATATGATCCTGTGGTAATGGCCCATTTTGTTCTCACAAAATAATGTCTATCTATCACAGAATATGAATGTGAATGTCTAAGCAGAAAGAAGCCTGTGGCTAAAAATTTTGGAGTGCCTATCTTCAAGCTTCAGAATTGGCGTTTAGGGAATTAACCACAAGACTCTAGGCTTTCCTGAGTTGTTACAGCTTCTTTTGTGCAATGGTCCTTCAGGTCTGTTGTCCCCTTTGCCTGTGGAAAACCATACATGAGCCACACAATGCCACATGAGGGAGAAGGCAGCAAGCCAGCAGCTGCAGTGTCCCTGGCATGTGTCCAGCATTTCCACCACAGCCCGGGACAGCACAGCAAGTCACTCAGGCCAGCTCTGCCTGAGGAGCTAATGCTGGAAGGTAAGGACTGCACACCAATAGGATTCTTCATCCATTGCCATTTGAACTGGAAACAACTGTTGTTCTTTAGTGAGGGATAATGTTTGTTGAATCATTAGCAGGGGAGGATGTCAAGTAGAAAGGGTTGATGGTTACTGGCATCAGAGCATGGATGAGTTTTGGACAGGCCTGCATGCATACAAACATCCAGAAAATCCTGCAGGAACTACTGACAGGTAAAGAGTGTGGCTCAGAGAAGGAGCAAGGTAAGGCCCTGCCAGGGAACAAAACTTTCTGGCAGAGGCCAGCTTGGAAATTGGACATTCCCTCCACATGATGTAGAAAAATACACTTTCCCTGTGCTTTGCACATAGATTTTATTTCCAGGCAGCAGCCAACTGATTCCATCATTGCTTTCTCCTCCATGGAGTGACTTCAGCCACTGAGGATTAGAGGTTCAGGAAGCAGGCAATTCCTTCATGAGATTGCAAAAAAGTACTGCTACCGACTGTACATGTCAACTCCTCATGATGTCAGTAGGGGTTTGCTGGCACTCCTGACTATGTTATTAAATGCCTCTCCCCATCTCACGGTGACTGGCTTTCAGAAAGTGATCTTCTGTTTCTATGATTCCATTTTTCAGATATAAAACCAGAAAAACAGAATTTCCTCACTCACAAGCTGTCAGGAGATTTAAAGCACTGAAACTTTCTCTTTTTTCAGTGCTCAAAATTATTAAGGTATTCAGTAATTATGGCACAACAATATCATATATTAGATAAATTTTGTGGCTGAATAGATTTGATAATAGCATGAGGATATAAATATTCAATATTATTGAGGTTTTTTTGCAACCCTGGGCGAAATTGCTATGGTTTTGGATAGTAGGAATAACCATCATCATTTTCTTCATCAATATAATCCCATACAACCTCACCCATTGTGTGATTCTTGTCTTTTTACCTGACAAATACTATTTCTCTTCTAGTTGCCTTAAACATTTGAGGCAACTCCACAAGATCCTTTCACTGATCTTTGCTAGGGGAGATTTGTACTGAAATTCTGACCGGAGATCATTCAGCCTCTAGCTGCTTGCTGCCTATTCTCCTTGAGTTCTCATGTTTGTTTCCCTTGTGGAACGGGACTGAGAATCCTTTGAGGACTAAGGGGTCTATGCAGCACTAACCTAAATGCTTAGTATCAGTGAAGCTTAATGTTAAATGTGTATCACCATGCACTATTCTCACAAAAAATCTTGCTGAAACATCCTTTTATTACAGTCTGCTTCTTCTGGTTTTGCTCCTTGGAATGTACTGTGTTTTATATTACATTATTGCAACCAAAGCTCAGATTCACTGAAGGAGAGTATACAGCTCATAAGTTTTTTCTCTATAAGCAATATTTTCCTTTTCAATTCAGTAATAGGCTTTGGATGTACTGAATTTCATCAACAGATTTATTTTTGTTCACCAACAGTGTTTTGTACTGTTGCAGGTAAATTGCACTCTATCAATAATGCTTTTTAAAAAAGAGACATTTAATGTGGTATGGTAGGCACACAGCATATGAAAGCCTTTGTATTTTATAGTCAAACTCAACATGGTAAAAATGTAACTGTAGTGAAATAGAAGACATCAGTACAAGGTGAAAACTATTCATTTGTCCCTTTGACTAGTGATATTAAAATTTACTCCAACAACCAATAATATTAGGGTTTCTCTTTCACCTTTCCTCTCTGTGCACTGCCTAGAAAAACATTCCCCTTTACTTAATGAACACAAAATAAAAGTAATTGTCATTGTGGCAATACGTCTGATTACTATTAGTTATAGCTTTATTGGTTTTATGTTGATGAGGTGTATGATGTTGACTTGGAAACAGAGGTTCATCCAAAGCATAAAACTGTTAGAAAGATTGTCCCTAATACTAAGCTGTATATCTACTGTCCCAAAATTAATTTAACACCAATTCAGTTTCATGTTAATGTTAATGGTCAATTCTGCAGCCTGGTTTAAGATTTGATCATTTTTTTTTTGTACTGAGGTGATGCTTAGGACTTCATTCATGAAAGTATAGCTTGAAAAATACACACAGTGGTAATTTTATTTCATTTTTCTGTTTATGAAAATATAGTCCTAAATTCACTGTATGGGATGTGTAGGAGAAGAGGACTTTGACTAGAAGCAAGAAGAGGCACAGGTAGGACTAGTTTAAAAAAGAAGTGGGGGAGGTAGAGAAAATCACGATGCAGCAGAAAAAGAAAATCCACAGTTGGAAATGTTCAAAAGGGCTGTGAATGTTAGGTCCCAACCTAACATCTTTTCAACTTTTTTGTAGATCTGTCTTAAAATCAGGTGTGAGACATCAGGAGACAAATGGTGGCTCAGTGAGAAATGTGGGTTGTTTTCCCTGGAAACTGGGATATTTCAGTCTTTTATTCTTTATTCCTGGCCAGGCTGAAGACTTTTTGAAGGATAGCAGACTGGATTCTGGGAAAGAGTTTCTAAGAGGAAGGAAGGAATGATCTTCTAGCATGTGTTGTAATTATTTCCTATATATGTCTCATGAGTCACACAGAATAGGATCAGATCACTGACACTTGTTTTGCCGTAACAACAAGATTTTGGTGGTAGGGGTGGTGGTGAGGTGTTGTTTTTAAATTGCTTCATGCATTTTTGAAAGTACAGGGGAAAAAACTGTCAGCTTTTTAACAGAAGTTCTAGATAGGCCTACATTTTAAGCCATTTCTGTAACAGCTTGTAGGCCAAATATCTTTTATATTTCTGTATCTGGTAAATGTTATAAGAGTGTACAGTGGGCTCTGATGGAAGTGGATAAAACAATATTATTATTGTATTATATTTAAAATTAGGCAACCCAATAGTATAAAAGCTCATATTAAAGTTGTCTTACTTCACTTACTTTTGTCCTGTGATGTTCTTTCTATCAAAGTGTACCTTTCCAAGGAAGAGTGTAAGATTTGGCCTTGCTGAAATTGCATTTTTTGTAAACTTTATAATAACTCACATGACTCAAGATTTGCAAAGGTATAGGGCGATAAAGCTTTTCTTTTTTACTTCTGATCAATTTGTTAGGTTGATTGAAAGTCAGTGGGTGATAATAAGATTCAGCCTCAATTTTGATTGATGAGTCAGATGACACAGTTGAGATAAAGTAGGACACTGTAGCTTGTGCTCCCTCTAAGTGGATAAAAATAAAGGACTAAATTTTCAAAAGATTCAGGTCACTGAAATAGGCTTTGGTGTTCATTATAGCAGGTGCATGTTGCAATAGTACCCATGGGCTGTTCTAGACATTGGTTCAGTGAAGCAATGAATAGCACCTATTAGAATTTAACACTGCTGAGGCAGAAGGGTTGCCTGGAAAATGGACCAGTCCAAATAGCATGGCTAGGTATCACAAATTAGATGATTTTGCTTGTGTTTCCTCATTGGGGAGTAGTAATTCCTGCTGACTTCATTGTGGTAATGCAGGTCTTCAGCTACAAGGAACGAACACCATGGCTGAGGGTATTTGGTACAGTGTGTTGGTTTGTGGTGCACTGCCAGAGAAGAACTATTAGGCCTCTGAGCTATCAGGACCAACCACAGAAACATATGGATTTGCCCTGCAGGAATGATGAAAGGTTCCTGTTTGAGTGCACCCCCCCACCATGTGCTGGCTGTAAAGCCTGTACCCAGGAAAGATGGGCTCTCCATTCTACTGGGACATTTTCGGGGAAGCATTGGATCTTATGCCACCCTACAGTTAAACATTAAGCTCCTTTCAACTGTAGGATACAAACAGCACAGGAAATATGCAAGGTCAGACCCAAGTGTTGTTTTCAGGTATGCCTGAGTATCTGGGTTAGAAAGTATTTTAGGTTTTAGAGTCTGCAAAGGTGGGTCTCTCATTAGGATTGCTCTCTAGGAGCCTAGAGCCCTGAAAAGTCAAGTTGCAGTACATCCTAGCTATCAGCTATGGATGCAGCAGGAGAGATCCTTTCCCAGATCTTCAGCCCTACTTCTTGCACAGCTGATTACTTCTTGGGCAGCGTCAAGGCAGCATCTGAAACTCATCCTAAGAACCTGCCCTGTATGATCCACATGCAGGCAGCCACATCCAGCACCAGACTTCCCTACTTTAGTGAAGTATGTTGGCCTGGACGTGATGTGTGCTACCCCCTAGGTCTCCTACCAGCTGGAACTGTTGCATTGCAGACATGAAGACATTCACTGCTACAAATGATAACAGCCTCAGAAACATCCCTAGTCACTAGAGCCCAGCTGCCCAAGGCAGAGTCAAAGAGCAGTCAGTGTCCAGACCAGGCTCCAGCACACCGGCCCCAGTACATCCTGTCCAAGCATGCACATATTGTTCTGCCCAAACTCAAAGCCCAGGGCAAGGAGGCCTTGGAGAGCAGTGCTGTGCTGTGTACGTGTGCTGGGACTCAGGAACACAGAGTCAAATGGAGCTGAAGCTGAAAGCTGTTTTGACAAGTTAATGTGACCTTTCTGTGAATGAATAAGAGGGTGCGTGAGCTTCGGAGAGAACGTCACCACTGCTGGGTCCAAGTTTTTGTCTGCCACTGTAACACAAGTTCAACTCAGCCTGTTGCATAAAACTGATTTTACAACAAGTACACAAATTCCACAGCGATGAAAACAATTAAAAGAGGTAAAAGGATGTACCACTATTGCCCAGTGGGGCCACACTTAACCAAAATCAGAAACCATGGAAATTTAGCCCAACTACTACAAAAAGTAATTACAGTAATTACCATTTAGTGTGTAATCCCTTCTAGGTCTCTGTGTTTTGAAACTGGCCAAGACAAAGCTAGTGGGCTTTGCTGACATCATCATTCCTGGGTGCCCAAGAATTGGCACAACATCTTCAAGACAAAATCAAAACTGGTCCCAGAAGTGGTAAAATCAGGATGGAGGCTTGGACACCCACAGTTATGTGAGCCCACTTCAGCTGCTGCATTTTTTTATTTTCCACTATAACCACCTTTAAGAGCACACCTCCAATGGGGGAAGAAGGACAAAAAATTCTAGAGAGTAGATGGAAAAGATATAAAATACTTCATGACTTGAACCCTTATTTTTCAGTACAAACTATTAAATATATCAACCATTTGTCTTTTTGATATCTTGCACAAGAGATTAAAAAGACCAATTCTGCTGGGTGACTGTCACAGGACTTAGGAGGGCAAGGTCACTTTATTGAAAACGTTGAATTTTATTTAATGCAACTCTCTAATAAGGTCATGTTGACATCCTGAATTCTCTGAGCTAGTACGTTTCTTTAGTGTTAACACAATCCTACAAATAACAGGTAATTACCTCTCTACAAAGATATGGTACAACTTGGAATATAATAGTGAGGAGTTTGAAGAAGCATGCTATATATGGAAGACCATATATGTATATACATGGGTGTGTGTATATTTATGGACTTATAGCCCTCATCCCCATTGGACCTATACCTCTTAGAGAAACCAAGCTGCTTTCTGGATAATGTCATTGGTAAACCTGATGCAAATATACGTGACATTACTTTTTCCATGACATAAAATGCTAATCTTAATAAAAGTTATCTATCAGTTATTCTACCTAGACACCAAGATCATTGGTTAAATATGAATACTCATTGCAACTCTAAGGAAAATTATATTTACACTGACCAAGGATGACTCACTCAAGAAAGAAATTGTGCCTGACCATGCATATAAACTTCCTTGATTCTAAACACTACTACTTCATGATTCAAACCTTCCCCTAAATATAGCTCCAAACTAGGCACATTCATTCCTTTGCTATCACACATCAGTGGTCTTAACTTTTGTGGACAGTGTTGTGCCATTAAGTAAACAGTATAAAATGGGTTTTTTTGAGGAAACCACTAGATCTCAAGCCTTCTCCCTTCCCTCTCAAGTAGAATTTAGCCAGGCAGGTTATGTTGGAAATGGCATGAACATGGACTCTGTTGTTTCAACTTTAGTAAGTTTTACTTTATTTGACCCAAGTCTAGATGATTCCATTTAGTCAAAATAGAACACCTTACCCATTGGAAACAGAACACATGGCAACCCATCTGACTGCTTCTCAACTTAACTACATTAGTGTCAGTGCCTGTGAAGATGTGATTCTTATAATTCACATCCTGGCTGCCCACAGGGCCATGACAGTCAATCAGAGCCACTAGCCAACTTTGTACTAACTTCTGCAAAAGCTCGCAAATTGAGCATTTAGAAACAATTGTTCAGAAAAATTTTCTTCTATAAAAGGAAATGTATTATGTTTCAGCCTTCACTTAACAGATACAGCAAATCATGAAGGATTCTACTTCTTATCAGTTTCATTTAAAATATTCTAGGGGCAGAATCATTAATTGAAGGGAATTCAGAGAATCTCACATTTAGAAATTGTCTTTCTTCATGTATATATAATTTAGAACTGATCAGTTAGACTTCAAACTTGCCATAACCACTGAATTTATATCCATGCCAAATTTTAAGAAAGGTTCTGAAGGACAAATCAGTTCCCTGCTGCTATTCAATATTCAGCTGTTAGCGTGACACAGCTTTGATACTGCCTCATGTTCTCCCCATTTAAGTTATTATTGCCTCCTACACTGTCCTGGTTCATCCCACCCTTCCTCACCACCACCTCCTCTGTTCCTTGTACTGTGAGGTCATGCTGTAGGTATGTCAGAGCAGAACAGGTTTGGCAGGATAAAAACTGCCTGGTAACTAATTTTATTTACCCAGCTTCTAGCACTTAAGGTTCTCCAACATAATGAGAGGAAGGGCTTATTCTTCCAAGACTGATGTAAAAAGTTTTGTGATCTGGCTACAAGACTACTCTTTTGGGGAAAAAAAAAAAAAAAAAAAGAATCCTTTCAGTCAGCTTGAAGTTTCTGTGCATATGAGTCATTTTTAGCTTTCTTTTTGGTGCTGAAAATGTTTTATACTCTTTATATAAGTAACAGTGCCAAACATGGGTGTTTCCCTTTCCCTAGACTCATTCCTGCCCACAGACAAGAACTCAGTGATTACAGCAGCAGAGTCCCCATGTCAAATCTCCTCTCTGGCCTATGCCACCCAGCACAGACCAGGCTCTGGGCACTGGAGCAGTGAGCTGTGAGCTATGCCTGCTTTTCACTGTACTCATTGTCATTTTCAGTCATTGGACAAAAGACTAGAGTCCAGTGATCCCCCTCTCTGGTCACTGTCTACCACCAGGCTGTCCTCTTCCTCCTACCACAAACTCCTTGTCGTCTGGTGTTTCCAGCACTTCAGCATTTCATTGGAAAAGTTTCAGTAGTTAAAGACTATTCTAGTTAACCAAAAATCTCGGAGAAAAGCAGATTGCCATTAACACAAAGCCTCTTTACTTCAACTTCACTTCCCCCAACAGAAAATGTCAGTGATTCATGCATCTCTTACACTTCTAATGTACAAGAGAGGATTTTCTCAGCCTCTGGACTGTGCTGTAGAAGCTGCTAGCCCAGTGACGTGATAGGGGAGTTATCCTACCTCCCTAGGCAGCAGAGTTGGAGACTACTAACTTTCTCTGTGGTTTTCTAGCACCCCAGGACACAACTGTTGTGTCTGTCTCAGTTCTCTGGTGCATTAGAATGTCTGCCTTCTTTTCTGCCCATGTAGACAGGCAGCTTGTATTTGCATTTTCTGTAGCTCAGAGGGAGTTTTGTGCAATGGAGAGCATCAATATCTACCAACAGTGGGTTTCTTCAGTCTGTTTGCAGCTGGACTTCTCCAACAGTAAGGAACCCAGTCACCACAGAGCATTGCTGGTGGACAAGCAATGTAATGATGCAGTACACTTTATTAACTGGATTCATTTTTTATTAAGAAGGATGATCATAGAATGAAACTTCTGCTGGGGAAAGGTTGTTCTGTAACAGTCTGCTCCCCAGTTTCAGTCACTTCCTGCTGAAGCATGTTGTGATGTCCTGTTAACACAGGACATAACATGGAATTCAGTACACTGAATCCTTGACTAGCCTAATCTTTGACTAGCAAAACATGAAAATGGATATAGCTGGCTGTGGAATGAAGCTGGAATACCATAACTGCATTCACATGTGATATTACCATGGTAAATACAATCACTCAAAATCAGAAAATGGAATATGATGACACCTTTCTATCCCAAAGAAATCTATAATAAGGTTATCAGTTATGTCAAGCACTTTGACTTAAAATATGAATATCAATAATGGTGCCAAAAATTCAGACTGTCCAGATGTGTGCTTTGGAAGCAAGAACTGAATGCTTTGGTGACACAGCTGTGATGCTCTGCCATTGTTCCCCTCAGCCCATGCCTCTAAAAAGCTTTGGGGAAAAAAATTGAGTTAGGAGAGTATTGCAGGCTCTGTTCAGCAGCGAGTCCTCTTTTTCTGCTCAGCCCAGTAAGCCTCCAAGTGTGAAAGGCTTCTAAAAATGGAGAATGACTGATTCATAAAAATGGAAAACTGAAGGAGGCTGGTAAATAAAACTGTTCAGCTTACTCAGCCACAGTTTCCTATAACTGAAGAGATGTGTGTTCTTAGGCAAACATTTTCTAACCTTTAAACAAATATTTGGCTTGAAGGTTGGGAAAATACTGCTTTGCAGCGAAAACATGACCACTGCCTATCATGAATACCACACGTGTTCTCCCGGCACGTTATCGAGAGTCTGCCTGCTCAGCCTGTCTCCTGTGTACCTCCCACTTCCCCCAAGCGCTCTACTGACCAACCATTCAAGCAGCTCTTGTTTGCATGTAAGAACACATTTACATTTTAATTTAACAAGGGGGTGGGGGATGTGTTGAAGGCCCTGGAATGACCCAGCTGTGGCTGGCAGTGGGGAATACAGCAGGAACTGGATGAGCTTTCTGTCGGGACAGATTTATCCCATAGCTTCATGTAGCTGTTGTATAAAAGGAAATGCTGATATATAGTTCAAAGTTTTTAGCCTGAAAAATTGTTTTTTGCCTTTCATTTCTCTATCCTTTTCCCACAGTAGTCCTTAAAGCTTAGAGGGGTACCTCACAGCTTAAGATAGGTTGCTGGATTTTATTCACTCTGTCGAAATTCCCTGGCTCAGCCCTGGTAAATTTCTAATTTGCAAGTTACTCTTTTGTGTCTGTATGAATTGCCATCAGCTGAGAGGTGGAAGGGCCATGGCAGAACTTTCTGAACCTTCTCTCTCTCCTTTAATAGAAGCTGTCTTTATTCACTCTAAGGGATAGTTTGGGAAGCTATAATTTTTACTGCTCCTTTTCATCTGGTGGGGAACCTCATCTGACAAGTTTACTGTGTGGTTGCTGGTTGGAGTTCGAGATGGATGAAGAAAGAAGCATTCAGAGTGAAACTTGTGATGATTTTTGGCTGGGACTGTACAGAGGGATGGCTGCACAGCACATTTGTATTCACCGTGGATGCTGCTCCGAGCACTAGCCAAGCACTCCACACCATTAAAAAGTGCTTCCAGGAGCTCTGCACAAGAGCAAAGACTCCTTTAGCTTGTTAGGGGAGCTGCTGGAGGTCACCTGGTTCAAACTGCACCCCCAAACAGGCCCCGTTTTGAAGTTACAGACCTGAGGGAAGACTTCCACACCGGACATCTGGGTTTCTCCTTGAACTCACCACATCCTGCACTGAATGAAATTCAGCTTCACACTGCGTCACCTTGCTCTGGGTTGAAACGTGAATGAATGAATAAGTAAATAATAACAATAACAAAAAAAAAAAAATAGTGGAAAGAATTGCTGTTCTGAGGGTTTCTCACTGCAGGGGGCGGGGAGTAGCAGGGCAAGGAAATCTCCAGAGATTTTTGGGCGGGAAGGGGAATAAACGTCCGCCGCAGCGCGCGGCGGGGGGAGGCTCCCGGCCGGCTTCACTGAGCGCCAGCGGGGGATTCCACGCGTTACTCGGGGACAAGGAAGAGCAGCGAGAGAGAGCTCCGGCGTCCCAACACGCAGCGGGAGCAGCATCGGCGGGAGGAGGAGGAGGGCGAGGCCCTTCCTCCCTGCGTCCCTCCCTCCCTTCCCTCCCTCCGCCGCGGTACCTGCGCCGCGCGGCCACGTGAGCGCCACATCAGCGCGGCTCCGCGCCCTCAGAGTCAGCCGGCGGCCGCAGAGGGGGCAGCCGGCGGCCGCACTCCTCCGTCCCATCCCTGCTTCCCTCAGCCCCCGCTGCCCTCGGCGGCCCGGCCCGGCCCGGGGCTCAGCCGGCCCCGGCTCGGGAAGATGCTGCAGTCGCTGGCGGGCAGCTCCTGCGTGCGGCTGGTGGAGCAGCACCGCTCCGCCTGGTGCTTCGGGCTGCTGGTGCTGGGCTACCTGCTCTACCTGGTGTTCGGCGCCGTGGTCTTCTCCTCAGTGGAGCTGCCCTACGAAGACCTGCTGCGCCAGGAGCTGGGCAAGCTGAAGCAGCGCTTCCTGGAGGAGCATGCCTGCCTCTCGGAGCAGCAGCTGGAGCAGTTCCTGATGCGGGTGCTGGAGGCCAGCAACTACGGCGTCTCGGTGCTCAGCAACGCCTCGGGAAACTGGAACTGGGACTTCACCTCCTCCCTCTTCTTCGCCAGCACCGTCCTGTCCACCACGGGTAAGGCAGAGGCGGTTCGCCCGCTGCCCGAGGCCTTCCGGAGAGGCCCGGACCCCCGAGGGCCCCGCGGCGGGGCCGGTGTGGGGCGGCCGGGGCTGCGGGCCGGGGCACGGAGCCACCGCCGGCCCCGCGGCCCCGGGCGTGAGGGGGCTCCGGAGGGAGCGGCACTTCCCAAACTCTCCCGTGCGACGGGCATGTTTTGTGTAGGGTACATCACCCATCATTGACCCCCCCTTGAGTTCAGCGCCGTAGCCAGGCTGCCAATGCTTCCACCTTAAAATCGCTGGCGGTTTCTAAAATCCGGCGAGATGTCCGTCTCTGTCTTTGAACTTTTAAATGCTTCTATAGGTGGCTCCTTTGCGTTCTCCTTTGGGTTTGGTTTTTTTTCAGGCTGATTTTTTCCGGGGAGGCTGGGGGGGGGGCGGACTGCTAACCTGGCTATAGTGAAGTTAAATTTCATTTTCATGTTTTACTGTCACTTTCCTTTTGATATTTGCATGTAAGTGACTGAAAGTAATGCTTCCTTTCTTCCAGATAGCAATTTGCATTGGTGTTTTGAAAAGCTCGAGGAAACGTTTCTCTGACCATAGTTTTTACAAGCACATATTCTTACAGTAGTTGCATTTCGCCTACCATCATAGCGGACAGCCTTCTCCTAAAGGATGAGTGCAGGCATGTGTGCTGGGAAGCTGGCTCTGGTGATTTGAATGCAGGTCACTGACGTAAATAAGGGCTGGTCAAATAAGAAAAGCTTTTAAAAAAAATCACCCTAAAATTTGTCCAACCAGAGAGGGCTTTGTGCTTTGGCAATACATTGATACTACTATAAAAGATGCATTGGTTTGTTTGGGGTTGTTTTGGTTGGGTTTTTTTTGTTGTTTGTTTGTGTTGGGGTTTTTTGTTGTTTTGGGGGAAGGAGTGGTTGTTTTTTGTTTTCCCTCCCTACTCCCAAGTTAGCACTCCTTCTATTATGGGAAATCTAATCAGCTGACATTAATAATGACATTTAATAATTTGCTTACCTGATCATATGTTAGTGCTTCCTGACTGATCTCAAACAGGCAATGCTTGTCCTATAAATAGTTGTCATTGAGTATACAGATTAGTGTTATAAGGAAGTTGTGCTTTTAAAAAGTAAAACTGGGTTATGGGCGTCCCTACAACACCTCCCCTCCCCACTTCTTAATTACTAGAGTTTGTAAGAAGAGAGAAAGTGACACACTTAAAGCAGTTAAATGCTTTCAATGAATAAATTTCTAAGCATTAATCAACATATAGGTATACTACTGATGAAAACAAGTGTGTATATAGACATATATTTTATGAATCAATCAAAAAATATTCACGGTTGGGACAGCGGGGCTGGGTCTGAGTTGGTAACACCTTAGCACTTCCTGCTAATACACAGCTACAGGATGTTCGGCTTAAGTGGTACAGCTGAGGCAGGGATATCTCTTTCCCACTTCATGTCTGCTGAAGGGCAAGGCATAGCCTGGCCCTGCATGTTCAGCTGGTTTCATCATAGAGGCCTTACCAGGGAAGAAGAGTCAAGGTACCATTGTCCAAGTGGCAAACCTTTTAAAAAATGCCACTTATTTGGCATGTGCACAGAAACCCCGAGATCTGACATGCATGAGGTGAGTTTTTGTTATTTCTGTCAGTTTCATAAACTGAGGTCATCCAGGCATCAAGTAGTGGTACTTCCGTCTGTGTCTGATAGCCCTTTGACTTGGGCCCTTTTTAACCAAATCCGTCTGTTTCTTGTTTTATGCAGTGGCCTTTAGCTGTACTTAATCCCTATTTAATATAAATTAGAGTTTGTACAAGTAGACAAGTATAAATCCAGACCAGTATAGTACGTCCAATGCTTGTTCAAATTCTTCCCAGAGTGTGTGTATTTCTGGCGAGGTGCATTTTTTTCCCCTCAATTAACTGTACCTGTGCAAGAAGTCTTTCAAGTCTCTTGAAATAGTCATTAAAAGGGACAACAAGCAGGAGAACCTGCCTGGGCACCTCAAACAGTTGTTCAGAAGTGTTTGAACATTCAAAATACGCTGTATTGTTATAAAGGGTATACCTGAAATGCCCTCCCTTTGCCGAGTACAGTAAGGGGAAAAGCAGAAAAGAGAACCCTGCTACTGGTGGTGCCAGCTGAGGGTTGTTTCTGTGCATGAAATTACAGGGAGCACCTGGATGTTCCTTATGTTCAGCTGACTGAATTTGCCTCTCATATGTAAATAAATGCACACCTACCCCTCATACAGAGGACAAGGCTTCTTTCATAGCCTTCCAGTTTTCTATATAAAGCACGTAGGGAAAGTGTTTAAATTTGGCAACCCTGACTTTTTCTTGTTCCCTCCTGTCCTTATTATAGTCTTTGGCTTGTTACTCAGTAGAGAAAATCCTTGAAGAAAGTGATAAAGCCAGTTAAGAATTTGAAAAAACCAAAATCCTAAATGAAAGGAGATTGTAGAATAAGGCAAATTGCTACTTGAAAGCAATTAATATTGCTGTGCACATGGGCTGTCACAGGACTGTCACAAGCTGCCTGAAGGACGGACAAACAAAGGGCAATGAAATGGACTGGTGGTGAAGCTTCAGCAGATTGTAGTTCTGACAGGCAGCAGGTTTCTCTTCTGACTTTATTCCTCCCTATGCAACTTGAGCAGTTGTGTAGAATGCCATATGAACAATGTGTAAGGTGAAGCAATTTGGTCATTAATAATTGACAGCCTAAACACTAAGAATATACAGTTGTGTGCATTTAAGTAGTGTCTGCCTTGGAAACTGCCTGTAATTAATACCTGACACACATCTATGGTCTGCTTGTCTCAGTGCTAGATGCCATCAAATCATTATGCTGAAGCAGTTCTTTCTGGTTGGCTTTGTTGTGGTGCCATCTGTACTAAAGTCTCTTATTTCTAACAATAAAAATGAAGTAATTTTTTGCACTCGCCCTTCCAGGTGGTGTTTTCACTCGTCTTGGCATGCTGCCAGTGTCTTAACATCTTATCCCATATTGGTGCAATATGGGAATACTGCATTAGGCAAGTTGTAAGCAGAATGAAGCAGCCAAAGAGATTGATACTGGTTGTGTTGACAGATACAAAGAGTACGCTGACTTCTGCTTGTTGAAGGAAAATAGGTAGGGAAGGAAAGGAGCTACCGATTTAGGAACTTGGGGCCTGTAGTTTTATGTTTGTTTCTGGAAAGAGTCTTCTCAGTGCAAGGATATTCCATGGCCTTTTATACAAATGGACTGTAAGTCTTATTCTGGCTTCCAGCTTAGAGAATTTTTGCCTTTATCTAGAAGCCTTGCCATCTACAAGCATGGCTGGAGATTTCACGTAGCATTTAGACACCAGAGGGATGCTGAGGAAGAGCTTCTTTGGATCCTGCTCTGCTGTGATAGGGTTGGCAAGATACCCACTAGAAATTGTCCCGATTTAGGGATTTGCAGAGGAAAGGTTAGAGGTTGCCTCTTCTACAATGGCAACACATGTTTTAAGTTTTTTAATTAAGGTCAGCTGGCCTTTCATTTGAACCACAGGAGTTAAGGCAATAAGAGAGGGGAGGATTGTCAATATTTGACGACTTCTGAAGCCTGTAACGTGATTGGCTGCAAAGTAGTTTGTGACAGCAGCATTTTCTCCAGAATTCAGCCTGTACTAGTCTGATTGTTGGTGCTGAGGGTAGGTGTATTGTGCTACATTCAGAGAATGTCACCTAAGATCCATAATGGACTGAATTTGGGTTTCTGCTTGCTGTATTCTGAATGGAGTAAGGAACAGTAGTAATTCCATACTTGGAGATAAATGCTGACAGAGGCTGTTACTTTGAGAGTGCTTGGTTGAAAGGCTAGTAAAGATACAATATGGCTTTCAGGGAAAGTTTTGCATTCAAGTTATTTAACTGCCAAGCTGTATGAAGAGTTAATGCATCTATAATTTGATTTATAAGGGTGTTCTCTGTTAGGTCTGACTCTCATAAGCATTGCTACTGATGACTTGCAAGAGAAACTCAACTATGCCTTTATTTATGACAAGTAACAGGCTGTGAGGTTGTGATGTACTGCAAAAGAAAGTGTGTTCTGTATGAAGAGACCAGGGAAGGAGAAGCCTGGCAGTCTGCATCATTTTTTCCATGTTCTTCTTGCAAGTGCTTGGTTTTCTTGCCTTTCTTCCCCCTCAAGGGAACAAGCCCCACATCCAGTGCCTATTTAATGTGCATTACAGATCTTAACAAATCCACGGAAGATGAGGGAATGGCATGAAAGCCTCACAATGGAGCATTACAAAGAATTCATAAGATTTGTAGGCTCTTACAGTACAGCCCTCAGGTGAAAGAAACTACTGGGGTCTCTCATACCTTTATAGAAAGATGTGACTATAACTTAGATAGGATAATAAATAAGAGGGCAGTGTACAGAGGCTTTAGGCAAAACAAGGTTTTTTGTCCCATGCTTGAATTCAATATAAAATGCATATGTTATTTTTGCTGCTGTCAGAATATGTGGGCTGTGTCCCTGGTGATGCCTGTATTATCTCATTCATACACACCAAATAAATGTGTTCCATAATTTATAACAAATGTCTGTCTAGAGACCTGACATAAGATTCTCTGTTGCCTCTTATCTGAAAATACACAAACTTGGTGATAGATTAAACTCAGATCTGTCTCACTGGTAGTCACCCCTGAGTCCAGCAGAACACTGAGGCTTCATTGTGCTGTTGCTCTGACTGCAGCACTCATAGATTATTTAAGTTGGTGTGATGAATCGCAGCTATTCACCAGGGTGAGGATGCCAAACTTTGGGAAGTCTGTTTCTCTTTTAAGAGTTGTTTGTTACTTGTAAACAGCACCTACAGGAAAAGGTAACTTGCTGGGGATGATCCCAGAGGCAAAGGGAGGTTGTGCTGTGCTCTGCAACAGAGGGGGTTTTATAGAGGAGAGATTTGAGGGCAAAGGAAATCATGAGGTAGGTTGAGAAAGTTGCCAGAGAAGAAGGACAATTGAGACAACTGTTTGGATCTGAAGTCAAGTGTTTGAAGCCTGCAGGGTTTTCTGGGACAGGGTAATCACAGCTGCTGGCCCCAAGGCTGTTGGTCTCCAGATCAATAGACTGTCCTGGAACCAGACATCCTACCTCTTGCATTAAGTGCTATAACAACAAAGTCAAAGAGTCATTCTGTCTGCCGTGTGTCTTTGCTTTTTCCAGCAAATCTGGAACTGCTCCATAGGTACAGAATGAAGGAGAAGTTCCTTCATTCTGTACCTATGGAGCAGTTCCAGATCTGCTGCTCTCATATTTTAGTCTGGCCCCAGGGTTAAGATGCTGTCTCCTGGGATGTGGGAGGTTTCAGTTGAGTTCAGCTTAATGTTACTCTCAGGATAAGGATTTGAACTAGGGTTTTCTAGAACTCCTTAGGAAGAGGAGACAAAAAGACCACTATCTAGGGAAGTTGTGAAAGAAGCTGAGTATGTATGGACTAATACTGAGGAAGTAGCTTGGATGCTTCTGGTATCTCTGCCTTACAACAAAAAATCATGAGAATGTGCAATGAAATATTAAAAAAGAAAAAAAAATCACATTTAAAACCTGAAAAGAAGGGACTTCACAAGTTAAAAAATCCAAGCAAACTGAAAAAAAAACTCCACAACACAAAACCAAGCGCACCTACCAAAATACATAAACCAAAAATGTGTGAATATCTCCAAAACCCCTGTATTTTGTCAAAATCAATGTTAATAAACATTTTTGAGAAAGATACTAGGCTCTGGACTACAGGACAGAAGGCACTCAGTTACCAGAGATGAGTTACAGCTGGCAGATTGGTCACATTATCTCTTGTATGCCCAGGACAAAGGTCTTGTTTTCTCTATTGAAGTAAGCAGTAGAAGAGAGGAAATCTAGGTCTCTCCCTGTCTTGTGTTCCAGGCATGAGGTAGTTCCTGGTTTCTCATGGGACTACAGCAGTCAGCTGAGCCAAAAATCCTGCTTGTGCTTGCTGAAACAAAGGGTGTCAAGAGACGCTCTAAACCAATATTTGGCCTTCTTTACAGGCCAGTGAGTAGCAAAAACCATCTCCTGACAGAAATTGGAGGAGCCATGGACTACCAAGACTGTGTTATTGTTCATAGCAGTGCTGGCTGCTGATGGATGGAGTGTCTTTCTTACAAACTCTGTCCTCACTTCTGTATCCTCCAGTTCTGCTTGGCTTCCTAAATTCCTGAAGATGAGGAGCCACCCCAGCAGCTCTCAGCAGGTGAAGGACTGCAACTGCTGCCTCTGTAGTCCTTCTAGGTTTGGCCTAGGGTCATTCTTCCTGTGCTGAAACATGAACAGTTGAAAGCAAGAGGGTAATCTCCCCCCAAATTGTGTTTCATTAAACATTTTCTATTTTTCAATCCTTTTATAAAGCTGGAGTTTGTATTATTATTCTACCGACATCTCCAAATCAGATCCTAAGTTAAAAGTTATGTACGCTTTCAGAGCAGGGTTTCTAAAACTTAACAACCAAATCCTGCAGTTCTTGACCATTACTTAGTAGGATTTTCACTTTTATCTGAATAAAATTTTTGAAGATGTTTTAAACCTGTAGTTTCTCCTGTTTTCATCTATTTGTTGGTTGTTTTGATTATTTCCTTTTTTCACTTTGGCCCACTGCATCATCATTTTAATAATCTGTGGGGGTTTTTGGGTAGAGTAACATCATGTCTATGAACAAATGTCTATTTTAGTCACTGCTCCAGGTTATTTATCAAGTAGGTTACTAGCTACTAAACCATATGAAGACCAAAATATTTCTTGGCCTGTGAAGAAGTTCAGCATTTTGAGGAAAAATTAGGATTCCTATGAGCATTTTGATGCCTTCAGGATTAAAGAAGAGTAATAAAAAGTTTCTTGGGAATTAGCTACCTAAATCCCTACTGTCTCTATGGGTCTGACCCCAGCTACTTGAGAGTTATGATATTTGTACAAAATTCAACTGAAAACCTACAGTAGTTACTGATGGTGACTCAGAAGATCTAGGAGAAATATACCAGTTGTCTTTTTCACTGAAGAACCTTGCCTTAACCTTAAACAGATTGTTTCTTATGAGGTCAAAACAGCAATGTGGGCCTGGTTAAAAGCAGGACTGAAAGGAATGAATGGAACAAAGCTTTTCAAGTGGCTGTGCTTCACAAAAGTATCCAAGTGCCTTTTTGAAGAACATACGGATTTCCTTTCCCTTGGAAAGGAAAAGATACACATTCATCTCTAAAGACAGAATATGCCAGCGTCCTTGTAGGAAGAGCACATATGAATCCAAGTGGTACACCAGCTGTCAGACTCCAAACATTTACTATCTGAAGTTTCCTCTAAGTATTGCTGTGGTTTGTACTCTAAACTGATTCTGTGCCAATCACTTGAGCAGCTTTGGAAGTTATCACATCATCTTTGAGGAACCAGGGAAGTGCCAGTTGCGGATTGGGCTGCGAGACAGGTTTTGCCAGTGGAACAAGCTGGCCCAGTAATCTTCCAAGTACGCTTTGCTTGTGTGTGAGAAATTGAGTCTGTGCCCTCCGACAAAGTTGCATTCAATTTACTGCTAGAAATTTCACAGCAGAATTCCATCATTCTGCTGCAAATTGTGAGTCCAGGCTGTTATGATAGCAGCAAGTAGAGGCTTTCTGCTGTCCTCTATTACAAACTGAAAACTTTTGGTGTGACCAGAACCTCTGTATAGAATGTTTTGAAGTGTAATTTAATGTCATTGCAAATGCAGCTTTTGAGAGTACTTATGAGTTTTATGAGAGTGGGGTTTTGTCATATATTTTGCTCCTCATACATTTCATGTCTGACACACTGAATATTTTTTCAGAATATGTTAAAAATAACTCAAATTAAAATATTAAAATGTACCTTTGAATTTCATTCTACTTGTAATATGGGTACCTCCTCCTGTGTCTTTCAATTATTTAAACACTGTCTAAATTGACTCAGCTGAATAACCTTAAATTCTTAAACAGTAGCTTCTTCACAGAAAGTTTCTAAGACTCGACATATAAATTGGTTTAAGGTAAAACCAGAATTAGATATTGAAATGATAAGGTTAAGACACATCATTGTTCACTTTTTTTTTTTTTTTCCAATAAGCAGAATGAGAGATGAATCTAGTTTCAAAATTGTGGCTTTTGCAAAAGAAAATACATTTCAGGCAGTACTTAGATTTTGTGACTTTCTTTGTTGAACTGGCTGTATGATATGTCTAGTTGTAGTATGTTGAATTGACTGTAAAAGGAGTACCTCTCTCAACTTTATTGAAAAGATTGAAAATGTTTTTAGGAGCACTTCTCCTATGAGAAAAGGCTGAGAGAATTTGGATTGTTCAGCCTGGAGAACAGAAGATTCTGGAATGATCTAATTTTGTCGTCCCAGTACCTCAAGGGAGCCCACAAGAAAGCTGTAGAGGGACTTTTTACAAGAGTATATAGTGACAGGACAAGGTGGAATGGCTTAAAACTGAAAGAGGGTGGGTTTAGGCTGGATATTAGGAGGAAATTCTTTACTGTGAGGGTGGTAAGGCACAGAGAAGTTATAGATGCCCTGTCCCTGGAAATGTTCAAGGCTGGGTTGGATGGGGCCTTGAGCAACCTGGTCTAGTGAAAGGTGCTCTGCCCATGGCAGAGGAGTTGGAACAAGATGATCTTTAAGGTCCCTTCCAACCCAAACCATTCTCTGATTCCATGAAATACATACTAAATACATACTAGAACTGTAATTACTTCCAGTGTTCCAAACTGTAGTTATTTCCAAGTGTAATTATTTCCAGTTATTTCCAAGAAGATTTCTCAGCATTAAGAGGCAAAAGCAATCCCCAGAAAATCTCAAATGATGCATCACTGACTGGAATGGGACCTAGGTATGGTTTTATTTTAAAGTCTGTATTGAATTTTCTCTTATGTGATGCTTGATCTTCTACTTTCTTCCATATTTAAAAACTACATGGCACACTATGAACACGTATTTGCTCGGTTGAGCTTTAAAATGTGATTGGCAGCCTTTGACATCGCAACATGCAGTACTAGTGCCAAAGTCCAGAGGCAAGTTAGAGTGGGTATCCTCTTTTGTCTACAATGTTGTTTGAAAAGATGTAACTTCAGAGTCACCAAGTGCAAACACAAGGCAAAAATCTGATTTCACTTCTTCCCCGATTGGCTGGGACTCTACTGTATGTGGCTTTAAAGTGGAAAAATCCTCTTCATGTTCAGAAAGCAGCAATATATCCAGAGATCTGCTAAAATTTAAATAGTTTGGCTGTTTAACTCCTGGGGACCTCATTATAGAAGTGTATACATCTCCCTCCACAAAAAGGGGAAAAGAGCCTTAAAAATTGATCATTTTATTTAAGATTAATATGGAAAGGCCTTGGAATCTCTGCTTTGTGTATTATTTAAAGTACTATTTTCCCAGCTGTATGCTGTACAAGAATGGAATAGACCTTTTCCTTTGAAGCCTGCAGCCTAAAGGAAATGAGAAAACTAAAGCAAACCAGAGAACTTCCATCCCTTGTAGAGTTCGGAAGCTCTAGGCTGTATGATTTTCTAATGGGCAATTAAATTTTAAACACTTCATAGCAGGTCTTGTTACATATTTATATATATTATATAGGTTGATGGTTGGACTTGGGGATCTTAGAGAATTTTTCCAGCTTTAACAGTTCTATGATCAGTGATTTCCATGGCTCTGTTTTTGGTTAGTATTGGAATGCTGACTGAGCAATATAGCAAAAATGGACAAGGCTTAAAGAAAAATCATTGTGTTAGTATTTGAAAATCCCAGCTACTGTAAACTCTAAGTGGTGCACAGAAATTAATGCAAAATGCTGTAAATAATTTGAGTGATTAGTACTTAGGAATGAATTTCTCTAATGTGAGGATTGTTTAATTTATCTCTGTGCATTTACATATCTGTTGAGAAATCCAGGACTCCAGCCTGGCTTCTGGTCCACTGCTGCAGCTCTGGTTGGGTAAACAGAGAACTGTGAACACTACAGGATGCTGCACTGTGTGAATCAACAATTGATGGTGATAAGAAAAAAAAAAATCCAAGACTAATCTCAGGACTTAGATTTAGGCCTCAGTTTATTATTATAGTTGTTATGTATTTACATTCTGCCTACCTATAGTGGAAAGATACATCTTTAGTTTTCAGTTGTATCTTTTAGTGCAGCTCTGTGTACTCAGTGAAGCCACCTTAATGTTCAGGCCAGGTTTTCTAGCTGCCACCTGAAAATATTTTGCATGCTGCTTTGAGGAAAATGTCATTTATCCTAGGAGTTATTGTTAGCCATGAATCACAGTCAAAGCAAAAGATGGAAGCTCTCTCAACATCTCAAACAGAAGTCTGAGGCCCAGGTTTTAACCTTGCACTACACCATGTCTTTAGATTTCACTAGGAAGATAGTGATAATCTTTCAGATTTCTGAATAATGTTTTATCAGTGGATCTTGAAGGATGTGCATATCAGAAACTGCTTTGTTGATTAGTGCACTACTGTTATGTTCTGCATCCTGAGAGATTACAATGACAGTTGTGTATGTATTTGGCTAAAAGATGAGGTAAGACAAAGGAAAAACAGTTGTGAAAGACCATGTATGAGCCATTAGTATGGTTGAGAATAGGAACCTGTGTATTTTGTCTTGCAGTTCTTCATTTCTGCTACTAGGCCGTGTTCCCATAGAGTAAGCTGATTTCCCATCTTGTGGAGGCTCTTCAGCAGACTTTTATTTTCTTGCATTTGATGTTCTTTTTTCTTTTCCTTTAGTAATAGTTTTTCTGCTCAGTAGTATTAGAGGAAATCACAGCTACTTGAGTAGAGTTTTACAGAAGCCACATCAAAGTGTGCAGTGCACATTTCTGTATCTTTACTTCAGTGGAGAATCCAGAAATAGTGCCTCTCCTTTCTAGGGAATTGTTCAGTTGTGTACTATGTGTAGAAAACAAACTACATGCCAGATAGAGCTGCCCACATAACTGACCAATTGCCTGAGTAGCCTCTGTGAGAAGGTGACAGTATTTTCTCTGGTTTAGCATGCTGGATGCCGCTCTTTACCTAGCAAAGGGTTTGCTCAGGATGTTGTGAAACAAAATGGGCTGAGCCTACCTTACAGCTTTGCCAGTGGTAGGAAGATATCTTGGATCCCTGATTCTCACCCTGGGGTCCAACCCTGTGCTAGGTCTGTTGCCAAGAGGACCGCAACAGTAAGCCAAGTCAGTTTATCAGACCAGAAGAAACATATTCCCTTCTTGCTGGATTAGTTTGCTCTGAGTTAGTACATTTGAGCAAACTGCAACCAATACCAGAGGGGCCAGAACCAACAGCAATGTTTTTCCTAGCAATTACTCTGGGATTAGCTAGGCATTTCATGACTGACTTGGTGAGTCCAGAGCTGTGGTTGGGCAATTGGAATATTTTTTTATGCATTGTCATACTGATTTAATGTTGCCTGCTTTCATTATATGCACGGCTATCTTATTCTGGCCCTGAGAGGTTAGAAAAATGTATTTCCACTAGGAAACTCATCCTATAGATGTAAGAATTTTTGGAATCATCAACTATCCCACCAAGAGAAATTTTCGTAGCAAAGCGAAGTGCATTATTTTTAAAAGATTGCCATTAGTCTAAACAGACAATATAGGTTTTGAAAACCACAGAGTATTTAGGTTGCTCTCTCTGTGTCTTTACATTGCTGGCTAAATGTCTTGTGTATGTAGTTAACTTTTCCAAATGCTTCATTCCTATTTATTTCTAAATAACTTATTCTAGATAAGCAAAAACCTCTACATTTCATCTGCTTGTGAACATAAATAGTATGTGCAACCACTGTTCTTTTCCTTTCCCTTTATTTATTGATAGGACATACAGCTGTGATTATCGCACGTGTCCGTATTCCAGTGTAACTAATCAAATTTATGTTTCCCACAATTATTGTTTGCTATGTGGGATATCTTAAACATGTGAGTAGTTGAATAGGACTAGTGTATCTATAAAATCTGTTTATGGTTCAGTAAATCAGTACACACAACAGTTGAAGTATCTCCCCATTGAGTTTTGCAAATTTGTGTTCTATTTTGAGCTTGGAATGGTGAATATATTCAGCTAGACTGTATTCAGATGAGAGAGCATCATCAAGCATCATATTTAGGTCTGTGATTTAGAGTTTTGAATAAGACATAAAAGTATCTGTAAAAGTATCTCACTTTGGCCCTTATGTGAATATTGTCTCGTAATTTGTCTTTATTATTCCAGATGGAATGTGCTTGCATGAAAGTGGAGCATGATGCACTTCAGTTCTGTATGTTTTGTTAGTTGCTTTAGTGATTTTTTTCCAATTTGTGTTAAATTGTTTTGCTTCTGTTTGGCTTTACGTGTTGTTAAATTCTTTATGTTTCTGAGAAATAGCTATTGAAACAGAAGATAGTAATAGGATTTGTTCACATGCAAATGCAATATAGTGACTGACTGACATACATGAAGCATTGAAATATCTTACATAAATAGGCAAGCACTATGTGTCTTCCTCTGCCAACAAGGGAGCTGATGCTTGTCATTTCCCTGAGTTCCACATGTCAAATCAATAACAAGATTAGAAGTAAACATTCCTATTCCCCTGCTGTATCTGGTAGATAACGCTTTCTTCTACGTGAGGATGCATTTTAATGCAAAGATGCTGCTTACAGATTTGATTTTAAATCCACAGCGTGAAATGGCCTAATTTTTTAATGTTGTGTGATAATTCCTTACTGCCCACAATGCAAGTTTCCTTCACTGTTTCCATGCTCTGTAATTTCTGATGGTGCAATAAAGCAATCTTTGTTTCAAAGTGGAGGTGGAAAGCCTACTAATTTGCAGCTGGTTGTTTCTTTTTACTTCCAGATGGTAGGAAGAAAAATTGTGGCTCATTTCAGTGCGAGAAATTATTAAGTTAGCAAGACTAGGGTAGGTATTCTTCAGTAATTGGATATGTGATTAAAAAACTGCAGTAAGTGCCACTGCAACACATTCAAAGCTTTTGACACATCCCAGGGTGCATTTGGGATGGTAACAGGTGTGAATTATAAATTTTTAGAAATCTCTCTTCCAGTGAACTGTACCAGGCTTCAAGCAGAGCACCACAGTACACAGGTGCTGGGTTCAGCTGGCACATCCTGTGGAATGCCGTGCATACGCAAGGTCTTTCAAGTGATGGAAAGCTGAAGTAATTGATAGAACTTTAAAACCTGTTACACGAAAATTAGAGGGCTGTGGAACGACCAAGTTGCAGCATGAAATGAATCTGTGGTTCCAGACATTTTCTGGAAAAAAAAGCTCCATGTTCCATCAGTCTCTTCAGAAAGTGTGTGTCCTCTGAGCTCCACTGCCAGTTAGATGCTAAATGTGTCTTAGCTGCTAAAAGGAATTTTTCCATAGGTGTAGACTTCTGGGATTAAAGACAAAATCTGGATGTGTAAAATCTGTTGTGTGAGATATACCGCTTCTATGCAGCGCTCAAGGTGAAAGCCTCATCATGTTTTTTTACTGAATCAACACGAGAAATGAGAAGATCAATACTGTGGACAAGCTACTGGCTAAGTCTAATCAATAATGACATTTTCTCTCTGCCAAAACGTTGTCCATGTTAAGTGCTTTTTTCCTAGTTTGAATATTTCAGGATGTGATCCTCAGGGAGAACTGTAGAAAGGCTTGTACCCTGCCCTGGTTTCAGCTGGGATGAGAGTTCATTTTCTTCTTAGCTGTTACAGTGCTCTGTTCTGTATTGACTCTGAGAATAATGTTGATAACACAGTGAAATTTTAGTTGTTTCTCAGTAGTGCTTACCCCAAGTCAAGGGCTTTTCAGTTTCCCATGATCTGCCAGGGAGCAGGTGCACAAGAAGCTGTGAGGGCTCATAGGCAGGACATCTGACCTAAACTGTCCAAAGGGATAGTCCATACCACAGAACATCATGCCCAGTGTATGAACTGGGGGAAGTTGACTGGTAGAGGCCAATTGCTGCATGGGGATGGGATGGACATCAGATGAGCCATTGTGCATGCTTCTTTTGTCTGTCTTGGGTTTTGTTCTTTTCATTCTCCTTTTCATTATTATTATTGTCACTATTATTATAATTATTATTGTATTTCACTTTGTTTCAATTCATAAAATTTTTTATCTTAACCCATAAGTTTTACTTTTTATTCCTAATTCTCCTCGCACAATGAGGGTGGGTTTAAACCACAACAACTGCTTTCAATACCTTAAAGTTGGTATTGAAGTTCTTAGGAAGGTTTTCAAACAACTTGTTTCTTTGATTGCTTCTTAATCTTGGTGATCAATGGCTTTAAAAATCCATTATTACGGGAATGCTGCTTGCACGCATGTTGCTGAACATTCCAGCGCAAAAACCACATCTTGTTTTCTAATGTTTAAGAGGACTACAAGTTAAACTTTCCTAATAAAACGCACTCATATTTCTCTTTTAGCAAATCTAAGTTTCTGAGACTTGTGTATTTTGTTTTATTAGGAAACCTGAATAATAAAGTAGTCTGTTGGAGCCCCTACTTTGATACAGATTTTTGACCATCTGTTGCCTAGCGGGCAAGTAAACCAATAAAAGAATAATTGGAATTTTCCTGGCTGAATTCTCAGAGCAGCCCTCAGGAAGTCTCACCTTGCTTTTGACCTGTTGGTTTTATTCAACAGACTTTTGTAATTTTTACTTCTTTCTCCATTGGAAAATAAATCTGAGATAACACAAAATAATTGTTGAAACAAGAGTTTGTTTATTTATGCTAAATTTATGCTAGAGGGAGATCTAAAGATGTGATGTTTGTGTTTTGGATAGGTATTTCTAGAAACGGGCTGTTACTGAGAGTTACATGGGGGAAAAATAGCCCAACACCAAATGGATCCTGGTTGGATTGCAGCTAAACCCTTAGAGGATCTTAAATCCAGGATGACACTAAGAGGAACCAATTTCCAGTATAAAGACTTCGGACTTTAAAAAAAAAAGTGCTGTTAGCTGTTAAAAAAAAAAAAGAAGAAGAAGGTGGCAAATCCAGAAATTCATGCATACCTCTTGACTATCATCTGTGATAGAATTAAGGCCTGAATGCCTTGGCACAGAGGTTTAGCATACCTCTGCCTGCTGAATTCAGTCCCATTTAGTCTTTGCTCCTGCCGTGGAGCACTGTGAAGCACACAGAGGACAGGAAATCTTTAATGATACATCCAAAAAACATGATTGAAGTTGTCACAGCTCTGTGGGAGTATGGGTCCAGCTCACACAGACTGCATGACAGGCTGGAAGTTTAGCATGTCCCAATGAAAAGGAGTTTCTCAGCAGGCAGTCTGATAGGAGCCATGTAGCTGACAGGCAGGGTTGGAAAAAATCTGCTCTTGCAGGGTAAGTGGGAAAGCTTTGCCTGCTGTCTGAGTGCCTGAGTGCAAGCTCTTCCTGCAGGGAACATGTTCTTTTCAGGGCAAATTTACTCACCCTGGAATGGGGAATGTGCCTCACCTGGAGCCTTGTCTCACACATGGTAGGCATCTTTCTGGTGGCCAGGAATGTGTGTTTTCATGTAGACTCTGCTGGATAGGGTGTAACAGTTCCCCTGGGTTCATAATACCTGTTTTGGTCATACATAATCTATCCGGGCAGGAAGAGCAAGACCCGGTGTCGGGTGGTGGCAGGAAAGAGTGCTATCGTTCTCCAGTTAAAGTTACTGTCTTTTGAGCTGTGTTTCCCTCTGATACTTTTGTTGGGAAGAGATAATACTGCACCAAACATAAGTAATCATAATAGTCATCTCAGATGGGGGGGAGATACTGATTTCTGTACTTAATCATGTCTGCATTTGGTTCCTGTGCAGTGGATTCCATCCGCTGTTGTGCTGCTCTAGTAACAAGTACTTCCTTGTACACACTTCCCCACATCTTAACTGCTGATATGGGAGTGACTTCAGCATCACTGCTGTAGGGTTGTGATGTTTTTCACTTGCTTACTTGCTATGAGTAAATACTGTCTGAAAGAGCCATGACTATAAATGGACAAAATGTTACTGCCTGCTGCCATTTGCATTCCCATCAGACTGTAGATGTGCCTTGCCTTGCAGGGTGGTGTGAGAGAGACATGGATGATCTTTTTGATGACAGGAAATGTAGAATACTGCCATGAGAATTAGGAGATACTAGCATTTGATTGATTTGGTTCAGTTATATTTAGTTTCCTTTCAATTAATAGAGCATCCTTGTGCGTTATCAAGTGAACTGGGGTTCAGGTAGCCTCACAGACCTTTAATAGTGTTGTGGTTCATCTTACTGAACTATGATGGAAATTCAGAAATGATAAGTGAAAGTTTTCCCTCCCAAAAATCTGGGACCCATCAGGGAAGTATGAGGAGCTTTGATGTTAAGCCAGTGTGGCACAGCTCTGCTGTGGAATACCAGTGGAGGAGCTGATGCTAGGGAAGCACTGAATTCAACTTCAAATTCTGAAGGCAGCTGAAGTCTGCCTTATTTCTTGGCCCAGTGCTTGGATTCAGATCAAGAGTGCACTACAAATCATTCTGACTTCCTGCTTTGGTTCACACTTGTGGAACAGTTTTGGAGCATGTATACTGGACATCTTTCCAATTAAACAATCTGAAGTGGTGGAGAGTACCTCAGGAATTACTGGACATCCAGTCTTTGTGAGCAGAGTAGGGCAAATATGGTTTCCCTAAATATAATCTTGAATTCAGGTACATGCTACCAAGTATTCCACACTATGGATCAACACTTACTGTGCTATAATACTAATGTAAACAAGATTACCTTGCAATTTTTTTGTTCCATTTATTTTTTTCCTATGGCTATATTTTGCATTTCAATGGTCAAAATATTTGATTTTGGGCAGGAATTGGCAGATATCTGATCTCTTAAGTAAAATGAACAAATACTACTCTTTTCATGACATTTGGATATAAGATCTAAGCTTCTGTTGCAACCAAACTATTTTCATGTTTTAAAATTTTGCTCACAAGCCCAACACAAAAAATTTTCTTCATCGTGGCATCTTGAAATTTCTCCTGCTGTTTTGGTGGTATGTGAAGAGTATAAAAAATGATCATGTTTAGAATAGTAAATTACCATCTATAAATATGTAGTGTTCAGGAATCCTCCTGCACTGACTGCAGGTTTTCTCTTGCTGATTGAAATGACAACAAGACATTTGTAATACCTTATGTTTTTCCAGTTGAATTTGATTGAAAAATGTCTTCAGCTTGCATTTTTATGCAAGCTAATTTCTAGAGCACCTAACTCACAGGTGAAGCAGAGCAAAGATTTTTTTTCATCAGTCTTCAAGAATGTGTGGGTTTCTTCTGGTTTAAAAGTCATGTTTATAATTTATTCTATGCATGGCAGAAAAATATAATAATTTATATGAAAGTCTGTCAGAATTTAAAGAAAGACATAAATTAAAAGTTATTTGTGCTTTATTGTCACTTGTCCTGAATATAAAAGGTGACAACAATTTCTTCTGCTGCATTATTGGCACAGAAAAAATGTGGAATTGGAAAGACATGCCCAGGCCACAACACCAATATTCCCACCTTCTATACCTATATATGTTTATATAAAAAGGTGCACAGTAACATTAATGGATAATAGGGTACAGAAATTTGTCCCTGAACAGCTGATTCTCCAGCATTAGCAGCTGGGTTGGAACAAAAGCAGTAACCATCCTAATGCGTTTCCTAACTGAGAAGAAAATATTCCCTGGAGATCATGGAAATTGGTTAATGGCAAACATAAATAATGTAAGAATTTCTGTGCCATAATTTTGGAATGATGAAATGTTTTTTGGAACTTGAGGGTTCACAGGAACACTAAACTGCAGAAGGGAACAGCATGTATCTCTCTAGAAAAATGTAAATGGTTTTACAATAGCAAAAAAGATACAGGACTTCTTGTTGTAAATAAATGGTTCTGTAATTTTTCTCTTGTTAAGAAATTAATAGATACATAATGTATGGCTTTATTCTGATCCTGCTTGTTTGACTCATTGGAAAGACTTAATGCACTTTCAGATTTTCTTGCATAATTAATGGGGACAGATGAGCCAGCAGCACGCCCAGATGGCGGAGAGGGCTAATGATATCCTGGGCTGCACCAGGAGTACTGCCAGCAGGCTGAGGGAGATGATCCTTCTCCTCTACTCAGCACTGGTGAGGCCACACCTGGAGGACTGGCTCCAGTTCTGCACTCCCCAATGCAAAAAATCCCATGGAGCTATTGGAGGGTCCATCCAAGAGCTACTAAGGTGATGAAGAGACTGGAGCATTTCTTCTGTGAGGGTTGGGAGAAACTGGGACTGCTGAGCCTGGAGAAGAGAGGTTTTGTGGGGAGCTCACCAATGTATGTGAATATCTGAAAGGGTAGGTTAGGGATTGATGTTGCAGGTGGCATATGGATGCTGCTGTGTTGCACACTGCCCCTGTCAGATCATTCTTTTCCACCTTTCCATTCATGTTCACTGGCTGGCTAGTATTTTTTCACTTAAGCGGGACATTTTGAGGGCAAGGAATTATTTTCATTTTGCTCTGGTAGCACAATAAGTATTAAATAACTGAAAATAATACAAACAGTAATGGTAATTATTACAGGATATATAAAATACTTTCACATTAGTTTAGTTGTAAATAGTTATATGGTAAATTCTTAAGGGCTTATTACATTTATTTAAAAATAATATATACATGAACCATTTGCTAAATTTTAAATGTATTTTTATATGGGTAATTATTTTCCACCAGAAGTGCCACTCTGTTCAAAGGTCCTAGTCAATAAGAGCCTTTGTTGTCTCTTCATGTAGGACTCCCAGAGAAGTCAGAGTTGGGATGGGCTTATTGCAGGAAGGCTTTTCAAAGGACTAAGAACATACTCAGTAGGAAACTGGAAGCATTACTACTTTTGCTTCTAGCACAATGTTTTGGATTTTTTTATTATTATTATTACTGATCACCATGATTTCTGATATTACTGATTCATCCATGAATGAGGATGTGTTGCATGTCCATATGCAGTAAAACCCTTTTCACACTGGTTATTTAAACTGATACAGAATGTATAAGAACAGGAAGTGAACATTAGTGTTTTGCTAGCACTGGTACAAATCTTCAGGCAGTTTAAACAATACCAAATACAAGACTGTAGAGCAAGCTGTTCTTCTTCATATAAATATGAATAAAGTGTAAAAGTATCTCTTGTCATCATAAAAACATTTTCCCCAGTTTGATTCATTAACATCCCCTTTTCCCAGCATCTGTGGATGCAGTTTCTTTGGGCAGGTGAAATACTGCTTCTTGTGCAGGAGCTGACAGGGCCGATCTTGAATGCTTTGCAAGATAAAGATGTTCTGACATACAGCTGTTCTGGTAGAAATTGATTTTGAAACTGGCTTTGGCCATAGAAGTGAATATATCCATACCTATGTTTGGTATCCATTCATATATTTCTGACAGTCAGCCAAATTGCTCATATGAGTATTTATTTATTATTTAGTATTTATTACTAAACTGACTGTGTTAAAAGCCATTTCAGCTTTTCTTGGTGCAGCAAGGTTATTTTGTGAGCTGATTATATTAACTCAGTCCTTTCCAGGGCAAGTCCAAACCTAACTGGCAGGACATTGATTGTGAGGAATTAGTGTTTGGGTTTGGTAACTAGTGGCAGCAGAGAGCAGTCTCAGTAGGAATCAAAACCACATAGGAGATGCATGTAAATCAGTTTGTTGGAATCTCTTTGGAGGGTGGGTTGGTTGGTTGGTTGGTTGGTTCATTGGTTGGTTGGTTGGTTGGTACTTTTGGAAGAAGCCCCTTGACTCTAGAAATTGGCAAAACAAAACTATTCTTTTCTGAGAAGTGGTTAGGTGAGATATTGCTGTGAAGAAGATCTAATCTTCATGGTTACATTTATTTAAATATTGTTTTACTACTTCTATTCTAGTGAGGTTTGAGGGCTATATTATTATTGAAGAGAGCTGGATCAGCACCATACTAAAATACCTCCGCTTGAAGTCTAAATCACTTTTAAATCACCTTTACTGGTGCTGTGTGAGAATGAACCTAATGACTGTTTTCTTTAGTGGCAAAACCGGTTTAAGAGGTTTCTGCCACACCCTTCATCATGTCTCTAATTGCACAAGTCTTTGAGGGCTGCATAGTAAGCTTTTAGTAGTGGAATGGACTAGGTTTCAAACAAATCTCATTCTTCCTTCTCCTTCTCCTCCTCTTTCTCCTCCTCCTCCTCCTCCTCTCCTTCTCCTTCTCCTTCTCCTCCTCCTCCACCTCCTCCTCCTCCTCCTCCTTCTCCTCCTTCTCCCTCTCCTCATCAATTTAGCACCTCTTCCTCTTTCCTCTTCTAATGCACACAAAATCAGTTCCATTAACTCAGCTGAGGAGGTAGCAAAATGTAATTTCCAAATGGATTTCCTCTGCTTAAAAATGCCTGTCACATTGGAATTTTTCCTCCTCATTTCTGCAGTGTAGAGTGGCATATTTCAGCCTGGCTGAAAATCCAAGTTCTCTGATTTGTGTAGCAAAATGGTGTTAGGGAACTTTTCCAAAGTGTTTAACAATGAAACACATCTTTCTTTATAAAACTAGGTCTCAAACTATTCTTTTCAGTTGCGAGGAAGAGCATAGCAGCAACCAAGGTGATCTCTCTTACCACACAGATCTACCATCACCTGACATTTCCTTTTCATCTTGGAAGATAATAGACCAGTTATGAAGAAGGATGTATTTCACTGTTAAACACAGTGGCAAATGTCAATGGCTTATAAAAATAGAAGTCTAGAAATTATGTAAATATTATCATTGACCATCTTCATCATACTCCAGTGAGTCATGTTATGCTTGGGATGAATTAAAGATTTTTGCATAACTTGAAAATACACAGCACATTATGCATTTAATTTATTGGGGCATTTTGAGATTATGAGCTGACTTAAAGATCTGACTTCTCTTCAAGGACACTGACTCAGACCAGCAAAGGGATGAGCACACTTGCTGTGTTACGCTGTATGGTGTGATTCTGCGTTCTGAATGGGTGTGTTGGGGAGGACACTGGATGTGCTGGACGTAACCCTCTCCATCCTCTGAGAATCTCAGGGTGCTGCACAGGGCTGGTGGTGTTGCAACAGGTCACTTGGGGCCAGAGGGAGCTGTGGTGTGACAAAACCTGTCGTAGAAGGAATAGTGCCCCTCAACTATGAATAGGCAATGGAAGAGAGAGAGGCAGTGCTGCAGCCTGGTTCACACCTGCCAGGCTTCATCACCATAGCCTGGGAGAGGCTGGCTGGGGGAAGCTTCCTGAGGGCTGAAGCACTTCTGTTTGCCTGTTACATGCCTCACTTGATGTCAGATCCATTTCCACCATTTGAACATCTACTCTTTGGGGCATCATCTGGGGATTTGTGTGGAAGTCTAGGCTGGGTTATTACCACACAGAACCATGGCACCTCTGCACTCTGGCAGTAAATGCTCAGTTCGGGGTCCTGAAAGACCTGTAAGGCAGCCACTGCCTCTTAATACAGAGAAGAGCTCATTAATGAGCTACAGGAGAGACTGAACTGTAAAGAGACAAAGCAGCGGTGATACGCAACTGCTTAGATTGGTCAAAGTGTCTGAGAAGCATGAAAGGAAAAAACATCCTCTGCCAACAAGTGCCAAGCTAACAGGACAGAAGAGTGTGAAATACTCAAAGGCAATGCTGTGTTTGACACAGGCTGTTATGAATTGGTCATTGTTGGAAGCTACCTAGAGACTCTGGAAAACAAAGTCTTACGGTATATATAAAAATGGAGGGAGGAAATACATCTTACCTTGAACATAATGGCCAATTCTATGTATTTATCTACAAAGTGATCGAACGGGAGCAATTAGTCACAGCTAAGACAGAAGACAACTGAAAGAGGAACTTCCACAAGAGGGATACAACCCACTGAGAAGTGCAGAAAAATCATGACTGAGCCTTTTTAGAAAGAGTTAAGAGCAGAAGACTAACTTGAAGTACAGCAAGGGGAAATTTTTTTGATTGAACACATCATTGACATGTATAACTCAGCACCAAAGTAAATGTAAAAAGATTTAAGTATTTTAAATTATTTCTAAAAATAAACACTTTTGTAAGTATGCTGTTACTTTTGTGACAGCCTTCAGAATTACATCGGAACTAATAAAGACATTTTCTATATTTATATAAGCATAATAGTAGAAATTTTCCAAGTCAAGTAGAAATCTTCCAAGTCATAAGAGAGTAAATTACTTTTAAGGGAAAAAATTCCCACATGAGAACAGAACTGAAACACAACTGTCAACATCTTGTGGAGTTTTACTCTTTGTGTAATCAATCCAGTATGGTCTATCTCAAAGACATTAAGCTAGATGGATCATTGATCTTGTTTCATTTGTCAAATCCTGATGATCTTGGATGCATTCTTCTCCATTATTTCTTTTTTTTGAAGGAACAGTACTCTAAACGATGAATAGACAATAGAAGGGATTTTTTTTGAGTGGTATCCTTTATCTCTAGTGTCACTGTGAGTAGCAGTGCTTGGACAGGTTATCTGAGCGTCTGATCTTTCAAAGGTCAGTATTTTTAAATGGGTGATTGTTATCTGATATTTTCATTATACTATATGAGAAATAGCATTTAATAAATCTTGTTTTCTTTATAATCACTCATACAGTTATCAGGCTGCATTGATGATTTCATTCTGGTCACCCATAGCAAGTGCCCTTGATAGAATAAAAAAATACCTTCATAAGTAGTGTTCTTTTGGTGAGCATCCTTTTGTCATAGCAAAAATAATACTTTAGGCTTGCAACTGCAATGCTTATGATCATGGTGGTTTCCACTGAGAAAGGCGAATGGGCACACACACCTCCCTGAAGAGGACACAGTACGAAGTACAAACAGGTGCAGGAGCAGAGATGGGGGGCAATAGAGCACAAGTGTCTGAAAGCAGACAATGGAGTATGTTGTGCCTTGGATCTGTAATTTCCTCTCTTTTGAAGTGTGGCTGTATTGGTTTGGGGTGTTTTAATGACTTTTCAGTCACATGGATTCATTGTACAGTGCAAGCGTATGTTGTATTTAGGAACCTGGAGTTTGCAAGGGACTTCCTAGGTCTGCAAGCTCAATTTCTGCTTGTCA
Organism: Acrocephalus scirpaceus scirpaceus; assembly: GCA_910950805.1. Lineage (NCBI taxonomy): Eukaryota > Metazoa > Chordata > Aves > Passeriformes > Sylviidae > Acrocephalus > Acrocephalus scirpaceus. The sequence goes on from OU383775.1 coordinate 44,045,820, forward strand.
TGTACAGCTTTGTGTTCCTGCACCAACCACAAAGTTACCAAGCTTCATCAGGCTCCATTTTAACATAGGCGTTTGGGGTTTTTTTCCCCCAGTTCTGAAAATGGATGGCTGCCCCAAAACTCTTCTCTGAAGCCTGAAGCTTAAAAACCTTATTTTCTCATTTCTAGACTAAATTTTCTTCTTCTTCTTCTTCTTTTTTTTTTTTTTTTTGTGGCACTATTATTATTCTTTATCTAAAGCATTTGGTTTTGGTGGTACTTGTATGCTGATGCATTAACAGGGAGATAATCTGTCACTTTTCAGTCTCCATTCAGTTGTGCCAAGAAAGTCAACCCTTTTATCTTCCTCTGATAAAAAGTCTCTGTTCCCGTGCTGGTTTCAGTAACCTTTTTCTGCTCTTCTTCCAATATGCTTGCATTCTTTAAGCATGGATGTACAGAATGAGGTAGATAATTCCAAATGAGGTCTGATCTGCAGTTTACACAAGTAACATACCCACAGGTCTGCTAAAACCTGAAGATACCTTGATGTGATGGAGCAATGCAGCTGCCTTTCTTTGTGCTTGTGTCACATGGATCAGTTTTAATTATCCTGTGATATACCCACAACACTCTTCTTCTCTGCCAAACTTGCAGTTGATTGTCTCACAAAATATTTTCAGGAAAACTAAGTAACTGGGACTTGCATGGATGTGAGATATGTAAAGGTAGCTAACAGAGTAAGAGAAATGGTTAATTCTTGAAGGAATGGTTTGTTCATTCCCCTAGAGATGGTCACAGGTGGTGTTCCGTGTAGATCTGTGTTGGGCTTGTGCTCTTCCACTTAACTCCTAAATGGCCTGGAAGAGGGAAGCAACTGAGTTTACTAAAGATACAACATTAATTAAGGCAGTAAGTAAGACAGAAGAGCCCCATGGCAACTGGGCAGTAAAGTGTCATTTGGGAATGAGTGTGGGTAAAATCATGCTCAGTCATAGTTTCAAACATTGATGATGGAATATGATGGGATATGCCCTGGTGGTGGATGCAAGATCCAAGAGTTCTGATAGACAGGGCCAAGAATGTGTCAGCTTGGTGGTAGTCAGAAATGCCAGTCAAACCTCCAGCATTATTAGATACAGAGTAGAACATTTCTCTACAATTTCATAAATTTGATTGAACTGCTCTGTGCAGTTTTGATCCTCTTATCTCAAAGCAGATAAAGCAAACAGAAGGTGAGCAGGAAAAAAAGCTGTTAATTAGTATGATTTACCAGTCAAAAAGACTGAGCTTGGGTAAATTATTCAGAGTATCATTAAAATTCAAGTACAACTGAAATTTCCTGTTGGGTTAGCTAACACAGAGAAATTACATCTCGTGTTTCTTCTACAAGACTTTGTACATTGTAGTGATAAGACATTTTGCCTGTCTCTCATTATCTGGAAAGTGTTTTCATGCATCTTAAGAAAAGGAAATGTTATTTTTTATTTACTCCTCTGGAAAACTTAAAAAGCAATGATTCTATTATTAAATCCATCAAAGTAGAGAAGAAATCTCTTTTGTTCATATAAAACTCGAAGGGACTTGCAGAACAGCCAGTTTCACAGGAAAGCAGGCAGACAGTTCCCAAGAGGCGTCATGGAATGTCTGCCCAGCCTGGTGCTGCACTGGGCAGACTGGGGAGGTGCAGAGTGAGTCCAGTTTAGAAATTAGAAGCAGCATAACCCTGAATTCACTGTGTGTTCTGCCTGGACTGCTCTAGATAGCTAGTTGCAGTAGCTCTGGAAAATGCCTTGCTGTACAGCAGTAATATAACCCAAATACACTGGCTGATCTGGGGCTGGGCTGCAGAATTGGTAGGGTCTGTCTGCACTTGCTTGGTTTGATATCAGTGTAAAGGCTGCTCAGACTAAATTTCAAGAGATTTCCTAGCTGCAAGGAAAACAAAATAGTCTTTTTTGTTGTTGTTGGTTGGCAAGCAGAAGAAAGCATTCCTGATTTATGCTGGATTTACTGTTCCTTTCTGTGGTGATGACTTACATTTAGGACCAAATCTGTCTATCAGAGTGTGCTTTGGCAGCGTAGCCACTTGCACTTGGTACAAGTACAATTGCACAACTGTCACAAGGTTTGTGACATTGGAATTGCTGGCCGTTATCAGTCCCTACACCAGGGGATCCATTCCTGTACTCTGAATGCATCACTATTTATCCTCCTAGTGTGTAAATGGTGAGGCAAAAATCTAGCCACAGTGGATAGATCCTTGGAGTTTTGCTGTGAACAATGTTTATTCTGCTTTTACATACCTTTGATGCATTATAAGCTGTGGAAGCATGGAATTAGATAGCTTGGTATGACAATTATAGTACTTCTATGTAATTTAATTGATTTTCACAAAAGGTGTTAGAGTGTGTTACTGCTGTAGATGTAGGAACATTTTTCTGAAATATGTAGTATTCCAGTTTACAGGGCTGGTAGAAAAGTTACATCCCTTTGTAAAACTAAATAAAAAGCTCAGCAGGAAAACCCAGAATCAAATACAAATTCCCTGGCATAAGCTTCCACTCCTGACTAGGCCTTTCTTCCTTCTCCGAAATAAGCATTTATACAATGACATTGACAATTTTGAACTGTAAAAATATTTAGGTTTACTTGCTCGTGGTTAGTATTGAGTTCTGTTTGCCTGCTCAAAACAGACCTTTGAACAGCATTTGTCAAGAACAGCAGAATTCAGAATTAATGATAGTGCAGCTTACTCTTGTCACTCAATACAGCCAGTATCAGACTGGCACCTGAGCTCCTAACTTTAACTCAAGGAGTGCCTGCTCTGCTTTGTTGCAGGTTATGGACACACAGTGCCTTTATCTGATGGGGGAAAGGCCTTCTGCATCATCTACTCTGTCATCGGGATCCCGTTCACGCTGCTGTTCCTGACGGCCGTGGTGCAGCGCATCATTGTGTACGTCACCAGGCGCCCGGTGCTCTACTTCCACATTCGCTGGGGCTTCTCCAAGCAGGTCGTTGCAATCATCCATGCTATGGTCCTCGGCTTTATCACTGTCTCCTGCTTCTTCTTAATCCCAGCAGCAATATTTTCTGTCCTGGAAGATGACTGGAATTTTTTGGAGTCTTTTTACTTTTGTTTCATTTCCCTGAGCACCATTGGCCTCGGAGACTATGTGCCAGGAGAAGGCTACAATCAAAAATTCCGAGAGCTATATAAAATTGGAATTACATGTAAGTGTCAAACTAACCAGCTAAGTAAAAAGCATTTTTTATTAAAAAAAAAATCAACATCAAACTGACAATCAGACTTTCCTCTCCATTCTGTGAATATTGATCATTTGTCAGCTAGCAAACTGGGTGTTAATTTAGGTAGCTCTGTAAAGAGGAAGCTGTTAAGTAAGGTCAATTTTCTTAGTTAAGAAAGAAAAAGCTAAAACTAGAATTCTCTTACTAATAGTAGAATAAAAATCCTCATGTAACTGTTACGAAAATGGTTAGGAGCATCTTGGGCTAACATTTAAGTGCATCACAGAGCCAAGATGATCTGTGTAACCTAAGGTCATCTCATAAGGTTAGATGACAGGTGGACAGAGATGAATCAAGAAGCTGTGGAAAATGAGGCAGAATAGCAAAGTTTCTGACTTCAGTTGTAACAGAAGGTAGCTGAAGCTGGCACTGGTACATACCAGCTGTCAAAGACAGACAAGTAGACTGAGGTGTTAGAAAAGCAAGACCATGGATGCTAAATTTAAATAGTTTCATTATATTTGACACAGAGGAAATCATGGTGATCAGTGATTTTAAGAAAGTGAAGCTTTTTAAGAAGAAAATTACCTTTATGTTGGTATTCTGAGTAAATGTGTGCTGAGGGCAGTATTTTCCAGCAACAGTGTTTTGAAACATCGCAGTTTCTCATACAGCTTCAACCTGAGCAGTCTTCGGGTCATTAGAGGCATCAGTTAAAAGATCTGAACAGCCAAAGCAAACCTTTCCTGTCAGGTCCATTTCTTATGCTGGTCTGCATTTGACTGTGCTTCTGTGCATGGTCTAGCAATCATAATGTAGGCAAAGAGTCTGTTAGCTTGGTTTTGTGTGATACCTGAAGAGAGGTTTCTTCATTCCTTGAATCAGGGCCTTGAACTAGCCAACAGAACACTTCGTTTTATTATCTTGCTAAGCCTGTTACTGTTGCAGATTTCCTCCTCTCCCTGTCATGTTTATCTTATGAATGGTAGCTTTTAATTATTAACTTGCTGATCTGCAGAGTTAATTTGGGGATGCTAAGCAGTGAAGTGAGTGGAAAGTCACACATGGCAAAGGCCTTGTTACAGGCTTGCTGTTCTGAAAACTCAAAATTTGAAGAAAACATTATGGCTCAGATTAAAGCTTTGTCAAGATGTAGAACAATAAGGAAATAAATTGCAGCAAATACTAAAAGGAAAAAGTAGCTTTTTGGTGAAGCTATGACCTTAGACTATCTAATTTCAGTATGTTTTAAGGTTATAACTTTTAAATAACTCTTTCTCCTTTCATGTGAACAATTCAAGGAACCAAATAAAATGTTTTCTTCTGAACCTAAATTTTCTATAAGATAGTTTGGACTTCTACATCAGAAAATGCTTAATGAGTACTACAGGCTTTTCAAGAATTTTTAGGAGAATACAAGTCGTGTTCTAAATCAAGTGGCAATCAACTGGACTGAGTTTCAGAGAAAATTACGAATTCTCAGAGCAGATTTATAGATGCTTTTCAATTGATACAGTTTTGTCAGTTCTTCCTTGTGTTAATGCATAGCTCCCATTTGATGTTACGATATAAAATTTAAAACCAGTTAATAACTTTCAGCTGTAGTGCTGATTTAGATGAGTATTCAGTACTAAAAAATTGATTAATGGTACTTCTGGCAGGAAAAGGAGAGTGTTCCTGCCAGTGAATAATCTGTAACTACAAGTAAAATATTTATGCCTTTAGGTAACAGAACAGTGGCCATATGGAAGTTATAATCATTAATCTGTGTTGATTTTTTAGCACACCTAATGTTCAGCCCTTGGGCGAGTGCGTTCTGCTAGTAGTTACACACTTAGCTTCTACTTGATTTACTTCATTGAAATCATAAAATAACTAAGTAGTCATGCTCCTCATTGAATTGTAATGATCAGAAGTAGGGCTCTTATGAAACACTGAGATTAATAAATATTTGTTTTAACACCTTCCTTTAACCTATACACATGTATGTTTGGAGAGGATAAGAAAAAGAGCACAGTGTGCTGCTGGTCATAGAGATCTCCATCTCCAAAAGTCTCAGTCTATGAGAGCTGACTATTACCTCTAAAAATAAGTCATTCAGTACATGGCTAAAGTCATTTGTAATATATTTTAGATACCACTTCCAGGTTTGAGGTAATCTGTGTACCTTAGTAAAACATCGCAAATATCCCCAAAAGATGGAGTAACTGTGTCAGGTTTTTCAAATTCCAGGAGAAATTTGACAGTAATTTCTCATTTTGGTTTTATTGGTTTTGTACACATTTCCAGTTGCTTTGTTTTTCCAGGTATTTCAGGGTGTTGTATATCTAATAATTTCAGAGGAAAATAATTCCAAAGTTTTCATGAAATAGTTAGTGATTTGTCCTGCTAAACTGATACAAATAACCAATGAGTATAACTAGTTCCCATATTTTTACTTCAGCTTGTAATATGTAGGAATATTGTGGTAAAATTTTGTTTTCCATCTTTTGATCAAAATATTTTAAAGGGCATTTAATCATGAAAGTCATACGTAAGTAGAGGAGTGTGCATGTGGTAAACTTTAGTATTGTGGGGTTTTTTAATACCTTTACGTGGGTTTTTTTTCTTGCACTGTTGTAACAGAATTGAAGCAACTAGTATTACTTTGTCTGTTTGTGTGGGGTCTTGCTGGTTGTAGAATTAAAAAGAAAAAAACCCAAGCATGTCACAGTTCAAAGCTCTGAAATGATGCCATAAAGAAAATTTACATACTAGTCAGAGATGACAGGGGTGAGAAAAGTCACAGGCTCAAAACTGGTCCAGCCTTGCCTGATTTGCTAATAATGAATTTTTTTTACTTTTTTTTTTTCCCCCCCTCAGGTTATCTGTTGATGGGCCTTATCGCAATGTTGGTGGTTCTTGAGACTTTCTGTGAACTCCATGAGCTCAAAAAGTTTAGAAAGTTGTTTTATGTGAAGAAAGACAAGGAAGAGGACCAAGTGCATATAATGGAACATGACCAGCTCTCCTTCTCTTCCATCTCAGACCAAGCAGCCTCCATGAAGGACGATCAGAAGGCAAACGAGCCTTTTGTGAATTCCCAGTCCCCAACTTCCAATGACAGCTCTCTAAACAATTAATACACGGGTATCCATACCGGTGTTTTGGTGCATTTATGCTACTTACCATAAGAAATAGAAAGCCTCATTTTTTTTTCTCAAAATATAAAAGCTGGAAGACTGTGCTACTTTAACAAGGATTCATCAGTTCTGACATAGAAAAGACTTTTGGGAAAAATGTGGGAGCCACCCTGGGAAAAGGGAATAAATGTTAGATGTGGCTGGGAACATAAGGCCATTTTGGTTGAGGGATAAGGATTTAGGTGTACCACGTTCAGAGATGCCAAAGAGAAAGGCTTGCACAAGCAACTTCGTTGAACATCTTTAGGAGACTAGGCCTTCACTGACATCCAGCTCATTGAGTTGCACGCCCCATCTTACAACTGGTTGACAGCAGATTTTGGGATGTGCGCTTTTGATAGTCACAGTTTTAATCCAATAACTAGCATCTTAATCTGGAAAACATTTTCAGAGCAGTATCTCTAGATCTGGTGGAGGAGGGAATATCTAGGTCGTCCCTCTATTACTTGCAAGTGCAAACAATAATTCTAGGAAGGAAAAAACAAGACTGCAGTCCCTCCCTTGCCCATGCCATTTACATCTAAATTTCCTACTTCCTTAAAAGGTCCTCTAATCAGCAGAAAAATGTTGTCCTGAAGAGAGTGTGCCTTGAGTCTTCCCTGCTGTTTGTTTTTTTGTATGAAATACTTTTCTGAGAGATAGCAAAAGCAATTCAAAGCTCTGGATGAGGTGAGACTGTAGGGAAGGAAGACAGATGCATTTCAGTCTTCTGAAATGGGCAGGAGTGGGTATTTAGCTGCGTGGAATGGAATGAAAACGAGTCAGCATATGCCACAGATGACTGGCACAGTCATGTGCTTATGGCATTTCCCTAATAGATGGTTGAAATCTGTTCAGCAGAAGGACTCGGTGCTGTTCCCACAGTCCAGCTCAGCGTGTGCTCTGCTGAGCTGGTGGGTACATGGAGGAACAGAAACAGCATCACCTTTGAACATAGCTCCTATTTCTTCTTTTGCTTTTTTAACTGGTACTCAGAGCACTTTGGAGGAGAAGGGAATGTTTCAGGTCAAAACAATTTTTCAGTTTTTCATATGGCAAGAAAAAAGGAAAAATGTAACATTTGGTTCGGATGGAACCGAATTTTTTTCCCCTTGGGAAAAGTCACTAAAAAGTCTAGATCTCGCTCAACTTCTGAAGCTGGAACCTCTTTGGCTGTAACATGAGAGGTGTTTCAGTCCAGCTACCAGTCACTGTGCTGAATGCAGGGTCCTCAGAGTGAATTTCAGTGAGCATGAGACGAGATTTAAGTGGTTGTAGTACTTTTCTCTTCTGGCCTTAAGAATCTTACGAGAGGGGAATCTTGATAATGCTTTGCAATGAACAAAAGATCCGGAGCACAAATAGCCATATTAGGACAGCCTCCCACATAGGAACAGTGTAGAGGAGAGCCTTTTACCTGCAGTGCAAGCATGCCAGATTGCCTGTAATTTGGCTTTTAGTGTTTAGAGCTGAATAATAATTTACTGTAAAAGAAAAAACATGCAGTGTGTCTAGATTTAGCGCACGTGGGAAAAATACTTGAAAGTAAATAACCCAAAATATACTGTGTTTGAGCTTAATTATAGCTAGCATCAAACAAATTTTTATATCTTTACTGGAAAAACTTACTTTATGGTTAAATCAGCTGAAAGTCTTCAATTGAAATTTATATTTATAGAAAATCAGAGCTAAAGGTTTTGGTTGTTTTGAGTTTTATAGATTAGGTGAGAGCATATTGTGTTTGCATGTTCCCAGGAAAGTGGCTATTTTTATACTGCTTAGGTTAACACAGTTCTATTTATAATGAATGTTTACCAATATATATGTACATATATACATAAATATATTTATATACTGTACATATATCATAAATCACCAGAGTCTAACAGACTTAGCAATGGCATTTTAGATAATTTTCCCCTAGCCTCCTCTTTATACAGTCAATATTTGAAAACTATGGCATTAAGATGACACTGACATAAAATTAAGAGTACTGTACTATAAGAAACATTTATACTATTTTTTTCAGTGGAACTTTATTGTTTTCGGTACCTTAAAATCCAAAATTTCTTTTAATTTCCATGTAATGTTAAGCTCCAAAGGATATGCACAGATGTTAAATGATATACAAAGTTACTTTTGCAGTGTGTACAGAAATGCAAAATGTAGACACATGAAATGAAAGCACAGAATTCAAAGCAGAAGCGACAAACTAAGCAGTATACTGTGATTGTAGGTGAATATTTGTTATTTTAAACTTAAATAAAAAGTCTGGCTTTTGCCTGCCTGCACTATGAAGTGGGACTATTTTCTTTAGCGGTGTGTGTGCTTTGAAGAAATCCTGTCTGCATTTGTGCATCCCTTAGTTAGCCTTCCTCAGCTCAAGGAGGCTCTATTAATGCTAGTATTGTACCTAACCTTGATATTAATTGTGGCTTAGTATTGTGCTGGTTATTCCTTAAAAAAAAAAAAAAAAAAAAAAAAAGAAGAGAAATCCAAGATATGTTTGGTTTTGTTTCAAATGCTGACTGATTATAGCAAATAAAAAAAAAGTGACATAGCATTTATCATGTCCTTATGAACCAGCTGCCTTAATATTTGAGAAATCTGAAAAACTGGTGAAAATAATGGCCCTCATTTCATACAGCTTTTACATCTTCTCATGAAGCCAGCATATGAGTTAAAACTGGAATCCAGATCAGAAGGAGGAAGATTATCATGCAAGAACCTCAGTATAAAGTGCATCCCTTACCTAGAGGCAAACTGTGAAGCAGGTGCGTGTAAACCCAGATGGAGAGCTCGGCTCATGAAGCAATGGTTCTGAAAAAAAGTTGCAAGAGAGCATTAGAAATGCAAGCAAATTACTTGTACACATAAAAGAATTGCCTGGGTTCTGTCCTCACTCTCCTGTCTTCAATTGTTCCAGGCATATGTCCCATTAATGGCTTTATTCCTGTGCTACAGCTGACATTTGCCATCTTCTCTTTGTCTGTCAGTCATGAAATATAAACTTGTTTTATTGTTATTTCAAGGGAAAGAACTGGCAGGATATTCATTGTGTTGGAGGAAAGAAAATGGAAAAACCCACTTGAGTTTTGATTTTGGAGCTGAGTGACAGCCATGTTGTCCCTTAATGAACATGTTCGCTTCCTGAAGTTTCTTCCCAAGGTTCTCCAGTGGCACCTTGTGTGGGTGCTGAAGACTTGCTGGAGGTTGAAATGAGTTATTTTCTAAGTAGGTAACTCTGGAGATTTTGCAGCTTTAATGTCAGCGCTACAAAACCTCCCTAGCTGGGTGCTTATGTCAGAGGAGTTGCATAAGATCAGTAGTTCTGGATTGCATCAAACAGTTGTCTAGTCCAGTGTTCTGTCTCTGGCAATGGCCAGGAACAATATGTGAACTTGTGTAAGGAAGGGACAAGTGTGTAGCAACCATTCCCCGGGATGTTCTTCTAGCTCCCAGCAGTGTGCAGCCCTGGATCCATGACAGTACCTAGGAGGGATGGAAAGTCAGTGTAGGTGTGGTGTGCGGAAGAGATTCTACACTGAGGCCCCTGCTCACTGCTTTGGTCAGTGAGTGGCTGTCCTGCACAGGATCAAATGGAAATTTCCCACAAAGCTGTTCAAGTTAGGTGCTTTGCAGTTAGCAGATAACTTGCATGGGATGGGCTCTTGAAAAAGGGAAGGAAGGGGAAAAGGGAAAGCCTTTTATGCACTGTTGCTTGGACAGTGCTGTCCTCCAGGTAGGTAGGAACTTGCACAGAACCTGTTTGCTAGTGCCAAATCTTGAATCTCCACATTACAATTTGCTTTGTAAACAGTTGCAGAAATGTAGTGAGATGAACCATGAGTTGCTAAAAATACTGCTGCCCTAACATTATTCCATTATTACTCATTCTTCTAGATTCTGCTTTCTACTGAAGCAAAGTGAAGTTACTATAATGGGAAGCAGTGTTATTCCAAGTGTGCACCAGTACAAGAGAACGGGGTTTCTCTTCTCTGCACTACTATCAGTATTGCAGCATATATCAAAAAGTTCCTAGATAGCCAAAAACATTTCTTGTTGCTTGTTTCAAACAGAAACGATATTTTTGAGATCCTGGAGATTGCCTTTGCAAAGCTGTGTCTTGTTTAATGCAGATTAGGTACTTGGTGTATGGAATTTTAATGCCTACCATGTTAGTCTCATCGCTTCCTAAGTTACCATTCTACTTAACCTTTTATCATGGAGTCCTTTATCACAGTTATCTTCAAAGGTCATTGTGTTGCCACTGAGTATGAGGACTGAGATGCAGTTATTTTGCTGGTGGTGATAAAGGTTTGCCAGAGCCATTGCCTTAGCTGATAACAAGACAATTGCACACTCGTGGCAGCTGGGGCCAAATGACAGATTTAGGTAATGAGGAGTGACTGTGGCTGGGCGCAGGTGCACAGGCTGACAGCCAGTGTCAGGGAAAAATCATCTTGGCAAACTGCTAAGTGACCACACAGTTTTCACTGGGCTTCATTGCCTGTCACTAGGAGTTAGAGGAAGGAAGAGCAAGGATGTGTCCAAAAGTCATCTGAAATGAAGTTTAATGGAAGTAAGTTTTTTGCCATTTATCTACAGCTCTCTGTTACTTCAGTCGCACCATATATTCTATGAATCAGGATAATGGTTTGGCATTTGCTCAGTGTAGATGGCTCCTGTGGCCCCTGAGGCAAGTTATGCTTGTTATCCTAACAAGTTTTTTCTGTGTTAAGTTTACTGAGTGTTCAGACCCATGAGCAGGAGGTCAGTGTCACTGCTGAAACCTTCCAAGGGCAAATGTGGCTCGAGGCGCTGCCTGGCCTTGGGTCAGCCTTTAATTTTAGTGCTTAGGCTGTTCGGAAAGAGCAGTGAACTCTCTACCTTAAAAAGTGAGAAACCCACTCTTCTGGGAGGCTTAAAATTCCCCAAGTCCATTTGGTGCTGATCCCAGGGGTTTCATAGTCTTGTGTGTTTAGTGCATATGTGCAAGTATCTGGAGTAGCACATAGAACTGCTACTTCTTCACTCTGTGCCTGATTTTTTTGGAGACTGGCTGACCCCTTATCCTGAATTTCTCTTCTCCGTTTAAGGAACGTGGTTCACAGTATTCTCTGACTGTCCTTAAGCTCTCACTAGTACCTAGCTGGGTACTAGGTGGCAAGGTGAGATTCAGAGAGTAGAAAGGGACTTCATCATCTGCCCTAATGATGGGGACTAGGTGAGGTGACAGGAAAGCCCCATCCCTGCCCATTAGCTTTAGCTGTGGCCACCACTTTATTTCTAAAACCATTTCCAATGTCTGGCACAAAAGGACTGTATGATTCACTCGTCTGCACTGTGCATATCAGCCAGTGCTCGTGCTAATGGTAACATAATGACATAAAAACTAATAGCTCATCTAGAAGAATTAAATTGTTCTATTTTTCTTTTGGAATGCATTGCTACTTTGCTTATGAGCATTAGACTGATTGAATCCTGGCCTGCAATATTATATCTGGACATATTATCCTACAACTGTAAAGCTTCTATCTTGGCCCCACATGGGCAAAAATTAATTAGCATGTTTGCATAAACAGAAGACAGCAAACTGTAGTGTCAGTTTAGATAGGAATTAGCAAATCCTAAATCTGCATTTCTGGGCTGGTTTCCTATTATGGGCAAAGATCTGTTAAATTTGTTCAGCAACTGCCAGCTGTGATTTGAGGCGTACTTTCTGAAGTGAAGTGCAAAAAATATCATTGCCCAGTAATGAAGTACAACATCACCTTTGGGATAAAATCCCTCAAATGTTTAATAGGCTACTTTTGCAGATTAATGCTATTTGCATGGGATAATAAGCCCTGTTTGAAACTTACTGTGCAAAAATGAAAATCCACACTCCATTTAACTCAAATTCCTACTGCATGTTCAGTGAAGAGAAAAATCAATATGAAAGAAGAAAATGACCCTCATTTTGTACCCCCTCTTCTGGGGAGATTGACCTGGTGTTGCTGACCCCACTGAGAGCTGAGAGAACACCCTGGCTTCCTTGACCCGTGCAGAGCGTGAATTCAGGCAGTCTGCCCCTGAAAGGTTTGCAAGCAACATCAATAGACTGGAGAAGGTGGAGTGGTGCAGGGAGAGCAGCTTCCATTGGGAACAAGAGGAGACCACAGGTGCTCTGAGGCCAAAGGTAAGTAGCAAAGATGGCCAGTGAAGGGGGGCCATGGTGGGACTTGGAGGGTCAGGGGCAGTCAGCCCTGCCCCACCACAGCCCCTGGATAGTGCCCAAGGCAGTACGAAGAGAGGAGGAGAATAATTTGACAGCAGGATTATCACAGAGGTGGTGTCAGTAGTACAAAATTTGTCAATCTGTTACAAGCAGGATGTGTGGAGGGAAAAGATGAATTTCTGCCTTTTAAAGGCAGAAATGACCCTTTTGATGCTCTTCCATGGCCTCTTACAGGAACCAAGACACGTCTGCAGTATTAGAGCAGATAGGATTTCCAGATCTGACAGAAACAGTCCCAGCTCTCATCCTCTGTCCCTGCTGCTAATTATCTTCCCTGTTAAAAAAAAAATTCCTGTTTTCTTTGGCTAACTGCACGATTTCTAATTGTTCCAAAACCAGCATTGCTATAGGACTTTGTTCTGTGTTTGTCTGCTAAGTGACAGACCACATTATATTAGCTACCAGCTTGCCCTGAAAAGGTGAGCATCCTTCAAGTGCCCTCTTTAATAGGTGAAGCAGGCCACGCCCCTCTGAGCACTGAACATGAGCATCTTGTCAAAAGCTCAGCTCATTCCCAGTCCAGTTTTTCAACATGCATTTTTCAGCACAGCACTGAAACCAGGGTGCCACATGCCTGCCAGTACCCAGGGTGCTGGCTCTGCAGAGGGTCTGTGCTGTGGCCGTGGAGTAGAAAAGGGAGATGGCATTAGCCACCACACCCCTACCTCCATGCTTTCTCTCTTTTTGGAGACCCCCAGGTATGCCTTCATCCTTCTCCTTACCCATGGAGCACACCTGATACTTGCCCCTACCCCTACTAACCTGGGGGAGATACATGGGAACAAGGAGTCTGTGGCAGCATCTCTGCCCTAGATGGTCCTAAGTGTCTGACACAGAGACATTGATTTTAAACACAGTCTGCTGCACCCTACAAGAGCTAGGAGCTTTGTAAATGCCTCCTAGTCCATCTGCCCAGCCTGCTGTGCAGAAGCTGTTTGCCTCTTGTGTACACCCTTGGGATGCAAGAGGTTGTCAGAGCTCAGAAGAAATGTGGGCAGACTCGCCGGAAGGGTCAATTGCACATTTATTTCAGGCAGTCTCAGAGCACTCATTTTGGGCAATAGGGCTATCTCATCAATCCTCCTGCCCTCCCAGCTGTGCCTCAGGCATCAACAACGTGCTGAAAAGAAATACGGATGTATAAATGCACCCTTGGACTGGAGTGAAGCCCCTTGCAGGGAGGGCATTGCACAGAGAAGGGAGATGTGTTTATATTAACTTCAAGGTGCAGGTCAAAAAAAGAAGTCTTACGTGCACTGGAGCTGCTCCAGGGCTGTAGCACCCCCCTGTGACAGACAGTGCCCCTGTGATGCTCTTGGGGCACTCGTACTGTGGCCCCCTTGGTGCGGTCTAGTTGTTATTAAAATGCAACCCAGGCTGCAATTTCCTATTCGAGATGAGGCAAGAGACTAAACTCCAAGGTACTGAGGTGAGTAAGGCAATGTCCTGAGTCAGGCAGCGAAGTCCCACCTCTAAACAATCCAAAGCCCTGTGAGTATCTGCCAAGCTACTGATAATTTTGATGGTGCAAGTATTGCTACCTCATCTTCTCACAAGGGAGGCTGAGTTGCAGTTTTTGATTTGCAAGTCGTGCATTGAAACATAAACCAATCTCAACATAAGAATTGGTTTTTTAGAAGTTTTAGTCCTGAATGCCCTTAGATGTGAGCTTGGTGACTAAACAGAATAATGTATGATTGGTACACAGACAGGAGACTGACACTAAAAGCTTGAAGAAAAATAGATCCCCTCAGCAAATGGTTACCCAGGACTTTCCCAGCTGCAAAATGTAAGCCTGGATGAAACTCCCAGAGGCAGCTGGAGCAGAGAAGCAGGGATGAATGGAAAGCACACAGCCCTGGTTCAGCAAGATCCCCAATAATATAATATCATTGAATTCCAAGAAACGAGAGGATGTGTATGCACCAAACTGACCTAGAGGACAGCAAAGAGAACAATTTGCTTCTGCTGCTTTTCTACCTTTGTGTCACTATCACTCTTTGCAGCCATTCTGTAATCCGAAAATGTCACCCTTCTTGAATGCAGTACAGGCTTGGTTTTAAATGTTCTCAGAGATGTTACACCAGCAGCACGATGGCGTGCTAATGCTATCATGTTGGCAGCTCCGTGAGGCATTCCCTGAGGTCATGTGGTCAATCTGGCATTTTAATTGCATCTCATCATTTAACCTCACATCTTGTTAGATGTGAGATATAAAATCCGTAGAAAGCCTATGTGTCAAGTATTGCAAGGAATTACCACTCCAATTCAGCCTGTATTTTAGCACCTCTCTCAGAAAGAACCCAATTTATCTGTTTAATGATTTTATAAACCTTTCTGCTTGATAGACCATGGCTCTATCACACTTTAAAAATGCAACAGATTCTGTCCACTTTGTATTTGTGCTATTTTACCAGAGATTAAAGCATTGACACAAACAGTTTATCCAAGAATCAGAAGCATGTATGAGACGTGGAGCTTCTCCCTCAATCTCAAGAGCCCAAATTCATCTCTGTAATGACAAAGTGGTCTCTTAGGGACTATGAGGAAGCAAGAACAGGCAGTGAGATCAGAGGTGATTTTCAATTCCTGTCTTGCTTATATTCAATTCATATTCTCACCCTGATGCAGCAGCCACAGTGCACATTCCCATGGAAGTTTAGCAAACTTAACATAAATTTGTCCTGTTTTGCATCTAAACTTCAAGGCCATGCACAAATCAGAACACTAATTGCTTTTCTTCTGTGTGGTATTGTTTAGCCTCAAACCCAGCTAAGTGGATTACAGGAAGTTATTTGTGACAGTTCAATTTGAGGGACAAATTCAAAACAAATAGAAACTTGGGCTTCATACCAGCTGCAGGTATGTATTTAAGCTACCGTAGAAAATATGTTTTTAACAGGTTTAAGTCTTACTCAGTTATCAGTCCTCTGAGAGATGCTGCTGTCAAATGGTTCAGGCTAAGCACATCCAGCATGTTTAATGGCTGCCAAGACTGGTTCTGAAGGAGATTTTTGCTAAATAGTGCTCCTGCTGAGGAAAAAAGACTTCACGCCCATTTACATTACAGATTAGCCGCTGGGAAATATTCCTGGGTTAAAAATGTGCACTTGAAATAACAGCTCTGTTGGTTATGTGTAAATGGGCTGTACCTTTTCAGGTCTTTATATGCAATTTTTTCTATTTTTTGTCACTTAATAGGATTTGGTTCTCCTGTTCTAATAAAACAAGAAAACCTGGATGAGTGTTCAGCTTGGGAAGGGTACAGATTGGAAGCCATACTTTACAAATAGTCATGGTTTCTGTAGGCAAATTTTCCCCCAGAACGAGAGGATCTCTCCCAACCCAGATCTACTGATGTGTGGAAATCTTTGCAGGACTGGACTTGGGTGAGATTAGAGGAAAAAGCCCCTCACTTGCAAGGACATCTCAACTAGAAATGGCAGTGCCTTTTTTCATAATATTCTTTTTCAGTTTCATGCTCTGTCAGCTGCCAGACATGAGAGTCCTCCTCCATTTTATCTAATGCCACTTAAAATTTCATGGAAAAGAGCAAGCAAAGTTGCTTGCTGGATCACTCTGAGGCCAGGGGGGACACAAATTGGTGCACTGCTGAAAAGTTGTCCCTGTGACACTGAGGCATCCACAGACCCAGACCAACATCCTGGTGCTGGCTGAAAAAGCCATAGTGCCCTAAAGAAGAATAAAATTCAAACAAACCCAAAACGAGCAGCATCAAGCAAGGAAGAGAAAATCTGTCCTGGCACCAAGGGATAACCAGGAACATGGCCTAGCATGAGGTTCAACAGCTAAAGTTTGTGTCACAAACACATGTGACTAAGTCTCCTTTCGACTGGAATTCTGAATAATGCTAAAGCAACTGGAACCCCATATATTACACCATCATTTCCAAACCCAAGAACCATCCCTGTATTCACACAATCTCTTCTGTAAGCTAATCTGACATTATCTTGTAACAGCCAAATACCTTTTCCCAGCATCCCTGTTCAAAGGCTGCTCTGGCACTTTATTTCTGAAAGTTAAGTGTCTTCTTTCCAAGCCAAATTCTTTCAGGGTCAGCATACACCTTAATCTTGTAGCAGCTTTTATCTAAATGGAAATAATTCCTCTCTCTTCCTGTAATTATTGCTCAAATGTAACCCAACCTTCTCTCAGTCTTCTGTTGACATAGCTACACAAGACAGGTTATTTGATCTACCCTTCAGAAACAGAGAAACTCAACTCATGTTTCTGAGTAGCCTTTTTCCCTTTTGTCTGTTTATAATAATCCTTTTGAGAGGCAGCTGATGAGAAGTGCACACTGATAGCTCAGTGAGGCTGTTGTGGTGCCTTAGCCAGTGCCAGGACCTTCCCTGACACCATGGAAAACTTCACACGTGGTATTTCCTGGATCTGTTATCACATCTTTCCTGGCTGTGACACTTACCCTAAGCAGCAGCGTATGGTTTTGCAGTGTAACCAGATCCTCCTCCTCAGCACAAGGCAACACACCTTCTTCTTTGACCCCAGGTGAATTATACCACACTTTTTTTCCCATCACATTTCTACTTTTACTAGCTCCTGGAGTACATAATTCCTCCTATGACAGAATCCAGTTGTCCATCATAAATACAGGCCTTGTCTTGCAGCATAGGCCTGAAGGGAGATGGGCTAAGTTGTGATTTGAGGTACCTCTGTGGGCCGGTAACACCCCTATCAACTGATCTTCTTATGTTGTCCTGTTTGCCCAAGTCCTTAGGTTATTTGTAATTCTTGAAGAACATCCCAACTTTGCAAACAAATTCTTGTGAGTCACTGTACTAAACTCCTCTGTAGAGATGAGGCCAACCAATCTGTGCAATTTTCACATCTGTATGTATTTGTATGTACCAGCCAGATATTTTTATGATCACATATTCTTTTCAGTGAGCATGATGGGCTTTGCTATCTTCCAGACTTACCCCTGCTCATTGATAAAATATAAAAATGAAAAATGCTTGCCATGTGTGGTTCAAAGAAAAAAGGAAGTGTCTTGTGTCTTGATGGATACCCAAACACTGGCTGTACAGGTAGAATACAAGACCTAAAATGGTTTGATCTTTTGGGTGTTTCTGCTTGATATCCTTCCCTTTCTCCCAGTAAGAGGTGTTCACAGAGAACCCAGATCTACCTCTGCTCAAATGAGCAGTGCCTTTTGTTTGCACAATTTCCAACAGGTCCCCAAGTGCTCAAGAGTTAAATGAGATTCCCTACATATGAGAAGTGGGCAGAAGCCTGTCTTACCTTCCCTTGGCTGTGAGGAGGAATACTGGCCAGAGCCCGGGCTGGCTGGTGCCTTCCCATTGCTTGGCAGGCAGTATCGCAGATGGTCCGGAAATCAAACCTCCTTCCACGCTGGCTCATCTCCTTGCCATGGCCATTAATGAATGTGCTTATGCTACTTTTCTCAAAAAGGTCAAACATATGCTGGCTAACAGCTCTCACCAATTCATTTTTCCCCAGTAATGTAGAGTTGCCATTTGTATGCTTTGCTAGTCTGCAGGCTCACTGCAGAATTTGCTTCCCACAGAAGACGGCTGCAGCTCCATGTTCATGCTGCTTTAATAATTTTCTTCCTCGGGGTGAGGGTTTGTTTGTTTGTTTGTTTGTTTGTTTAATCATCTCCTGCTCTGTTGTGCTGAGCTCTTTCTCAGTGCCTCACACTCCCCCACTCTGTTCCAGTGCCTGCTGTTATTCTTGGCACCCGAATCAATGCTAACTGGTATATAATCAGCCTGTGTTTTACCGACCAACATTTGTTCCACTGTCAGCTTTCATTTCAGCTTCTGCTCTGATGCCAGTTACTGTTCTGCTCTCTGGTGTGGAGCTCTGATTGCTCTGTGGGGTGCTGTACACCACTCTTTGGGCCTCTTCTCATCAAGTTCTTGTTTGTATCAGGGAAGTTTGTTGCCAGTGTCCCACCCTCACTTCTTCCTAGTCTGTATACTTGTTCCACTTCCACCCTGTAGCTGCATGTCGCCTCCTCTTGTATTTGCAGGTTCATGTGATTGCAATTCTGCACCGAGTATTTCCTAATTTGAAGCCTAATATGATAAAATATTAAATAAATGGCTCTTGAGAGGCACACTTAGATTATAAGATGACTCTTCGGGTGTTGTGGTATAGAGCTACCATATTACATTCTGCCTGTGATAATGAAAATGCTAAAAACCTATTTTACTTGATGCCCACTTTTCTAAATTTGTATTTTATTGATCACTGGATGCATGTGTTGTGCTGAATCCATAGAAATGTGGCCACCCAGGCATTTATCTATATATTGTCCAAGCTGTGTGGGTCTAGACTGTGTAGATCAGACTTCGATTTTTGCCAATAAGAGGCCACAATTAAAATAAAGGAAATTGGTGTACACAGGAAAGGGCCAGAGTGTTTGGGCTGGTGGGGAAAGGCACAGTGACCAGCACATCAGCCCTGTGGTCAATAAAGCAGGAGAAATGCAATAATGCAGACAGAAGAGCTGGGCTCGTGTGTCACCTATTCTGGACTCCAGGAGTCTTTTTTCTGCAGCATCACATAGCTGGTAAGTTCCAAGCAAACTGGAAGGAGGACACAGTGTATCATCATCCAGAATGTGAGAAAAGCCTGCTGGAAAGAGCTGAGCAGCCAGCAAGGGCACTCACCCCAGAGAGCCAGAATATAAAGGGAAGCTGAATATAATTTTTTTAAAGTTTCCTCAATTTAAGAAGCAAGGAGGTAAAATACCAATAACCAAACAAAAAGAATCACAATTCTTTGCTTTTTTGAATAAGGAAGAGATAGAAGAGTGACCAGGGGATAAAATATTCTGATAAGATGCAGCAGTTCATTTAAAAATAATTAAAGATGACAGCTTGGATCCCAAGATAAGGAAAACTATGGTACGAAAAGGAATCATCAGCTCAGTAAGAGTCTGACAGCTCTTTTGTGTGGCCTGATGTGTTTTCAAAACTAGACAATACTGTCTGTTGGGCAAATACCAATGGAGAGTAAACAAAACTGTATTTTTTTCAACAGATAAAGTAGATATTACCTTAAAGGGTGAGTTAATATTCCTCAATAGACCAAATCCTGCCCCCAAATCATATTCAATGCTATCTTTAAGATGTTGTCATTTTCTTTTAGCTAAACATGTTTGCTAACTTCACTGGATTAACGTGAGTGTACAGGCACAGAGTGGTCTGCAGAGCTCCTTACAGAAAAAAAGTGTGTCCTCTGGGGTTCAGGCAGCTCCATCTCCAACTGGCCTCAATGAGGCCAGGCAGCTGATGTACGTGATGGCAATCAGTGGCTGAATGAGGAGAGGCTGGTTTGAAGGACAAGAGCTTCTCTGCAGAGAGATTAAAAGTAATATCATGAAAACGTAAGGAAAAAACCCCACCTGGTAAAACAAGTCCTGGCAGCTTTAGCTGTGGGAGGGCTTGCAGCAGAGAGTGATAGTGGCTCTCATCAGTGCTGGCGGGTGCAAGAGGTGTGAGCAGCCTTGCAGGCAGACTATCCAGGTCAGTGCATCCATGTATGTTCAATGGCTCTGGCCTCACTCCTGGAAAAAGGTAAGACCCAAGCGTGCATCTCTTGCTCCATGCACTTTTCCCCAGTTCAGGGCCAGAGCTGTGGAGCATCCTGGCCTGATCCAGGAATTCCAGGGCTGGTGAGGGGTTGCAACTGATGCTTGGGGTGGGTGCAGCTGTGAAGGACTGAGGGTGATGCTGGGAAGTGAGACTGAGGAACTGAGACTAGAAAGGAATCAGAGGGCTTTGCTGGAAGCAAGTGTAAGGTAGAAGATCAATTTTCTTTTTAGATTCTCACAAGTGCTGCTTGAAGACCTAGAGAAAAAGGCTAAACTGCCCTGGGACTAAAGGATGAGTTTCCTATCTGAGGGAAATAGCAAGGCAAGGATAAAGCCCTTGTTATGAGAATAGCCAAATAGATTCCTTTGATCTAGCTGGGTTTAAACCTCATTGATATGTTTATTAGCTTCCTCTTATCTGAGCCACATGCCTTCTTGCAGCTGCATTTCCCTTATCACACAGCAGAGGAAAAGACTCAAAATGTCTAAAAAGCATGTCACTTTTTCAAATGCTTCATAAAATCCCAGCTGTCACCCGTATTAATGTCATAAACGATCACTCGTCCATGTCCGTAACTGCCTCAGGTCCTCCTTGCTTTCCCCTTGATTGTCCACTCCTTTCTCCTCCCAGTCTTCCCTTCACCCCTGTCACCCTTCTCCTCTGACCACCTCCAGCTGAACCGTCCCCTTCTGAGGATCTCTTGGGCTCTTCTTTCCTCTGTCCCTGCCCAGTTCACCAAGTGAACGGTAGCTTTAAAACCCATTGGGACACAAACGTGCCTTCATGGTGAGTCTCTGGCACCTTTACAGACCCAGCTTCTCCAGACGCTTCCCAGGAGAAGAAATCTCCCCATTGTGATGCCAAGTGAATACCAAAGAGCTGACTGCTGTGCCAGGTATTAGGGTTGAATGGTCATGAAATTCCAAAATATGAAGCAAACTACAGCAAAATGTAGGCTATTAGAGATTGGAAGTCTGATATGTCCCTACTATGCTTATTTGGGAGAGATTTTTGAATGGGACATCCCCCTGTGGGAAGGTGGAGGTACACGTTGGTGCCCTAAAGCACACCTGTAATGATATGTCTAATCTCCTCCTAAGGCTGGCACTTGCCTGTGTTGAGGTTGAGTGAAATTTCACATAGAAAATGTCTTTCCCACATGCAACGACTCAAGTGCATTTCCTGCTTGGTGGTAACCTGCAAAAGTAGGTCATGAGACACCATGATACCTGTGCAGAGCCTGTGAGAGGAAGATGATCACCTAGGGCTGTGTACAAAGGAGCTGGACAGCCAGGCTGAGTCTTTTTTCTCTCCCTTTCTTTATAGAGTAATTAGCAAAGTTATCCACTGGCTCAAGAAGAGACTGTACCCCCAGGATTTTTCTGTATTGCTAAAGTTTTGTTTCTGCTCTACTAACCAGGGAAAATACTTGACATGGAATAAAGGAGGGAGGGGACAAGGGCAGACTGGTACAAGCTCCTGTGTACTTCTTTACTGAGGCAGCTGCAGAAACTGCCCAGCTTTGCCAAGTCCCTCAACCTTCCTTGTCTGAAGGAAAGCAAGTGGGACAGGGTACAGGCAGGTCACCAAGGTATGGCTGGAGCACAGACATCATTCTCATGGCTATGCTCAGCCAGGGGCTGCTACAAAGGACAACGGGGCAGGAGAGTGTAAACAGGCTTAGATCAGTGTTCTGCATCAACAGAGCTACTTCTGAACACTTTTTCTTGTGCTAGGTCTTCATTAAAACAAAAATAAATAACAAAGTTTGGTTCGTGTGAGGAAGATTGTTTAGATCCCTTGATGTTAAGGTGGTGTTTGGTGGTCCATCCTCCAATCCCATCCAGGCTGACTTTTGAGTTCACCCTCTTGCCCCCTCTGACAAGGGAAGGAAGTCAGATGCACACAGCACAGTTACAACAGCAGGTTTATTGTTCTGCTCCAGACTGTGTTGAGATATTGCTGCATGCATGTTTGACAACTAATCCACAGAGCCCAAATCACATGAGTTGTTTCACCTAGAAATTCCTTTTAACACCTTCCCTTTCCCAAATAACCAACCTGCCTCTATTTAATTTTCACCCACAGGGCTCAGTTTTGTTGATTTGACCTCAGTGACAGCCAGTAAATCAGCACCTCCCAATCTTTTGGGGTTTCACCTAAAAGGAGTTTCCAATGTTCTCGTTTCACTTGCTGAAATGCCTGGTATTTTTTTCTAGTTCCTGTTAGATTACTGCAGTCCCAGGGGTAGCTGGCCAGCTGCTTTTCCTCTTCTGTCCTGTGCAATGTTTGGTGCTTTTCCACACTTTTCTTTAGTTCAGCCTAAGGACTGGTCACCTGTGCACAACCCTTAACAGCTGATACTT
Source organism: Acrocephalus scirpaceus scirpaceus (assembly GCA_910950805.1). Classification (NCBI taxonomy): domain Eukaryota; kingdom Metazoa; phylum Chordata; class Aves; order Passeriformes; family Sylviidae; genus Acrocephalus; species Acrocephalus scirpaceus. The sequence continues at coordinate 44,068,464 of OU383775.1, forward strand.
CCTTCTAAAGACTGCAAAGTATAATCACTTTATGGCTGTATTTAAGTTTGTTGCTTTCAAAAAATGGTGGTTTCAATTCTCTATTCTACCAAGATACTAAGGCTGAGTGAAAGGAAAAAAGGCAAAATACTGAATCCTGTGAACTCTGTGTGTGGAACACCAGTCTGTCCCAAGCTGTTCAGCTGGCATTAACAGTACATACACCCAGCTTCAAGGTTTCACACATTTGCAACTTTTTCTGGCTAAAAAATACTGCCTTCAAACCCAGACCAGACTTCATGATAAATACCTGGTGTTCACTGGAAGAAGTAATGCTTTTTCAGACACTGTCAGCTCTAAGCCTTCATCAGCTCAGCAGCTGGGCAATTTGCTTTTTATACTCTCTATGGCCTCGCTTGCTCTCTGTGCCCTGTGTTTGCTGTGGGACCAATTGTACATCACTCGACAGAGATCACCAGGGCTCTTGGGCAGAAGAATCTATTGCTTTGATTGTTGGCCTTGAAGTCAGCAAAAAAGAAACCACTCTTAGGACTTTCTGCCCATGTCTGTAGCAATCTGACATGCTGATTTACTTTCTAATGTGTTTGGGCACAAGCACTGCACAGAGTTGGCAGAGCTGGGTGAGGTCCTATGGAAGCAGATGGTGGAGCAGGAGCGTTTGAAAGCTGAGCTTACAAGCTGAAGGAAGCAGGAGAGGAGAAGAAAGATACAGAATGGTACACCAAGGGAAGAAAGACTGGAAATAGGGACCATGCCAAAAGGGGCCACAAGGAAGTAAGACACAGAGAGAAGGGGCAATGATTTGAGCTTTTATAGATCACATGGACAGAAAGACTTTAATTGTCTGTAATTTACTGTTGCCAGTGAGAGCTTCTGGAAGAAAAGTGCATGAATCTTGTTGTTTTTCTTCATAGGAAGATGCAATTTTGAGGGTCAAACCTTGCAAAACCCATGTTCTAAGCCTTTATGAGAGGGAGGTGTCTGGCAATTAAATGGTGACATCAGGCAAGAAACTGCCTTCAGGCACTGAGCTCCCACCTGAATCACTGCTTTGACATGGTGACAGCTCTTGGGAACAGACAAAAGGCTGCCTCATTTTAGAATTACTGTGTATAACCACCCAGTAAGTGTGGTGTATTTGCTTCTGCTAGCCACAAACAGAACCATAAATAAAAAGTTTGCCTGAGTATATGGGCCATGAGTAGTGAACATCCACCACCACCTGAGTCCTTCCCTCTGTGACACAGCCTGCTTGAGTCTACTTCTCCCACAGCATGAGCTGCACTCAACTGTTTGTGCAGAAGCCAAAACACCTCATTTTGCTGTGTGGACAAATCCTATCATTTATTTTCCCTATTTTCTGATGTAAGACTTACAAAGGCACTCAACACTCAAACACACCACTACTAAATAGCTAAGAACTGGGCTTCAAAGCTAACCCAGTGCCTAGGTGAGGTGGCACTGGGTTATGAGAGGGCTGGTGCTCCCTTGCACAATGCAAATACTGCAATCCTTTGTGGTTCTCACTGCTAGTTTGCCTACAATACCTGAATTAGTCTGAGTGTCACCATGCCCACAGCACATCTGCCTTTATAGAACTCTATCATTATCATGTGTTACATATTTGTATAATGTGGGTGCTCTATAAGGAGAAATCTCACCTGTCTGAAGCTGACCAATTTCTCTTTATCCTCCACTTAGAAAGGGAGAGAAAGTCCCTCAACACCAGATTTCTGTGGCAGTTAATGTACACTTATTTTTTTTTATGTACTCAGACATTGCAGTGTGAGTGTGCAGAAAAACACAAAAGAAGCAACAGTTTTCCTTTCATGAAAAAAACCTCCAGAAATAGTGTGGTCAGACTAGACAATGAAGGTGAGATAAAACACTGAATAACTGTATTAAGCAAGCTCCTACTTTGTTCAGTGTACAAATGGGTCCCACAGGAGAAAGCAAAACAAAAAGCAAGTGGAAACCTGTAATTCAATACACTGTTTGAAAAAATGACCTCAGCTGTAATATTTCCTAGCATCCAGATGGTTCAACCAATATTACAGGACCATAAATGTCACAGGCTGTGTTTTATTTTACTCATAATCCAAGAAAAGGGAAGGAGAAAAGAGATTTGTTGCAGGTGTGTTCAGTAGAAATTCTTTACAATGGTAAACGGCTGATATGCCAGGAGATGGTCAGGCTTAAATTTATACCACTCCCCCCAGAACCGTAGGACAGGATAATGCCTGCACTGCCAATGCCATGAAGTTTGCTACACATTTGGCATAACGGGTAAAAGAAAGATTGTATGTAAAAGTGATGCAGCTGAAGCAACAGCAAAACAGCATTTTGGGAACTGCTTTCAGTGTGGGAAATCATAGGATATAAGTGACAGGACTGGATCAACAGAAGGGCTAGAGGAAGAGGCATGGAGAAGTTCCACGTGGGTCTGGTTTGTCTGTTCATCCCTTGCCTCCTCTCTACAATCTCTCATACAACAGATTACTGTTCTCTGCTGCCTGCAGTCTGGGTGGGGTTGCTAATGGAATGGGGTTCTTCCTCCTGGTTTGATGACTGAGCAGAAAATGAAAAGAAGGAAGTACTTTAATCTGAAAGGAAAAGTTCAGCTTTGTGGGTTCTTGACAAGACAGTTTGGTATGAAAAGTAATCCTTTTGTGAGGGGAAGTTTTTAGTTACACCTTTCTTTATTGTTAACAACAGATTAGTACAATTATAAATTTGATCTTTTAAAGTTAATTAAAAGAATTAAAAATATATACTATTCAAAATAACCCCTTCTGATAAAAAAAAAAATGTTCTTAGTTCCATTTTTTTTCAATGTGTTCAAAACTAGCCACTTAATTTGACCAAAACTCATTGACAAAGTTCTCCTGAGGCATCTTTGAACACTGGAAAGGCTATATGAGGTGTCAAATAGCAATGGCCACCTTCCTTCCTATTGTATTAGCCCACCTGACTCAAAAAATTAGTATGAGTGCCTCTTCTCTGGATAAAAATGCTTCTTTTTCCTCCTTTGCAGAAAGAGCAAGGAAGCATATTAACTGGGCATGGCCACAGTCTTGAGGGAGGGTGTTGTCACCAGTCTCATATCTTTTTCCAGCTTTAGTGTTAGCAGGTATCACCCAAGTCTTACCTGATCACCTTGAACACTTTGCTGTTCCCTGCCCTTGCCCTCAAAAGGTGACACCTGCAGAGGGCAGAGGTTTGGTTCTGCGTCTTACCTGAGTGCTTTTATCCTCCATCAGGTCCTCAGTACCAGTCTGGACCAGAGCCTTTACACCTTGACTTCTCTCAATTAGTTGAGCATACAGGATGCCATAACTTCTTTCCACGTAGATGGTTTTACTTACTTATGAAAAAAAAATTATACTGGCCTCATCACTTTGGAGGGAAGGTGTGTCTCCACCTTCACTTAGCCCAAGTGCTGTGCACATTTTCTTATATAAATGGGTTTTTATCTTCACGTAATCAATAGGCTGAAGTTTTCAGATGCTCTTACCTTGTTAACCTTTACCAGACAGATAAGTTACCTTTTAGTTTAAATATTAGAAGGATGATTCTTGTCAAAATGTTGCCAGGCTGCTCACTGACTGCCCAGGCCAACACTGTCCTGGTTTCACTTTCAAAGGCCCACTGTCCTTCTGATGCTTGGGTCATGTGCTGGTCACCTCAGTGCTCTTCTTCAATTTTAGCATGGATCTTGCATTCTGTTTGACCTGCCAGCAGGTATTTCCATCCTTTAGTAGCAGCTAAGACACAAGTCCCAATCCCCACACCTGTTTCTCATAGGTAGGCTGATCAGCCACCTTAATTTTCTTTTTCCAGAAGAGCATGGGTCAAAGTCTATGGAATATGGAAGTAACTTGGAGATCAGTGGAAGTCATGTATTATCTCTACTTGTTTTCTGTGTTACTTAATATTCATAGATTATTTGCATATACCTAATAATCAGGAAGAAGTTCTCCTACTGGAGAAAAAAAGGAGATCAAAACATGCAGCTGATGTAGAAGTCTGGAAATATATAGTCAGAAACTGGGCTCATGTGTATACAGTGTATAAAAGTGGCATATGAAAATAGGATTTATAAATCCCATTAGCTCTTGAGAAGCATGTCTTCTGGGGTTGCACTTTCCATTGCAAATTTCATTTTTTATGTATACATATCATAAAAAGATATTTTCAAGTGCCTCAAGTGAGAAAGCAGCCTTAGAAAAACCTTAGAAAAACCTTACTTGTGGTTTTTAGAAGTCTAAATTATCTATTGAGTGTCTAATGAAGATTTGGAATAACAAACTCTGACAAACAATTTGATCTATGTAATATGTGGAAACTCTTTCACAAACCCCACTCCCACTGATTAAAAAAAAAAAAGTCAACATGCTGGGGTATCATTTTCAGTTTGCCATTAATCTGAATCTATAAATGTGTTGGGATTCCATTTTTTTTCTTTAACTGACACTCAAAATTAAAAGGAAAAAGGTGGACCTTGACTGAATCACCAGCTGGTGAAAGGCAGAAGAGATCAGCGCTTTGCACAGATGTGATGTTATCTGCTGTAATTACTGACAAATAGAAAGGGGAGGGATGGAGTGCTCCTGGCTCAGTGATGGGACTTCCTGCCAGGGTGTCTGCAACCATGCCCAAATCAGGGGAAGGATGGAGATGAGCAGCTCCTTTGAAAGGATCTGCATTGGATCCTGAAAGGGGAATTTCAGGTCACATACCATAAGGCTGTCCCTGCCTACGGCAAAACACCTGTCAGATCTCTAAATATTATTTTTCCAAACAAAGTGTGGCCACTGGCTCAGGATTATTCTGTGTCTGCTAGACAGAATTACCTAATAATATATGTTTTTACTTTAAAAATTAATTTCTACAGCTACCTATGAGCAAAGCATGATCACACTACAGTTTTGTGGAGAAGAAGAATGTGGTTCTGGAAAAAAACAAGAGCTCAGGAGTAACACTCAAAAAGCAAATGTGCTACAGGAAATTGAGTGAGGGAGGGTTATGTCACAAAACCCCCCATGTTAATAAATAATCTTAAAATAATTATTTTGATATTTAAATATTGTAATTGTTTTAGAATGGTTATACCTACAAGTACTTATTTAACATATTGATATCCCTATTAACACACATATATTACATATATGTATAAATATATATGTCATTGTTATTTTTTACTTTCTATTTTTACTGTATTTTACTTATTTAGAATCTAAAGCCATTTGCATAATAGAAGCATGAGCAGAGTATTTAGTCAAGATACTAAACTGCCCAGTACCATTATGGACCTGTTTCAAATTCTGTTAGAATATTTAATTTTTAACAAACAACAACAACAGTCCATGATCAATGAATATTAAAGACAAAGAGAGGGACTGAAATCTGATTAATTCATGGATTTGTGTTTTGTCTCCTGAGGAAAGGGGAATCACACAGTCCACTTCTCTGATGTGCATGGTGGCACTTTTCAAATACCTTCAAATACCTGTGACAATGAAGAAACTACCTGGTCCTGTACCAAAGGATGTATAAGCAGAGAAATATCACATGAGCAGAGAGAATATACTCTTTCTGTACAGGTTAATAATACCACCACTACAGGAATAAAATAACCTGCTCTAGAGTTAATACTCTTTTGTGCTATACTTTGCTCAAGAGAGTTTAAGAAAAAATTGAAAATGGCAGGAGAAAGATAAAATTTAATCTATTTGCTTATTTCAGTGGAAGGTTAAGAGGTAACTTGATCATGGTCCACAGGTATGTGAATAAGAAAGGGATTATAATACTTAGGGAGAAAAGCTCACATAAAAATAGAAATCTTCAGTGGTTTAGTGATAAACTATCACATCTCTATTTCCTGAAAAACTGGAAGTCAGAGAACTTCTGCAACTTAGTCTGTAATCTACTAATACAGATGTGAAGCAATTCTGAAATCCTTATCTCATGATGGTTCAAAGAAATATTAAGTTGTTAAACTAATGGCATCAGGAATAATGTAAACAGGAGCATCCAAGTATAAAAATAATTTATCTCTCCAGCTTAAAGCAGAGTCTCTAAAGACCGTCCTTTAATTCTTAGTCTTCTTCAAACATAAATCAGATTTATTTCTGGACTAAGCTAAGCAGTCATTCTTCTGGCTGAAGTGTTTCCCTATACCTTCAAAACCTGCATTTCAGGGATTCATGAGAAGCATTGGAGGCCAGGAGAATGTTAGTATAGAAAGGCACAAGGAAATTTGTACGCTTCATCAAGTAGCATTTTCAGAAATCTGTTTGGGTCATAAAGATCTCTTGTTTACAGTTTCTTTTGGAGCTGTGTGCTCAAATAAACAACATACAGATGAAGACCTGGGTTTGTTTATTCTCCTGCAGGCTGGTGGCTGAGGAGAAGTCTCCAGAGACACAAGAGACACTAGAATTCAAGTAACTTTAAAACCTACAGCTGTTAATAGAGCTCTACAAAGTTTTTCCCAAAAAGTACTAGTATAGATCCTAAACATGACATGCACTTCATCTCAGTCATATGGATGGAAAATAAGTCGAAGCAACTCAAAAACTTACTGTAGGTTGTTTTCATCAAATGTAGATTGCACATCTCTGATGGGCAAGGTCTGGCAGAAAGGTTTTTTCTGTCATATACAAACTACAGCCTCATTGAATGTATACTTTAAGATACATTAATATACTTTAAGATACACCTGTTTTATGCCCAAAGTTATCCTTTATGCAGGTCTGCAGCAGTCAGTTTGTGATTATTTGTGGCCAGGATGATTTCTCTGTGTATTTTCTGAAAGTACAGATTATCAGGCTAGTCTCTTGTGAAAGTGCTACCTATGCATGACACATTTTCAGTCAGATATGTATGATCTGAGGCTAATTAAACACCTGCTATCTGTACTTCTGTTAAAAGTGACTCCCTGATGTTTCTTGCTGTCTTTCACTTGCAATCATGTGAACTCGAAAGGCATTGGCTTTTTCTCTCTCTTTGATATCATACAATTTATATTCGTATCTTGCAGAATGATTATCTGCAGAATTGATGTGCTGGCTCTGAAAATTGCACCTAACTCATGAAAGCTGCAATTGATTTTAAAATGGTGACTATTCTCAGTCACTGTGATCTCTGATCAGGCTTGAATACACTGAACTTTTCTAAATTTGCTGGGCATCTCTGTAAAAGTGTTTCACTAATGGTAAGCTAAGGTTATCATTTGGAAATTTTAATGGGTCTGTGACCTCCCATGGTATCACAGTCATTGCCTGCCATGTTTCAGATCTTTAGCCTCCTTTATCCTGCTTTTGCCTTTAGCATCAGGAGCTATATACACCTGTGAGAGAGCAAAATGTATTAATCTAAGCGCCCCTGAATCTTGAGTCCTGAAGAGTTTTGCGGAAGAGCTCAAGCCAACACAAACTAGTTCAATTTAACAGTGTGATGTCTTGTAGAGAAACCCAACCAGCAAAATGAAGTCTGCCTGCCAGGAAGCTCTGTGAAATCTTCTTATTTTGTATCTTGCACTTCAGGACTCTGAACTGGGGGTGAGGGAGCAATTAAAAACCTAGTGACTGGACTCACTACTCAGCACAGCCTTGACCAAAACCTCCTTGTAACCCTAGCTTCCCTATCAGAGCATGGCAAAATGACTCCTCAGTGCTTTAGCTTTGCCTCAGGCCTGGGATTTCTCTGGTAAATGTTATGCTGGAGTGTTTGCCTGAGCTGAAAATACAGCGAGTGCTGTTCTGCTGTGGCTGGTATTTCTACTCCAGTGAGTTGCACTGGTATTTCAGAGTGCAAACGCGCAGTGTTGTGTTGGTTGTTGCCTTCTTACATTTTCTGGGGTGTTTTGGTTTTCTTTGGCCAGAACCTTCACAAAAGTCAAAATAGCTTTTCTCACACTCCTTTCAGAGCTTGCCATGGCTTTGTTGCAGTAGCCAGCCACGTGAATACTCTCTTTGCAGTGACTATGATCCTTTTCTTGCCAGCCCTAAACAGCTACAAACTGTTAGCTATGGGCATTCTGTGTTTGGTACAATCAAACCCAGTGTAACAGAACGGATGTATCTGGAAAATTCTCTCTCCTTTAGTGATAATTGGAGTTGCAGTGTCCAGTCTTGTGCATAAATTTGCTGCAGTAGGGCCCAAACATTACAATGTTACCTTCTCTTGCAATGTAGGTAACATGGGAGGTCACTCTCCAGAAATGTGGGTTAGTCCAGACAGGCTGGTGATACCTGGACATTCAGAGAAGCAAAACTTTTGCTGCAGCGAGAACTTTGGTTCTCTGCAGGCCTTTTCTCTTAAGATTATCAGACATACAGTGAATGGACAAGCAAGATACTGCATGAACTTGAAATAAAAAAACCAACTTATGTAATACATTCATTACTAGGTACTTAATTAATTACCAGGTACCAGGTATTTAATTGTTAGCAACACAAAGGACGTGGTTGCCTGGTGAATTTGTACCTTCCAAAACAAAAATTATTGACAGTTAGCCAAATGTCTGTAAAGATTTCTGTTAATATTATACATAAAACATTCTTCAAGAATCATGTAGCTATAGGAGAAACAATTTTTTAAAAAGTGTTTATTGAATCAAAGTGTTTGCATTTGAAACTGACTTTAAAATTGTAATATAATTTCTAGCTTTTGTGAACAGACTGAAGTGAAACCAATGCTGTATCTCAGATTTCTGCTCTTCCCATGAATGAATATTACTGATAAGTATTTCACAAGTGGCAGACTGCAGTGTGAATGGGTTTTACAGTTCTGTCCCTTTGCTAGAGCATTCTTCAGCAGCATAGACTTTGGACAGTTGACTTAGTTTCATCAGCAGTAAACTAGTTAAGTTAGTCTTGTCTGAAACTGTTCAGTGATTTGAAACAGAGGACTGTTGTGCTACAACAAAAATAATCCATAAATCTGTTGTGATTATTAAAAAAATAATGTTATCATAATCTTGGACTTAATATTTTTGTATTTACAGTTGATTTTTTTTTGTTTAAATGAACATTGTTTTCTGAATTAAAGCAGAATAAAAATGCTCACTCTAGATACTTCGGTCCAAAGAGAAGAGTAAGGAACTGTGAACTCCATTTGCTTAACCAGATTTTTAGACAGCTTTCATATCTTCCTCTCTTTGCTTGTCTTTTAAATAAGATCATTACCTCCCATTGCCTTAAAAGACCTTTTGATCTTGGAAATGTGAAGGATTGCATTCAGGATAGCTGGAGATTGCACAGTCTCAAAAAGACTTAGGGGAGAGCAGTACTAGAAAAACTTACATATAAAGGGATAATCTTTCTTTGGTATTCAGGTTAAGACTGGCCAAAAAGCTCCAAATGTAGTTTTTTTTTATCCAGATGCCAATTTGACTTACAGTTCATACAAACATACCTTAGCCATTTGTAAAGGTTTAAAATTCAAACCAGGCAGAAACATTAAATTGTGTAGTGGTTTCACGTTCACCGAGTTCTGTTTGCTAAATTTAGTGTAGTGGTCTAAATATTTTCTTGCTGTGAGATAGGATTATGAGGAAAGAAGGCAAAACAAGCCTAACTTAAAGATAAAAACAGATAGATTTATTACCACACACCAAAACAAAGGAAAAAAGAGAGAATGATTAAAAAAATATAATAAAAGCTTTCAAAGCACTCCCCTCCTCTCACTAATGGTTCACTTTCCCACATACAACATAAAGAGACAAAACTTGTAATTTTCAGTCAGTTTCACCATTTAAAAATAATCTTTCTTCAGTTCTTTAGGGAAAGGAGTCTCTCTTAGAAAACTTCCATGGAGAATTCCCACTGACAACATAGAACAGTTCTCTCATGGGTCTCACCTCTCACAAAGACAGCCAGCCAGGAACCTGCCTTTGGGGAGTCCTTCTCAACAGCAGCTTTCCCAACACTGCACATGGGCCATACCTACTTATTAGGGATACTGTTTAAGAATGCTTCTTCTAGTATAAAATAAAGAGTCTCTTCTTCTATCTCCAAAATCATCTTCATCTCAAAACAAAAGATTTCCTTTTCCTTAGGAGCAGAGGGGTTTTTATCACTTCCAACTAGAGCTTTGCATCCCCCCTAAACAGCATTCATGTTATGGGAAATAATCCATTCTCCAGAGTTTACTAAAGACATCCAGCCAAACTAGGCCACTCCTCTTCCTCTGTCTTACTAGCCTTTTCACTCTCTCTTCACTGACTTCAGTTCCATGCTGTGTCTCCTTATCATTCCATCACTTTGTCTATCCTCACCCCAGGAAGGGCCAGTGCTGTGGAAGTTCCATCTGCTGGCAGGAACGAGTAAACATTCCTGCCCAGGCCTGCGGTGGTCACGTTATCCTGCCCTGCGGTAGCAGCAAAAATCTCACAGCCATGGTGGTGGGGAAAGGCCCAAAAGAGGCAGCCAGGATCTCAGTAGTTAAGCAGACTGATGGATGCCTTCCCCTTCCACCCCTCGGTCTCATCTGTGGTGGCCCAAGCTTGGAGATGCTCCCCCAGGAAAGGGAACATCTCTCCCCAGCCCTGGCCAGCGAGCGAGCAGCTGCCGGGCGAGTTCAACACTCGCTTGTTGTTAATAGTTGGGGCTTTTTCCTCCCCTCCCCTGGTGCCACCAGCCAAGCCATGGCCTGGCCCCGCAATCCCGGTTGGCAGCGGGGCCTGACCCGGCCCGTGCGGCTGCTGCATGATGTTACCTCCTGCCAGGCCAGGAGAGAAAAGAAGGCAGCCTCCCAAAGTCCTCCTGAATTTAGGCCATGTTACCCAGAGGCGTACACCTATATCCAATTGGCCAATCTGGCTGTCAGTTTTAAGGAAGACCACTAATTGGTTTTTCCATTCATGCTAAACCAATATACCACTGAAGACAGTGGAGATTGGCACAGAGATTTAAATGGATCAGGGCTTCATGGAATAAAAATCTGACATGAGTTTGCCAGGTGAACACTAAAGATCCAGCCTGAAAATCTGTATGGTATTTGTTGCAGTTTTTCTATTTCCACCCAAAGTACCATTTAAATGAAGCATACATTAAAGCATCCATAGGCAACACAATATTGCAATTTCATGGTCTGTCACAATGTCAAGGCTTCCTATATGATGGTGTTTGGTTTGCAAAAGTAATACTATCTGAATGCTTTTTTTTTTTAGCAGCACAGAGGCTACTGATGCTGCAAAACTATCTTCAGTGTGGTTTTCATTCTACTGCTGGCTCCAGGCTAGATTAGAGGTTGGAGTATTTTGGGGCAAAGCCAAATAGTTAGGAACTGTAGCAGCTCCTCACAGTCATCTGAGGCTGAGGCAGTGACAGGAAAACTGTATCCTCTGCAGCTTTAATCTGTTTGAGCCATGAGCTCATCCTTTCTGACTCATCTGCTGAGTACTTTCCAGCTCCTACAACAGGCACAGGAGTTGGTTTAGCAACTTGCACAGCTTTGGTTCACTCTGCAAGCAGGTTCATCCCATGATCTGAAGGAGGAAGGTCCTGTGCAAAGCACTGCCTATAAACACATGCCACCACCCACAAGAGAGTGTGCAGTTAGCACACCATGGTAAAGCTGCAAGAGGAATAGTAACTCTCTTCCTTCTTGATTTCCAAAAGTTTTTTTTCCAACCCCCTATTATACTCTGGTGTATAATAATTTTAAGAGCAACACCTCCCCTCACCATACTGAACAGCCACTGCTACACAAGTAACCCAAAAGTTAATTAAATTGTGCTTAATCAAAAAGTAAAAACTCACTGTCCAGGATATGCCAGTCATCTGCTTCATCTATTCTATTTCTTGTTTGGAAGACTGCAGTGTCTCCAAATTCCTGCTCCTGCTTCAGAGTACCATGAAGAAAGGCAATAAAATTCATCCAGGTATAATATTCTGTGCTATAGGCAGATATTACCATTATACTTTTAAATATCTTTCTGTCTTTATACAGAACACATTAAACTCAAAATTATGCATTATTTTTATATGATGAAAATTAATGAAAACATGGCTCAAGTATGGGCTTATACTGGCATGAAATAACTGAATGACAGGACTCCTTTTGATAATACAACTTTTAAATTTTTTTACTTCACTCCATCACAGCGCTTTAACTTCATCCTCCCTCAGATAATGCTATTTGAGTAAAGGGCTGTTTCCATGAAAGATCTTGTGACTAGGAAAAGTTATATTAAAATGACACCACTAACAGAAAGGCAGCATAGTTCCTTCTTTCACATGTAATGTTTGCAGTTCAAAACCCTTGAGCTGGTTATATACTTTGGAACCAGTTTGTTTCATGACTTTAAAAATCCCAGTGTTTTGCTTTCTAATACCTTAAAATAGGCAGGATAGTTTAGCTTAATGATCCCTCGGAAGCTGATGAGTATTCAGTTAGACTCAAAGCTATATCCCAACAAATTTCAGGGGAAAGTGGGCTGGGATACCCTTCTAAAGAGTTTGAGTGACCCAACACTCAGCTGGGATAGTCTTGAGGAAAAAAACCCCATAACTTTTCATGAATTTGCAAATGGACCTGTAGAAGACAAGTGCTGAAAAGCAAGACTCTCCTGGCAGAAGTAACCAGCATGCAGTCTAGGCAGAAGAGGGGACACTGCATAAAAAGATGCTTGCTGCACACATCAATACTGATTCATCTCACAGAAATATGGAGAGACATTTTAACAGGTATTTTTAGGATTTGTCTTGGTTTGCAGACCTAACCACAGTCCAGCCACTGGGAGTGAGTGCACTGGTTTTAATTCAAGCAGTAAGGAGAACTTGACAAGTAAGATAGAGATCATGGATATTGAAAAATAAATGCTCTTATGAATCCTAGTAAGAGCAAGTAAGAGTCTTCAAATTAAAATAAACTATTTTCTCAGAAATAAATCTTATCTCTGTCTATTTCCCAGCATTTCTATCTATATCAATGTGAACACCATATTATGAATGATCATTGAGAACCTGTCTGTCCATTTTATTATTGTAAGTGAACTATGGGTATAGTGATGTTTCTTACATACAAAAAAATACACACCTTCTACAGTGCCTTTTTGTTTTAGGAGATGAGAAATTTTCACATGTATTCCAGTTAAGCAAAAATGCTGAGATAAAATATAATTCTTTAGCTTATTTTATGGAATCCAACACAAAAGATGCTGAAGCTGGAAAAACTAAGTCTTACGACATAGCAAGCTGTGTGAAGTAACAAATGAACACTGTAGGCTTCAGCCTTCATACCAGTTTTCAAGGGTTTTAGTTGTTATGTACCTGGGTTCAAATACCAAAAAGGTGCATTAAAATAGACTAAAATCTTGCACATTGCCAGTTTAGAAACAAGTAGCATGCAAGGGATTTGGCATACTTGGATGTGATATACAAAATCATGGCAGAAATATAATTTCTGTGGAGGTGATGTAAATGTGATTGTCAGTTTCTGAGCAGTATCTTGAAAACTCTGAGGAGAAAAATACCTAAAGCAAGGACAAATAGTTACAAGTGTTCTTAAAGTTACTCCCAAGACAGTAAGGCTGCAAAATCACCTCTGCAGAGCTATTTGGCTCCATGTGTAGGAGCCGTGACATAGACATCTGTCATATCCACAGGTGTTCCTCCCATGAATAGAACTACTTTTTTTTACTTCCCAGGTTACTTGTCTCTCAACACTGATTATGACAATTTTTGCTTGCCCAGATTAATGCTACTGTCAGAGCACAAGTGGAAGTATTTACAGAATGCAAACCACAGAAAATCATGGAGTATATTGTACTTGTAGCTGCTCCTTTGCCACAGTTCAGGTTCTCTCTGTGTTCAAGGATTATAAGTTTAAAACAATGAATTAACAATACTGAAAAGGTTAATATTCCATTACTAATGCTTATTTCCAGGTTTTATGCAGCATTTTTCAAGTTGGTAAAAATGTTTAAGTATCTATGTATGTATCTGCTCAGATAAGTCAACCAACAGCTATGTGATACTGAAAACTGGAGCCTAAGAACAGCTCAGTAGTGTTTGAGGAGGATACAGGATATTGGAAGATTCTGTATCCTACTGGCAATCTCCTAAATCCTCTTGATGAGCCACATCAGCCTTTGCGCTATCTGTTCCAGATCCCTGTTGGAGCAGAAAGAGGCACAACAGCCCTGGGGCCACCTGGAGTGCAGCCATGAGGTCCCACAGCAGCACACAGCACATCTGCCAGAGCTCTGCTGCTCACTTTGCAGCCTGCTGGGTGTTTGTTACCTCTTCCCAGGTAATGAGGAGAATTCTGTTTTCCCTGGTGACTTCTGCACATCCTGTGTAATATCTCTGTGTCTCTCCTTGCCTCCTACTATCTGACAAGCTTCTGTCCCCTGTGGTCAGCAGGGCACAAAATGAGTGTGCATAAAAAGAACTCTCGGCCTGGTCTTACAGCTTTGAGATGCGTGGGAATACTTCTGCAGAAAGTTGCAAGCAAGGCAAAACATAATCCCCTCCAATCACAGAGTGGTTCAGGTTGGAAGGCGCCTCTGGGGTTGATCTAGCCACTCTGGGGATGACCTAGTCTAGTGGAGCCTCCTGCTCAACAAGGCTTTCGCTAGAGCAGGTTGCCCATGACCATGTCCAGACTTGGGACAGTTTTTAAAATAAAGAAATAAAGGCCAGAATAGTAGCCTCCAACACCTTTCAGAATAGAAGGGACAGTCCACAGAACCCAAGGAGTATACCAGATCATGCTCTGCAAAGACACAGTGTCACGTAAATCAAACTCCTATATTCTGGGTAGGTAACTTGTACTGACCCATAAAGGTAACTTGTACTCACCTGAAAGTAGGATGGTTTAGTATGCATTGTGCCCTAAAGATCTGTTTAGACAGGGAGAAAAGGCATGGAGCTCATATTTAGAAAAAATCATGGGAAGAATTAAAGACCCTGTTCTCCACAAACTAATTTCAGCACAATGTGAAGACTGACTGAAATACACTGGTCCTTCTGAAAGTGTAGAGGGCCCCTTGCAAAGGGCCAGCATGAAGGAACTGTATTGTGTCATTTTTCTGTTTTCAGGGATATGCAAAAGAATGTCCAAGTGTTTCTAGAAATTCAAGGAGCTTTTCTATCACGTTGGCATAAAAATACACGCTCCTAAGCATTTGTTCAAAGGCACCTGCAAACAAGAAAAGTTTTCTTCTCAAAACCTGCATCCTCTGAAAAAGATACTACATGGTATTCTGGAGTGTATAGAATGGTTTATTTATTAACTGAAATGATTGTGTTTTAGAAGAAACACCTTTGCCTTCTTTCTTGTCATGAGATGTTGCCATCCTTTACCAAATGAAAAGACCACTTCATGCATCCTTTTCAGCATATTTGACATAATTCCTCCCATGCTTAGTTATTTTGGGGTGGGGAGGGGCTGGTTTGGGGTGTTTGTTGGCATTATAAAATGGTTAAAAGATCCTATTTTAGTAATATTAAATGTCAGTCAGTATGTTCTTTAATTTTGGTTGTTCCTTATAATTGAAGAAGCAATCTGCTTTCTGTGGAGAAGAAAGATGTATTGAATTCCAAACATTGTAAGGCTCTAAAGAATTAATCCAGGAGATAAACCAACAAATTCTTCTGAAGACATTATTGTTACTATAGAAACATGCCTCCATCCAGAACTTCCCTGTGAGGTAAGAAGGGAGAATTTGCTTCATTAATCATTTTTACTCTCCTGTCACAACTTGGTCAGTGGGGACAATGGTAACCACAGGGCAGAGAAGCACAGAGGTAAAAGCATCTCCTGCCTCTTCAGCAAAAACAGAGACTGAGCAATATACCAGATGTTGCTCAGAGCTGGCACTGGTGGGGCCTTTCCTTCAGCCACCAGGTTGTGTGTTACAGAACCTAATGCCAAAACTGTCTTACTCATCTCCTGCTAAAAGACATCTACAGTTCTGTTGTTATAGCATCAAGTTTAAAAATGTCAGCCTGTAGCCCTTGTGAACCTGCAGTGTGGTCATGCCCCTGCGTTCTTGCGTGCTCATTCCAAAAAATATATTTTTAAAATTGATGTATTTTTAAGCAGGCTTTCATTAGCTGGTGGGTTGCACTGCTGCAGGAAGTCACTGGGGCACGTATTGCGGCATGAACTTCTGAATTGAATGGACAATATTATTTCTAAAGTTTTGTCTCATATAGGAACACAGACAAAGATGTAACAAAATCCCAGGCTTTAGAGAGTATGGATGCTTTCCTCTGCCATTTCACCACTGCTCTCTTTTAGGTTTTAATAACATTGCACATATGCTTCCACCTTCCCTGTTGTCATTTTCTCTAGAGTCATTGAAGACCACCCTCTACATAGGCAAAATGCCCCCAGGAGCCACAGCTGGGCTGTTATTTCCCTTAGCTACCATTTCAGTGATTTAGTTCCAAAACTACAGGTTATGAGCCAGGTTGTTGGCCAAACAGAACACAGAAAGGTAGGATGTGCCTAGGGCGGCATGGAGACTTCCAGTGGTTTAACTTCTGTCTCTCCATGGCAGTTTCCAGAAGCACACCATGCCAAGATGAACATCAATAGAGTTGGTATCCATGACATTCCTTGCTGGGAGCAAAAGCTGCCTTGCTGAGATGACAGCCGTGCTCTCTGGCCACTACACTCACTTGGCTGCAGTTTGCTGGATTCAGAAGTGAGAGAGGAGTTAAGACACCCAAAAACTTGCTCGTTGAACTTTCCATTAAATATCTCATGCTCCCAGCAAAGTACCACAGCAAATCTCATGTGAAGGTAGGAAAGGACCTTTATGTACAGATCCTTCCGGCTACGTTAGAAAGGAGAGGACACTTGCAATGGCCATTTCTGACCCAGGGATCTCCCAGATTTTCCAAGGAGCCAGGCCACATCCATATATTCATGACTTCATTTCAAAGACAGACAGACAGCAGCAGGTGTTGTGGAAGAGATCTGCACTGCACTGCATCCAGCGTGTCCCCAGCCTGGCGGTGCAGGAGCCAGGGCTCCCCACGGACCTGCTCAGCCGAGGCACTTTGCTGCCCCAGGGTCACCTGTACCAGGAAGTGCAGCACACTGCTCCAGAAGGAGGCAAGCTGAGCTGCTGGCTCCTCTCCACACATCATGAAGGTAAAATTATGTAAAATTATGCAAAAGCTGGCACAATTTCAACCATAGTTAAACTTTCTTGGAAGGCTCCTTACAGGCTTTAATAAAGATTAAGGCAGTAGACTGCTTGAAAAACTATTGTCACAACTACAGAAGTTAATACAGAATACCTTCTCTACTGAGATATTTCAAGAACATCAATTTAAAATGCAATTGGAAAGATGATTTAAGTTCCCTATGGATATTCAGAGAACTTTCTAAGGAGACCTGCCACAGAGAAAACCCATTAACTTTTATATAGACTCTCTAGGAATCTCCCATAAATTGATTAGCATCCAAACCAGAAAGTATGTGACTGCCTCTATTTCATCTGAGAAGGAGTTTATTTCTAACCCTCCCTGACTCTTAGTCCTAACAGTCCTTTAGAAACTTATGATCCTTTCTAAAAAAAGGTACTAAATGTTGGGTTTCTGCTGAAATCATAATTAATAGTCAAGCAACCAGACTCACATACTTGTGTAATTTTTTCTGTGTTTAATAAATATATGTTCTAATATGGATGATATTTTTTATTGATGACACAGAGGTATAATGATTTTTATATTAAGGAAAAAAAAAAAAAAAGAAAGTGCTACCAAGTTATAACCTCTGAAATAATGAAGATACAAAAACAAAAAGAGGAATACATTAATTTGCTTCATGGGTCGTTTCCTGAAAGTTAAATTTCATGCAAAGCTAAAACATTAGCTTTCTCATTTGAAATTTTTTATAGTTCTGGATTACATAGATAATTACTACAGGGGTTTGTTTTCTTTTTCCATGCAGACAACTATGTACTATAGTCAATATTCTTAGGCTCACTGTTGACGAAATAAACGAACTACATTTTAAAATCTTTCCCTGTGAGGAATTTGCTTCAGCCTTTAAATCACTTCACAACAATTCTTTGCACTCTTTTGATTTTGCAACATTCTTTTAAGAATTGGAGTAGGTAATCACAATGCTCTATTGCAATATCAGCCTCACCAGCCCACAAGGAGTTCCCCTGCCTTCTGCACCCTTTACTCCTAGACATCACATCAGCCCACTTCCCAATACAATTACTTTAACACCTCATAACCCATGTGGAGGTACAAGCACCCTTTCCTTTCCACTCTAGCAGCCTGGAAAGAGTTAAAAGGAGCCTGCTTCCCCCTCTTGCCCAAATTGCCTATTAGGCAGGGTTGCTCTAGAGGGAAGCTCCTCAACACAGTCCTGCAAAGGGTGAAAAATGAGAAAAGTTCATAAGAGATCTACATGTAAGAAATGAAGAAGAGAACCCTTTGCAGGCTCACATGGGAAGGGCAAGGGATCTTATTTTAAACAAAATTCCCCATGTCCCTCATACCAATGAAAGGGAGGTCCAGAGTCCATCTGCTGGTACAAAATTCCCACCCACTCTTACTCTAGTATCGATGCTAATTTGTGGTCACTTATTTGAGGCTAGGTGGCGTAGGCATCTGTGCCCCAGGCACCCTGGGCAAGAGAAAGCCCTAAAAAGCCCTTACCTGGGGCTTCTGCAGATGCCTGTGCTTGTGCTGTGTGGCACAGCAGGTGAAGGTTATTGGAGGGGGTGCAGTGTGACCACAGCTGGGAGATGTCAGCTGAGTCCCTCCAGAAGCAGTGTAATTGGCAGAACTGTGCTTCAGGAAGCTGCCAGTTGCTGACAACTGGTGAGCATAGAATGAAGAATTACTGGTGTGGGTCCTTCAGCCTGCCCCTGAATGCAATCTCTTCTTCTGGTTTAGTCTAGTAGTCTGGAACAACTCCCTGCTTCCTCCCAAAACTTGGTAGTTGGAACATTGTGGTTCAGTGTGTGGGGAACTGTGGTTGATTTTCCCTGTTTTGCCTGTATATAATGTACAAAATAAACTTTGCTTCTTGGGTTTTGGATATCAGGAACACACTGGTGAGAGGTTGGATGGGAAAAGAAATGACTCACAGCAATTATCAGTTGAAACTAATACTTTGTAATGAATCCCTGTTTCCTCCACAATCTTATTATTGCAAGGTTCCTACACTAATTGGAATCACAACTTGAAAGTATCAAATTTTAAAATAATCAGAATAAACAATTTCTCAAGCTGCCTTTTAAATAAATATTACATTCCTTGTTTTTTATATATATATATATATATATTTAAAATGAGGTTTGGGGGTTTTTAAAATATCATTAGGTGCAATTTTTCTTTCACCAGGGAGACTGTGTTTTGTCAGAAAGACAATTATTCTTCTGGAAGTGTTAGGCTGTGAAATTTGTAGAAAGTGTTTGCATGGATCCCTGAGACCTAAACTCATCTGTAGTGTCACAGCTTATGCTGCGTAAAGCATTATGGTTTGCTTTTCTTTTTGTCCTTCATAAAGCTCTAATAATGGTCCAGGTTACAAATAATGGCACAGATCTAGGAAAAAATACATATTTGATTTTTGTGATGAAGAAGCAAATTGTATTAAGATAACTGACATCTTTATTGCTTCCCTACATTTTCCACCTAATATTTTTTGGGCACTGTGTGAATAGATTTATGCAAAGTACGTTCCCATGGGCTTGTTTGAAGACTGCTAAGACTGCTAAGACTCATGCTATGTTTGTTTGGACTCTCATTTTATGTCAATCATACCAGAAATAAAATGAGATGTGTTTGCCACTGAAGAACACACCTATAAATTCACACAGAACAAGAGAAGACAATAGGCCAAAAACTGTGAGGGAACTGGAAAGGGAAGAACTAAGTAAGACACAGAGGTTCAGGCCCCTCTTGTAGTGATTACATCTCCATTGCACAGCAGGAAGCAATGAAAAGGGACTTTGAAATAGTGTGAATAAAAGAATTGGTCTCACAAGGTTTGAGGCAACTGCGCATACTCGGGCATTGAGGAATAAATATTCTTGCCTATGTTTTTCTTCTGTTAAACTGTTTTGCTAATTTGGTGGGGGTTTTTGACACCTGTCATACCACAGGCAGCACATTTGTCTTAAGAAATTTAATTTAGACATGGCTAAACTTTCTTGGCTAGACTAGAAATTTAATCTAGAGGTGGCTAGACTTTCTTATGTTGCATAGTCCGTAGACCCAGAATGCCTGCAGATGGAGGTTTGGGTGCACAGAGTACATGGGTCAGTGTCTGCTCTTCTCGGCAAAATGAAGACAAAGCCATCCTTCGAACTACACCCAACTGATTCCATGGAGAAGGGGCTTTTTTCTTCCTCCCCAACAACCCACTTCACCTACCACACATTTAATGAGGTGCATGCAAAACATTATTTATCAGAGGTGCACAACTCTCTTAGAAGCTGTTGTCAATATTGGTAAGTTGGTATGTGCACTCTCTTTTCTACCCAAAGAGGCAAAAAGGAACTGCTGAACAAGGTACATAGTAGAGATTTAGATTATAATTTGCCTTTGATGTTTGTGTCAAATATCTCAGCATTGGTTTTAAGCTTGATTTAATTCCCTAAATGTGTTAACAACTAACAACCATCAAGTTTTTTTCTAATGCAACTTATTAAATGCACAGTATAATATACTGTAAGGATTGAATTACACGTGTATGTGATTATGCTCACAAAAATGTATTGCAATGAGCTTTTCAATTTATAGGCAGGAAATTAAGTTCTGTAATTATGTGACAACATAAAATCAGAGCAGTGAAATTGGAATCTGGTTCTTTCTTTTTCTTGGTCTACTGTCAGCAGACATGAATTTGGCCCATTCTTCCTACCATGTAGCTCAAGAGATTCCTGGTGAGAATCCAGTGTGAAACTGGTAATTTAGAGACTTGAGAAGAGTGTGTCATCGCCCAAAGCATGCGAGGGTATCTTGCTTCAGTGCTGGTGAGCAACACAGCAATGTACCACAGTTCCTCATCTCCCTCACTCAAACATAAGGTCTTTTAGAATATAACACATATTTCACAGAACAATTAAAACTGGTTTTGGAATATGCCCTGTTCTGAGGTTCAAGCATGCCATAAGATATACCTGTGAGAGGGAAAAGGACAAGCTCCACAACCTTCCCTGTCCCACACAGAACAAGACTTCAAATTGTAAGTCACAGAGGATGAACATGTTGAACCTCTGATGCTGCTTAATTGTGAAAGTATGGTTTACAAAATGCAGTACTGATACCAAGATGACATGATAATGCCAGTTTCATATAATGCTTTTTACAAAATATTTGACAGAAAGGCTACAAGAAAACCAAATTGATACTTTCTGAGTAAGGGATTTATTCTCATTTTGGAAAAAACGCATTGAATAAGTATTGCACCTACAGTATAATGAGCTCTTCATAACAGTGATACTCTCTGAAGTAAACTTAAATTAAAGGATTACAATTAGCTCAATGTTTCCACAAATACAGTCTGGATCTACTGCATCTGTATGAATGCTTACTACCAAAGTGTATGACCCTTAAAATAGGAAGAGCTGCATCTGAATACTCTCAGTAGGAATTCTGCTTCAGCTGAAGTAGTCTGTGGTTATTTTTGTGATCATCTAATTGCAGAGACTGGAAGACAGAAGGAAACAAATGGAATAAGGTCTTTGCTAGTAAGGGTTGAGACAGGCTGGAGCTTCAGCCTGAAAAGGACTGCTGAAGGACAGGTTGAGCTGCCAGAGGAGCTATTCCTTGAAAAACTTGCTTCTGGGCTATGGCTGTGGATTTTATGCCAAAGATCAGTTAGGCATATGCTGAGAAATACTGATAATGAATCTAGGACTTGGATTTCTCATGGAAAGTAGAGAAACCCTTGTTAATTGCTAGGAAAACCACAACACTCAAGTCTTCATTTCAACATAGCCCTTATTAAGATACTTCTACTGACCTTCCCCCTCAGAAGCTGATGCACTTCAGGCACACTTCCAACTCTACAGAAGATGTTTTATGTGATCACTGAATAATAATTGACCTTTGTACAGAACTGCAGAACTTAAACATAATGTGGATCAATGCTGATTCCTACTTTCAGTTACATAATTCTTATATGAAATTTCTTTGTACTTGTATAAATGTTTTCAGTACTGTGAGAATAGAGAGTATTTGCAATCCAAGCAGTTAATCTTGATTAAGCTGGAAGGGGAAGCCACTTATCACATACATAATGCATTATCTGAGTTATAAAAGCTTTTGAATTCGTGATCTCTAGCAGGTGCATTCTGCGTTAGGCTGCTGTTATGGTATGCTGCTGTGTTATGGCTTACTTGACTTAATAGGAAGAATATATTATAACAACTTTTTAACTATCTTAACAAGAAATATAAATACTCTTTTTTATCTTCGTGATCATAGGACAAGTTGCTAGTGGAATACAAATATTCATTATATTAACAAGAAGTAGGATATGTATCTTTGTAATACAGAATACTAAACATTGAAGTATAGATTTAATGTGGGAAAATAGATATTGCATAATCTGTGTTAATAAAGACAACTTTCTAGGTGTTTCAAACTGTATTGCATAGGAGAGTACAGGTCTCTTGCTTACTCTAAAGTCCTTGTTTCCTCTTTGCCTGAGAAGATTGATATTCATAGAGGAAAAGTGGGACCGAGGAAATGATCTATATCTCACTAACATTGTCAGGTCATTGTTTGAGTTTTTACTCCTATCCAGAGTGAAAAGGAGGACTAACATATAGCTGGTAATAATGCTTGCTCCGGCATGTGATCTATGTGCTCAGCAGGTTTCTATCGTCACTGTTGAGGGAGCCATTTGAGCCCATCCTCATTCTGTTTCAAAGTGTCTGGGTAAGCTGTGTTTGATTTTCAGTTTGGTTGGAAAAGAAGCTTTATTGCTGCATCTTACAGACTGCAGTATAAATGAGATCTCTGCAATAGTTAACACTGATCTGATGGAACTGCAAAATGAAGAGATTTGTCTTGTGGAGCTATGAAAGCCATAAAAAACGCTCAGTAAAGGGAGCCTCTATAAACATCTTAGAGTATTTTCCCGTGCACACTGGTTTCACAGATTGCCCTCTCTTCCATGCTCAAGTAAAGCAGGAGGTGAAATTTCCCATTTCCTTGATATTGATTAAATAGCTCTTTATTTTTCTTGCTCCTGAAGACAGATAATCTTTAGAAAAGTATTCTGAAAGCCCTGTGAATCTGTTGAATGAGTTGGAGATGAATTATCATCTCAATGATCTCAGAGAAAATGTCTGACTTCAAGTCCCAGTAATTCTATCTGGCACTGGGAATGCTTACAGGGGATGGCAACAGCCCCAACCACTTTGGGATTCCAGATAGCAATAAAAGTGTGATGATGAGGTTTTGAGTTCTTCCTTACATTTCTTTCCGAATGAAGGTAAGTGGCTACTGCTGAGTACAAAAGTTCATCCTCTAAAGTAGTCCTAAATAGGCAGTAGTAGATGTACACACAAAAAGGAGCTGACTTTATACTTTCGGAATATCCTGTCTCGGGAAAAGGTGTGTTAGATATCTACAAATACATAATTTCTAAGAGAATCAGGTGAACACCTCATGTTCTAACTGATCAAACTTTTCCAAAAACTAAACACCTATTAATATTTGCATAATCACAGCACCTGCCCAAATTCTTCTCCATATTTTTAGATCTCCTATTTCATGTGAAGAGTAGACAAACACTTTAATACTAAAATTAAAGTTTGGTTCTACTGTACTCTAACAGGGTGTTTTGATTAAAATTAACAATTGAGCTGCTAAGAATAGGTAAAAAAAAGTTCTGGGTTTGTTGGTTTGGGGTTTTCTAATTAAAACAATCAATTAGGTGGAAAAGACCTCTAAGATCATCGAGTCCAATCTATGACCAAACATCACTTGCAAACTAGACCATGGCACTGTCAGTCCAGTCTTTCCTTAAACACCTCCAGGGACAGTGACTGCAACACCACTCTGGGCAGCCCATTCAAATATTTAATCACACTTTCTGTGACAATTTTTTTTCCTCATGTCCAATCTAAACCTCCCCTGGGGCAACTTAAGACTGAGTCCTCTTGTCCTGTCACTGGTTGCCTGGGAGAAGAGACTGGCCCCCACCTGGGTATAAGCTCCTTTCAGGCAGTTATGCTGCCTGAGCTTGTTTTCTCTGGGCTAAACACCTCCATCTCCCTCAGCCAGTCCTCACAGGACTTGTGCTCCAGACTCTTCACCAGCTCCATTGCCCTTCTCTGGACACACTCCAGCACCTCGATGTCCTTCCTGAACTGAGGAGCCCAGAACTGGATGCAGTTAACTTGTTAAGCTAATGTGCTTTGAAAATCAAAACTTGGACGCAATCTTTCCACCTGCAGATTAATGATATTTAAGTTTCCAGTTCAGGCCAGGACAGTGAAAAGTTATGTGGTCCTGTTAGGAAAAAGAATTCTCTACAGGTTGTGTTTTAAAAATTAGAACAATTTTTCTACCTAATGTCTCTGACATTTACTGATATTAATAAATGCCAACTATAAAAAAAGCTTACATGGAGAAAGATGATATTCTGGACTGCTTGAATGGTCAAGCAAATGTTTTCAGAGGTGTTAATTGGGCCATTTATCTCAATAGGATTCTGGTGCTAAGGCTGAATAGTGACAACCTTTTTAATTTCCTCACAACTGATTAAAGCAAGCAAGAGGAGAAAAATGCTGTTAAAATTGTTTTTATAAGATCTTGATAAAAGCTCATCTAGTCAAGGAAAATGGATGGTATTTTGGAAAGTATTGCAAAGTCTGATCTGCTTTCCCTTCTGTTCAAATGCATTTGCTCCCTGTAAATGAAGAGTATGCATGAGTCAGTGTCAGCCTTGACATTCTAGCCAGCAAAACAATTCTTAGAATTCAAGTAGCTCCATATTTTTCAATACCAAAATTCTTTTGTGTTGATGGCTAAGTAGAGAAATGTGGTGGGTTGGTACTGGCAGGACACCAGGTGCCTCCCACAGCTGCTCTATCACTCCCCTCTTCAGCTGGGAAGGGGGAGAAAAAAAAAATGAAAGGCTCATGCCTTGCAATTAGGACAGGGAGGAATCCCTCAACAATTACTGCAAGAAGCGAAGCAGACTTCATTTGGGGAAATCAGTTTTAATTTACTACAAATCCCATCAAAGTAGGATCCTGAGAAAAAACCTGCACTCTTAAGACACCTTCCCCTCACCACTCCCTTCTTCCTGGGCTTAATTTTACTCCTAATTTTCTCTACCTCCTTCCTCATGAGCAGCACCCAGGGACAGGGAATGGGGGCTGTGGAAGACTTCATCATGTTTCCTCTGCTGCACCTTCCTCAGGGGAAGGAGTCCTCACACTCTTGCCCTGATCCAGCATGGGTTCCCTCCCATGGAGGAAAGTTCTCTGTGAATTTCTTCAGTGGGAGTCTTTCCAACGGGCTGCAGTTTTTTACAAACTTCTCCAGCATGAGTCGCTCCTGGGAACTGCCAACAAACCTGCTCAATGAGAAGCACCTCCTTCCCTTCCTTCTCTGACCTTGGTGTCTGCAGGGCTGTTACTCCTCGCTCTTCTCTCCAGCTGTAATTGCTCTTGCACAGTAACTTTCCTTTCTTTAACTAATTATGTTATCCCAGAGGTGTTACCACGACAGTGTTTTCATATGTCTGCCCATAGCAATCTTCAAAGGAAACTGGTGCAACTTCATTGGCCACAGAAAATAGATTATCTCTCACATTGCCTTTAGCTCTATAATCTGATCAAGGGTCCGTTCTGAAGCTCTTACTGAATTTCTGTGATGGATGAAGATGATGATTAAAGTTTTGAATATGCAAGAAAAAGAGACACTGAACTGCAGGATTCTAGAAGCTGTCGTTATTAAGCTGGTGAATGCTCTGGTCAGAAATTTCAGCTGAACAACTCTTACTCTGAACCTTCTTGGAATCCAGAAGAAATATATGGCCAGTAGTTACATTTTAAGAACCTGGGCAGAAAACTCTAGTCCCTCTAGAAAATGCAAATCTGGCCACTGACTTAAAAATGTCAGGATAGAGATGATGATGGTATAAAAGTAGTGCAGGTGGGAGACCTATTTTCACATCCAATGTGTGCTGGAGGATGTTCAATCTCACTTTTTACCCCAGGTCAGTGCTATAGTCATGTCTCAGATGTTTAGGAAGATCAAGGCTCATTCAATCAAGCTGATTAGGTTTTTTAATTCAGGTATGGTCAGTGAGCCATTAAGGGAGAGAAGTGAAAGGAGAAGAACACATAATCCTGAACTTCTACACTGTCTCATTAGTGATTAGGCTAATCACTAATAAATGATTAGGATTTCTTCAGGAAACAGGACAGGTGGACACACACCTGTGTCCTGTTCTTGTTAAGCAAAAAATGTTGAAAGAGTCCTGGTGAAAACTCCAGACCGGGTCATCAGAAGAGTGGCTGGATATAACTGACTGAAATAATAAATAAATGTGAAGTGTTGATGAAAGGCATATTCATTCATGTTTTAAAAGCATGTCAGAATTGAAGGCATGAGGTATTCTGCTGTTTTATGGGATTTTCATTGTTCTTAGTGTGGAGTGATAACATAAAACTTCAGTGCTTCCACAAACACTCAAGAACTCAAGAAGCCAATCTCATTTTTTATTGACCATCATATCAATAAAAAAGCTCTGGTGGGCTTTTACCTAGCAGTGCTGGAGGTACTAGATGGACACCACCACCAGCGTGGCGAAAGGCACGTGACAGTCCCAGCGAGCCTGGGAATCCTAGGATTTTATTCATCTTCTGCAATCTTTGTTGTCCTTTCTACGAGCTTTCATCCCTAATTTTTGTTCTGGTTCTTTGGTTTTCTGTTTAGAATTTACCTTTGCCTGTCCTCTTTGAACTGTTTTGCTCTCAGATGATGCTGCCTGTAATGAACTCTGCAATTAATAATCAGTATGCACTGCATTCAACTTTCATGTTCACCAAGTCGAAGGCCAGCATGCACCATTATTTCCTCTCAAAAGTTTCCAAAATGTGTGGTAGAATGCAATTTGAAAAAACCTCCAATGAAAGCAGATGATGTCCATGTGATTGAAGTTACAAGCAGCTGTCATATTTAGGGGCAGTGGTGCTTATGCTACCACACTTTGTAGGCCATTGGGCCAAAGCATTTTGCTGTTTTGGGAGGATATTCTGATCAAATGTTGGGTACTGAGATGCACAAGTACACTGTTTTTTAATTCTACTCCAAAGCTCTTGCTCTTTGATTCCTGCAAGTTTTCATAGTACTAGAGGTAAAATTTGCTCAGTTAGTAAGCAAGTTTGCTTTGGCATAAGCATGGAATGGTGGTTTTTAGAATTTCTGGACTTATTTGATCTGCATCTTTGTAGACTCCATCATGTTTTTAATTTACTCTAAAAAGAGGGCTCAGTTTCTTTTAGCTTGAAGTAGAGATCAGTGCCCACACGCAGCCCCCTTGACACACCAGCTAGGATATTGGTATGCAGGGCTTTTTCACTGAACAGCTATATTGTAGTTTTGTGTGTGTAGACATGAGAAAATCAATACACGCATTGTAATCTTCAAAGCAGTAGAAAACTACAAATGCATGAACAATGGGAAAAAAAGCTACTATTATTATAACAAGCATGCACCTGGTGGTATGAAGAAGTTTGTGTCAATGCGGTATTTTTGATATTCATTCTAGCACTGAATCTTGTAGATATGTTTTATTAAGCTAATATTATCACATCTTAAACAAATTAATATATTTCATTGCATGGACAAGAAGTGCTAGTAATTGAGTGTAGTAAAAAGTAAATGGCTATCAAATTCTGAACCTAGCTCTTTACAGTGGCATCTAATCATGGTCCATAGAGTTGGGGTGGCAGAGGGAAGAGAGCAAAGAGGAAAATGATTTACAGAAGCTTGTCTAGCTTGACAATTAGAGCAGAAGCTGCAGACCAGCCAGAACTAGAAGCTGCACAATTAATTACCAAGGCCTGCAAAACTTAATCTCTTCCCAGGAGACAAGCAGAGCTGAAAGTTTGCAGTTCTGTCAAGCAGGGAGTGCCCTCGCCTCTTGTTTGGTCCTTTCTCCATGCTCCTGGCTCATTGCTGGAGAGAACAGCCTCCAAACAAAAGCTGTGTCACCTGCCCACCACTCTGCAGCACCTGTCAGTCTCATTTTAAGTGATGGTACAGCTCAGCATCCCTACTTAATGTTGTTATGGTGACCGTGGGAACCTGATGCCGAGCACTGCATCTGTCTGCTTCTCTTTTGCTAATGATCCTGCTGTGTACAACTTCAAAAGGAGCGGAACCAATGGGGTGTTTCTTAAAGTCTGGATGATCAAAGCGGCCAGTGACTACAAAACTGTCCTTCTATAAAAAATTTATGCTTGATTTGGATCCCAGGTAGAGGAAGGGAAGGTAGATACACCTCTACAGCTAGATTCTTTGCTTATTTAGGGCCTGACCATGTTCTTGCAGAAGAAGGCAAAAATGCCCCATGTGAGCAGCCTCCAGTGGGGCTCACAACTGCTACAGCAGCTTGGAGAATGAGCTGATCAATGCCATGGTCTGGAGCTAAGTATGTATGTGTGTGTGCAGACACACATACTTTATTGGGAAGGTACTAACAAAGGGTTAGAACATGTATATGCTGACACATGTCTGGGCAGTTTCGTATTACAGAATTGCACAGTTCTCAGGGGATATTTTCCCATTCTCCCTTCAGCTCTTCATGTCTTTTACTTAACAGTGGAAATTGAATCTATGTAGGTAAATAAATTAAAGCCAAATAAAATCAACAGGTGCTTAGGAAAGGTATAAAAATGAAGTGTGGGTTTAAAAAAGAAGTTTTTTCAACTCAATTAAAAAATATAATTGATCAGTGAATGACATAATGGTTACCTTTTTATCCTCAGCCACACGAGCGGTTTTACTTACCTCCTTTATATCCCAGGAACTCTCAGTAAATCAGATTAGTTGGTCTCTCCGTGACCTTTCCACTGTATATTTGCTTGTCTTGTTGGTCTGTGTTAAGCAATACCACAACACAGATGGCACGAGGTGCAAACCACTGCAGTAAGATGGACCTCAGGTGATAAGCGGTTGCTCTGCAGCCATCCTGCTCATTCTAGAACAAGGTAAGAGAGGGAAGGCTGAACTTCAGAAGAAAATGGCATGCTGATAAATGTTATCACTGGTGGACAACTATGGGCCCTCTTGTATGATGCTTAGCTATTTAGATTCTTTTTTAAGGAGTTCTCTGCCTCACTCATATGCTTGCCTGAGTTCAGGAAGTGTTGAGACAACACTCTCAGGCACATGGTGTGATTCCTGGGGATGGTACTGTGCAGGACCAGGAGTGGGACTTTGATGATCCTTGTGGGTCCTTTCCAACTCAATATATTCTATAACTCCATGTGGTGAAATTAGGGGAATGGAAGCAGACAAGCAGTGCTCCTCCTACCAACTCCCTGCATTGCAGGCTGCATGGAAATCTCTTTTGTGCTTCATTTTTATCTTTACAAAATGTCACCAAAGAACCTTTCTGAAAGTTAGTGCTACAAACTGCATTTCTGAAAAGTGTGACACAGATAACTCTCTGCAGCTCTGAGCTGGTTCATAGGCCATAGTGCCGATGAGCATCCATGAGTAAAGCATGAAAATCAAGAGTAATTAAATTTTATCAGATGAAATGATAATTCTGGAGGGGGGTGAAAAAAGCCTTCACACTTAACCAGAGAACAGGCATTCAGAAAGGGAAAACAAGTCATTACACAAGCCCCAGGGTTTATTTCCTTTCAATCTTGTTTGACAACTAAAATGTAATAAAATGGAAAAAGCAAGGAGGCTGCAAATAAAGAGGTAGCTATTGACTAACGCAATACAAAACATTAAATGGCATAATAGCAGCAACAGCAGCAACACTTCCCTCAAAATCTAATATTGAGTCTGTGTTTTTACTGGCATGATTTTGGCCTGGCACATGAAATAGCTGCTGCCAGTGAGCAATGGAGATTGATGTCTCTGCTGTGGAGAAGAGATGGACAAGACTGAATTCATGTTTTGATGTGTGTGTCCCGCTACTTCCATAATGCTGATGGAAGCTGCAGCAAACACGCCTAAGAAAAGCACTTTATTGTTTCAGGATGGAAAACTACTGTTGGTAAATTGCATGGTTTTTGTATATCTCTTCAGAGCCATGAGCAGAGCTGAATATTTCTGCTGAGGTTTTTTTTAAATTTGACTGTTATAATTAGGCTTAAAAAATGGCTTCTGTATACTGCAGTATCTCTGCTTGTGTATAATATTGAGGAATATTATACCAGGTAAAGCAGAGAACATCCACAACTACTGGAGGACGGAGGGACAGAAGCCTGACTTGGCTCTGCAAGGACAAGGTGGTTCATTATGCACTAATGCAGCCAAAGTAAACTTGAGGCACGGAACAGCACAGCCACCTCAATAATTGCATTGTGTGGGTGGGCTTTTGTCTTGAATGGTATCATAGTAACTCACAATTCAGCAGGTGGGAGGAGAAGCCACAAATAAAGGCCCTTTTATATATGACAACGAAAGGAACAAATACAAATTTTCTATCTAAGTGATGTCAAAAGCCAGGCTAAAATATGTTGTGGAGCGAATGTGTTTTGTTTTAGTAGATAAATATATTTAAGGTTACATGACAATAATTTTAGTAGTAGCTGAGGGTTAAAACCCTTTTTAGAAATGCGTATGAGTACTGGAGGATTGCAAAACACTATCTATAGCTCAGTGTTCAGGAAGTAACAATGCCTGTGCTGTATTTGGGCTACTTTATTTCTTTTTCAATGTTTATAAAAGTGCATTCAAGGCAATATAAAAATCCCATGTGAGATACAAAAGGTGCAAATTACATCTTCATTGCACTGTAAAGCATAAAAAGTTGCTGGTTTTCAACTTTTTAATATGTGAAATTTCAACTGCAGGACAAAAATAAAAGAAAAATTATTTATTCTATTTATTTCTCTTTTTTAGCTATTTGATACAGCTAAATTTTTTATATCTGGCTCTCATTAAAAAATCCAGTTAGGGAGGTTTGCAATATCCTTGCTTTCTCTATTTACAACAGATTCTAAATGTCAAGGCTAACATTTTTATTTATTTCTAAAGCCACATACTCAGTTAAAAAACTCACAGTGATCTGAAGAAGACTGTGGGAGAGAAACATTCTTACAGATCCTCTGTTCCAGACAGCACTGCCATTTCCTGAAGTGCCATGGAATTCTCTAACTTAAGAAAACTTGTAATTTTTGTCTTTGGATTACTCTTTCAAGGATAACATTTGTATTGCAAGACAGATAAGGTGAGTGTTCCTTTTCTAATGAAGATTTGTAATCATAATGTGATCTCTTCCTTACCTACATGTATGGTTTTAGTTTGCCTTCCTCATATTTATCATGTTGTTAATAGGGCTCAATTTTTCTTTGAATTTTCTCACATTCCCCACTTTTACTTTAACAGGAATTTTGCATGGGCCAGCAAAGGAAAACCTTTATACGAGGAAAACCTTTAGCTCAAAGCCAATAAAGGTAGCCTAGAAAAAGGAGTATAAAAATGCACTTTAGAAGAAGCATTACCAAGAGAGGACCACAAGGTTCTATGAAATTTTAAGAGTTTTAAGTGCTTAGCTTAATCAAAAATAGAAGAAGTTAAGATATTTGCAATAAAATTTTCTTGCAGTCACATTTCTTTCGAAAATACAATAAAGTGATTCATCACAAAAACCATGTCACCCTTCACCGTGAGAGCCTACCTGTGAGTTCAGAGACTTGACATCAGAAGCAACTCTTCTAAGCTGGTGAAGTTTCACTAGTATGAAGTAGGTTAATTGAGCTTGGAGGATAACTTTGCCATAAATTTTAATGACTTGAAACTAGTGTGCTTCTGTTGAGAAATGCAGTTGCTTGTGTCTACATAGAAAAAAATATTTCCATCTAGGTGACCAGAGGTAAAGAATGTTTTAACTACCTGGGACATTCACTTTGCATATTTAAGTAAATTATCTAAGCAGTGTTTCCAAAACAGAAGATTGAGATCTGTTTTATGGGCTGTTGTGTATTAGAATTATAATGCAATTTACTTGACAATGAAACTTTCTATAGTTATTGTGACAAATGATTTTAAACAATTATGTCATTAATCTTGATATTTGTGATGTTTTGATAGGCATGATTATGTACACATGCTTTTCACCCACTTTGTCCATGTCTTTCTGGGCTGTATTTGCTTATACAGACTGTGAGGCAATATTAAAGTGGTGTGGTGCATCTGTATCAATTCTTGGAAATGAAAATTTACCTTTAGACCATCCAGTGATGCTAGCATGCTTCCAGCCACCAAAAAAGAGAAATAGAACAACTAAAACACAAAAACCCTGCTAGAGGACATCGGCACATGTGGCTTTTTCAAAGCTAAGCTTTTGCATCTAGCTTTCCAATCAGCAGGGACAGCAAAATAAAGCCTGATGCATTGAATTGCATATGGAGAAACCATACTATTTAACATACTGTTCTGTGCAGTAAGCAGCTCTAGCATGAATGGGCAGAAGGGAATTCTGGACAGTTCAGGACTACAGCTTTTGCAAGGTCATCTTCTCCTGACTCAACCTTTAAGAATATGATTTAAAAGCTTTCTGACTTTCTTCGGCGAGTGGCCTTTGGCAGGATTAAGCTGCACTGCTGCCAATCCAGCTCAATACCAAGCATGTTAATGAGGTGTCTTGGCCTTTTTATTAATTCTACAAGCAGGGTACTCCATTCAGCAGCGACTGAGAAAGTTTAATCAAATAATCTCATTGTTCCAAATTTATCACCACAATAAAAGAATCTACTAAGGAAATACAAGATGAAAGAACTCATTTTTAATGCTATATCATTTTCCACTAAGAAGCAATGCAGCCTTGAGGTTCACAGCCGTGCTAACGTCTGCCTCTCTGTGGGTATGCAGTGTATAAGGGTGTTGGAATCCGCAGGAGCGACCTGCATAGCAAATTGTTTGCCCCTGGTTCTTACTGTTGCTCTCACTAACAATTTATACTCTGAACAGATTTACTTTTCTAATGAAGTCTCTTGATTTCAAAAAACATACAGAAAAAAAGTGTACTGAGATACAGTGTTTACCTGCAACATGATGAAATCTATCCATTGCAGGTGACAAAAGGTGAAGAAAGGACACCTTTTTCATATTGTGGGGAGAAGTGAGGTCTAAACTGGTGTAACAGAACAGTTACAGTAGCTTCCAAAATTAATTCCAGGTCTGGAAAAATAAGTATGGTTAACTTACAAATAGGACTTAAAATGTACACATGGAAGTAAGCGGCTTTGCCCCACACTTTGGAACCATATGGCAAAAGCGTAATCCTTTTTTGATCTTCTATGCTTCCAGATCAAAAATTCAGCTGTGGGTTTTTTAATGTTTCAGACACATGTGCAGCTTCAAACAGCTGCCATTAATTTTATACAGTAAAAAATTGCCTGTCAAATCAGTTTCCAATTGTTCCTTTCTCTTCAGAAGTCTCTCCTGCTGGGAAACCTGCGCAGTCCAAGGTTAGTGACACCATTTTTTGCATCAAAAAAAATTCAACTTTAAAACACCTTCAAAACTAGAAAACAACCCATAAGTTTATCTGAAGGGTGAGAATTATCAGGTTTTGCTCAGGGCTAGCACAACTTCCAGATAAGCAACTTTAAACATAACATGAATATTGTGCTCTAGTTCGCTAAAACAACCTCCTTCCCTGAGCACAAATCCAATAAAAGTTTTCTTTCAGGTTCTTTCTGGAGTCCTTAATTCTCTTTCCTGTATCTTTCCCCCTCTCCCTGGCTGTTTGCCTCGCCTCTCAGCAAACTTGTGGGACAAGGGTGAACTAGGAGTCCTGCACAGCTAAATACAGAAAACTTGCAGTTTTGTAGCCTGTTATTTCTAGCACAAATAATGTGAAACGGCAGAACATGAACAGATATCAAGGCTATACAGCACACCAATGGACTTTTGAGATTGAAACTTCCAGCGTTTCTCAAGATATGGTATATTGAAGAGGTCTGTTCTGTCCTTTTGGGGGTCTTGCTTGAGGAAAGAAATGTTACTATTTTTCTGCTCTTTACATTTCAGTTTTTGATTTGAGCTGGGAAGAGAGGCACTGGCAGGGCTCGTACACTACTAAGACATGATGAGTTGTCCTAATTTTTTTCTGCACTTCTCATCTAACAATGGATATCAAAACAAAAAATAGGTCTATTTTCTATTCCAAATATAAAGGACTTCTATTTTTCACTGTGTCTGTCAAAGAAAGAAATTGAACAGCTTATATTTAACCACTTCAAAGTAGCAGATTAAAATCAGCTTTCTGTAAAGCAGCATACCTCCCAGGAACTGGGACACTAACTCTGTATGGCCCTTCCTAACCATAACAGGCAGCTACATTGTGTTTTCCAGAGCTTTCCAGTGGCTTTCTGCGAGGTGTCCTGACAAAAATTCTGATGCTTATTTGGTTTTGCCATGCATTGCAGGGGGATCCGAGCAATTTGAGAGCTCAAGTGAAAAACTTGCTCCCACCTGTCTCAAATTCATTTGACTGCTTTCTCAAGCACAGTGTTGGTTTCTTTACTTGAGAGAGCAAAGGTGATTCAGTTGGAGGTGGCCAGGCTGAGTTTTGCTTCTCATTTAATCTTCATTTGGCCATTCTCTGCCTGCTGTATCAGGTGTTCTTGGTTCTCTGGGTTTACTTCAACCATTTCAAGATAGTATTAAATATTTAAAAACATGAATGCAAGCAAATATCTTGGATAGACCAGAAAGTTTCTGCTTTTTTGTTGTTGTTGTTGTTGCTGATTCAAAATATTTTGTATGTGAAATGAATTATTCTCAAAGTTGCCTTCATATTCAATGTGAACATGCTACAATTACTGTTCCCATGGATAGAACTGGAGTCATTTGGGTTATGCAGTAGCATTATATTCATGTGGATGTTAAATCTGACCCCAGCTGGAGAAAATGAATAGCTTTGCCATACAGCATTTCCATATATTATATAGGACTTTTATCATGTATATTGTATTTCTGTCCAACACCCAAAAACCCTTGGGGCAGGAACATCTGATTAATGGCTTGGGCTTATACCTTCAGTGCTAAACATAAAAATACTAAGAAGCAGGACTATGCTTCAAATGCAGGATATTTGGTGAGAAGGGCACTTGCTTAGTTCTCTCCTTAAGGTGGGAACTAAGTTGTCTTCCAAGGACTCAGGTCCTAAGGCTGATTTTTATGAACTGGGAAAGAAGGAACACATCAACTTCATGCTGTTGTTTATGCAGTAGTGATTGTTTTGTTGCCCAATGAAACTTTGTTGCTATCTTAGTCTAGTATGTCACAGAATCTTTTAAATGTAAAACTCTTATCTTGGGGTGGGGGTTGGGAGAAATAAAAAATTGCAGTTACCTTTCTCATGAAATGAGTAGTATTTTGATAAATGTAAACTTCCATCCCAGAGAATCTTCTGGCAAGCTAGTATTGATGGGAGGTGAAAATAAATACAGTTAAAATTATATTTTCCTTTGATATGGCATCACACTGTAGACAACATAATGCTAATATATCTTAATGGCCGTGCCTTTTAAGAGCTGAATATCAGTCAAGCGTATAATTTCATGTTGTCTGGAAACACATAAAAAAGAGTATCTAACAGGACAGAATAAGGCACCATGCTCTAGAATAATTACTTATTGTTCCCTTGCTATAGAGCTTTGCCTTTTAATAAAATACAGTTTCCTAACCCTTCTGTGTTTGAATGATTACAGGTATTTTACTAAAGTAATAAACTCTCACTAGTTAGAGGTCCAGAAAAAGCTGTTTATAGTGGCTCCAGCTTGGTGTTGCATATCATTTTGGCCATATTCCTAAAGTAGGTATATTCTGCTTAGCAATTTTTTTTCTTACACTTTGTAGAATTTCTAGAATACTACAATATTTTCTTCTCCTTTTATTCAAAATCTTAAACAGCTCCATAAATCTACAAATTCCAAGTCATGTGGAATCCCATACTTTATGCTTTAATGTCCAATGCCATATTGTAATGTTTCAGTTTTAGCTACAATGCTTGAACATAATTAAAATAATAGACATGAGAATTTTTACTTGCATGTCTCCAGCAATTGCTATTTCTAAAGAAGAAACATCACTTACAGCAAGGTTTGGTAAGATCCTAAGAGGTAGCTGTTGGTAGATGTTGCTGTTGCTTCTTACTACAATTTTGAAATGTCACCTTTATTAAATGTTTCAGTGAACTTTAGGATGTTCACTCCCATGCATTTTTTTTTCTCTCTTTCAAGATTCATGCTCACTTCAAGTTTGTCAGCGCTGCCATCCAAGCTGTCCAAAGTCACTTGCATGCATGAGAGGAGAAACACCCATCCGTCATTTCATTTACACCTTGGAATGACAGCAGCTGGGGAGGAAAAAACAGCTGAAAAATTTTATTGGATAGAAGAATAAGATGGTTCTGGTGTATTAAAGTGGATATGTGTTTAATAGGGTCTCTGACTTCCACAGCTACTCTCTGATGCTATAGAAGATGGGCAACTAAACACATCAGTGATGGAGGCAGAATTTCTAGCAGGGTTGAGCCAGCCTCTGCTAGTTTGCACCAGCCCATGCCAAGAGGCAGGTGAGTGCTCAGTAGGTGTCAGTCACTATTGGCTGGTCAACAACGTTTGGTTTGCTTTATTATTGGAACCTTTGCTGGCTCTGAGACTGTGTTTTATTTCTAGACCTATAATCATGGAGGAATTTTACATTAGATACATGCAGTATTACAGGAATTCTCAGAATAAATCCTATCCTTGTCTGCCACTCACAGAGAGAGCATGGACTGTGCATACCAAATGAGGCTGGTCCAGTAATGGCCTTTGGAGGCCTGACTGAAACAATTAATCCCATTCATGCCTGTTATCACCATTCCTGCCCTAAATGCCCTAAAGAGACTTGAGACAGTGATCAGTGTCTTTAGATTTAGTGAGCATTATGTTTTTTATCCCCTCATCTTAACCAAAATCATCCTTCTGCCTTGATTTGTGTATCCTGCAAGGAGTTCTGTCATTGCTGGTGGGCAGCATCAAACACGTGACAATTACTCTCTGTTTGCACTGCTAGACCACTGCTGTTCACCTGGAGTGGATTTTGGAACTAGCTCCCTCAACAGCAAACATTTTTCTCCTTCACAGGCTCAAAATAAGGGTTGGAGAGCAAATAAAATAATACATTTTCTTCAATACAAGTGTATTTAAGATGATAATTAGTTTTATTTTTGTCTGCTGGATTTTTTTTTAACTTTCCCTTTCTGATAATGGTGCAGTGATGCTGTGATGTTCCCTTCAGTGACAGTGAAAGGTTGCATTTAACTGATCCAGCTCAATTCCACCTTTGATACCTCAGTAGTTCAATGTTCCAGGTAAACTGAGCTAGTGCAGTGCTAAAAGGTAACAACTTTTTCTCCTCGGACTTGACTTTTCCCCCCCTAAATATATTATGGACACATATATTCAATACACTCTTTGACTTCAACTATCTATACTTCTAGGAGATCAAATTTTGCCCAAGAATCTATTATCAGGTTTTAATCTTATTAGATTGTGAATGAATTCTTTGTCTAAGGTAACATCTATACTCGTATGTTAATTGTATCTTTGCCACTTAAGTGAGGTGGTGTGTTACAAAAAATAATAAAAGTAAAGGTGAGTTGATAGAAGGCTGTGTGGCTCCGGTGCTGGCTCGGCGGCCTCACGCTGGTAACCAGCTGGGTGCCCTCGTCAGAGGGGGTCCACGGGCACTTCAGGGCCGGCCCTGCTCGGGCTGTCCGGCCCCTCCCCACGCCGTTCCGAGCTTGCCGTCACCGAACAGAGCTGGGAAAGGCTTCGCCGCTCGGCCGGGCGGGCGCACCCAGGGGGTGAGGCGGCCGCGGGAGGGTGAGGCGGCCCCGGCAGGGTGAGGCGGCCCCGCCCGGCCCCGCCCGAGGCCCGCCTGTGGCGGCGGGGCCCGGGGGCTCCCCCTGCCGGCGGCCAGCGGGAGCGCGCGGGGTGGGGGGCGCGGAGCGCGCCCTGCCCTGCCCGGCCCCCGCCGCCGGCGCTCCGCGCTCCGCAGGCGGCAGCGGCTCGCAGGCGGCAGCGCTGGCCCGCCCGTCTCCGTCCCTCCATCCCTGCCCGCCTCTCTCCCTGCCCGCCTCTCCCGCCGGGGCCAGCGCCAGCCCGGGGACCCTCTGCCACGGGGGCGCCGCCTCCCCCGCTCGCTCCTTTCCCTCGTTCCGTCTCTTACCTGGCCGGTGAGAGCCGCCGGCTCGCCCCGCCGGGAAGCCTGGGCGCCCCCCAGCCATCGCTGCTGCTCCCCATGGGGATCCGGGAGTTCCCCAACGGCTCGGCGCGGGGCAAAGCCGCCACGCTGTGAGTACCCGCGGGGCCGGGCGGGCGGGCCGGGGGGACGGGGACACCCCACACCGCCGCACCTCACCTCACCCTGGCCGGCGGCGCCGCCCGCTCCCGGGGGCCGCTCCGGCGCGGGGCGGCGAGGAAAGTTGTGGGCACCGCGGGCTCGGGCCGGCTCCCCCGCCGGCGGGGCTCCCGGCGCCAACTTCGCCCGGGGCCGGCGGAGGGCGGCGGCGCCGGCAGCGCGGCCCCGGGCTGACGCCCCTCTCCCGACCCGCAGCGGCATGCGGCGCTCCCCCGATGTCAGCCCCCGGCGGCTGTCCGACATCAGCCCGCAGCTGCGACAGCTCAAGTACCTGGTGGTGGACGAAGCCATTAAAGAGGACTTGAAGTGGTCCCGCTCGGTGGAAGACCTCACCAGCGCGTCCGTGGGGCTCACCTCCATCGAGGAGCGCATCCTGCGCATCACCGGCTACTACGGCTATCAGCCCTGGGCCGCCAGCTACAAACGTGAGTCCCCGGCACGGACGGGCGTGGGTGGGGGGTGCCAGGACAGGGGCGAGCGGGCGCAGCTCGGAACCGGCTGAGGGATGTGGGTGCGAGGGGCCGAGCGCTTTACCGCTGGAACAAACCTCGCTCCGTGGAGAGAAGCGCGCTCACTGTCGGCGAAGAATTCGATGCCCGTGTTGCCTTAGTCCTTTGGCTGTGGTTGGTTCGCGAGAGCGTGGTGCTGAGAATGATGACAGCTAAATTCTGCAAAGAAAATAGGTCAAATATTTGTCTTCATGTTGCAGGCATACTTAGTAACGGTGATTACCGTGGGTTGACAGCTGTGTAAGAGCCCCTGCACGCTCATGCACATACCATTTCCACAAGTAATGCATTATCAGTGTGTGTTTCCGTTGTTTTAGGAGTCTGTCAAATTTTCACAGCACTTGAGCTGAATGATCTGTCTTTTCCTATGTCGAGTGGAACCGTTTCTTCCGTGTGCATACACTTGAGAAAGAAACTTCAAATGATAACGATATGAAGAGAGGTGTAGCTCTATTCCCTCACATACATGATTTACAAAGGAAGCATTACCTCGAGTCGTTTTAATATATCGACTAGTATTTTTTGTGTGTAATGCCCTATTTCTTGTCCATCTTTCATCATGTTCATGTCAATTGCATGCATTAAAAAGTTTTAGAATAGTTTACCAATAAATCTAAGTCATAACATTATTTTGGTTGTTTTAAGGTCGTTTGTAACATCGCAGGGATTTTTGTTGATAAGAGGATTCTGCTGTTACAGAAATCGTTGCTTTGCTGGAAACACTGGCTCTGATAAAGTGGTTGTTTTCCTATTGTACTTCCCTAAGTATTAAGTGCAAATAAATGTTCTTAAATATTTACTACTGGATTATCTATGTGGCAGTGTGTTTAATAATGGAATAGAATGATACAAGAATGCATGGCACACAGTACTCGTTTAGTTTTTCCCTGACTGAGAGCTCCTCCTGATTGCCTGAAAATAGGACTTTACTAATAGATATTCTAATACTCTTCTGTGAGAGCCTTTTAAATTTTTTTTTTCT
Source organism: Acrocephalus scirpaceus scirpaceus (assembly GCA_910950805.1). NCBI lineage: Eukaryota > Metazoa > Chordata > Aves > Passeriformes > Sylviidae > Acrocephalus > Acrocephalus scirpaceus. Next base: position 44,108,534 of record OU383775.1, read on the forward strand.
TTGATTGCAATTATGACAGAAATATCAGATATTTGCTACTTTACTCACTAGGAGTATGGTATTTCTATAAGAGCAATTCCAGTGCCTGGACTGGGGCTGTTCTTGAGAGTAAAGCTTATTCAGGCCAATTTTAAGGATCAGATCATATGTGGATGCCAGACTGAGTTGGATGTTAATGATTCTATTTGACAGAGTGACTTATAGTCTAGCTGAAGTCACACTGAGCTGCTATGGCTGAACCTTCTGAAATAATAAAGGTCATGCTGGCTCCTCAATTATAACCTATTTGTTGAAATTTATAACTCTGTCTGAAAAAGTTAATAGCAAGCCTAAGCCTGCTATTCTAGTTCCATTTTCTTCCTCCTAATTCGATCTGAATAACAAAATTACATACTTGAGTTATAATGGTGGGGAATAAATATTCAAAGTGTCTAAGTTTCATAAATGTATGTCTAAAAATAATAGGTTATGTGAATTTGTTGCCAATTTAAAATCTGAGTTACTAGGAACATAGAAGGACACGTAGAACAAAAGATACATCTCTACAGCATGGTTTAAGGAGAGCTGTCTTGATCTGCATCAGCTGAATAGCTGACTGAATAGGGTATATCATCTAAAGTGGGAAGACATCTTTATCACAGCCGCTTTGAAACATCTTTGAATACTCCTTCAAGCTGGGCTGATGCCCAATTTTGGGATATGGACTTTCCTTATGACTTTGGAGATAGAAAATTTATTTGGCTCAAGTACCGTGAACAAATGATTTTTGTTAAGTTTAAATTGCAACCTGAGTGCTTTCTGCCATCCTATTTTTGCATCCTTGTAGATATTTGGATGCACTATGATTGTAATTATGGACTGCATTAATAATGGACATGCTTTGCAGAAAATAAGTCCATAATATGGTCTGATCTAGATTTATTCAGTCTATCTCTTGGTGACATTCTTTTTATTGTAACTAAATTGCCTGTAGGGCCAGATCTACCACTTTGTCATTGGAGTGTATTCCTTTTGTACTTTATTTAGACTGTTTATATATATATGTATGTGGATATATAAAATTGTTTGAGAGATTCAGAAAGCTTTTCCTTATTTGGTTGTTTTTGTTTTGGCAAAATTCCATTGGGGAAACTACCACTGATAAATTGAGACAGTGTTACTGTGACCCCAAAACTTGCTTGGAGAACAATTTGAAACATACCAGGATGCCTCAAGGTTATGTAGCAACTCCAATATTTAATAGTCTTATAAATCAGTTGGAAAGAGAGGAGGAAGTGAAAATGTGCTAAAGACTCAAACTGGTCTGGATTGGACAGAATGAGAAAGGACTCATAAGATTACCCTAGGGACACCTGTCCCAGCCAGGTGACTTGCTGAAATGTCAATAAATGTCATTCAGTTATCACAAACAGAAGCCTCATATTTCCTGAAAATGCTAAAATTGCCTGCCAACTTTCACATTACATTGGCTGGTGATTTTGGAACTGTACACAGCTCAGGGAAGACCTCTGCTGTTTGACTGCACTTGCAAACCAGATTTTAGGAACTGTAATAATGTAATGTAGTTCTTGTGTGTTTTGATGTTTTCAGTAAATTTAGTGAAATACTGTAATTATGGTTATTTGCTCTCAAAAAATATTACAGGAGGCTCTGAGATGAGCAAGGAGAAAGAATACAGACAATCTGTAAAGACCCTCAAGAGTTTTTGCTGTTTACCTTAAAGAGGTTGAAACAAAATATTGGAAAGTACTGGCACATTTTGCTTTGGTAGGTAGAGAGTTTTTCTTCTTACTATGTCATAAGAGAAAAAAGGCAGACTGGCAAAGAAGCTGGAAAGCCATCAATGAAAGACTGATAGAAAAATAAATAATGTTGAAGAAAACAAGTAATTTATTCTTGAGATGAAGATTTCAAGGGATTGTAATAGCAGAGACAAGATCTAGAATTGTGATAAAATGGGAATCATATTGGAGAGAATATTAAACTTCATTATCCAGAATTTGAATTACCCCCTCCTTAGGCAGTGAGGAAATTTTCTTGAGAGTTTCTTGTGCTTCCCTCCATAGCATCTGCCAGCCTTTAGAAAGAGAATAGCAGTGTTCCCTGATCTCATCTGGTAGTTCTTATTTTTCTGAATTCTTTGATTTCCAGGGTAGCTAATTATGTGGTTAACTTCTCTCCAGTCTAAATCAAATATTCATACATGTCCCCTGGGGAATATTTTGCAGAATATGATTTGATTTTTCAAATATAAAGGCAGAGGGGAAGAAACAGATAAGATGCAGTCAGATCATAGAATCATACTCTTATGCAGTTACAAATGTTACAGAGCTCAACATTTGTGAAATTCTCATTGTCAGTAAGAGGTATGTTGATTTTTATTTTTTTTTTTTAGTTAGAACATAGAGATCAAAGACTTTAATTAAAAAAAGCCCCCAAAACAATGCCATGAGACTTGCAGATCCCATTGACAGTCTTGTTGTTGTATGGAGATGAAGCTGTTGTTAGAGCTGTATTAGCTCTGCCATTCTCTCATAACCATGAAGGTTAAATTCTCATGATTTCTGCCTCTGGAAGCCTGGGACTTCAGTTGAAGAGCAGGGCAAGTTTGGAGGTAAAGAGCCATATTTTAAGTTTCCATTTCACAGCATTGTCAGTTGGAATTAGTTTTCTAAATATTTTTCAAAGTATAGTTCCCTAGGAGCTTTTCTGCACTTGAGAAATACAAGTGTCACAAAACTCTTGGACTGTCGTCCTGGTCAGTATGGAAGACTTGTCTATTTTAATGATTGTAGCAATTGGCAGGGTGCTTGTTTCCACAGGAAATGCTCTCACCTTTGCCAAACATCCATTTTTCTGTAACTAGGTCTTTTTTCTGGTGATTCAATATCACAGAGTGTCATTATGTGATTAGTATTTTAAATACATTCACGTGGGCTTGAGCCAGCTATCCCTGTTTTGCAATCTTCTTCCTACAGATCACCTGCTTCTACTCCTTGTTTAAGACTAGGGTCTTTCTTTTAAAGCAGGGACTTTAGTATACCCTTAGCATGTGTTCATAAATACAGACTTGTTATGGACAAATCAGGATTATATGGGCCTTGGCCTTCCTCTTTTATTCACTTATATTCTTTGTGTGCTTACAGACATTTCCCTACCTGCAGAAAGAAAATTAAGAAAATGGTATGTATGTTTAACTCCACTTAGTTCTGTTTATTAGGAATTGACTGCATTCTGTGGATCATGGCTTGTGAACATAGATTTCTCTGAGACTTCAACCTTGTGAATGATTCCAGGTTGTCCCAGTGATAACTTTTAAGAGACATGATTTTCAAGTGAAAGGGAAAGATTGCGCACACTAAATGAAGTTCTCTGGCTTTGCTTCTCCCTGCTACTTTAAATATTAATTTTCATATTTTAATGTTTCTTTGTAGTTATTTCAGCAATAAAGAAATAAACCATATAATTTTAATGTACAGAATTTCAATATAGTACTCATCCAGTGTGTAGCACATTAGGTCTTGACCCGAATGTGTAAGTTAGGTGCTGACACCAATATCAGAAACATACTGGAACACATTGGCTGAATAGTCTGAAGATTTCTCAGAAAGCAAAATTGTCTGAGTACACCAATCACAGAATTATACCATAGAACGATTTGGGTAAGAAGGGACCTTAAAAGTTATCTAGTTTCAACCCCCCTTGCCACAGGCAGGGTCCCTGGACCAGCTGGCTCAAATCCTCATTCAGGTTGGCCTTGAACATTTCCAGAGATGGGGTACTCCTAACTCCTCTGGGCAGACTTTTCCCAGACTTTGATAGCCTTTCAAGGTGAGAATTTAGTGTTGGTTTAAGCTAGTAAATGTATGAGTACTTTACCCTTATAAATATTAGAGTATCAGTTATACAGCTAAAGACCAGTGTTTCCAACTGATCCCCAGTGTTCCTCCATGTGATTTTCTTTTCATGTGTCACTGAATGCTGAAATTTCACAGTTGCTAAAAGCAAATCCAGTGAGGATGTGAATCAAGAGAAATTTGTGCAAATACCATTTTCATGTATTTGCATCTGAGGGAGAATTTAACTTACTTTTTGAGGTGATGTACTCCAGAAGTTCAAAGACGTAAGTTGAAGACTGTAATTTTCTCTGGGGAAAGCTATTTTTAGGCCAACTGTAAGCAATTAATTTAAACTGATTGCTTGCTTTCCAATGCATAAATAGTGAATGTAATAGGTTTATAACTAATGCAAGACTTGATGGTATCGTTCATGTTGTGGTTTCTGAGGTCAAAATATTATGTGAGAATCTTGCTTTTCGGGTGAAAACATGGAGTAGACCTCTAGGTGTCTTGCTTAGTGCAGCTGTCCAAGTTTCTCTTCCCAGGGTCCATCTAAAGGTCAACAGCCCTTCCACAACAGCCAGTCTGTAGGTCAGCGCTGAAGCTTAGAAGATGAATAAAAATATGTGCTTTATATCTTTTTTTTTTTTTTTAAATATAGGCTTATGGCATCTGAGGCCTGATTTATTTTTTAATCAATGCTCTTCAACTCTTCATTGTCAGTACTAACACCAGTAATTTTTATGTTACCAAGAAAACCTAAGAAAACACAGGAACACCTACAGGTGAAAGAAAGCAATGGTGATGAATTGCATTGCAGATTTAAAAGTACTGTAGCATTGCTGTTTCAAATGTCAGTTGCAGTTATCTGCTGCAAGCTAAACCTACATGTGGTGATACACGAATCAGGGATATTCCTCACTTATGTCCACATGATAGCTCACACGAAAACTTCTTGGGCAATTTCCTCATTACAAAGTAGTCACTGTGACTGAAAAGAGCTGTCCCCAGGAACAGTCTCTTTAAGTATTTCAGAGACCTAATCACAAGTCTGTTTGTATCCCAGATACTACAGGTTATGTTTCTCTTTTGAAAGGGAACCCATTGGTTCTTGTGGGTTTTAGCTCTCTGGGTGGTCTTGCAACTGAGAATGAACTCAATCTGGCCACCTGAGGCAGGCCAGAGCAGTACGGTACTGAATACTGAGCAGCTGCAAAGATGCCAGGTGAATATTTAAAGAAAAAGCCTTTCAGAATTTCCTTTTTCCAGACAATTCCAATAGAGAAGAAACATGGGGGTTCTTAGACTTTTGAGAATTGCTAAGACTTTTTTGGCCAGTACTAAGTAGAAAACTTGCTCCTGTTACACTATAGAGCTTAATTAATCACAAACTTAAAGTTTTAAATTTCTTGCTGGCAAGCCAAGCAAATTCTCATTTAAACTGATTTGCTAAACATTTTTGATTGTTTAATAAATATTTAGTAAATGGTAAATGCTTAGTGAATATTTAGTAACTTGTTTACTCAACAGTTTTAATTGTGTAGTGTTAAGTAACGCACTTTTAACTAGGCAGATGAATAAATATTTTGTGTTTTGTATCTAGTTTTCATAGTGAAGAAACTAAAAATTACTGCCTGCAAAACGGGCCATCTTTTTGTTTGTTTGTTTGCTGTTTAAAAAAATTAATTCATTGCTTTCAGTATTTTTCAGTGGAGATTTAATTACATGTCATCTTCAGCCATTTATGCAAAACAGTTCATGGGACAGCAATTAAGAGTCTGTTGATTTGCAGCATTCATTTTATACCCTTAATGAATGTTATCACTGAATGCTGCTATGCTAGAATATACCAGTGAAGTCTCCACCATGAAAACCTACTGCTAAACCTAGCTGTACATCTTTGCAATATCAGAACTCATGTTACAGTTTTGAAGAGTGTTACCTGGCATTTCAGAATCCTTCCACTGGAAAACTGCATTTATTTCCTTTTTTTTTTTAACAGAAATGTGAACATGTTCACTAATCAAAAATAATGGATTGTTACTAAAAACACATACTACTCTGAATTGATATGAAATAATGAGGGACCAAGTTAATTTTGAAAAAATAATTTGGAAACTATCAAGAATTATGAACGAATACTTATTTATTTTTGGAACTATTTTTATTGCAGACCCTTCCTCAGGGTAAATTTCTGTAATAGTTCTGGAGTGCACTGTGTGATGGATATTTGCAACTTTAAATAATGATTTCTTTAATAAAAACAATTAATTGCACAAGATAATAGTATTGAAATCAGACTACAAAGCCTGGGTTGTCCTACCGGGATATATCAGATATTGTTGTGTTACTGAAACACAAAGCCACAAAAGGACAACAACCAGCCATGCTCGTTAGCTTAATAGCTATTTTTACTAGATTCTAGCTCATGTCAGGGCTGTCTTCAAGGTGAGTTTTTGTGCCATAATCTCTCTTCTGTGTAATGAGGTGTTTGTGTTTCATATTCCTTGTGTAAATTACTGATAATTTACTTGAGATAAAATAAGCCTCCAGAGAAAGAGAGAGATGGCAACCAGGTATAGTGGCCAATGGCAGGGAGCTGGAATCAGGTGATCCTTAAGGCCCCTTCCAACCCACATTGTTCTACAATTCTATAGAAAAGTCATGTAAAGGCCACTTTGGCCCTTTGGCAAACACTATCCTTTAGAACACAGGGGTGTACTTCTGTCCCTCTTGCTGTTTTGGAAGCTGAAGCCATAGACTTTTCACGGTTGGTTGTGAATGATGACTACTCTGAGAGCAGTAATAAAATGAGCACTTAAAATCATAGAAATTTATCTGCAGAGCATGGTTCCTACCTAGGCAATAGCTTGCCTTCATGTGGTACATCTTATTGCAGAAACCACTTCCCTGAGTATTTATGATTCCCTGTTTGTCTTCACTAGGTACATATTCTTTCATCCCTCAGCACTTTTGGAAGAAAAAAAAATTGTAATTGTGTGGAAGACCATAGAGAAATATTTTCTTTATGAACCACTACATGAAGCATTCCTAGACAGAAGGAATGCAGTGGAAATATGCTTGATTTCATTTTCTTCAGAATTTGAGAATCTTGTTCTCCACTCAGTCAGCTCCCCTTATAAAAAAGTGCATCTGAATGGTTTCAGACACCTCTATTTTTCTCTGGAACTCGAGGCCCTAATAAGGTTCAATTGTTTAACCAAATGTGCCTTATTTTGTTTCCTGACATTTTGTTTCCATGAGTGTATGTGGCCAATATAGGAGCTGGACTGTTTCTGAGAAAAGCTCTTCCAGCAGTGTTGGAATTCAGGCAGCCTCACATTTAGAAAAATAACAGTGACCTCACATAGCCAATAGCCTATTAACTCAGCAAGCCAATTATCTGAGGCAAGGAAATTTGAATATTTTACCCTCTCTTTAGGATAAGACAATGTAACTGGTTTCTAGTGGAATAATAAGGCCTTAATCTTGCAATTAAATTTTCTTTTTGCTTTGCTGTAACTGGCCTTTGTCAAATAATTAACGAAAAGTGCCTTATATGTCTAAAGGAAGAAACCAGATTGTCATTTTTGAACACCGGTGCAGAGTCCTATCAATCCTATTGATTATATTGCAATATATAAATATTGTGGCAGAGCTGATCCAATAGTGACAATCCAATGAGGTTTTTTTTCCTTGACTCTTACATCAGAAATACCACAAATTTGGTGCTTTTCCTCACTGTCTCTTCACACCAGCTAAGGTACCAAAGTAGCATGGAAACTGACCTGCTTTTCCACTGTGCAAGTTGAGCAGGCCAAGTCATTCCACCCTTAAGCTTGCTGTTGTGCTCTTTGTTGCCCTGTGGCAGCCTGGGGGCTCTGCCTTATCTAGGATATCTTGCTTTGGCTTTGCCAGGTCTGTGCAGTGGTGTGAACAGAGCACAGGTTTGTGCTCAGGTGGGAAGTGAAGCACCTGCTCCTTCAGAGTTGATGAGCTTGTGTGAGGATGGTGATGGTGTATTCATGGTCCTGTCCTGAAAGCCTGGAGCTGTCTTCCCTTTTTCAAACAGTAACTGCTTTCCAGACAATCTGGTTCATTGGCTGTTCAGTAGGAGTTATCTGCTTGCAAATTTTTGCCCTAGTTGAAATATGAAGTGCCAGGATTAATATGAACGGCGCAGTGTTTGTACCGTGAAACAGGAAGTACAACTTCATGGCTTTATGGTTCTGTTGTCTCTCCTGCTCACTTTATGCAATGTTTTTTGGAAACTTTAAGACTGATTTAATTAACATGCAGCCATTTATTTTGAACAAGTGAAGATGGTAATCATGTCTACTTTTTCAGCTTAGATGCTAGCAACCGCTTATGGTTTTGGTTAGCACTTCCCATGGAATGGAAGTTAATGACAGAAGCCAGTGTTCCTTGTACTTTTGCTGAAATGATTTTTTTGCTGCATTGCATTTAGTGTTCTACTAGCTTGGTAACTTCTCAGTTGCAGGTCTTTCTTTGCTTCAGAAACAAGGTATTTATAATGTAAATAAATATGTTTAGGTTTGATTACCAGAGGCTAGGTAAAGAGAAGAAAATACAAAATAATGTAAAGGTAGAAATTGGCAGTCAAGAAACAAACCCCTTAAAGTCAGTGGAACCATGGAAAATGTCTTTTATTAAGTTAGGCGATTAGATTACTTTCAAGTTGAACAAGAGGAGTGAGAAAAGAGCAGAAAAGCCTATTCTTTTTATAGATTTGGCTTCCTGACACTTCTATATCATATGTTGTGACTAGAAGCCTCTGTTTTTCAGGACTTATTTTTCAGCTATTTCTTGCATACATTACAAGTGTATTCCACGGGCCTGAATTTGGGAGCTTGGGTTTCATGCAAGCCAGAGATTATGCCCAGACAAGGTGAATTCGGGTGCATTCAGGAGTTCAAAAGTGACTTAAGTTTTTTTGATAGGGAATGACAGATGGGTCTTGACTTGGAAATGAACATAAGCCCACATTCAGTTATTATTGTAGGTATATCATGGGACTCCTACATACAGCCATGTGAACTTTCTTCCAATGTGTGGGAAATAAAGTCCTCTTTATCAGTCTGGGAAATTACATGAGAAGGAGTGAAAACTAGGTTAACATGCAGGAATAGTGCTACTGTGTGCATGGCTTCAGGAGGATATCTGACTCCTGCTTGGTTTCTCCAGCTTGCCAGGTTATCTTGGGAGAATATATGAAGAATGCACAAAGACACCTTAAATGACTGCCTTCCCATTGGGGTTGCTGGCTTGTAAGACTTATGAAGATTCTCTTAGATAGTGCAGTGTGGAATTGGATCTCTGGTTCCAGTTCATAAATTTACTTCAGTCTTTGGGAAGTATTATTTGATAAACAATTTATTCAATAAAAAACTTCTGTATTTGCTTTTCTTTTTTCAAAGACAACTTGCTTTCAAACTTTACAGCTTAGTAATGTGTAGTTTAATATCTGTAGGAAATTCCTTGTCTTTTGCAAATAGTGATTTCAAGAGGTGGAGGGTTGTATATGTGTTCTGGCTTTGCCCAGGCTGAGAAGTGGTTTTGTGCTTTATAATATTTCTCCAAATGGAAGCAAAAATGGGAATAAATCATAGAAGCACGGATGAGTAATTTCTTTATAGATAAATGCATGGACAAGAAACACGTCTTGTACTGGGAACAATACTTTGTGCCTTCTGTGACTATTATGTGCATAGTAAAAACTGTATCTCACTGGAAATTGTTCTGGCAAACAATATTAGGCATTCTGTATTTATTTCTACAAAACTAAAAAGATTTTTCTTAGCATCTTTATAGGAATTTTTGCTATTAATATTACTTTAAAATGATACTCATATACCAGAGTGTTTTATCTCTGCATGTCAAATTCTTTTACACCCTACAATAACATTTCTTTAAAGGCACAATATCTCATGTCTGTATAATGAAAATACACTGGAAGTGGTACTGAAACTACAATCTTTAGAGTATAAGCCTAAACTCTCTTATGACTCTCTAGGTAGTTTTTGTTTTGTGATAAGCTTACTGAAAAAGGAAAACAGGAGAATGCATCTCAGCATCAGTACGGCACTTTTTGATGTATTATTTAGTTCTGCACTGATAATAATGAGAGAGTTAGAAAAGCTTTTGGGATGAATCCCTGAGTCCAGCCAAGCCCATAGTACTTTTCTCAGTTACTTCAGTCAAGCCAGGTTTCAGCTTCCAGGCTTAAGTCTTTGAGTTTGCCTTTTAAGCAGGCTTCCTGCTTTGTATGCTGAACATTTGTTCCTAAGGCAACTGCATCCAATTACACCTACCCATACATGGTCTTTATTATATGTTCCTGAGCACTACTGAGGAGCTCAATTTAAATTATAGAATAATTATTTCTTTTAATAGATGTGCAATTTTAAATTTCTTTAAACTTGGTGTTTAGTTAGTACTTAATAATTTGTCCCAACATGAGTAGAAAACATATACAGGAATTGAGAAGAGGCCACTTCTTCTTCCCATTGCCTAGAAAACTGACTACCAGAGCCCAGGTGCTGAAAGGAGAATGAGCATATATACAATTGTTTACAGCTTTAGATTAGGAGTAAAGGATTGAGACTTGTAACAGGGCATGCTATAGAGGCACCAGTGTAGGAAAAAAACTTCTCAAACAGGTCTGTTACCAATAGAAAATTTTGAATTGCCCTAGGCTCAAACTCACTTTTATACTAAATAATAAACGTTGTTCATGTCTTTCCACTTCAGATGTAGACAAACAATCTGCCTGTACTAGAGTGAGTGTCACTGAATGGGTCTGAGGCAGAAGCCTTTTAAAACAGAAAGGGAAAGGCATTCTAGTTCATCATTTTTATAAGCAGCAGTTTGGAAGTCAGTTAGTTTTTGACAGCCTTGGCTCAGTCGGGTAAGGAATAAGAGCATATAAACCCAGAACTCCTTGCAAATGTAAACAAGGATAATGTGCATTGGGATGGAATTAGAGTGTTCTTGGAGAAATTTGAAATGCTAGACGTAACAAAATGTTGTCCATCCAGCTTAGGTTTTTGGGTTTGTTGCTGTTTTTGTTAAATGATCCCACCACAAAGCCATATGTGTGATGGAGAAACTCCCTGGTAAGGTTTAAAATCTATCTAATGAAGCTGTTTGAGTTAGTGCATTAACCTCTTATCTCTTTATTTTCAAAGGCCAGAATTGTTGCATCTTTATGTTGGTAAAACTGATAGAAGCTAAGAGGAATTTTGCCTAACTAAAACCAATAACTAATGGCATGAAGGAATACTGCAGTCCTGAAGGGATTGAGGTTTCTGGTCTGACTCTGTAATAGGTTTGTGAAAACCGTGCAGTTTGGCAAGCTTGGACACTCTTAAACCTCCAGAGAGTACCAGAGCATGCTCACCAAAGTATTTTTACAAACAAAATATACTATATCGCAAGACTAGAGTTTCTTTTGCTATTAGAACTTGTTCTGCACTTTTCAAATGGAAGTACAGAGTGACTGGATCTGGTCCCAGCTTCCAACTGAGAGCATTTGTGTTGCAGCTGTCTAGTGATGTAAACATGTATAGAAAATTCCCTTCCAGCCAAGGGCATTCCCCTAGTGAATGAATAGTGAATTCTTGTTTCCTTCACTTTTTTTCCATGCAGAGGGCAATTAGACAGTTATTATTTTTGATCCTCCAATTATCTATAAGAAAATGATCCTTTTTATTTATGCTAGGTGAGAACAGCATGGGAGCAATGAAACTGCCTTTCTCTCTGAAGAAGCTCAAAGCAGAAAGAGGTAAAGCAATCTCAAATGTTGAGGTAATTAGGACCTTGAAACACTTTTTTGGAGAGAGGTTTGTAGAACCTTTGCAAAGTTGCATGCCCAGTTGCAGGAATTGTACCAGAGAAATAAGAGATCAAGAGTCATAAAATACCCTGGATATTAACTGCTCTAGCTGAATTACTTGCATTGTAGAATAATTGGAAGGTACAGCAAAATCAGCACCTTGCAGAAAGGCTTCTTCTACTTGTGATGTATAGCTCTCAGTTAGTTCAAGGTTAAAATAGTTGCACTGTAATCTGCTTTGTGTAACAGCAGCTGACTTTACTAAAAGATAAGTGGTGATGTAAATCTCAGCTCAGTGTTGAAGCTGATGAATTTCACTGACAGATTTCAATAACCAACCTTGCAAGTCTGATTTTCTTGGGTTTTTTGTTGCTGTTGATTTATTTCCCAATAGGCTGAATTATTGTCATCTCATAAAGATGATTTCATTAGCGCTTTTTTTGGTGTTAAAATTAGAGCAATTCCTAACCATTACATAATACAAATAATAATGCTCAAATAATTTTGCATTTATAAGCTTTTGGGACTAACTAATTAAAGAAATTTAAACATTATAGTAGTTATGATAGGGTAACATTTTAGGCATGTCAGCATTGAAGAAACATTTGGACAAAACCCATAATAATATGCATTAACTTTTAGTCAGCCCTGAAGCTGGCAGTTGGATGAGATGATCATGGTAGGTCCTGTCCAGCTGAATTTGTTCCATTTTTTCCTAATCTTCATCTCTCATAATTTTTTTATGTTAATGTTACACCATTAAAATATTAAGGACCTTATCCAGTAACCGAAATAATAGCTGAAAACACCCATGGGTGTAATTATAGCGTCATGCATCTGCTTTGCCATTGAAAAATAGGTCTTCAGTGGTTTTATTCAGTTTAGTAATGAGGAAGCTGTATTTAGTTGGAGTTACTGAGTTGCAAGGACATGTCACTGCAACTATTTGATACGTAAGTTTCAAGCCAGCAAAATTACACATGAGTAAATTATGCAGAAGCTGTGCGGCTAAAATTATTTGATTGTACATATTAGCTTTGAGAATGTTAATTATTTGTATTGCCCAAGCAGCTGGTTTTACCCAACAGCGATTGTAAAATTTTTTTGAAAATACTAATTTAATATTTTTCACATCATAAAATACCATTTTTATTTGTCTATGCTAAGTTTAGCTATTTAGAAGATTGTGTCTTTGCTCTCATATATAAATTCTAAATCAATTTGTGTGTGAATAGACCAAATTCTTTTTGCTGCAAACATAAATAATTCCATGCACTGTCAAAACACTTGACTTCTCTTAGTCATTTTGTCCTTTTCAACGTAATAACTGATCTATGCTTTAATTTTTTTCAACAGTCTGATCTTGTCATTTTTTCAGAATGTAATATAATCCAAAGTAATTTGCATGAGCTGAGCAATTTAGCTTGACACAAAGGTCTGTCTATATGGAAAAATTCTTGTGACAGGGTTTCTTTGAGGTTATTTAATACAAATTAAAACCTGTATAAATTAGTGGTTTGATGGATGTTTGACTTATTTCAGAAAAATGTATTTCTTCAGGTAATAAATCTGAGTGAGCAATTAGGCAGTGTTGCAACGTGTTGAGAACTTAAATCTTTGATACCTTGCTTGCAAGAAGCACCCTTTCCTTAAGCATAAAATCCTCTTCAAACCATCATTCATTTTATTTAAATTGGTTCTCTGATGACTTTAATGAAGTAAAGTACTAATTAAGCAGTACAAGCTTGTAGAATACATCTTAAAATAAGTAGCCTGGAAAAGACAAGTAAAGGCAATTATCAGTTGTAGGGTTTAGGGGAAACAGCATTTGTCTCAGAGAGAAATCTAAATTTTTAGATTTCTCTCTGAAATGGAACTATAGTTCAAATGCCCTGGATTCCAAATGCAGCATGTGACAATAAACTGTAGCTACCTTTTCCTGGTGGGGTGGTTTTTTGGGGTTTTTTTTTGGTTGGTTGCTTTTTTTGTTTGTTTTATTTTGAGGGGTTTTGTTTGTTTGGGGTTTTCTTATGTGTTCAGATTTAACTCTGGGTCAGGGTTTTGGAAAGAGATTTTGTTAAGCATGTCTTACAGACTTGTAGACTGTACAAGATTTATAGTCTCTTATGTAGAACACAACTCTTCTTGTTCTATATAAACATCACTTAAGTGACAGTCATCTTTAAGTAGCCACTATTAACCACACTTTATTTGCAAGTGATTAGCTGCAATTTGAACAAAGAGTGTGTGGGGAAAGGGAGAGAAATTAATTGTACCTGCTGGGAGGTGTCCTGTGGGAAGCTATACTGTTGCTTTATGTTCTCCAGCCAGATCACTCTCCTACTCAGAGCCCTCAACTTCTTCATTTCTGCACTTTCTACCCCATTTATCACTTCAATTGTCTTTTCTCTCAACTACTGATGATTTTTTTCCCTCTCCTGTTTAGGTTTCTTATCTGTCAGGGTGAGATCTCTTTCATTTTCCAACAGTTGGCTGCACTTCCAGCTGCCGTACTGGCCGTGTACAGATAAAGACCAGACCTAAGAGGAAAGGAAATTCAGAAACTTTGACAACATTCTGGACAATGATGTGCTAAGAAACCCCCCTGCTAATATGCTCTGAATTTTCTATGGGAAACCCAAAGAGATAAGGTGGCCAGTGCTAGAAAGGCAACTCTCAAAGCAGTTGGGGAAAAATGGCAAAAGGGGAGGCTGGTAAATAATGAGTTATATCAGTTAATTTTAACATTTAAAATGAGCGAACATAGGTTTCTAAATAGGGATGGTGTTTCAAGTTGCTTTATGATAGGATCTGTACTACTCCTGGACACCAGTACAAGTATTATGAATGTAAAGTAGTATCTGTCCTGCAGAGGAATATATTTCCCAATCTGTTTGTGTGTAGCCAGTCATCTCTAAGAATGAAATGTTAGTAAGTTGTGTTGAAGCTCTCTGCCTCCTTTAAACCAGTGTTTTCTAAAGAGCTGGACAAACTGTCTGACCTTCCTTACAGCTCCTGCAGGCGGAATGAGAAATGTCAGTTCACACAGCAAATGTCACATAACTCACCTGAGTTCTGGTTTTGATAGTCATGATGTGCTGGGCTATCCATATGCATATACATGGCAGTTAACAAAAACGTTTTGGCAGTAACAGAGCAACAGGGATAAAATATGGAAATCTAAGGAAAACACACTGAATCAATTCACTAAGTAAAAGATTAAAAGCAAAATAAAACACAAAGTGAAAGAGATTTTTATGAAAGTGTAAGAGTACGTGGGTGAGATGCCATATGGAGCATTGGGTTGCGGGCAGCCAAATTTGCATCTGATGTGAGGTCTGTGAAATCTTGTAAGGAAATAAATAGGATAAGAAAAACACTGAAGAATAGCAAAGGCATAGGAGAGGTCATGAAAGTTTCAAACAGGTCTGAAGAGCTAGAACTGGGAAGAAAACTAGGCTTCTCTTCTGTTGAAAATCTCAGAAGTGTCAAGGTTTCTGGTATCTTTATACTTTTGTTATGCTCTTATTTAAATACATGATGAACTCAAACATTAACACATGAACTGATTGTACCCCAAACAAGTTTTGTTAAAAGGTGAGCACTAGCAGGGCTATGTTGAAATTATGCTTTTATTTTATATGCAGGCAGAAAGAAAAAAGCAGCTTATTCTGAAAAAAACAAATGAAAAAACCCCACACAGTCTAGTATCAGTAAAAAATTACCTTTGCATATAGATGTGTAAATACTCAAAGAAAATATTAAGAAGATTCCTTCAGTTTAGACATTTCCTTCTCTCTGTACTATATCCTAAGCATCCATAATAAAGAAAAATAGTGGTCAGATCTTGGTTATGCTTTTTCTCACCTAGTATTGTTTCCTGACTTAGAAATTTGGCCAGCAAACTCAACAGTTCCTGATAAGGGACAGAGAAGAGAGATATCTTCCATGGAAAGTAGATTCTGGAGGCAATGAGGTACAATTGGGTGATCTTAGAACAAGCAGCAGGGTCTACCTGTTATTTTCTACAGACATTGTTTAGACTTGTATCAGTCCAGGATAACAGGAATACAGGGAATGAAGTAACATATTGATGTGGTCTGTGCTCTAGAAGTGGTTTGTACTGGGAAGTTGTCTGAGAAAGGTACCCTTCCTTCCCAGATAAATTGTTCTTGGCAAAGTAACACTGGAATCCACAGTTCTCTCTCCCTTCTTTGCTTGTTGGCTGAGCTTGTCCATATGCAAAATTCCAGATATCCAAATCACGATTTTAATCCTAATGTTACAGTGGTCTGTGCTTTCCATTGATTTAATATAAATTATTCACACACATGCAAACCAAATGCATTGTGAGTGTAGTGCTAGCAGCCAGTGCTGTTGGGCTTTTAGTGTTACCTTGGTGAAATATGTGTCCCTGGACAGAAACAGCTATGTTTTATCAGAACAAGTGCCACAAGAGAACATTATGTAGTGATCCCCACTGACATGCTTGGACAGTTTCTTTATGTTGACTGATTGTTCTTGCAATTCATTCCCCTGCCCCACCCCCTCCACCCCAATAATTTAATTTGTTCGCTTGTTAAAGCACATTAGTTTTGCACTAATTTATTATCTCTATCCCAGCTATGGATTTGCTCATCTAAGGCATTTTGCAAAATTCTTAATTAAGCCTTTTCTACAGTTGGAGCAATGAATATTGTAGTTTGACAACCAGTTATTTCAACCTGCATAGGACACTCCTTGAGCGGTGTTCATAGAGAAATGGAAAAATTAGTAAGGGAGTTTGAAAGAAAGTCTATGTACTATGCTTTTTTTCCTGGCCAGAAGAAACAAGGCAAACCTCTTTAGGGAAAAACAGAGGAAAGGCATTAGGAGAGAAATTTGTGCCGTTTTCCTATGACTAAGCTGTTCCACTAAGAAGTCTGTAAGCACCCGCAGTGTACTAAGATCCCTGTTTTGGGTGCTCAGTGGAACTCAGAGGCAGATTTTTTTTTTTTAATTTAGAAATTGGAATGTGCATTGAAAATTTATTTCAAGATACTGAAAATTTTTGTGTTGTCCATGATGCATAATGTTGAGCGGGTGATGGATAAAAGCATAATTTGAAATAATGTGACAACACAGTTATAATGGGGAAGCTTGAATTTTTTAAATGGCTTCTTATTCAGTAAGGTTTAGGATCCACAGACAGGGTACTGTAACCAGAAAACACCACAGTTACATTGCCAAGCCCCAAATCAGATGTGTTTATTCTGGGCTGGTACAGTCCTTTTAATTTAGACCTTCTAACACCTTGATACAGCCCATTAGCTCTTAGAACATTCTTTCCAGTAACTCCTGTTACTTGAGGATAGAAATACAGGAATTGCCATGGTTGCTCTAGTTAAGTTCCATCCAAATGTTAATTTAGCTTTCAAGAGAAAGCAAGGTTAGGCAGGTCTGAGAAGGTATTATGAGAGAACCTATCCAGAAAGTTGCTGTTAGTTTTTTGTGGAGTTTTTGGGGGGGATTTTTTTTTCCCCTGATCCCTTAGAGTTAGCTGGTAAAAATAGGAGTTCACATATTTAAATTCAGGTTTTGAATGTTTTGGCAGGTGGCGTCTTACAGGTTCAGATAGCATCTTAAAATAGTCTAACAGCTTGCCTAGGTACATTTAAACTGCAAAATAGAATACATTTTGCCAGTTATGATAAATTATATGGAATAATTATCTTAGGCCATGCAAATAGCAGTGGACTTTACTGATTTGATTGTCATTGATTTACTTCAGAATTTTCAAATACCTGACAAGGTAGAACAGGATTGAAAGGTAACAGCAAGGTGACCATGAAATCGTGTTTTGCTAAGCAGTAAAAAAAGCCTAGCTACCTAAGTAACAGTGAAAAAATATCAGAACATGATGTCATCCCCCCTTATGCCATGTGTCTTTGGAAAAAAACTTGTCTGAAATGGGAACACAAACAGGTGAACCAGATAAAGGAGTATAACCTAAAATATTTCTGTGTCTTAAATGTAAAAAAAGTAGCTGCACTGATGCCTAGACATTGCACACAGTTTTGGTGAAGGACAGGAAGATGATAAAAGTAATTTTTAATTTTCAAAAGTAGCATCAGAAGATAGATTTATTTTCTTCTTGGTGTGTTTCTCAAATTAAATTATGAGTATTTTTTTTCTGAAACCAGGAGGCCTTTACAAAAGCGTAAGTACGGTTCAATTACAGGGGCATTCATCCCTATTAAGTAACAAGCAAGTTGGTCACAAACTGTTGAAAAATGCAAACGGTCTTTGAATGTAAAGTGTAAGTAAAAATTTACTTATTCTGTTTCACAATATCATTCTTGTGAAAGTTTGACTTTGTCTTTGATGGTGTTCAGATTTTCAGTTATTGTTATGTTTTCCAATGTATTTAGCATGTTATACCTAAACCCTGTCTCTCATGCTAGGTTTTTTCACATACTGGAACCACCTCTTGAAAGTTTTTCCTACATGGTTATCAAAAAAGACCTGTAACCTGATAACAAGTATTAGTTTTGAATATTGCTTCCAGCTTGTCCAGGCATTAGGTATATTTTGTGATTTTTGCTACTGTGTTTTCTCCCCAGAGAAGTTCTGTTTGTCACCTTGTTATACCTCATTTGATCCTGTTTATTTTGTTTTATTGGGGGAAAACTGCTCTAAATTCTAATTCTGTTACTAATACTAATGGTCCTAGTTTAGCTGGATTCTGAGTGTTAGCATAATATAAATATTAATAAGTTATGCCCACTGATTGTAATGCCAAGGCTCGGTGTGTTTCTTGTCTGACTTGGGGAGGCTGCAGCCCTGCAAACCTGTCAAATGACAAATGTTGTGACATGGCTGGGAAGGAGGGATTGTGTGTGGTTTATTATTTAATGGGACTCATGGAGTCAGACAAAGCATTTGAGCTCTCCTGATTTTGCTTGAAAAAAGACATCTGTATTAGTTGCATAAATGTTTTTCTTTTCTTTAACAGAAAAAGGTAATTGAGAGAACTTTCCTGTTTATAACATCTATAAATATGAGATGGGGTGTTTGGATTTGCTGTAGAAGTTTGTTAGAAAATGACTCAAAGAGGAATGCTATTCTCTTTTCACATGTATCCTGCAGGATAGTTTTGGACCTTTACATGTCTTCTTGAGTGACCTGTAATAATCACACGGGGAGGTGAGTGACCTCAGACTGGGGGCAGCCTGGATGGATCTTTCAGGTGCATGTGGCTCCACAGCTTGGGTCTTTTACAGATTTTTAAAAATTTCTTTTTTCACCAGTTCCAAAGTGACTAATGCATTCAGAAGGATTACATCATGCTAATTATCAAGCAGTATTTGACAAGTTGTGTTCTTTCCCAGGGTGGAAGTGTGAAGTGCAGGAACATAAATCAAGCCTTGTGCAGAACAGGGTGAGATAGGAAGTGACTAGAGATGGGATAGACAATAGTCTTATTTTGTTATAAGCAAACTAAAGCCATCTCTGAATGTAAGTTCAGGAGGAATGGAATGACATTCAGCACTATTCTTGGCGGTGACTTTTCTTAACACGTGGTGAGTTGACCTGTCAACAGATATGTGCAGGAAATGGTGACAACCCACCAAGGAAAGTGAACAGCTTGAGTGATGGCCTCTTCCCTCTCTGGTTACTGTGGCTGATAGCTCCCTCCTGTATGATTTTTCCCATTATTTAATTCTTTTATGCATTGCACAGGAAAGGGGGCATACTGCACCAGGAACGAACCTCTGAGAAAATTTCTGGTTTTGATGTTGATGCTTCTGCAATATGATGGCATCTGCAAGCAAGGTGTTCTCTCTTGTTCTGTCAGGCTCAACTCTTCTCTGTATGACACAGTTGAAAAAGATATTTTTCGCTGCATGGTGGTCTTTTTGGGGAGAGATATGTCTGGTGAAGCAATTTATAAAGTGATGAAATTATGTTTCAACTGAGAAGTATTCTGATATAGCAACAGAGGGTAGGGGATTCCAGTGGTCAGGACAAAATGAGCAGACTTGTTTGATTAGTAACATTGCATGGCATTTTCCTCCTTTTACAACAAGAATGAGATTTGTAAAAGCCTGAATGCTGAAGGCTAGCATTTCCCATTGGTTTTGGAGGCTGTGTATTATGCATCTCACTTGCACCTTTGGAAGTTTACTGAATTGCCTCACATTCTTAAATGAAATTAAGCAATTCCTCAACTCCAGCAGAGTGGGCTTTTGTTTCAATCTTAGATTTGTTAGTGATGGACATGGTAAACTACAGTACATTTTTTTCCTCTGTACAGATAGATAAATATATAACATTATTTAAAGGGCTAGGAAAAAGTGTCATAAGTAAAGCCTAATTTAGAAAATATAGGGGACTTAATGCCTAAGTAAATACATTATAATCTATTCAGATAATTCCAAGTGAGTTTCTAAAAGTGATCATTGTAACAGCTTTGTTTGCTGCTGAAGTTTTAAGAAATGTCAAAAGTGAAAGAGGTAGCAGTCCCTGGTTGTTTAACCAGGACTGCATTTTTTGAATGGCTGAGCCCACTTTTGGTATTTGTAATCTATTCTGGAGGAGTGGAAAGAATTTTCTTTTGGTTGAATAAATCAAATGGATAAGCTTGGAAGCTGAAGATTGTATTACAATAAGAGACTTCTTTTCTGCTCTATGAATGAAGATGCAGTATGTGATTTTGATTTTGTTGGGGTTTTTTATTATTGTTGTTTTTAAAGGATATACTAGCTCTCTAGATTTCTCTTGAGCCTCCTTTTCTTCAGTCTAAAGAAACCCAGTTTCTTAAAGAACCCTCATCCTCTTCTCATAAGGCTTGTTCTCTAGATCCTTCCCCAGCTCAGAATCCTCTGAAGTACTACAAGAATTTGTTCACAGTGTGAGCTTATTCCATCCATTCTCATGAGTTTATATTAAACAGGTTTAAGCAGAAATGAAAAATAAGCGAAGAATTTTAAATAACCTGACTTAATGTCCTTTCTCTTTAATGAGAACACCCCAACTCAGAAGCCACTGTGTTTTATTCTGTCATGATTCCACATTTTCATTATTTTTCAGTTATCCATCAGAACCTGAGGAATCTACAGTTATTTAACATGAGGAGAAACATTCTTCATATCTTTTATTTAACACCTCCTTCTAAGCATCCTTCATTCTTTTTACACAGAGAATAAAAGATACCAGCATTTTTTTAAATTTGTTGCTTTTTGCCTTGTTAGTATTTATTTTAGATTCTTGTCAGTATCTGAAAATGTTTTCCTTTCATTCCAACTTGTGCAGGTGATTTCTTTTTTATTGGTATTATTATTATTATTATTCCTTCCTCTGGTAAGAGTAGTTCTGTAGGTAAGTGTGGGTAGAATTCAATGCTGTTTTTCAGGTCAAATACCTTATTTCAGTCTGGGTTTTTCTGGAATTTCGAGGCCCTACCAATTTTCTTTGTTGGCTAACGCAACAAACTCAGAGATCATCCTTATTTGGACACATCACTGCAATGTTTTGTGAACAGTGAGAAAAGTTTGTTCTCTTTTGGAAGGAATGTTACAGTTTGGATGAAGTTATCAATATTTCTGGGGATTGCTTAAGTATATTTAACCATGTGGCTTTTCTTCATTTTTTCTATACTGCTTAGGTATAAATTATTACATTTTTGTATTTCTTGGAAAAGAAAAAATGCCACAGAACAGTTGTATCAGTTAACTTCTATAGTTTCTCATTGAATTATTTGTCATTTGTTCCCTTGGTTGCTACGATAAATTAACTGTAAGTAGGTTTACCTGAAATATTTTTTTTTCCTTTTTCCTCTTTTAGTATTTCTGCTCTATTGATATATTTGGTATTTTTCCTAACACTTCCCGTTCGACTGTCTCTGCATGTTTCCATCTTACATAAAGTATCTGTAATTTCATTTTCATTAGACCTAGGTATCTTTTTAATTAATAGGGGAAGTCATAATCATCTCTAATTCTGACAGAATTTTTAGGTGACCTTCTTAATCACTGAAACAAAAATAAACTTTCATTTAGACTTTCACCTGGAAGTTCCCATCTATTGCTTTTTCTTACTTTTCTCTTAGAATAACCTCATTATGTTTTTCCTTTAATGTCTTAAAACTTATGGCTTACTAGAGGATGTTGTTGTTGTTATTATTATTGTTTGGGGAGGTTTTATTCCACAGTCAGTGTTATATGCATAAAGCAATTTTCTTGTGGAAGCTGTTAGCTATGTGCCTAAATTAGTGCTCTTGATCCTAGTGGATCTTATGCATTATTTCCACTCTTCTTTTGCAGTCTTTTTGCTTGTCTTTCCTTCAAAACATGCATCTGGCTTGGGGGTGTTGTAACTTGTAGTATCAATACATCTCTGCTGTTAATGCAACCAGGTGGTCTGACCTGCATGTCAAGTGCTGAATTCTAAATGACATGCACATATGCACTACCACTATGCTTTCCCAGCACTGCTGTTCTTCACAAGTAATTTCAGGTTTTAATAACATTGTTTAATTGAATACTTATCAGATGCCCACGCAAACTATTGTGTAGAACTTCTGTAATTAGGTTTTAAAACTGATTAAATCATCTGCTTCAAATAGTGTAAAGGAATTTTTTATTTTTCATAACTTAACATATTTTTAATTGATATAGGCCAAGGAGATGTGGTGGATATTGTTCTGTGGCACAGCCAGGTTACATTATTGACAAATTGTACTTTGCTGGAATTTTTATGGGGGGTTTTTTATTTATTTAGCTTTTTGTTGTTTGTTTGTGGTTTGTGATTTATTTTCCTTTCTAGTCTTATTACAAAGTCATTAGTACCTGTGAAAGTGATATACTAATTAGTTAACAGAACATGATTAATGCTGTAACAGCCACAATTTTAAAAGAGCAAAAGTGTTTGTTGTTCTCTCGTTGGCATGTTACTAAAAGACAGAAAATTCTGTCTTAAAATGAATGGTACCTTTTCATTAATCTGAAATTTATCTCAAAATCTCTCCTTAAATGGGGAGAAGAATTATTGGAGAAAGTATATACTGCTAATACAGCTACGCTTTTAACACTAAGTCTACAGAATATCGGTAAGGACAGTAAGTAATATAAAAATATTGAAACACTTCAGAAATATGGACAGATACAAAAGCTGAATTTGAAAAATTGCTAAGTCATATCCACATTTGTGAGAGTTTTACTTTATACAGTTTCAAAAAAATTTTTTTCAACATAAATATTTGTTAGAAAGAGAAAATGCCTGCAATACAGCAGTACTGAGGGCTGTCTGACAGTAGGAAAAATACCAAAGACATGAATTTATAATGAGATATATGTGGAGGAAAAGTGTGGCTTTTCATGCATCATCATCCCATCCTGGCAAAAAGACAATTGAAGCAATGAGAGAATTGAACTGCATATATACTTAGTTTGGTTCTGAGCACCATCTCCTTGGTATATTGTCAAACTTGAGTGAACCCAAAGGGAATAATGTATTTTGTATTAGATGGCTGGAGGGGGCCATGTTGTAAGAGAAGAATTGCAGAAATAAATACAGTATTTAGCTTGCTTAAGAAATAAAAGAGATTGAAACCAACATGCTTAATTTAGCATTCATGTCTTTGGAAATAGTAAAGGGACAATGATTCTGTTTTCTACATAGATTATCAGACACACACACTCAGGAGTGGATTTGCTGTGCTTTTCTGGCTGTGAAGCATCAGACCTTCTGGAAGAAAATGCTTGCAGAGGTGTCAGTGGAGTTGTACATCTTTGGTTTGTTAGCGGTCACCACATTACTTGTAATGCGTCTACCAAACCTTCATTGTGCAGGAAACTACCTTAAGGAGTTCATGTGTACTACCAATGGCATGTTTAACAAATAGGTCCTGCTCTGGTTTCAGGCACATAAATAAGTTGTACCTTTCTGCAGGATCTTGTAAGTTATTAAAAGGCAGTGTAAGGAGTAGAAGCTAGAAGAAATTTATATCCAGGTGTCATGGGCTGAGACAAAGCAAATGGATCAAGGACACTGAAAGCCTCAGCAATTCAAGAAATGACTGAGTCTCCCTACACATTTCCTGCAAATAGCTAAGCTTACTTTGTTTCCCAGGTAATTTAGGTTAATTAATAATTAATTTTTACCCATAATCATGACTGATGGCGTACCTCTTTGTCCTGAGGTTGACACCAGGTATTATTCTCACTGCAACATTGCAGAGACTCCCAATCACTTTAGCTCACTTCCTAATAGAAGAATATCGCCATTTTTACTAGGCAGTCCAGTTACTCTTAAGATGTTCAAGTATTCTATCAAAGATGTCATAATCCCTAATCTTGTGAGTTGCATCAGAAATCATTGAAAAATCAGAAAAATTAAGGACATAGTCAAAAACATTTATGGGGGTTTTTGAGGCAATCTCTGTGTCTAGCAGACTTTCTCCTTTCTGAAGGAGAATTCTTAAAATAAAGTGCTTAGTTTTTAGCTAAAATATATTTCTTATCAATGGCTGTAGTTTTTAATGCAATATCAAAGCAGAAATTGCAGTTATGTTTTAAAATGTCAGCTTTGCTTTAAAAGAGAATCTGTTGTGCATGATTGTAATTAGAATGAAATATAATAGTGGAGAATTCTAAGATAAATCAAATGAGATCATGTAAAACTCACTTTTTCATGCAGTCATTTCAAATGCCTATTTTTTATCTTGCTATTATTTGGGGAAATTAGATTTTCTATTTTTAAAATTATTTGGAAATAATTTTAAGGAATATTTTGCTTGAATCTTACTTCATTTGTTTCCATTTCTCCTAAAGTCAACATATCTTCCTTTGGTTAGATTTTGGTGTGCTGCTGTTTCATGTAGGTCAATGAGGTCAAGTCCTGGAATCTCTTTTCTCTTAATCCCTATATGAGATGTTTTGAAACATTTGCTTTGTCATTACTTTTGTGAATTGTCTGAATATGACTTATTGTGCACTGCAGAGGGCTTGTAGGTAGAAGACCTGTCGTATACTACACAACCTGCCAGGGAAAATGTCAAGAAGCTTTGGTGTCCTGCATCATCTTGGAAAACTTAACAGGGAAGATGATGGTTCTTACAGTTTGTACTTTGATCTACTTTTGTTGCCATAAGCGTCAGTGGTAGAATTCTCCTGGTTTCAGAGCAGCCAACACCAAGAACTATGAATGTGCAGAAAGGGGCTTTCAAAAGCACCAAATAAACACAATTTGATTAGCTAAGTGCCCAATAGCCCTGAGGGAAGCAACCAAAGCGCTACACTGTTGAGGGAAGCAACCTGTACTTCCTTGCCTTCCATTCACTTCTTCAAATCAGTGACTGTTTTAACTTTGCTGAGCAGTTGTGAGAGGCATATCTCAGGCATATTATGCACACAAGTTTTAGGTGCTGTCACTCATAACCTCGAACCCTGTGGCAGACTTGGCAAGGGCTGCCAGTATGAAAGCCCCTCAGCACAGTCCCATCTGCAGTGCACGTTCTTTGCTCAAACCCAGTGTCACCTCAGCTTTCAGCTGTTTCAACTCAGATACATAAAACCAAAGCTTTGCATGGGAATGGGTGAGCCATAGGTGCCTAGTCTCATCTGCTGCTGTGTGGTAGGGCAGGCAGCACCGTGGAAAAAAGAGCTGGAAATAGTGAAATCGTGCACTCCCACAGCAACGTTGCCACAAAACATCTGTTAGTACTTTGACAAGTTGTGGAGGAGCTGGATCATTTACTGTATTGTTGGTGAGGTTATTGATAGTGTGTATCACTGCAACTGATAATTTGTGCCATGTAGTGGTAGATGTATCCATCCACATGGTTATTAATTGGGCTTGTCTGTTGTTTTTTTCAAGAGAGGCTGGAGATACTAAATACGATGGAAATTATGCATGCCCTACAGTAACAATAATTTTAATAAGATCTTACATCAGTAAGATACCCTTTATGTTTATTAATCTCTTGTACATGTTTTCCCAATAAAAACAGAATAACTTAAGCATGCAGAAGAATTCCATGTATTTATCTAAGAATTTCCATTCTGTGAAGTGCCATTGTGATACAGGCTTGGTCCAGATAAGGATGAAGAGTAAACCATGAAGCATGTCAGTTCCCTTTCAAATGATGCCCAACCTGTGTTTTTTTTCCTACTGTTGTTTCATCTACTGTAATTTCAACCTACTACCAACTCCAGACACATACACCACAGTGCAAAGCTTAATTATAGCCATCTGAAGAAAAGTGACGATGAATCAGCTCTTCACCGGTCTGAATATTAAAATGACTCAAAATAAGATATTTGCAGCATTTACAGATGTAAAAGATTCTGTGGTTGCTGAGCAACCAGGGAGGAAAAAGCTAACAGAGAGCACTTCTCTTCAGTAGTGATGGGAAGCGCTGATGCTTCCTTGTCACTGGCAGTAGTCTGAAGTGGAAGACCACCTCCTACTAATGTAGGTTTCTGCTCAGATGAACACATCCACCTCCTTCTGGACTTCTTGACTTTCGCAGAAGGTCATTATCTAGAAGATCAATCGGCCATGAAAGCACTTGCACAAATTGCTGGTTGTGTAGCCAGCCTTGCTAAGGAGAATGTGTGCAAGGGGAGTCACCTCTGCAGCAACTTCATTGGCCTTTGAGTCAATGCCTCTAAGCATTTAACTCAGCTATGCCTGTGCTTGCTATTTTGTCATTAGACACCTGTCAGGGTGATGAATAGTTCATCACAAACATCAAGCCTGGATTCATCTGGCTGTGACTGAAGCTCACTTTTTATTTTTCCCTCCATGGATTGCAGACCATTATTCCCTTTCCCTTTTCATGTTTTGTTAGGGTGTTAATATCCTTGTCTCCTCTGTGTGTTTTGCATCCCTTTGACTTCTGTTTGTAGGTCACTGTTGCCTGACTTCTGATGGTCTGATTCTGTCCAGGTGTCTGCTTTGTGGTTGGCAGCTCCTCCAGCTATGGCCTTACCTGTGCTGAATGTTTGGAGATCCTTTCCCAGGTGCTGCTCAGGCTGCAGGACTGCAGGTTCATGTGGCACTTTAATCAGCGGTGAAGTGTGTGCTGCTTGCTGTGTGGGGGTCCAGTTGCTGGAGGAGGCTGCAGGTGGGTCCTTCCTTGTGCCTGGGGCACCCTCCTGGCCATAGCCTCACCATCAGGGAAAGCACTTGGAGCTCATCTGTACTAGATGTACCCAGTGAGTCCTCAGGCTTCTCCTCTTCAGATATCCCAGAGAGCAGTATGGTCTCAGTAACTTCTGTTCAACTTATGATCCACAAAAGCCTGCATTTCTACAGAAATGATACTTATTCCAGATTAGTGTTACTGGGTTTTCCCACCAGCACTCAGGACCTTGCTGTTATGCTTGCTGAACAGCATCCAGCCTTCCCATCAAGGGGTTGGTGAGACAGCACAAACTCAGGTGGTGTTTGGACAGCTGTTTCTGCTTTCCCTAGTGTAGAAAATCATGTATTGGATGCCAGGTGAACCAGGAAAGAGAAGTACATAATCACATGGGGAAATTATGGCTATGCATACGGATGGATTGAGAGTGAACTTTAGCAGATGCCTAGTAATTCACGGAGTAATGTGAATATTCCTCTGCTCTGATTGAATCCCAAGGAGAAGTTTCAGTAATGAGATGGTGAAAAAGTAATGGAAATTCATGAAATTATTCTCTTACAAAGGAAATAGAAATGGTAGTTTCATAATGCAGGAAAATTCAATATTGAAAACAAGTTTTGCTGTAGTTCTGTAGTGTGTGCAGAAAAGCTTTGGTGTACTTACTGTTTGATGCTACCATCAACCCCTCCTTCTTCCCTTTTGAAAATATATCAAGATTGATTTTATTTTTCTTCATAGCAGTGTAAGACAAAAATCATACCACTGTTTTTTTTCCCTTGTGAGAGTTCTGCTAGTAAGAAGAGGAACTATACACAGCAGTGTAACTTACCTTATATTCTGGCTGGTGCTTAACAACCATCTTCTCAAATGAGTACTCATCCTTGGCTCCACAATACAGTAATTTTCATAAGCCTGTGCTTTGTAACTGACCTTTCTATTTTCCCAGTGAATTCCTTCCACGTGCTTTTACAGCCTGGATAAAACTGTGATTAAAAAATGAAAATCTTGCAGGCTCATTATTTTTCATGTTATGTAAACTGAAATGTGTAATGTCTATAGAATAACTTCTCTAACTGGGAAAGCCTCAGATTGCATAGGTCTTTCTAAAGTTTCAGATTGTCAGAATACTTTTCCTATTAATGTTTCATTTTAAATGCTTGTCTAAGCCACAAAATGCAGTTCTAGGGCTTCACAAGTATCAGTATCCCAGACACATCATAGGCAAAGGTGGGAAGTAAATGTTGTGGGGGATATTTTTAACCACTACTGCTATGTATTATCCTGCACTTCTGTGTGTCTGGGTGAGAGTTCTGGGGCTTGTGCTTCCATGTCACTTATGCTTCCATGTCACTTAAATGCTTCTGGAAATTTTTCTCTGTGTGTTTGAGCATGAATTCAGAAGTCACTCAAAGGTTCTTAAATATGTCTGTATTTTAGAAGTTCACCATAACTGTGCTGAAAATCTGAAAATCAAAATTACTTTCCTTTCTTAAGGCTGTGGTGTTTTGTTGTAATGGAACTAAAGCCTGTGAAAATAAAAAAATAAAAAGCTTAGCTCCTGATTCTGCAGTAATTATATACATGCTTAATTTCAAGTACAAAAACAGTTCGTGAAAGATTTTAGGAATAATAATAATGTGAGTTACATTTCAGCAGTGTGTGTTTTGCCCACAGAGATTGGGGGTTTTTTTTGTAAATTGGAGAACCATTTTCAATTTCCTTTATTTTAATTGGAGGGGCCTTTTCAATCTCCTTTATTGTAGAAGTTTATCTAGAATTGGAGCAGTACAACTGTTCATATAATTTAAGGCTATGAAAAAGATTTGATAAATTATTTTTTAAAACCAAAGAAATTCCAAAAGGCAGGTGCAGTCGCTGCTCTTTGGGTTTTTTTCAGTCATTTCCCTCCTCTCCTGTCTTTGTTTTCTTTACTGTTCAGCTACCTCCAGGCCATCTTTTTCCTCATCCACCCATTCCCCTATTGCTGTATTCCTTCTTATCTTTGTTTTACTGTGCTGTTGCTGTCTCATGCAGCATTTCCAGCTCCTTTGATTTGCTTAAACAAACTGCACTGCAAAAACAGTACCTGTGTGCTGCAGGTTTGATTTGAAGTCTGAGACCTCTCTAAGACCCCGTTGTCCTTCAGTATTGAGAACAGCAAATATTTTAAGGGCATGCTGCTCAGCAGCTGTAGCATTTTCTCTCTTATGACTGGTCAGCAGGATTTTCCCTCTAGACTTGAATCTGTAGGTTCATAAAGTCTTTTATAAAGTGCCTGGCATCTGCTCACAGGAAGGTGATTCAGGGATAAACAAAACTGATGTTGGTAAATGAGATTATTCATAGGTGGGTTTAATAAATGATCTTGTATGTTGAATAGCAGATGTAATTAATTGTGCTTTTCCTAACAGTGGAAATATTTCAGCAGCAGAAATAATCTGTTCACATCCACGTGAATGCAGACATACTTGGGGTGCTGCTGCTAATTTTCAATCAGAGCAGTTTCCCTGGTAATTTTAATAACATTGCAAGAAAGCTCATGGGGAATTCAAGGTGAACCAGCAGATCTGCACATGGCAGAAGCTGCAGCATGTCCCAGCACAGCCCCTTTGCCTTGGCTCTGAAAGCAAGCAGGTGACATAGGCCAGAGTAATCCATTACCTGTCAGAGACCAGATGTTGCCCTGGACCTGCCACTGCCAGCCAGGCCGGAGTGCGTTTGTGCATGTGTGAGGAAGAGGAAGGCTGAGCAAAGCAGTGGAGCTGGGGACCTCAGGTCCAAGAGCCCCAGGATCTGTGTGAGGCACTCTTCTGTGGTGTGAGACAAGGTGTGGTGTCTTTCTGCCAAAAGGACCTCTCCCCAGGAGATGAGCCATCTGTGAGATGAAGTGAAAACATTTTTCTAGCATCCTGTAGATACTTATTCAGGTTACCTCCCTCTTGCCATGCCTGTGCTTTCAGATTTAGTATTAACAATGGCAGTAATATTGAATGGGGGTAATGGGGGATGCACACAGTGTTTTAAAATATTTTGATCCAACAAAATTGGGCAGGCAGTGCCCTTGGCAAGCTGATTTGAGTGGGATTGACATCCAGTTTGTCTGCAGCCAGTGTGGCTTGATGGTTCCTGTAGACCTGACCTTTGCTGCAGGAAATACTGAACAATGGCCATTTGTCCAGAGGGGATCAGGGTGCTTTGCAGAGGTAGCCACCTTGCAAACCTAATACAAGGAAGTTTTAGCAATCCTTTGGATTACACAGAGAAGCAGTACTGGTTTGTATATTTGCATATGAAGATAATTTTGGACTAATCTGTGTATAAAAGCAGCAGTCATACAAAATGCAAATGCAGCTTGAATTAGACTTAAAAATCACCAAATCCATCAAGTAAGAAGAAAAAAATGGTGCGGATTTTATGGTCAAAAAGCCAATTAAAGCTTTACAGAGCTTATAGAAGAGATTAAAGCTTAAAGCCTCCATGAAAGCTTGTAGAACATATGCCGAAGCAGAAAATTAGCAACAGTTTGCAATAGCTAATTCTTTCATTTAGAGTGAACTCTGTCATCTTAAATTGTTAGTGTTTATAGTCTGAAATGACTTTCTTGCTTGAAAGGAAAAGTCAAGGTGGGGTAGATAATCGGGAAATAAAAAAAATAACTGCATGTGACCAAACAGTAAAAATAAGTAATCCAGATCTTCAGTTCGTGATGTAATGCCAAGTTCAAGGATGATAATGAATAATTTTGAAACAAATGATAAACAAATTCTTGTACTATAATTCACCCATTTGTGCTTACAAATTTGTGCCACAATTTGTGCTTACAAAGGAATATAAATTTGTCTTGCTAGAGAATTTGTTTAGAAGGACTTTCCATAGCAAGTGTATGTGTGGGGATTTGTGGACTGAAGATTCACAATCCCAACACTTTGAAGGATACTTCTTTTTTATTTCTCCTTCAAGGAGAAAACATTGAGAATCACAAAATAATTTGTCGCTTTTAAAAGAACAATTCTTTTGTACCTAGGGTGTACCTCTGGAGGATGCATTATGCTGCTCCTGAATATATCAAACTGGAGAAGGAATGCAACCAAATGCTTCAGTAGGATAAGTTCTCAATAGATGATACTAATTACTTTCAGTAAGTAGTGGGAACTGTTGCTAATGCAAGCAACCAAAGGTGTTTTCGTCAGGAATGAGTATTGGAGGCATCACCTGTGGGCAAAGACGCTGCTGCTATTCATTGGGTACAAAGTGCTTAATAAAATGTTTTACGTCTCTTTATGCACAGCAAAAGTATGATTAATATTAATAGCAATAACAGGAGCTGGCAAATAGTAGCATTTAGTAACCAAGTCTGTTGGAAAAGAAAATGTCTCAGTGTATCTGTGATACACTGTAAATTTTTCTAAGGTTGGTATTCTAAGTATTCTTAGTTATGCAGCTCGAACAACACAAGGACAACTGTTCCTGTGAATTCTGAAAATTAACAGGTTTATATGTATCTGGGTCAAATTGATCTCCTGCTGGATTTGTTAGGATGGATCAGTAATACAGACTATTGAAACTGCATTGATCTACATGAGTTTGGAGAAGGGTTTTCTGAAATACTTTCCATTTGCTCTTAATACTTTTTCTTATCAACAATCATTTCAAAACCTCACATTATAAGGCCAGAATTATTATCTCAGTAGTGTCTTATTCCATTTTATCTGATTCTGCCATTCACCTTTATCTTTTTATTACTAAAATTTTTGACTATCCTCAGGAGTTAAATGTTTAAGATTGGATGTACTTTAAAATGTTTGTTTCTATTTGCCAGCTGAATTTATCTTTTTAATAATCCATCAAGAAAAAAAGAAATCCCTTGATTCATACTAATTCTGTTGATTTTGGTGAGAGATAGATAGACTTACAATTTTACTTTCTAATTATTTCAGTTATTGCTTTTAGAAGAAAAAGGAAAGACTAGGATTCAGAAAATGAGTTAGCAGAACTGTGACTGAGATAGCACAGACAAGAATCTGGTATCTAGAGACAGTTATGAATGGTGCAGATTAGGAAGGTCACATCAAGGCTCTTCTTGGGGAAAAAAAAAAACAAACAAAAAACACCAAACCAAAACCAAACAACAAAATAGCAGAAAACCCTCGTTCTGCTAAAATATTCTCCCTTTTAGAGTGGGAAAAGTGGTCCAGGATTTATGAATCTCGGTATTCCTTAACATTAACAAATAACTATGAAAACCTGTGCTTCATGCTTATTAGCCTATGCTAATCTTGTGTCTGGTGTAAGTTCTTCCCCTAACTCAAGTAACAGAAAGATAGTGCATCCAGAAATATTTCACCTTGCTTGAGTAAAGTTTCATTAGGATACCATGAGATTATTTTTTCTCTTTGGTTTCACTTTAGAAGTAGCAAAATACAGAGAAATTCTCATTTGAAATAAAATTACAAAGACAGAAAAATGGATTAATTTGCAAATGCTAGAATTTAAGTTGACTGTAGAACTTGGACGTGACCCAGTTTGTGTAGGTGGAGTCATCAGAGTTTCTGAATCCAGGCCACTGCAGCCTCTGTAGCCAGTCCGTAACTGGTTAGGTCAATTTTCTCCATGCGCTTTTACTCACCACTGGCCACTAAAAAAACTTTTGATCCTGTATTGACCCTCTGAAAAAAATTAGACTGATTAAAAAGGATGCTGCTCATGTTTTAGGTTCTGCAGTTGCTAAAAATTTGTTAGGTATATTTTCCCTAAACCATACCACAAAAGAGGCACAAAACTGTGTTGTTTGTTATTCTGGACAGAGAGTTTGGCATGTCAGAAGACATATCACTCGGCCACGTGAGAGATTCCAGGTTTGTTAGGAATGCCCCTGCTCTACCCAGATATATAGAAGGTATGGTCTATAACTATTCTCAAAGGAAATGGGAGAGAACCCTGTTAGACTTGCCAGGAGGAAAACAATTGGCTAAGCTAGGAGAGACTCAGAGCAGGGCTATGCCAGCACCCACACTGCTCTTTGTTACATCTGCCTGTTGCTCCAGGACAGGAATAAACTGCAGCCACCCATTGCAAATGCTCCAGGAAGGAGGTTTAACAGTGTCATTATACCTACTGAAGAGGTGCCTGACTTTCTCACCACCCACTTGGCCACCTGCAGGATGGAAAGCTGAGCAGCTCTGTGGGGCCTGCAGGGCTGCTTCAGAAGAAGGTGACTCATGGCGTTTATTCAGCAATGGATATAAATTCGTGTCTCTATCCCAAGGTGCCGCTACAGCTGTGAGCTCTGGGAGGAGCTGACATTGCAGCAGGCTTCCAGCAGCATCCTTGTGTCTTGTGCTTTATATTCCTCTGTTGTTTATCTGGTACAGATAGAGCTGTTGCTGCAGGGACACTGTAAAAAAATGGAGCTTCTCTTATGTGGCATTACTTGAAGCTTGCTTACATTTCTGTACTGACTGCTGCATTGTTTTATTCTTTTTATCCACAATCACATGATTGTTTTACAAATAGACAGAAGAGCATGCGTTCTTATTTACATATCTTTGTATGTAAAGGCAGTTTGCAGCCTTACAATTATTCTTCAGCCTAATGTGTTCATAGTAATACTGTTACCTTGCATGTGAATCAAATGTTGATCATTCTGATTTTTAATTCCCCCTTGGCAGGCAATTTTAGAACTTTCCATGTCGCTTTGTTGTCTTTCCCAAAGTCAAGCTAGAGGTTTTCCAGTCTAACTAAGTTTGATACAAGTCATAGGAAGTGGTTTTGTGGTTAGAGATGATTTTAAACGCAACTTGTTTAAGACCACAACTGGAATTCAAAAATCCTTCTGATACTCCATATGATCCTGTTAGGAAAAGGAATGTATTGTGTAAAAGTCAAGCAATATATGTGAACAGTTATAAACACAGACTTGAAAGTGCAATTCCTCAGAAGATTTTTTAAACTGAGGTTTCTTCCTGCCTTATGATTGTCAAAGTAGAAATTATTCTATGAGTGTAATAGTTGAGTAATATTTGGAACAATTTTCCATTTCTGAAGGCTGAAGTTGTCACTGAAGAAGTAACTGAATACACAATGGTTTGTTTTTGTGTTTAAAGAAAAGAATCTATGAACTTCTTACCATATGCTGAATAATTACTTTTTCATGTGTATGAATATAAAGGAGAACAAAAAAACCTCTAAAAAACATATCCCTCTCTTGCAACTTATTAATTTCACTTTGCAGACAAATTTCTTAGGTTTTCTTGTCACAGAAGAAATGTCAAAGATAAAGAAATCAAAGACTTTTTAAAGAGGTAAAACTTTATTATCTTGCTGAATAAGAGGAGGGTAAGTACTGTGTCTGTGAAACTTAGAGATCATGTAGAGCTATGAGTTCTTACAAGGAAGGAGAAAATAAAATCCTCTTTTAAAAATGCAGGGTAATACAATGAGGAATTTCAAGATGAATGAGGTAAAAGTTGTAATTTATCAGACAAGATTAAGGTGTTTACTCATGAGCACATCTGTGAATACATTGCATTAGTCAGAACATGCCTGAAGCTTTTATGACCTCTTAAGACAAGAAAAGTATTAAGAATATTTTTCTAGATTACAGGAATTTTGATGTTTTATGAGGAAATTATTGCCATCATGTTTTCTTAAATGCATTTGAATGATAATATGAGTGCAGACACACTGGTAAATACAGAGTTTATGCTCCAGATTCTCTCAGTTTTTCTTGCCTGGGATTTAGTCTGGAATAAATCACAACTGGAGAGAGTTTGTGGCTCTCATATTAGTGTTCCCTAAACCACTGCATGTGGTGCAAAAGCAATATAGTCTGCAATATATTTATGCTGTGTTTGCAGCCATCATTTGGAAAGCTCCAAGAGCAAAACCAGACTTGAGATGGACTGTTTGGCTGTTCCAGACAGTGTTGTGAAGAAGCTGGGGGTAATGGTTCCAGTATGAAACCTCTGTTTATGCAGCACCCCACCCACACTGGGTCTGACTCTTCTCTTGTACTAGTGTTCATAAACATCCCTGCTTACAAGATTCTCCAACAAAATATTTTAAAGAGTAGCAGACGTATATTGTTCATCTCATCTCAACCTCCAGTGAAACTTCCATTTAGTGTAAACATCAAGCAAGTATGACAGCCTTCTTCCTGTGAAGATGATGATGAATTCTGGCTTCAGGGGCAAATACAGCTCAGTTATAGTCAATGGCAAAACTCCAACTGACTTGAGCGGAACTACTGTTAGGCCCTTGGTGTTCATCACATCTCTAGCTAGCTAAGGACATAGTAAAGCCTGGAAATCCATGTGTTTATACTTTGCAGTTGTTCCTCAGATAATTGTCTGTCAGCTCCTTAAAGCTCTTTGTGGTTTTTTTCAGCTCAGGAACTTGAATTGCTGCCACATTCATGCTTGGAAAATCTCAAGACTTTCAGTGTAGTCCTACCCACATTGAAAAATGACAATGTAGCTCAGATTGGTATAGCCATGGGTGTTTATTTTAGAAGATAAAGCATTGCATTATAAAGCAAAGCATTAAGAGTGTATTCACGTTAGAGCAGGTATGCATCCTTCCCACTGTTGCTGTCATCAACACCTTTCCTTTTCCTCTTCTGTAAAACCCCCCGCAGAACTTCAGTTGATGGATCACAAACACTTTTAAAGTGCATGAGGTAATGACAAGGACATTGTAGTATGTCAGTGTGGCTCAGACTTTGCCAGCAGAACCTTGGAAGGGAGACAGAGACATGGGATACTCCCCACCACCACTTTCTTCACTTCGGGACTGCAAAAATAAGTCTGTCTGAGCTAGGACTTGAAGAGGTCATGTACGTACTTTGGAAATTTTGTTTCTCGTACTCTGCGTCTGCACGTGGCTCAGAGCAAACCACACCATGCATGTAATCAGGTGGCTAGAAACAGGCTTTTAAAGGAGTATTGGGGACTTCAGTTTTACTGCAGGAGTTCAGAAACTAGGGCACTAAACACACCATGTGAAATTAGAGACACAATTCCTTTGGTCCAGGTTGAGTTTTGGATGCTAGCAGCTGGAAATTGTTTTTCATTAACAAGCCGGGAAGCCTTCATTCCATCTGTACAGAATGCAGCTCATTACCTTTCACTTTGAAAAATTACCTTAAACATTTTTGCTAAATGCTTTTCAAAAAAGATTTGAATAGCAACCTATACAGGAATGTGACTGACAATGCTGTCATCTTTAAATGCCATTAGAGATACTTGCAAAGAATCCAGTTTATTCTGACTACTTGGATATAGGAAGGAAGAAATTAAGATATTTTTTTCCTTCAGAGACTGTATTTTTTTGAAGATCATAAATAAATTAAGAAATTCCTATGTAATCCTGGTTGGCTTCAGTGATGTAGATCTTTTGACTTTCAACCTGAGAAAACTATGGATTATGTTTTGTTTATCAATGTTTTTCTCAAATTACCATCCCCAACTTGGAAGCACAACTTGATAAACAAACACGCTAACAAAACCCCTCCATGCAACCAGCAAACCCCAAACATAAACAAACCCCACACAAAACAAGCAAAGAAAATCCCAAATCTTTATCCAGTCTTGGTGTGGTCCATTTGCCTCTGACTTGCATTTATAACTTGATTTTTGCAACAATTGGAGCATATAAGTAAGGACCATTTAAATACTGGATATCATTGAGACCTCTGCTAGAAAATCTGAAGACACCAAATATCAACTAAGGGAGGAAGAATATGGTAGCAAATGATTGCTTAGGATGCTGGAATATTGCAAATCGCAGAAAGAATCCCATTTTTCTAAATTGAAATAGGGGAAATAGGTGCTTTAGAGAAGCTTGAGAGAATGAGGCCTAAAGATACATTTTGCCATAACTTTCCTCGTACTTGAAACACTTTCTGCCTTGGGTACATTATTTGCAAATCTCCCCATCTTCTCCTCTTTCAAATCAGTCCACTAAACTACCAGCCATGCTGAGTTTCACTGCCAAATTTGTGAAAAGTGTACACAGTGAATTTCCATATATGTTTGCTGTGCTTGTTACAGGATGAACCTGTGAGATAGTAAAAAGAATTGAATGAAAGCATAAGCAGGGCATTTTAGTGAGAGTTTCAATAGGTGAGAGTACATATGAATGGAAATTTGTGGTTGGAAGTGAACACGAAAGGGAAGTGAGAACTAGATAGATGCATAGCACTATAACAGGAGAACTGCTGAGGTGAAAATGCAGTAAAGGTGCCTTGATTACTTAAGTTCTTGTTGGATAGCAGTGAGGCCGAGAATGAAAAAAATTTCTTCCAATTTATGGAAGAAAATATTCTGGTTTCTATCCCCATCTTGTCTCCTTTTGCTCTCAGTCTCTGTGATACCATCACACTGTGATCGTACATCACACTGTATGACACTGTGAAAATGTGGCGGGAGCTGAGCCCAGAAAATATATTGGAAATGCAGCTCCCACCCTGACCATCTAGGTATAATTTCCAGAGAGCTTTGAGATTAGGAAAACTAAAAGTGTTCAGTTCAGTGGAAGCTGTAGAATCAGTGGAGGAATTAATTGGAAATTAAGAGAGAAGTAGAAAAGTTATCTGTATGCAAGTCATGCATTAATCTAGCCATTCTTCAGTTTTGGATGATAGTTTGAAATCTGTGAGAAAACAACAGGAAGAGGAGTTTGACTTAGCACCAGAAATGAGGAAGCTTTGTAAATTGTTAGCCCAAAGATGGGGCACTTACAGATTAAGGTCTGAATTATAGATCTTGGGGAAGTTCACAGAAAAGGTAGACACATGAAAGTTTGTTCATGATTAGATCAGTGACTTTAAGCATTATAGTTCAATCAGTTGTCATTGGCAGACATCAGGCTGGTTTATTACTCTTCCTTTTGATGGGCACTCCAGTGGTGAGCACCACTAGAACAGCTTTACTATCTCTCTTTTTCCACATGTTCCCATACAGAGGAGCTATCCAGACTGTGTAAGCATGATTTTTTATATGATAGTTCATTTTAAAATTTTGCTAATATCTTAAGGTGCTAGAACAAAAAATATTGTTTTAGAATCTTTAGAATAACTGAAGATATAACTATAGAATATATAACTTTAGAATAACTGAAGATTTCTAACCTAGCATTATGCATTACTTCAGTCTTTTTGCATAATACTGTTTATATTTGTTCAGCTTCTGGACAAGTCTTCCTAAATGAGTTTTTTTCAAGACCTGACAGTGATAGATATATTGTAAATGTGAACATAGATAAATTATAAATTTATTAAGAGCAAACTATATTTCAATAGAGATCTGTCTTCTTCCTGAGAGTATTTCTAATGTACCTACCTATCCAAGATTTTCAGTCCTTCTTAACCTTTTTTTAAATCGTCTTGTGTATATTATGTCTTTGGACTGCCTTTAAAAAAAAAAAAAACACAACAACAACAACAACAAACTGATGTCTTTGCTTTGGCAATCTTTGTTCATCTGTTTGCCTGTTGGCTATAACTCTAAAATTATGTTGCTGTAGCAATACAGAGGGAGATGTTGTAGTTCATGCAAACCTGTCAACTTTTTTCTGACTCAATGTAAGACCACTGTAGAAAATCATAGGTCAGTCTAACTTCAATTTGTGTCATTTCTTGGAATGGCTATTATCAGATATTTTGAGAACAATGTAAGAACAGGAGACACATAAAATAGGGGTTTCCTGGTAGGGAATCAATTCTCAGTTCTTGGAATTCATTTGCTTAGGATCTTAGGATTTCAGTGGAGTACACCAGTACCTCATTTCACCTGAACAGGGGAGGAGGAAGCAGCCTGGCAGTCAGAAAAGGGAGAAGTGGCTGTGGACAGCAGCTGCTGGATAACACCTCATGAGATCAGAACCCCTTTGCGTGAGTCAGCCCCAAGGACTGTAGAGTGCTGTGGCTCTTCCCTGCCCAGAGACCTCCTGTTCCAAAGGTGGTTCAGAGATGAGGCTCAGCAGCTGTGCTAGCGCAGGTAGCAACAGGGCAAAGACAGCTTGAGCACAAGCTGATGTTGCTGCTCATGCAAGGGCCCTAATATATTTTAGTCACAGTTTTCAATTTCTACAAGAACCTATGCACACATAAAGCACATACTTCTCCGTAACCCATGTAAGTGCCCCACCTATATGATATAGACTGTATTTTTTGTTATCTAACTCATTGGGGGATTTTTGTTCATTTTGCCAGTCTTTTTTTCTCTCTATTTGAAGTGAGTCCTTAGAGACTTCCAAGCAGCATTCTTCTCCTTGTCACATTTCTCTTGCCATTGATTTGTTCTCTTGCTTCCAGTAGAGGCAAAATTTCAACCGATTTTGTAGTTCTTTCCTTCCATATAATAACCGATGCAGCAAACAATGTCCACACAGCTCTGAGAGTATGGTTTAAGTTGCATGACTGCAAAGATTTTCAGAAATGGAAGTTCACATATTGTAGCCATAACTTAAAGGCTGTTTTCTTCAGATTTTATTTTACTGTTTCCTGGAAACGGACTGGGGTTTTTTGCTTCATCTCTCTTTCGTAGGTACTAAGTTTTGGGAATACATTTCCAGTCATTAAATAGGTCAAAGTTAGTGCAAAAAATGCCTATGCATTCTTTTGAGAACATTATATTCTTAAATTAATTTGTTCTCTTTCTTGTGTAACTCCTCATCTAGAGTACTTCTTATGTGCTGTAGCTTCCATATCTTTACCCAAAGGCAAAAGCCTGATGTCTTGAAAATAAATAATTGCTGCTCTCTTGATTAACTACATCTCATCAGGAAATAGTCTCTGAAATACTGGTAGATATTAAATGTAAATCCTCCTGGATAGTCAATGTATATAAAGGAATAAACCAAAGTAACTTAAAATTTAGCTTCAGGGAAAAACATAAAAACATTCACTATTTTATTGAATAGGATATGTCTGAATGTACAGTGTTTGATGTCTTGCTTCTTTAAATGTTGACTAATGCTTTCTCTCTCTCTTTTTTTTTTTTCTTTTTTTTTTTTTTTTTAAATGCTCGGTAGTTCTGTGTTAGCCCAGGTCTGAGAGAGTGAAAGCATGTGCATGCAATGCATAGTATAATGCTCCTTGAGGAAGTGTGTTGTGTACAAGAAGAGCTATTCTAGGTCATATCAAAGGCCCAGGTTCTTCAGTATCTTCCCTCTGTCAGTGACTGTGAACTGTTTTCTAATGAGGAGTAAGATCAGGACAAGCCCATACTGACTCCTGTTTCTAATACTGCATCCAATATCTGCATTTCACTGACTTCCTGGGCAAGATGTTGTTGCTCCACTCATACGGCTTAATGAAGGCTTAAAATAAACATACATGTTATTTGAAGTCCATTTTTTTACCACTATTGTTTAAAATGCTTTTGATATAAGGGATAATCAGCATCCTTATTTTGAACAGAATTTTTTTTTATTTTATCTGTGGCTGAAAAACAAAAAATGTAAACTATAATTATGTTATTAAGCACAATCTGAGGCCATTTCAATATGAAGTTTGCATTACCATAAAAGAAGTACTGCTATTCCTTTGTCTGGAGTATACTCTTTTGTTGGATGTGTCAGTAGAATTTGGGCAAACTGAGCATAAAAATCTTTTTCCCTTAGAATATATTTCAGCCCAGACTGTTTCACATTCCCACTCTTTGTTTTGCTGTATCTATACAAGTGTCTATTACTGTGAAGTACCTGACCACATCTGCAAGTAGTTTTCAAGCTTTTGAACTCTCCCAGATCTTTTCATGTATTAGTTGCATTCAGATTTGCTATATTGTTTTTATTTTTGTATATATTTGTATATGAGATCTTTAAAAAGCCCCAAACAAACCCTTGATGTTCTTTGATGAACTGCTGGGTTGTCTTTTATTATGAAGTCTGTCTTGAAGAGAAAGCATGAAAAGCATGTATTAACCCTTCCTGACAAAAAGCAACAGAGACCATAGAGTATTTCCTCTCTTATGCTCAAGTACCTAGGCACAAAAATATGCCCTTGCATGCTCCTTGCTTCCATAGGACTAAACATCAAAGTGAAGTTACCTCTCCTTCCAGGCCTGCTTGTCTTTTTAGTAGTAAACACTCCAGTGTTGGTTGAAACATTCTGTATGTTTGGGAAGAAGAAGAAAAAAGTGAATTTCAGTAACTCTGGAATCCTCGTATCTGTTCTCCTGTATGAGTGCACTGGCTTCTCTAGCCATCTTTCTTCTGTGTTTCAAGGATATACAGCTCTGTTTTCCAAACATGTTACCTTTTTACAAGTAGGAATGGCAAATCCACACCTCAATTCCAGATCTGTCTGTAAGTCAAGGTCAGGGCCCCCCACTGGGCTGTGTCCTGGGAAACCATCTCACCCTGGCAGTGCTAAGTGCAGTAACAGGAGCCACAGGGAGTCAACGCCAGCTCCTGATGTGTCCTCTACTCCCTTGCAGTTGCTGAACTGCCTAATTTCAGGACCTGTGCTAACCTGTGTGCCCCATTCCATCACTCCCCTCCCTCTCTATGGATGGGGCTGGATTCTGCTCTGAAAGCCCAGTATCACCCAATCTAGCATCTATTTGTGAGGCAAACCCTTACTATGTTTTCAACTCTTAAAGCAGAGAACTGCCATTTAAAGACATCTTAAAGCCTCTGCAATGTCAAATGTATTGCTGTGTTTAAGCAAAATGTTTGTGCCAATGTATGGTATCTCATGAATCATTCAAATAGCTAATAATGGACAATCTGTATTCTGTAGTCTGATCACAGATTTATTTTTTTCCAATTCTTAGGGATGAAATGTGAACTCTGCTGCTGCAGACTGTGTCTCATCCTTGTTGATAATAAAGGAGCTAAAAAAACTTCAGACATCTCATTAATTTAAATTTCCCAGAATCAAAAATAAGGTGAAGCCTTTTCATTATGCATGAAGAAAACTTAGTAAGCACCTGTTTCACATCCAGTTGGCTTGTCTTTTCTGCTGAACTGATTTTGTGGTGGGTTGACCTTGGCTGCACACCAGGAACCCACCAAAGCTGCTCTATTACTGTCCTGAGCTGGACAAGGGAGATTGTTACTAATTGTTACTTTTCCTGGCCAGAAAAAAAAGAAAAAAAAAAGAAAAAAAAAAAAAAAAGAGACAACATCTGGACAGTATTTTTTATCATTGGTCAGACAGTTTAGTCAAAACAGGAGGAACTGTGCTGTGTGCAGTAACAGACCCCTTTCTAGTACCCACCCCAGCCACAGAATTCCCTCCCAAGAAGTGAAGGCCCTGGGAGATGCTGCTTTGGTTTCTACACAAAATCCTTTTTATTGTCATTTCTGCACAAAATGCCCAATTACATCAGAATAAAACAGCAAGGAGCTTTTCCATATATAACTTTATATATCAAGGAACTGTGATCCTTCCCAGCTGATACAGTCAAGTTCCTGTTAAACCCAGGTGTGTTGCTTCCTCCATTTAAGTCCACAGAGCAGTCTGGCTTTTCTTCTTAGCACAGCAAGAAGGCCCAAGTTTGTCATTCTTTGCTGATCTAAGTGACAGGTTTTATTTTATATCCTTTTATTATTGTAAATGCATTAGGGTAAATTTTTTGGTCTTTGTCCTGTATGGGCATTTTAAATGTTGATGTAAAGGTACTGAGAGGAGAAACTGGCACTTTGTCCACTGACACTTCACAGCAAAAAAAAAATCTGCACACTCTTTTCTTTCCCTTGGAAGAAATCAGTAGGTTTTATTTGTGCAGGAGAAGTGGCCATGTGTCCTCAGCACAAGAGTTAAGCAACCTTTAATCTTCTACTCAGGATTGCATTCTCAAGGTCAGGAGAAGTTCACTTCAGCTATTTCTGACTAAATTTCATCTTTGAGGTCACAGAAAAGGGAGATCTTTACTGGAGTGGCTGGGATCACAAGATTGATCCTGCATCCATTGTGTACCTGAAAAATAATGTGGGAAGTTTCTTACCAAAGTTAATTTGGTCCAAGAATTTATTTTCAGCCAAATGGCCAAAGTTATTCCACCTGTTAGGAAAATTATAATCATGAAGTAACACTTCTCTACCCATTCTGCATGATGGCTCTTTTATCACCAATCTCCTGAAACTTGTATTACTTATTCTTTAGATTTGTGGTTGTATGTATAAGCTTACTTAATATCTTGAGGCATGGTTTACCTGTGAGTGCCACCTGTGTTAGGAGAATCTTTATGAGCTGCACTGGGATACCCCAACAACGTTTACAGCTGAAGATCATAGTGCAGAAATGAAGCTCAGAGTGGAAGTGTGGAGAAATAACAACCTTGTCCCTCCTTCACTCTTTTCCTCGATACATCTGTGACAATTTAGGGTCTATTTCATTAACTTCTGTGTCAAACAGCCTCCAAACCCTTATTTCATAACACATTGAAGCAGCAAAGAGCTGTCTCTTGATTTATATTGTTATTCAACACATACTCACTTCCGGATTTCATTAAAATGAATTTATTAGTGTTCTGAAATGTGAGTCCAGGAGGTAAAACCTTCAAGTGAGTTGGCTTAATATCCAGCAGAGTAATTTCTTTAAGGTGTAAAAATAGTTAAGTTGTCAGCATCCAAACCAAAGTACGCAGTTATCCATTTCAAGCCTGTGGGAACAGTGTGGGTGCATAAATCATCTCTATTAGAAAAAGCAGTTGTGTAATTGGATTTTTAATTTTTACTGGAAAATGAAAACACCAGTACTTGTAGGAAATGCCCTTCATTTTGATAAGTTGGATTTTTCTTGAGCCATCAGAAAAGTTATTCTGTGTCACAATGTAGTATCAG
Organism: Acrocephalus scirpaceus scirpaceus; assembly: GCA_910950805.1. Classification (NCBI taxonomy): domain Eukaryota; kingdom Metazoa; phylum Chordata; class Aves; order Passeriformes; family Sylviidae; genus Acrocephalus; species Acrocephalus scirpaceus. The sequence goes on from OU383775.1 coordinate 44,152,149, forward strand.
AGCCTTCAGCTGCTCAAAGCTATAAGAAAATGCTCAATATTTCACAGTATTTAAAACCTTTTCTTTTTTTTTTTTTTTACGTACACACTTCATTACCTCAATATAAAATATTTGAAAAATAACTTAAAAATAATGAATTGTTTTGCTGGAGATCATTGAATTGTTGATAATAGTTGCTAATATGTTGATTCGTAATTTTACTTGGACGGTAATGTCATTATTGCAATTTACCTTACAAGACAACTTTGTAATGGTGAAAGTTAATTTTTGATCCTGGTTTATCTTAGACTCTACTGCCTGATATTTAGAAAATAATCAGTTGAAATGTCTGAAGGTTTTCTACTTAGCTACATAAGTTTATTTATTTCAAGTGACTGAATTAAGGAAAAAAAGTAACTCAAGTTATTTTTTTAGGGTATCTGTGTACTTTTAAGCTCTTCTATAAATTTGGCTTGTCCTAGATGAAGTAAAAAAACCTGAAGTAAAAAAACTACTTCTCTTGATAATTTTACTTTCATCTGGCTCTACTTTGGAGAATTTATATTAGCTTAAAAACTGTATTTCTTTGCAAAATATTTTCCTACAGGTAGTGATTTCCTAAAGATTTTTAATCTTAGAAGTAGATGGTATGCAACTTTGCAGTCTGCCATGTTTTTCTCAATTTGCTAATGTTACAAGTTCAACTAACAATGAAGGTCACTTGTAATCAAAGGTAATGAAGGAGAAAATTAACTTCTCTTTTATTCAGAATATGCCTCCTTTGCATATATGGTCCATAAGAAGATGTGCATTCAATCATTTTTCATTCTGATTTATGGTATATTTTTACAAAAGAAGTGGGGAAGAGGGAGAAAACAAGAAAATAAATAGTACAAGTGCAGATACTACCTGGAGGAATTAGACTTATATTGTAGCTAGAGGGGGGTTTTTGTGTTTCATTTCTTTCTAGAAATATCAGTAAGACTTCAAATTCCCCTTTCCTTTAAAACTAGTCTATATTTCAACATTTTTATCTGTTCTTCCAAAAGAGTTTTCTTCTTGTATATTTTTAATTCAAAAGCTTGAGGGAATGTGTTCATGTATTTTATAATAGTTGTACATTCTGCAATATGAGGAAGTTGAGAATCTGATGAAACTAGATACATGTTTCAATGGATGTCCCAGCCTTTATTCAGTTGTTAATAATGAATCTGAGAAAGATGTCTTTCTAATGCATAGCACAACTTCACGTTGCTTAACTATGCAGGTTTGGGAAGTTTTTCAATGAGAGTTTTGTTGAGGAGGAGCTGGCTGTATCCTAACCTGAAAGGTACTGAGGGGTTACTTCTAGGCCATAAAAAAAGCAGTAGAAACTGTGCTGTACCTATTGAATGAAAAACTGAAGTAATATTTTTTCCTCAGGCTGATGATTTAGTTGGTTTCTAGTTTCTGTGAATTCATAAATATGATTTCTCTAGGTGCCATGTGGCACAGGAGCATCTAGCCTTTGCAGTGCTCGTGGTGTACAAGCCTGTGGCTGTTGTTTAAACTTCAGCTCTATACCTTGCCTTGGAAGTGGGGTTGTGTGTACGTGTGCAGGTGCTGTTTTGAAGTTAGGACAGGGAAGGGGAGAGCTCAGTTAATATTTTTGAACTCTCTTGCTATGGATGGCATGTTACTGACACCTTGGTGGTTCAGCTTACCTAGGCAGTAGCCCTATAAGTTCTAGGGAACTTTCTGAAAGGACTAAAGTTCCAAAATCCCATTTCTGCTTTTTTCTACCTGTTTTTGGTTTTTTAACTGGCCATCCACTGCATCAAACTGGTTCATTGGTTAGCAGATGGAAATAAAATTTTAAAATGTGCTAACCTTTCCAACATTTGCAGTGCTAAAGCCAAACAGAGCTGAAGAGGAATATTTCCCTGGCTTAAAATGTCTTTTAAAAAATGACTGCTTTGAAGTTTGGAGTGTTAGAACAAGTCCTTGTCACAATGGATTAGTGAGCATGGAATATATCAAGCTGTCACCAGGGCTTTAGGACTTGAAAATGGCTGTGACAGTCCAGACCAGAGATCTGTCCAGCACGGTATCTTATCTCAGTGCCAGCAGCAAGTTTTGAGGGCAGAGTCGCAGACAGGGCAGGAATGCAGCTGTAGCTCCCCAGAATATTCTCCCCAGCTTCCATGGTTTGTGGCTCAGGGACTTTTTGAGTGTCATTGTCATTGGTTGCCTTTGGTAGGCACTGTGAATCTGTCACCAAATGCTGCCTGTGCATCTGCCTTGCAAGGAAGCTTGGATGTGTATCAGGACATAGCTGGTTACTCAGCCTGGTGTGCCCTGAAGGAAACATGTACAGGGGTTGGGAGGCAGCAGGTCACTGAGCCTAGTCCATCACCGTGGGGTCTGCATGCCCTGGCACTGCTGTGTTTGTTGACACTGGTGTGAATATTCATGCTCATAGTTGAATTTTTAAGATTTTTTAAAGAAAAACTAGAAGTTAAAAGAGAAAATTGTATGCATGGATGTCACAGCTTTGTTTTCAGGATTTGAATCCTGGACCTTACATACCTTATTAGATATTTTATTAGAGTTGATTGAACTCTGAGTGCCTTCAGAATGGTTCACTGTCTTCACTTCACAGTATTGGACTCGGCAGTGGGACAAAGCACTGTGGGACACTTGGCCCCATAACTCACTGCAAACTTTGTGAAAAGGAAAGCCCCGTGGAAGCTGAGCCATAGCAGGGTGAGAGCCAGCTGGCTGACTGGAAATGCCTGTAATGTATTGGTAAATTCACATCAGCTACTGCATGCGCCCTGCTTGAAAAGACAACCCACATGGGCAGATAAGTTCACAGCTGGCTTTCTCCTTCCCTAGCAGGGAGGCTGTGCAAGGGGGAGGATTTGCTTCAGGCTTTTCAATGTAAACAACAACAACAACAACAACAACTATGACAACAATATTTTATTGATATTTATTATTTTTTTCTCTGAGATACTTGGGAACTACTGATCTTGCTTTCCTTTTTGTCAATTGCATGTCTGAAGTCCATTTTGTGCTCCCTGAATTGGTGTGAAACATACTTTGAATCTAGTAGGCAACGTGAATAGGAAGAGTCTGCCCTGATTTTCTTCTCGTTGTACCTTCTCTCTTAAGCATGAAGGATTTTACCATCTTTATATGTTGTGTGCATACAGAAAGAAACTTCACCTTAGATACTTTATATATCTGTGCAAAAAGAGTGCTCAGAATATGATGAAAATGTTACATTCACTTTTCGGGTTGGGTCTAAACTGTTTACAGTGGTATAAGCACAAAGGTATCAAAAATCAGAATTTAAAAATATGAAAACTAAAGCAGAAACAATTAGCCAAGTCTGCACATAGGTACAGGTGATTCCATGTTGAAAGTCTCCTTCTCAGAAGTAATGATGGAGCCAGAAATATCTTTAAAAACCAGAAAGTCTTTTCTAAATGTAGCCATGCTGCATTGCCTTAACTATATATGACATTTCTTTCTTTTCAGGGCTTACTTGAATCCTAGCCCTTACATTGTGCATTCATTTCTTGTTAATCAGTGTTTTTACCATTTCACATTCTTTTGATCAAAGGGTCTTGCATGCTGTGACTTATCACTCAACCAAACCATGCTCATGATGTCTCACCTGTACAGCACATTATTTTATTGATTTCTACACCCCCAGCATTTTTTGGTGCTTATCTCTGCAGTATCTGAAGCATAACAGCTTAATAGATTGACAGGAAACCTTCCAGGCAGTATTTCATACAGGGTCGTTCCAGCAGTAATTTTAAAAGAAAATAAAGCAGCTTTTCTGTCATGATTAAGAGCATTCAGGAGGAGGAACAGAAAAAAGGGGAAAGAAACAGGAAAGCAGTTGTTTACATGAGGAAACAAAAAGATCAGTTGATAGGAGAGCTAGCACAAGTAGTAATTATTCACAGAGCTATGGGATTTTTCATACAGGCTTGAATAATTAAGGCCTAAGATGTGAAATAGGAATAGTGAGTGAATTTTAAAGAACAGTGTCCAAAGTCATAGGTTTGAAAATACTGGGTTTGGGTGGTTGTTTGGTTTGGTTTTTAAAGAAAAGGCATAATGATAGTTTGTTTCCTTCCGGACATTACCCTGATTTGTGGGTTTATTTTCTCTCTTTTAATGACTATATGTCATTTATTTATTTCTTTTCAACTGTCTGTAGATGACTGTCTAATATAATGCGGATAAATGTTGCATAATGTGCAACATGTTTTATCACAAACACGCACACACACATATGTATATATAAAAAATTCTGGATGTGAGCAAGAAGTAAACTCTTTGGCATTACGAAGCCCTGGGTTTTGAGCAGTTGCATGGCTAAAGCAGAATTGAAAGTTGCATATGAACAGATCAGACAACGGAGATGTGACCACAAACGTGAGGACATGGTCAGTGGCACCTCCATGAAAGTGTTTTGCATGAGCTCTGCTGGGTTTTTAAAACATGTAGCTTGCTAAAACTCTTTGCTAGATAAAAGGATCCTCCTGGCCATTTCTGTCACATAATGCCAAAGCCATTTTTCAGCTAACCATATATATTTTCAACTATATATTGTATATTTTCAACCTTTTGGGAAAATTTGGCTTTGTATTTGAAAAGGTGCTGAAACACATTTAGGGCCACAGAGGCACCATTGGGGTTTGAAAACAGTTAAGGAAATAAAGCACCACCTCTGTTTGAAGCCAAGTCTTTCTGTAAATTACCCTACTTTGATCTTTGCTTTTTTTCATGTGCCAGTTCCTTCTGCAGATTTCATCTTACACTTCCCTCAAAAGATCATTAATCAGTAAATCACAGTCCTTTACAAGGTCTCTTGTGCTCTCTGAGAGTTTGAGTCTACTGTGGGAGTAGTAAAAACAGCAGGTTGCCTCACTTGCAGGCCTCTATTTGAAAAATGGCATTGTTATACAATGGACAGAGCTATCAATCTTCATCTGGGGCTTTCATTGTGAGTAACTTATAAAACAGAAAAATTGATTTCGTTATTTGACCCTCAGAGTGCTCAAGGAGTGAAAAATTATTATGTAAAATTTGGCAATGTACTACTAATGTGACGGCATTTAATGAATATCCTGATGTATGTAGTTCATGAATACTTAGCTGAAGAAGCTGTGTGTGCTTTTGCACTTGGACACACATACCTTTTGCATATTCCGTCACATGTACCAAATGCGTCAGAATAAAGGGACTAAAAAGTATAGAAAGGGTGTGGTCAAGTAAAGCTAAAAACTTTTCCCACACTTCAGATTCATGAAACCACTGTGTGCGAGACAGAATCATAGAGCAGCTCAGACTGGAAAGGACCTCAAAAGATCCTCTGGGATTACCCAGCACCCTGTTCCATTGCATCTTGAACACCTCCAGTGATGGAGAGTCCTGTCACCACATCCCTGGGAAGGTTTTTTGGGATACCTGAATGACATCTTAGTACCAGGAGCTGAATAGCCTGGAGAGGAAGCATACAAGAAGAAATGCTAACAATTGCCTTAAGGGGGAAGTAAGAGTGATTTTTTCCTTGTTCATTTTATGTGTTAGAAGTACCTAAATGGACCAGATATGAGTTGTCTTGTTACCTTTTGAGTACAGAAAGAGTATTTATAAATCATATGCTAGACTTCACATCAGGCAGTCAATGGAGTAACAAAAGCTGATGAAGTGCCATCACAGCAGACCAACAGAAGAGGAGTCAAATGGCTGCAGGTAATTTCAAGGAGGTTATGAACTTCAAGGCTGCACTGTACACGTTTATTTTTTAATGCAATAGCTTAAAGTGAAAAGAGGAAACTAATTGTACATGGTCTTGATTTTAGCAGGATTCCACTGAGAAAACATCCTGCTGTAGACATAAAATTAGGCTGGTTTGACTTGCTAGAATCTGTCTCTTCAGATTACATGGAGATGCTTCTGAGACACAAGAAGTGTTGCTAAGGCAAGATGCATTAAGAATTACATTCAGTGCTTCAGGGCACTGAATAGGCATTTTTTACCCTTAGAATTTACTTGCTTGTCTGCACTTTTCACAAACTGCATTCAACTCCCAGGTAGAGCTGGTGGTGGAGAAAATAGCTAGGTTTATGTAAATTCTTGATCACCAGGTAAAGAGCTGATCTTTCTGAAACATGGAGATTAGTTTTTCATCATCAAGGAATATCTGATCTGAATCTGATATGAAAAGTCTATTGTGAAAAGAAATTTGTATCTTCTATTCATAGTCTTAGTTTGGTCATTACAGCTACAAGTTTATCAGCCAGATTTCAGAACAGCTCCTCAGGAGATGAAGTAATGGACAGTTTTTTCTAGAAACCACATTTCAGATTATGTCAGTTAGTGAGGAAAAACCTGCAGCAGGGCTTAGGAACCTTCTTGATGACTCTGTGATGTTGAAGCTCACCCAAGAGGAGAAGGCTTAAAAAGATTTATTATCTCTCAAGCTTAGCAGATTTCAAGGGTCTCAAGGAGGTGAAGGGCCTCTCTAGACAGAGAACTTCTCTGTCTGGAATATATCTCTTCTTATGCCTGAAGGGCTCAATTGTGACATTTGAGATCTAATTTTGCACTGAAACTCAGCTGCTTCTTGTGTTAGATTGGGCTTCTTTTAAGAAAATGAATTGCCTTAGGCTGTCTTCCTTAAAATATGACTCTTCCAGATGCCAGTTTTTCTTAAAGGAAAAAGAGCCTGGTACTGGCTATGTTTAGCAAATGTCTCTCCCAAGAATTTCCACAAAACCACTTACTGCAGATCTGACCACTTTCAGCCCCAGGCTTGTGGGATATTTGCCTAGCACTTGTCTGGAGATCTGAGCTATTTTTATTAGCTCAGCATTGTTTTTTATTGTAAAAATACAAACCCCACAGTGTTAATGAGTGCAAGTAAAAATAGAGATGTATTTAGTGTAATATCCAGAGTCAAAACATGAATAGCATGGCTCTCTTGATAATGGAGCATCTCTATAAGGTTTTGTATTAGGTAAGAAGAGTAATGGAATTACTCAAGTCCTTCTTGGTATTGAGTGGCTATTTCTATCCCAAGTCAGCTGCAGACACCAGCCATGTACTCACTGCTTACATTGTTCAGACAAACACATTTTTCTTCCCATGCTCTAGAGATGCAGATTGTGCCGAACAAGTGGATATTCTGGTCAACTTTTGTATTCTGTGAACTCTTTTGGGGCTGACTTCAGGAGAGACTCTCAGTAATGTTGTTTGTGGTTGTTCTCGTGAGGAGCAGAGGGTACATTCACTTTCCTAGTACGATTCATCAATTTTCTGCGTTTCTTTAAACAGTTCTAACAAAAATTGCCTCTCTGCTTATGTTTCAGTGGGATTATGTATGAATAAACCTTGCAGCCACTATCAGCCTTGAGACAAATAGGTTGTGTCCAGTGCATGGATCAGCAAGCTTTGAAAAAAAAAAAGCCTAACATGAAACATCCCGCAATTCTTCTTCCCTTGAGCATTTCAGCTACTTCGACTTCTCTTAAGAATATCTTAAGTCTCCATCCTTTGAGAAAAGCTATAAATTGTCCCACTGAGACCAGTATTTATGTGGTTTGAACGTTTCCTGGTCTTCAAGCCCTGTCTGTAGACTAAGTGGTGTAGAGCTGTGTTCTGTAGCAGTGACAGCTCACAAGCAGAATCGTCAGCTTCTTCAAGAAAAGCAGTAACACCGTTAGAAAATATGTAAATTTTTGCAAGTGACATCTTCCTCCTGTGATGGTGATACATACATACAACTGTGAGAGTACACTGTTATCAAAAATATATTCTTCACTGTTTAGAAATCAGACAAGATTTTTCTTGTCTGTGCTTTACTGAAAAACCACTGGAAGTTCCCCAAGCTCCTTTGGGTGATTTCTTAGGGACTTTTACATTTATAACATGAACAGGTAAAAATACATTTCTCTGTCTTTAGAAATCTCACATACATTCAGTGGATAAAAATGCCTCTGCCGGGACCTTTTAACATTTAGTCAGAAAGAACAGCAGGAAAACCTCTACCTAACAGAGCAAAGCCTTAGGGATTTTCTTTGCTGCCTTGCTTTGGGTGGCAAGAAGCTTTTCATAGTGGTGTATACCCTGAGTTCTCTGGTTTTGCACAAGCCATTGGGGGCCCTCTCAAATACCCTGAAGAAGAAACTATTTTAACTTGTGACTTTAGACAAACATGAGTGTTGACCATCAAGGTCTTCCATATCCAACTTCTTTGCATTTCTAAAGAATACCTACCATGGAGGAAATTCAGTGTTCTCTGCTATATAAACGTTCAGCCATGGAAAGATTCTTATACAAGGTTCTGCTTATTTCAGAGGATCCCTTGGGAGCCCAACTCAGAGAAGCCCATCAAGGAGTTCTGGATGGTTTCAAATTGCCTCATCATTGTTAGAGGCTTCTTCTGGCAAGCCTGAGTTATTGCCTCTATCAATTGCAAGTAAAAGGGGATTTTTCATCTTATCAACCAATTTTGCTAAAAAGTCTGGCTTGACAGCTCCATTCAGGATGCTGATAGCTTTCATTCCAGGCTTCAGAATACAGTGCCCAAGGGAACACTCAGTGAGCTACAGCAATTACAACTTTTAGCTGTGCTTTCTTCACTGCTTATTTTCAATCACAGGGATTATCTGATGTAAGTTTAACCCTGTCATCAGCTGACATATTTGTTTTCCAAGGTCTCAGGTCACTGCTGTTGGCACACTGGCGCACACATCAGATTTCCTGGTATTCATGAGCCATCTTAGTGGCTTGAACCAAATTGTGTATAAGCACTACAGTTTAGTGCAGGCTCTCGCAGACCTACAGTGATGTTTACAGAGTGCTCTATCTAGGTTAGTTTACCCTGCCTCTCAGACAGGCTGTTAGGCTTAGGTGCCATAAGAAATGCCATTAAATGCCAGTGCCATGCCTAGGATCCAGTTTAGCTAATTAAGAATTCGTTTGTATTTTTCCACTAAACTCCATCACACAGGGCAGAAATTAACTCGACTCCTATATAGATTTTGTGAGACAGAATTGCTTATTTGGTATTTTTTATTAAAATGATTATAGGAATGTTCTTTTCTTGAATACTTGATGTGGGCATACATCTGCAGTCCAATGGGTACTTCTTAATTTAAAGTTTTCTTATCATGAATTGTCATGAGTAAGTGCTAAGTAATATGTTTTGTTTGTATTTTTCCTTTCACTCATGAGTATTGGATAGTTGTGACTTTTCTGTTCATTCCTGGCAGTGAATGGATTTAGTAATGGCACTTGCAGGAGAAGAAAGTTGTTCAGATTTATTAGAAACTGCTGCTTTCTGAGGCCAGTGGGTTATGTATTAAGTTTAACTACCACTGTCCCTGCCTGGCTGGAGATTTCAGTTACAGATACACAGCAGGGTCGGTGATTATGAAGTATTTGCCCACTGTGGAGTCCTGCATTCACATTTTAAGCACAAGTTCATAGCCATAACACATGGGAGGTAATATACATGGGTTAGATCTGAAAGGAAACAATGTTCTCTGACAAGGAGGCACTCTTATCTGGAGACAAATATTTTGTACTTCCAGATTACTCCTGAGAAACATTGTCACTATCCAAATTAATAGTAGAGACTTTCCTACTAAATGCAAATGTCTTGCAGGTGAAAAGCATTACTTTCTCACCTAGAAATTCTATTAATGACATTGCTCTGGGGTTCTCACACTGTATTAAATCTCTCAAACTTGTCTTTTGATGTCAGCTAAATACTAACCATTTTTCAGCTATAACCCAATTCTGAATTTCTTTCCCTGCTGCCTTCACAGAAGTCTCTGACATTGGGAGTTTTCCTAGAAGTCTGGTTTTAATTTTCTTCCCTTTTTCTTCTGCCATTTGATGCTTACCAAGGTGACTTGGCCTGGTCGTAAATTTAGGAACACTACATTCAATCTGCAAATAAACCAACTTTAATATATCTTGATAACATACAGCTGATCAGCAAGAGAGCAAATGGTTAAAAGTTTGTGAAGGTGTGCTCCATACCTTGGAGCACACAGGGAAAGTCATACAGGGCAATCCAGTTCTATGTGGAAGGACACATTGTTGCCCTGAATGAGTCCGCTCTAGAGTCAGGAGCTCTGAAATCATTTCAGCAGTGCTAGGCTCAGCCTGTGTGACACCATCAGGGGATGGATCTGATTCAGCCTAATGACACAGCACTCTTTGGTCTCACCAGACACCAATCTGTGCAGAAATCCCTGTCATTTGTGCAGTTAGCAGCCCACATGGATATTCCCAAAGCAGTGTTCACCAAGCTGTTGAGATATACCCACAGAGAGCTTTCAAGTTAGTCCTTCACTACCTACACAGCAAAGCAGTGCATGATTTTGCAGTCTCTTACATATGTGATGTCCCACATTAAGTTCACCCAAGTCCCTCCTTTGCCTTTCCATGCAGTGTTTGCAGGGAAGTAGCACATGCAAAGGGAAGTTAGCACTGGCAAATAACTTGTAAAGTGAGTAGGGGGCAGGTGTGAAAAGTACAGGGTTGCAATACTTTAAAGACTACGCTGAAATTCATAGGATTTGTCTCATATCTCTTTGATCTTTAATTTCCTTTTCACTGTGGAATTTCACAGTAGTGTGCTCAAAATTAGTGGTGATAGGGGCATGAAAAATCAGAATGAAGAACTAAGCATATTGTGTCCTACCAAAAGGCACATATAACTTTAGGCAGCCTGACTGTTGTTCTCATTTGCATTGAAACCTCTTTCTGTAATTCTAGTGATGTGAAGAAACGTTAGAAGATATATTTACATGTAGTTTATACCCAGAGAAGTATAAAGGGGGGAAGGAAGCTGTCATGAATATAATGAAGACTTTCAGTGGAAGAATGTTTTAAGCTCTAATGAGCAGAAGGCTTTATAGACGAATGTAGACCACTGGTACCAACTTACTAAATTCTCCCACCCTAAAGATGAGTTGGGAGATCAAGCTATCTGCTCCAGAGGGGTGACAGCAGCAGTGTTAAGAAAAATCTTTCTTCTGTTTTCAAGCCTTCTACTTGCGTGTTTCCTGCCAGGATTTTGGAAGCAGATAAGACAGGTGCTGGGGCTGAAAGGAGGCCACTGCTGCAGGCCAGTGTGTCAGACTGCTTGGGCAAAGCTGTGAGAGTGATGGCAGGAAGGTTGGAGAAGGAGAAGCAGCAAGGAGGAGATAATAGGAGAAGCCAACAAGAAGAAGCTGGAAGAGTCTGGTTAGGAGGAATTAACAATAATTTTTTTAGCATACTGCTGTTGCTCAATCTTGAGTTTGTTGCTTTAATATTGAAAGATGGATAAACACAAGATTCAGGAAAAGTAGTTTGATATAGCCCATTCAGATTCATACTGAGATGACTTTATAGCATCCTTACAGATTCAGGAGCCCCTTAAAATTGATGGAAACATGGCTCTTGTTAATCATTATACTTTTTCACCCTACCAGAGCATTGGGAAATGAGCTCAGTGTGACTCAGGAGCAAATATGTTTCTCCATACCCAGAGCTGGCAGCCAAATGGGTCATGTGTAAGCTGGCACTGACTGTGCAGGTTCCTGTTTCTATTCCTGGGCACCAGCTGGGGAAGAAGCAGACTTTTCTCTCTTCTGAGGACAGCAGCACTGAATATTGGCAAACATTACTGTGCAATTCAGGAGAAAAATATTATGCCCTTTCAAAACTCAAATCCTTCCTTTAATTCTGAAAAAACTGGCTTTGAGTGCTGTTTCACGATAAGATGCTCACTGTGTCCCCAATAATCCTTGCAATGGGATTGTTACATGGTTTCTGTTAATAATCATCTTCCCAGTCAAAGTAAGTGAAGAAAGGGACCAGTGAATATATTATAATATATATTACACACCTGGTGATGCATAATTTGCAGTTATTTTCCAACTGGCTCATAGCTGTACAACTGAGTGAACTAAGAGATGAAAAATTAATGGGGGACTGAGAAGAAGTGGGATTTGTTAGTGTTGCCGAGAAGCCTGAGACCTTGTGAGAACCTTGTTATTATCCTGCTGTTGGCATTTCTTGGTACTTACTAGCTTGGATGCTGGGAATGCCACTAATGAGGAAGTCTGTGCACTGCTTGGAGGGTCCATGTTTCATTTCATTTTCTGACTAACTGGTTCTCTGAGGAACTTGAAGCTCTCACATCTTTTGATTTATGATGAAACAGGAGATGTAAATTTTTGTTTTCTTTACTCATTCTCTCTGTTGGAAGGTAGAAGCCCTTTTAGTCACCTGTTTGTTCAGGCCCAGATTTTTGGGACTGTATACCCAGGCCTCCTTTTCACTTTATACTGCACTAGTAAATTCAGTAGCTGCCTCTGCTGGTTTTTTTGGATGTTCAGTATTTTAATCACTAAGCTTTCCAGAACTGCCAGTCAGAAATCCACAAGGGAAGGCTCAAAAAGCATCAGATGTAATAATAATAATAATAATAATAATAATAATAATAATAATAATAATAATAATAATAATAATAACGATGATGATGTAACATTTTATTGCAAGAGCAATATTAATTTTGTCATCTTGTGACTGAATCCCAAAGTGCATGTGCATCAAGTTTTTGACCATGTTTTCCTAGCCAACAGCACTAGGAATATTTTTAAAGGTATTCCGGATACTCATAGGGACTCATCCACAGTTGTGGTAGAGGAAGAATAGCAGATGTCTTGAGAAACTGCATGAAATTGGGAGAATTGCCAATGCTATTGATTTCTCTCAAAGTCTGTCCTTAATGAAACTGATATGATTCTCTCCACCAAGATTTCATTGTGTTTATTGCTGCGCTGGGACTTTTTGCAGCCAAAAGCATATGCTTCTTTTGGGTAGTGTCACAATACCCATAGATACTTCAATACTTCCCTCTCCTGTGTAAACTAGCTAGTGGGTAATTGTTTCCTTTTTGTCATAAAAATCAGCAATTTCCAAATGTACACCTCACAGACCCCCACACACTGTAATCAAGAGCATTCCCACAGGATGCTCTTCTTGCTGTGCTATACCCTGCATGTCTCCTTTCTTACCAGACATGACAATTTAACGCCTTCTCATTGCTGACACAATGTGGTTTTGAGCCTATGACAACAGAGTGGGAGTCAAGCCTTCCAGATTATAGCAGCCCAGAGAAATTCAAACAGCCAAGTAGCTGCTCTGCCTGGGGTCAGAGCGCAGCAAATGGGGGACAGCTCTGTAAAATGTAACCACATTCAGCTGAGCTGAGCCCTTCAGCAGAGGCACAGGGGTCTGCACCCACCCGTGAGCTCAAAGCCCCAAGTTTGTCCTGAGAGCCCTGTCACTGGTGCAGTCTGGCCAAGATCCCCCCTGTGTCTTTGGTGTTTGGTTGTCCCTACCTGTAAAAGGAGATTTCCTTCCTTCTTTGTAAAGGGATAGAAATGTTCACTCTAATTTTAGATGTGGTAAAACACACATATGCATACATGCATACATATAGATGCAATTCATGTACATACATATATATACACATAAACTCTCTAGTTTATGTGTATATATATTGGATTTGTTTTGGTCGAGTACTGAAATCCATAACTTCAGATCTGGGGATTTTTTTTTTTTTTGTATTTCTAAAGTAACTATAAATCCTGCCTGATTCTGAACTCTTATTTGTCAGGCCCTAAATCACCATCCATTTATCTTCAGATTTCATGCATTGTGTGATGAGGAGTGTTCTGAATTTCCAAACAGCTTCCATAAATTATTTAGAACTGAAAATGCCATGTTAAAAAAAAGGTAAAAGTAAATAAACTGAGCATCTTTGCTGGTGATGGAGTCCTAAGAATAAAAGCAGAGGGCCTTGTGCTCCCTCTTTCGACCATGGCCTGGTCAGAACATCCTGAAGCTCAGGACAGCAAGATCTTTGGCGTGACAGAATGTGGCGAGGATACATATGTCAAGAGACTTTTCATAATTCAGGAATGGAGCTGATTTTGCAGCAGCAGTCTGAGGTAAGGGAGAGAAAAGAGGGCAGCTACCTTGCGAAGAGTTTGTAAGCCTTTGGATGGCTTTGCCTAAGGAGTAGTCGCTCTGTTCAAATGTTTAGTTCAACAAATCCAGATAGGCACATTTTAATGGAATTCTACCAGTTGTGATGTGAGTCTGCAAAACACAAGCTCATATTAGCTGAAACATCAGAGTCTTTTGTCTTACATCCGCTCTCCTTCCCATCTTGCTTTTTGGACTGTGTTTTATTGAATCTCACAGTTCTTTAAAGCTGTGGCATTTGGTGAAAGAAAGGCTCACACATTCACACTTCAGATATTTAAAGTCCTCTTAAAACTCAAAAAAGTAAGTTGCAATCTAGAGTGGAGGGGAGCTGGGACTGTCAAGTGCTGTATTATCTCAGCTGTTTGATCTAGGAATGCTCCCTTCACTCTGGCAGAGGTGGTGAAGGTCCTGGAGAACCACATTAGGGCTTTATGGTGAACACTGACACAAGCTGCCCATAGAGGTTGTGGAGCCTCCACCCCTGGAGCTACTCAAGGTATATGGATATGGTCCTAGGAGACTGGCTCTGGCTGACCCTGCTTGAGCAGGGATTGGACTAGATGATTTCTAGATCTCCCATCCTACCTCAGCCCTTCTGTCAGTCTTTGATGAAAGTGGCTTTTCATATCTTGGAATTTAGTGACTTAATTCAAGTCTTCCTGGCTTGAAGTGGCATTTGACAGACTTGTCACTGAAGTGATGACTGTATGTGGGCCCAGAAGTGCTGACACACAGCAGCAGGTCAGCACTTAGCAATGTCCAGCAAAATTATTCATTCACCTGGTTGCAGCCAAGGTGTGTACTGCTCACAATCATGCGTCATGCCACCATCTCCTGGGATAGCCACTCCATAACTCCTGCCTCAAGCGCCCTGGAACCTCCTGGTCACTCTCTTGTCCTTCCTCATCCTCACTAAACCACAGCATGCCTCAGTGAGATCAGCAGTGTCATAGAGGATGTTACCACGCCATGGGAGGTGTTTCAGGGTTTGCTGTTTCAGAACGTCGGTGGCAGGGAAGGTTCTTGTGAGTTGGGTAAAATGTGAGGTTTAGAAATCTCTGCATCATGTTCCATGACTCATTCCCCAGGACAATGCCCATATGGCTTTGGCACCCTGGAAGGGATTGCTCTTGTTGGGTCCCTTCTCTGGAGCAGCCTCACAAAGCTGTACAGGACCAGTGCTCCATAGGAAAAGTGCAGCAGTGCAGTTAACTGAACCAGTTAAGCTTTCCTCATCCTAGGCTGGTATCAAATGGTGCTGCATGTTTGATATTCATACCACAAGGGATGAAACAGAGCCCCATGCCCAGCTAAACTCTAAATTCCTGAAGGCTGCACAGTAGATATAAATGTATCTCCTGTCCATAAATTCTGTTTATATGCACCATTGGTATTTCTGCTGTATCTGGAAACCTTATATAACCAGGAAACCCTTGAGCTGTGGTCATTAAACTTCTTCAAAAATATGTCTAGATGTAAATAACACACATTTAGAAACAAATAAATCTACTGCTTTGGGGTTAGAGAACCACATCTAGTTTCTTGTGATGTTGAAATGACCATAATATGCTGAACTTCAGCAGAATTCCTTCACCTGCGCTACTAGTTTGGGGAGAAATTTCAGGGGGCTTTGATAATGATTACCTATACTTTCCTCTGCATACCCTGGAGTTATGCAAGTTTTCTCTTATGGAATAGAAGTGACCTACTTTAGTGTTATACTGCATATAGAATGACTGCTTGTGTTTTCTCACCAGAGTTTTTTGCAGTTAGAAGTGAGTTACTGGTAAATTTAAAAAATCTCCTCTTTGTGGAGATAGATTAAATCTGGACCTGTACTTGTATATAGATCTTTGTGGTCTGTTGTAGTCAGGTTAATGTAATTTGCTTGAATGTTTTTTACAAAAACTTTTCCTTGAAAGTTCCAAAATGCATCAAGTTCATTCAGTCTCCAGGGAGTGATCCTGTTTCGCAGTTTGTCAGGAAAAGTCTTAACTGCCAGGCACTGCTTTGGCTTAAGGAATATCCCAGCTCTAGAAGAATCTGGGTTCTGAACTGAGGTCCCTGGAGCTCCTTCCTTATGGAAGTCATAAAACTTCCAGAGTTTAATAATAAAAGAAGCAGCTTCTCCAATGTCCAAGGAGATGTTAAACTAGTCTTGGGGTGAATCAGTTTCCAGGGCTGGAAGGCTTCATTGGCACAAATAAACGGTTGAGGGGTTGCAAGGATTAGAAAATATATCTGAACACAAGGTGGCAGTGTAGGAATTAACTTTACAATGTTTAATTCATTTGCTGAGTTAATGGGGTTTTTTGTGGTGCTCTTAATAGGCCCACAGAGAGTATTCTTGCTTCCACATCTATGTTTTCAGGAATTTGTAAGGGCGTATTTACTGTAATATTAATAGGCATCAACCACAGCAGTGTGGCTCAGCTGATCACAGGCTCTGCAATTTTTGCTGTGAAAAAACTGAACAAACACGGTGCAAATGCTAACCCCTTCCCCACCCTGTTTGCAAAAATGTGAAAATATAGAGATGGAGGAGCATCTGTGGTGTTGACTAACTTACTGACTTGCTAAGATGGGCTTGATCTGTATCATCCATCTCCTGTTCCTCTCTTGGTTGCTTTGCCCTGTGTGTAAAATGTGTGATCATTGGGCCAGTGGCATTACTTTCATTCTACTTTGCATGCTGCCTCACGGAGCTATCGAGTATGTGATCAGATTTCTGGCATCTATTAAAATATACATCAATTTCGAGTTAAAAGCCATACTTTTAGCTATTACCAGTCTCAAGAAGTTTATCTCAAGGACTCTTTATCTCAAGATCTTCAAGTTGTAATAGCTGCTTAAAAAATCTATAAGTTGAAGTCAAACTTACTTTATTGCTGACTTGGGTCTGGTGATTTCACATCTCATTGGTTAGAAATGCAGTGGAACAAGATGTTCTATTGAATCTACAGAAGATTTTCTGAAGTGTTTCTCATTCCTTCATTGCTCTTTCATTTTCATAGGTGTGAAAACGTTTATAAACACACATTTGGTCACTGTTTGCCTCGTTGGATGTCATAAAATATACCATGCACATACAGCATTTGGGCTGAGGAGCTGTACAGTATTTTTTTCAATGCGTTCACAGATGCTGCTCCAGTTATTAGAATTTGGAATCCTGTCATTAGCCACAAGCACTTAAAAGCTGTGAACTGCTCTTCACAGTCAAGGCATTATCTCACAAAACACAATATGCTTATTTCTACATATGGTCCTAAACCTAAATGTCACTGTGTTTTTCGAGCCTAGTTTCTTAGGACACAAATTATACTTAGATGGTTCATTCAGACCTTCATTTCACAGTGTTATGATTTATAAGCATTTTTATTGAAAAACCTTAAAATACTCATGTGATCAATTATCCAAGAGCTGGAACTTTAGCAGAAGAAAATATGTGATAAAACAATAACTGCTGGAAACATGTTCAAATTTTTTTCACGCAACTTCCATGGCCCTGAAGCGTGAAGCTGTGAGTTTCTCTGAATCTTTTCAACAATATTATTTAGCTATGAATGATTGCCTTCATACAATTAGAGGGTTCTTTATTTGTCTGTAGGTTTTTAGTCCCAGAACTTCCTGCACTGCCTGCCAATCATGGTATCACACAATGCTGATATCACAATGGCTAAAAGTAATGCCCCTTGTCATGTGTTGCCAATGCCTGCCAGGGAATAACACCTGAAAGTTACTACTGGGAAAGATTGGGTCCAGCTACTGAACTAAACTAAAAATTTTGGTCTTACTTTTAGTTTGTGGTTCCATCATATGTCAATTAGTCCACGTCAGATAATTGTATCAGTCAAGTTTTTTATGATTTTCAAATAAAAGCTTACATATAAATGGTATATGGTACCTGCCAAAGAAGTTTGAAGGCTGAGCACTGATCCAGAAGGATTGTAGTCATCTGGTCTTCACTGCTTTTCCTTTAAAAAATCTCTAATTTGCACAATGCTTCATAATCCGAAAAGAGAGAAATTATATAAGGAGGTGCTGAAACCTCCCAGCTCAGTGCTAATGCATTGCTTAACCAATTCTCTGTCAGAGCCACAATATAGGCAATCTCTAAGACACTCAAAACCATTTCTCAGTTATGGTATTCCCAAAGTCAAAACTTGTAGGTGTCTGTATGTTTTCCCATCTCTATCTATAAATCCACCAGCATGCTGAGAATGTCTCACAGCTGGAAAGAAGTAGAGAGACTTGTGTCAAGAAGTAATCTTGGGTCCTGGAAGCTGTAAAGTTTAGCCCATGTTGGATCTCTGAGCAGCTATTTTGCTCTCAGGTGGCACTGGTCCTGAGGATGCCTTGTGCTCCTCTCAAGGTCCTGTGACAGTGAAGCAGCAGTTTTGAAGGTGGTAGTGGTACCAAACTGGTGTATAAGCACCTTCTGTGTTCCTTTTAGTTTTACGATCTGGGCCTGAGTTCCTAGGAAATCATTTGTCCTGCAGATGTCAGCTCAGTGACACATGCTGGGAAGGCTTGGCTTGGCTCTACTTTATAAGGAGGATATTTGGTTTACAGTGATTTGTAACTGAATAGTTGCAAGCTTTTATTCTCAAACTACTTTGAAATGTGACAGCAGCAGAACAAAAAAGTAAATAGAAAACCTGTATTTCTGTTTTCCAATTTTTTTAAAAAAATTATTTTACTATTTCTAAATATGTGAAAATGAAGCATTGGTGAACATATGTGTATTTATTAAAACAGTCAACTAAGAAATTCCTAATGAAATGAATCATCTTGTCTCTGGGCAGGAGGGATTGTATAACTAGGTAATCTTGAAAGTCCCTTTCAACTGAAACCATTCTATGATTCTGTAGTATCAATAGCTGCAAGTGTCTTTGACAGTATCATGTTGAGTATAGAACAAAAATACATATTCACAAGTTGTTTTTCTTATTTACCTAACAAATTAGGGAAGTGTTCCAATTATTTACACTTTATGCTGTTAATAACTGTCTAATTGTACTGTTGGTTGTAGTAACCACCCAGTTAAATTAATATGTTCTATATACTAATCACAGCAATGATCAGTGTGACACAATTTTGGCCATATTATGTTTGCTCTTTGATACTACCTAAAGCAGGTACAAATTTCATGTGCATTCATTTCAATCTGCAGCTTTTGCTCTACAAGAAGACACGTGGTTAATAAGTAATAAAATTCAAAAAGTAATAATGGTGGGCTTAGTTTTCAGAATTTTTTTAAATCCTAAATAAAATGTCAGCAATCAGAACTTCTCAGAAAATGAGAGTGCCAGAGTGGAAAACAACAGAAAAAAATTGTCAGTACAGAGCGCTGAATTCCCATTTTTCCTTGGTTTGGGCTAGGAGGTATGGTGGGGGGTAGGCAACAAGAGAAACACATTATTGTGGCTTAATGAATCAGTGCCAGTAGACTGAGCTGCACAAAGAACCACATGCACAATTCTTAATAAAGCAGTTGGACAGAGGTCCAAGCTAATGCATTTTGTCACCCTTTTGGAGAGGGTGGTGAACACCTGGAAGGTGCAGTGCTGTGACTGTGTGGTGGGGAGGCCAGCACCTCCATGGGCTCAGCTGAATATCCCTCACACTTAGGAGGTACCCAGGCCTTGTACCTGTGATTGCTCTGGAGGGACTCTGGCCTGGAGCATTCCTAGTTATCAGTAACAGAAAAAGGTAATGAAAATGAGAAGTTTGCTGATGATAATTCAGTGGATCTCAGCTTTTTCTAAATACAAGTAAAGACCAGCAGTGTAAATGGCATGGATTTGTTTCACAGGAACAAAGGCTTTTAAAAATAAATATTTACAGTTACTTCTTGAAAGCTTCTATTACATAGCTGAGGGAGAAGGATCAGCCTGTTTTGGTTTTTATTTTTGTAGACGGAATAAAGCCTACTGATGCCTCTGTTAACATACACAAGTAGATACTGTCAGCTCTTATCTGAAATGCTCAGTGATACAAAGATTTCTTTGTGTTAGTCTACGATGTGAAAGGAAAATGATCAAATATAAGCCCAAGTCTCATTCCTCAGTGATAGATTTCCTCTGCTTTGTTCATAGCAAATTAAAAAGACATTCGGAATCAGGAAGGTTTGAGATTTGATTTGGAAGAAGCAGAACTCTAGCCTATAAATAATAATTTCAATTGATCTATAGTTGTTCTCTGCTCATGGTACATTGCTTCAAAAGATGAAAACTGAAGTACAGGTTAGAAAAAGCTCCATGTTGCAATAAATAAGCCAGTCACTTTTTGATGAGACAAAATTTCTCTTTTAGTCAGGAACTTCTGCAGATGTCCTAAATGACCTTGCTGAGACGTCTCTCTGTAACGTGTTGCCGTACCACTATACAGCATCTGGGCTCCTTTCTGGGGGCAGGTGCTGGCTCAAATGTCAGCTCAAATGTGGAGTGCTTCTGACCAAAGGAATTGGAGTTGGACCTGTGGGGGTGCTAATTTCCCCCAAGTCCTCCATTAGGCCTGAACATATGTTTCTATACTGTGTTTAAGTAAAGCAGGTGATGCTTTTCAGGATCTTGACATGAATATTTAAATTGAAGTATAGCAGTTCCATCCCTGTGCTTCAAGGAGACTGTTTCCTGCTCTCTTTGTTATAGGCATTTCTGCCCTGGCCTCTCTGTCAGAGATTTCTGTATCCTAGAAGGATGAAACAAGGTTTACTTCTCACTTGGGCACACTGCAGCTTAAAACAAAAACAAACCAAAGAGAAATCAGGGGGAAAACTGTGACATTTAGAGATTTCTTAAAACAATAGAAAGCTTTGTCCAGAAAGACTGAGAAGTTCACATTCAAAGTAACATGGTCACGGTTGGCTCCAAATTTTTCCCTTAGAAAGCACTTACTGAAGCGAGTATAGAAGTCAAAACACCTATCTTGTATCACATACTTACATCATTTCAAAAAACCTCTATCATCTGACAATGCTGTTATTCATATTTTTTAGCTTTAAGAAGTCCTGCAAGGAGCAGGGAGTTGAAATCGATGACCCTTATGGGTCACTTGAGATGTTCCATGATTCTATATGTAACAGGAAACCTAATGAATTTACAGCTGGAAAGGAACTGCTAAACAAAGAGAGGAAGATCGTTTCACAAAGCTCTCTGACTGCAAACTGCTGGAAGGCAGAAGGATACAACCAGAGATACCACTGAACATTCCATCTCTCCTTTACTCCTCCAAGCTCCTGTGCACAGTGTGCCCAAACTCACCCACAGGTGGGGACACTCATAGATACTATACAGTTTCATAAGGGTTCTTGTTTCTGTTTTTCACGTGTGTCACACAGCCACAGACACCCATTTCCCTACAAGCTTCTCTGCCTGACACCAATGTCAATGATTTAATTCTACAAATACTAATAATATCTGTAAGGTTTTGCAAGGCAGCTTCCTAAACTCATGGCACATTCATATTTTAAGGTGGAAAGCCTTGAAATGGTATCTAAAATGAAAATTAATCAGATTCCTACTTTAAATAGTTAAATTATTGCAAAATTTCCTGGAGAGATTTTATTTCAGCTATGATCAAAAAACCCCAATTTTTTTCTCAGTAATAGCTCTGCATTTGCGATTTCTCATTAGCACTGTGCCTGTGGTGAGTGGTACAGTGATGCTGTTTCTCTCTTCTAATGTGAGACAGAAGGTCTTAACACTTTGTATTTCTCAATAAAGAAAATACTGTGGGTTGGTTTTCCTATTGAAAGAGTTTGTATTCACCGAAATGACACAAAGGATCACAACCTGTTAATGTACGCCCACCATTTATTGAACACCTTATTAGTGAAAGTCTCTGGGCATTTCAGTCTTACTTTACCGTAAGTAAAGAGATGGAGCAATAAAGATATTTCTAAAAAGTCTCATAGGAGATCATATTCCAGGAAGCTAATACAGGGCTATTTTGTGAGCAATTTGCCATTGGCAGAACCTGCAACCCTGAAAAACTGATTCACAGTAGTAGAAGCTCTTTTTTATTATCTTCACTGGCACTGTTGGCTTCCATCAAGATTTGTGTGACTTTCACCCCTTCCAAACCAAAGAGAAAGCAAATAGGAATTTACAAAGGTGAGAGTCTAGACCCTCCAACCTTTTGCCACATCAGCATCATCTGGGCATGATCAGCACATCTGCATGCATTGGGACACAGGAGATAGAGGAGAAGGTCATTCTAAGGGCCTTTTTCAGATAATTTGGTATCAGAGTCTTCAAAAGTTTTGGATTAATAAGGTCTACAAGTATTTTTTAACAGCACCAGTTTCAAGCAATGAGGCCAGCTCCAAGGCAATACCTTTTGCAGCCACTATACCACTCTTTCCCTGTATTGAAACAAAATGTTTCAAACTTTGTTGGCTATAGCTGGCATCCTACAGCTATGTTATAGAATCACAGAATCACAGAACAACTAGGACACAAGATACAAATGGTAATAGAGTTATGAAGCAGCTTCAGTAGCAACTCACATTATTCATATCTGATGATCAAAACCAAAACCATTATTTTAAACAAGTTCTGTTTGCCATTAATAAGGCAAGCATATTAATACAGTGGCAGCTAAATAAGTGTCCTACACATATCTATTGTGTCTATCTAGCAAATAGATTTGTCTACAAACAGCAACATCTTATCATAGGATCACAAATGGATGTGGTGGATGATCAAGGGTGAACAAGAGGAAGGCAAAATTCTATTATAAACATCTATTTTTGTTTAATAACTGTGGTAAAGGTCCCTTTGTAAAGGTCTGACAGCTATTTGCTGATGCTGGCAATGCCTTGTTTTTTCTAATTGAAAGAAAGCCCTGTGGATACAGTTAGAAACATTTTCATTTTCTTGATATTGGTGGTCCCAATGTAAAGTTTAACATTAAAAATCTTTCATTATTAAGGAGTTAGATTTTGTAAATTTAGAACATTCTGGTGTGCCTGTGTTGTAAGATTATATTGCAATCATCAAATTCTCTTTGGTTCCCAAGACATTGACATCCTACTTTATTTTCAATTTAAAATGTAAATATTTTTCCACCACTCACACATGCATAAACACACAGATTGATGTATTTGTATACCAATTGTCTAGGCCCAATGGAATTGTAATGAAAGAAGAGCATATACATGGATCTGAATATTCCATCTCAGTTGGCAGGGAAGAGGAGTAGTTCTTAAAATCTGATTGTCATGTGAGTCCATTCAGGTTTTCTAAAGTACATAGAGAGCAGTATCTTTTCTGGTATTGATATGGAGATAGAGATTTGAATTGAGAAATTGGCCCACAACAGGCAACTAAGAAGGAAAAACAGCAAAGAAAAGTGAGAAAGGAAAAAATTAGAGAGTGGCTCAAAACACTACAGCTTCAGGAGCTAGTGTGCAATGTTTACTTTTGGTTGATCATTTTAAAGAGCAGGATCCTGTTGGCACTTGTTCCAGTATATTTGCTTTAATCTTCAAAGTACTGAGTTGAGAAGGAGGTGTGGCAGGATGAAAGAATTTGAATTAGAGACTCTTTAGAAGCCTGTTAAAGAGGTTTACAAGATATATTTGAATTTCCCTACCCTAGAACTTTCTGAGTATCTTGCTTTCTTTTCTTTGACAGTCTGTCTTAGAAGCTATTCTGTTAATTAGGTAAAATGTTAACCTTTTTAATGCTGTACTGCTCTTGTTCTTATAGGTCATTACTCTTTCCATATCACTTAATTTACACGATTAATTTTTTTTTATATTGATTCTTGCAAATATGTAATAGTCTTTTCCCTACATAACATAAATTTAGAAGGCTTGTCTTGGGTCAAACTGTTCTCATTGTTCTTTTACATCTGACTCCAGTGGAGTTCTCTCTCACTTTCAAGGAGCTCATTCTCCCAGGATCATGGTCTCTGAGGGACAAGCCACCTGGATGTATTCAGAAAACAAACTCAGTAGGTAAACACGATAGTAGCCAAAGATTTCCCCCCTGAGAGCTGGCATCTTGTGCACCTGCACTGTTCTGCCCACAACCGAGTGTGTTTGTGTGTTTGCAGGTTTTACATGCTGTGGCAACCTTTGTGATTTTGTGATGTTGGCAGCCAAAAAGTCAAAAGGAGATTCAGAAGTGGAGGGCCTCTGAAGCATCTCAAAAAACAAAACAACATCTGTGCTCTTTTCTGCACCCTCCTGGCACGTGAAGGGCTGGCAGATGTGCATGAATTGTTAGGCAGCTGTAGAAGCTTCCAGATCAAGTGCTGTCCTTGAAAAGTACAGTTGGGGTGGAGAGTTTCACTCAGACTAAAAGATGACTGATTTAAAAATAAAATTACGTACAAATGGAGAGCAACTCTGTGAAATTTAGATTCTGATTACTTACTTCCACAAAACTAATTGCTTTATATCCTTCCCTTGTAGTTTGTTTTAAAAGTTTACCAACAATAGGAGATTATTTCAGACACAGTTTATGCTGTATTCAAATGTTTCACCTGTTTTTATGAGAGATAAGCACATACATTGTTTGAATACTGTACCTTGGAAAAGTCACTGTCAAAATTAGTAAGTCTAATAATATGTATTTCAGAAAGGACAGCAGGAATTAATTTATTTTCCAGAATGCACATTAATTTCTGGTGAGTAATGCTTCATACGGAGTGATTAATCCTATTTTTATATCCCTTGCAATTTATCATGATTAAAATCATCACCACGTGCCAGATATATTCATAGCATGGCAGCTTTTTTTTGACAAAGCTGTCCACAAAGCACTGTACACCTTTGATTGACTCTATTAATGAGATTTTCAGATAATTCTTTCCATTGCTTTGGAAGATGTTTCAGGGTGCCATTGCTTCGCTTTATTCAAAATCTTAAGGACTTTTTAACAATATAAAAAATGGATAACAATGCTACCATTTAGTAGTTCTTCTAAAGATGTATAGACCTTCTTTTTGTGACCCTGTAAGAATGAATTCAGAGCAAATGTTTAGCATAACACCTGCAAGAAATGGGAATGTGTGGGAAGTGCAGCTTCCTGTGATTTGTGGGGTGTGTTAGAACAATGCTGTGAGGAGCCTTTGCAGAACAAGGAGTATCTGGGGTGCAGCAGGGTTCTGGACAGCAGTCTGGACATCCATCTTAAGAGCAGCTGGTCAGCTGAGAACATCTGATAAAACCATTTCTTATCACAAAACCAAAACATTTTATGCAATGTGTATAGAACTGAATGTATGTACTTCCGGAATATATGTAAAAATATTGTTTTATTAATAGGGAAGTGTTGCCTTTGATTTTGCTCTTAAATTTACTGTCTTTTTTACTACAGTTATTGTCTTGGGTGATGAGACTATTTAATCCAAATTTGTATCATTTAATTACTTTCCAACTTGAGTTCAAAATTCTTGGTTTGGAAATGTTTCATTCTCTTTCTCTGAGCTTCAGAGTGTATGATCATTCATTTGGGCATTCATACTTCTTGACCTTTCACTGTCTGTAGTTGCAGGATGAAGTTGCCTCATTACTTGGCTTGTGCTGACCCAAATACAATTCTGAGTTACAGACTCCAAAACTTTTCATATCAGGCTGTTTTTCAGGTTGACAGCAATACACAGTAATTTTCCTTACCTACTTAAATTTTTAATATTTAATAAATCATATTGAAATGCTAAAAATAGTTCAGAATCTTAATGGCCATTTGAAGGCAGAAGGACCACTGGGAGAGACATTTCACTTAAGGCCGTCTGACTTCCATAAAATGTTAATCGTATGGGATAAGACCCAGTTTGCATCTATGTATTGCCACTCTGCATCTGACTGTCTCGCTTGGATCTGAATTTTAGATGTCTAATGGAGAAAGCCTCCTAAAATAAGCACCTGCCTTCCATGTCAAATGAATGGAAATCTCTGAAGTGCTCCAGAGGGAGAACCTGTCTGCTTGAATTCAAGCATCTAAGTAGGTATTTATCTCTCAGCTCAGTGGTGAAATTGAAAAGGTAGATTTTGCTTTAGTAACTCAATAGGTAATCTCTCACCAGGTGTAAAAATGAAACTAGCAAGTAAAGGTCTGCTTATGCAACAGTGGCACTGGCGTGTGTAGAAGAGAAGATATGATTTAATCTGTTCATAATTCCAGCTAAAAACACTACCAAGGGCATTTTATCTGTCGCCTTCTTCGGCACAGCTCAAAAATGGTTATTTGTGAAAACTTGCTTTAGCTGGAAGCTAGATAAACCAGAAAACATATCTGCCTCACTTCAAAGGTTACTTTAAAGGGTATTTTTTAAAATATTATTTAAAACAGTTGAACTATGGGCTAGTTCAGCAGTAATACCTATGCAGATGACCTTCACCTTAAAGATGTGAAGGTTTTTGTAGTAGTCCAAATGCAACACTGTCAGCAAAGTTTCTGATTGACAGAAAAGATTCTTATTTGTTATACACTTGTAATTTAAAAGTAAGCTTTCAGCAATATTTTCCAATAAGAGATATGAGATTCCATCCTCAACAAGTAACAAGGAAAAATGTAGCTAATTTTTAAAATAAAAATATGAATCTGAGTAGAATTTCACATCATGGCAGTATGAGGCAAATCTTTTTTTCCAAATGGTGTGGACAACATGGCTTCCTAAGACAGTTTTTTGAATAGGTTTTAGTTTGACATGGGCTAGCATTATTGACTTCAATCTGAAGTGATTTGGAAAAGGTTGAGTCCAAAGAACAAACCTGAGTTTTAAAATAAATCACAGAAGAATACGCACAATCAGAATTTGACTGATGTGTTCCTGTTTCTTTGAACAGGTTCTGATATATAAGTTTGCTACAGTAGTTCTTGATTTTAAAAAAGGCTGTCATTATATAGAAGACCGCCAACAAAACAGAAGATGAAGGGCAGTGTTGTGGCCGGTGCTACACCAACAAAACCTAGTGTGAAGGACAGACACCCTCCCTGGCCATGGCCAGCTGGCTGATCAGCACGGTAGACTGTCTGAACTTCTTTGGTAGTTTCCTGGGAAGAGGGCAAGGGTTGATGGTTCAGGACTGGGAGGTTGTTTTTGTCTCTTCCTTAATGCCTTCAGTTTGAAAGGAGAAAGTACTTGACTGAGTTGCATATATCAGTGGGGGCTGATATGGGCCAGAAATGTGCTGCTGTCGAGAGTCTGTCTAGGAGCCTCACAGTTCAGAAAGGAGGGGACAGAAACATCCCCTCCCAGCCCAGCACCCCTTTGCCTGCTTGCCTCTTCCCCACACTGGCAGGGGTACCTGTGTTGGTCAGCCGTGGAAAGTGCATGGACATATGGACCACAGTATTATAAAAAAACTCTAAAGAATTTATGTTGTTTTTACTATTCCTGCTTTGCTCAAGAATGTTCATACTGCAATTTCATGTTGCTTTTACGTAAGAAGGAACAAACTTTTAATCTATTTACAAGATGAAATCGGCATTTCTTTTACTTCAGTAATTCTGTATCTCTTTTAAAATTTCTGTGTTTGGAATCTTTTTCATGAGTAAAGTATGATTTTGCAATAAGCATATTAGGTCTATGGAAACGTGCATCAGATCTATAGTCAATTAAGATGATACATGTGAAACTTAAAACTATTGATTTGAAATGTTTATTGGGAAAGAAGCTATGTGGATGTTTATGAATTATGGATGTTTCCCATAGCTAAATATTGCCAGTAAGCTTAATTGTTCCTCTTTTACATTTATTTTAGTTTTTGTATCTGTTGTAACACATCCAAGGATTTAAATAACTGGAGTAATTTCCAGAAAGGGTGTCATTGGTGTATTCAGTTCTGAGCTAAATGTCAATTCAAGTGCAGAAAGCAGCAGCTGTTAAAGGGGATTACAAAAGTCAATATTTAGACTATTACCAGTGTCTAATAAAGTTGATTCTTGAACACATTTACTGGGCATATCAAGTGTATAGAAGAAAATGACTATTTGTCTACAAAACACTTGAAAAAATAATATTGCTGGCAAACGTTGTTAGAATAAATGGCCCTATGGCAGTACCTTCTGCTTAAGGAGTGTATGTGTTTATATGAAATTAATCAAATCATGTTGATCTTTCCCATTTTAATAGTTTTAAACCCAATTCTAATAATTCTTCAAAAACCACCTGCCTATTCCTTATGTACCCTTGAAAACCATGCCCTTCAGTTACTGTAATTTTAAAAGAATCTTTGGTTCCTCCTAGTCAAGGAATATTTCACAACATATTTCTTTGTAAGTTTTGAATGATTTTTGTAAGAATATTTTTAAAAGCTTTTGTATGTCTGATCCTTCTTACACATGGTACTGACAGCTGAAAGATGGATTTTTTTGCCTGGCATTTAAAGTTAGTGAAGCACTTGAAGCTGTAGAGAGACACCTATTGTTATAGATGGAGTTTTGGGGACCTATGTCTCTTGGATTTGCATTAATTTCGATGGAAATTGGGCATATTATCTGCTTCTGAAATTCCTCATCTCTACATACCAGTACCTTCAGGCTTCTGACTTTCAAATATGTGACCCTCAAGGTACATTGTCTTTAGTAAACTCAGCCTTGTAATTTGCTCCTTGGACTTAGGCACTCGAAATTCTTTTCAGGAAGACCAGCATTACGGCTGCAATCACTTGATCTTACAACATTTCCCAGTGGGAAGATAAAACACTAACTGAGGCAACAGCACTAAGATTTTATTCTGCATGTCCTTCTCGGTCTCACGTGGTACAGTGCTGACTTTTATCCCACAGGGATGCTGTGCCCTGCCCAGCACACTCTGGGGTGTGAAGGGTTTGCAGGAGCAGAGGTTCACCAAGCACCATCAGCAGCTCCTGCCCTTGGGAAGCAGCCTGCACCTCTTGGGAGAAGGGAGGGTGGGTGATTGGGGATCACAGGTTACAGCTCCAGAAGGGAGAGGAAAAGAAGACAGCCTAAGTGGTGGAGAAATTATTAAGAAAGGGTGAAATACACTTTCTGTCTAAAGGGCATTTGCATTCTACATAGAGCGTGTTACTGGCATGGCTCAGCCCAGTGCCTACCACACAGTGGCAATTTCAATAGCCTTCCATCTCTTCTTCACTGCAGCTGCAGAGCATCCCTGCTTCTACTGTGGCACACTTATAGGCTGAAAGTAGAATGTATCTTTTATGTTTCCTACTGTATAACAGAATTTCATTCACTGACTTGTTGAATTATCCCATTGGAAGTCAAATCCAGTGATGCCTTCATTTGATCTTCCATCTGTATGTTGGGGATTTGGCCTTTTCCTATTACTAACTAAACAGCAAGCCACTTTCAGCAGTTCATAGGGAAGAACTCAAGTTATATGTGGTCTCCTCCAACTCAAAAAAAAAAAAAACCCTGAAAAGAGAAGAAAAGAGAAAAGGTTTTTGATTTATTCATTTCACACAAGTCTGTGACATCAGAAAAAGTAACTTGGCGCAAGAAACAGTTTTAAATAATAGATTTCGAGGCTCAAAATAGTCTTCTCATAACATCTAGGAAGTGCTGCTCCAGCTCAGTTCTTGAGTGTCTGTAAAATTCCAGTGAATTTAAAATCAGTAAGGGGAGGGAGAATTGTTCCTTCAGCAAACTGGGTTAAAGGGAGGACCACATTAAAAAAATCAGGATACTTTGGCAGTTGCCTTTTAAGATTAAAACCAAAACTATTTAAGTTAATAGAATTCTATTAACTCAGAAGTTACAATAAATAGTAATAGCTAAACTATTTGTGGCAATAAAATGATCCTAAATCAACATATTTTAAGTCTCATGGAGAGCACTGGAATTCACTGTATATTCTTTAAGATCTCTGCAGATACATTGCACCTCATGGTTAATCATGTTAATCATGGACGAGATTTTTGTCTAAAAGTGACCTGATAGGACATCAGGCACAAAGAGTGTGTGCCATCACCAGTAGATTGCAGTCATAATGCTGAGTTTGAAGTATCTGGTTATGGATTGCTGTCAGGAACTTCAGAAAGAAATGTAACCAGTAGGTTCAGGTTGTTCACCTTCTCAGCACATTTGCTGAGAGGAAGGAGCACACTGTTGTGGTTTAAGTACAGGTCTGGGAGCCAGGAGGTCTGGATCTATTCGTGGCCATGTGCTGTGACCTTGGTAAGTCAGGTTATCCTTTCTGGGCTCCTGCACATCCGGTATTATATCTATGCTTAGACAAACACATTGCAAAGTGTTTCTATTGTGGTCACTGCACTTCTCTTCTGAGGGCATCTTTGCCTTCGAGGCAATGGGAATGGTAGGGGAGGGGCAGGAGAAAGTTTGGGGTTTTTTCCAGGTTGAGTCAGTAACTTCTCCAAGTTCACGTGTGATTAACTTCAGTGTTACCTGTGTCTTTCCTCCAAAAAGTAAATGTCACCCTGCATGCCCCAATCAGCTTTGGTGGGACTTGGCTCTTCTCGCCATGCAGTGAAACAGATGGGAACAAGTAGTGCATGTCTAATATTTAATAATCTGAACTCCTTGCATGCTTCTCAGCAGCATGTAAGGCTGTAAACTTCCCTGCCAAAAGGAATGCCGAGACCAAGCAGTAGCAAGAATCTCTCTTATTTGTGGACACTAGAGGGCATTAGATGAATATTTTACTAATACATATATGAAAAAAAAAATAGAGGGCAAAATAATTCCCTAAATCTCAGTAGTATCACTAGTAACTCTTGCGGCTGGAGGGTTGCACCAGGGATTGACAATGACCTGAATTGTTAGCAATCCATCCATTACTATTCATACAATATTGCTAATCAAACACAACATATCTCAGGTGTTAGCTACAAAGAACACTCTAGGTTCTAAGATCCGTGACTAAGTAACATAATTGTGGCTGAACAAGGCAAAAGAAAGGGGATTACGGATTTGGTTGTTCACATCGTGGCTGATTATAGTCCCGACCACTTCTGCACTGTGCTTCCAGATCAGGTGGTGGAGGAGAATTTGCACAGAAGTGACTGCATGTTTCCCTTCTGGACACAGAGCAGGTAGAAGTTGGTATTTTGCCTTGTCTCTAGCCATGGTCTGGATACTAATGGTGATGTATAAAACAAGAAAACAAACAAATAACCAAAACCCCAAAAAAAGAACAACAAAAAAAATATCGTACAAAAAAAGAAGTCAGGAAAGCTAGATCACTAAAGCCACTGGAAGATGACAGTGTTCTGTGTGCAGCTCTGGGGGGTGGCTTTTGTGCAGAAGGTGGTGGGTGGTTCTGATTTTCTGCTACCCTGTGACAATGGGAAAATAATAGTTGGAATATGAAAAACAAGAGCTGTTTTCTTTACTGTCTGAGACAGGGAGCTATGAAATTCTGTCAGTATTATTATCACAAAAGGCAGAGCAATGTTTTCTTTAGTCTATTCTGCTACAGTTTTTCTTTCTGCAGCAGGTCTGACAGATAAAACAGCAGCAGGAGAGAGTAAAATAAAAGGAATTAGTCTGAATTTTTACTGCAGGCTTTTCATCACAGAACACGAGTGGGAGGCAAAAATAATAGGAGCTTACTGCCATCAGGTAGAAAATTAATAATGTAGAAAACTGCATAAGAACACACATGTTTGATGTCAGATGCTGTGTAATTGGGTTTGGCTCTCACTGGCACTCACAATTTTCAAAGAACAGCTGAGAAGAGGCCCTAATGCCTGAGCTCATTGCAAACACTGATTATTGAACCTGAAGCAAGTTCTGGAATTGCTATATGAGTCACAAATTTTGAGTACATTTGGTTTGTGATTGCGTGAAACACCTGTACTGAGACAGAAAACACTTCACCTCAGAAAGCTTTTGTCTGGTTGTCTTGGCATCACCGTCAATATATTTGTCCCCACGTCACTGTCATAACAGACTGATCTTAGCTGGAGTTCTCAGCTGTTGCTATAATCCAAAGACTAAATCCTGCCTCCCAGCAACCATGCCTGCTATTGTCTCTGTTTCAGGAGGTTTAAAATTTTGGCAGTTCACAAGTCTGTGACCAGTGGGCTGAATGGGCTTATTTTACTTGGAATTTAAAGGCAGGTCTCGATCATTTGTTGTGCAAATGTTGACAAACTCATCCTTTGCCCCTGCTCAAGAAGGTTTGACAGATGTGGCTGCACTAGCAGACCCTCCAAAATTTACTTCTTACCTGGAGTGATTTTTTCTTGTACAGCTTAATCCAGAAATGGAATCAGGTAGATCAGCAGAACTGTTTCCTGCCTGTTTCCTTTCCAGACAGCCATACTGGGCCATTTTCTGGGAAAGTTGCATATTTTATGGACTAGATACTGTTCCACAGTCCAGACTGGTGCAATCATTCTGGTGAAGCCTCTGCTGTATAGGTGAGGTCTCGCTAATGCCAGGGGCTGTACTGAGTAGTAGCAGATTTCCTTGCTTGACTGGGGCCTGAAAAAGAGAAACAGGTAGCTCCTGCCACTCCTTTTGGAAGTCAGGGGAAGGAACAGGTTCCAAATTTTTCTGAAACTAGAGCCCATGCTGAAAAAACAGGGGACATGTCCATGCAAAAAACAAAAGTGTGATACTAGCTCCTTTCTGCTAGCTTGCTCCAACTAGCTCTGAGGACACAGATTTTAGCAAACAACCTGTCTACCAGGATCCCCAGAGGATCCTGCTCCCATCTTTAGCTCGTGCAGAAGCACTCACTGCTGCCATCCCTGCCATGCCATGGTTCCCCCAGCTAGCATGGCTGACCTGGCCCTGCCACTGACCAAGCCTGCCCTTGCTCCGAGGTGCCAGCAAGCCCTCAGTATCCTGCACAGAGGGAAAACAGCCTTTTGCTTCAGCTGTGCAGTGCTGTGATTTTTAACTTCTGGGTCTGTGTGTTTTAAAGTTTTGAGAACTCACGCTGTGCCCCCTGGATAGCTGATCTTTTCCTTACATTACCTTGCATTTCATTGTAGCAGGCAGTGCTGTTTAAGTTCTCTTTCTTTCTCACACAGAAGGCCAAATGGTGATAAGCTCCTTCTCCCCTGCTTTGCCATCAAAGTCTGCTAGATATTTACCTACCCCTCAAACTGTAGTTTAAGTGGGGTTTTTTTCATCCTTAGGTTGTTAATAAGTTCCAAGCTGAAGCCTTTTCTCATATGGCACTGCAAATGTTATTTCAATTACACAGTATTATATTCAGGGCACTTCCAGTGGGACGAGACTGCCTGCCACAGAAATAAAGTGTTATTTACAGTAAAAACGCCTAATGGATGCTGGCATATGTGTCTTTGTAATGTCATATCTGCATGACTGACAGTGAATGCCAAGAGAGCAGCAAAGGTTTCTTTCCTACCTTTGACTCTCCCACTATTTGGCAGAGGAGAGCAGACAGCCTAGCTCTCAGAAATACTATTTTTGTATTGCACAGAAGCAAGGGAATGAGACTTTCAGCTGGCATGTGCACTTGATGCCCATTTTTTATCTACTTGAATATGTGCAGGAAGAAAAACCATGGTAACAGAAACTAGTTATGGATGAAACGTCCTGGTGAGTATTTTTTGAAAACAGTATTCTGAACTGTCTGAATAATTTCAGTTCCTTCTCTCTGTGGTGCTTTCATCAGATCATGTTCTGCAGTGTGGTTTTGCTACCGTGCACTATGCATTACTAATTTAATTCCTACCACAAACGAGGTGCCAAGTCATTTCCAAAGATGCACAGATACTGGCATGAATTTAGACAGGAAAACTGAGGTGGCAAACCCAAACTAAGAAATGCAGTCACCAATAGATTTAAAAATCAACTGTGATATGGCAGATCTTGTCCAGACTGAATGATATTTTGAGAGCTTCAATTGCATGAAATTTTTTCTGGTCAAATTAATTTCCTCTATTATTTCAAATTAATTCTCCTCTAAACAATTAGGCTGGGAATAGGACATATCTAAAGTACTACTGAGAGAGCGTTTTACTTAATGGATCATTGTTAAACACCAGAAGTTGGAATTCATATTGAAAACGATTGGAATTTGAAGTAATTGGAAGTAAAACAGTAGAGTAGTGGGCCATATGGAATCAGTTGTGAGTGTTATGAACAACTGATAGGATACAAATGTCTATTTTTGTCTCTTCCTCCAGTAAACACTTACAGAAGGAATCCAGCTTCAGATTGTACACTTGCTTTGTGTTAGCAATAAACAGCCATTTGTTAACAATGATCTGTTTTGATAACTCTGTTCTTTGACATTTCAGGGTTTCTATCTTTGAAAATGTTCGTCTGTGCTACCCAAACTGCAGTTAACTCTTCTCAAGTCACTTACAGAAGAGCTAGAAGCTCATCTCTTCAAATTCACTCATGCTGCTTCATAACCAGAATATTTAATAATCTCAGCTTTAACATCTGCTACCCCAGAGTGCTTCCCAGCATAGTCAGCAGTGCCTCTATATGGCTCAGGTATAAGGAAATGGGGCTTTTCAGCCCTTTACAACCTCAGAAGGATTGGAGGAAGAGAGGGTCAAGCTGGAAAGCATTGACTTGAAATTAGGGGACAGAAATGTGGTAGAAGAATGGGACAGGAATGAAGGGGAATCATGTTTGTTTACTTGGCTGAGGCAGAAAGGGGTCACCCAGCAAACACATAACACAGACCATGACCTCCCAGGGGACAAAAGAAACTTTTGAAGGAAAGGCAAGCAGGAGCCTGCTTGACTTGTTGGCTGGGTCAAAAACCAGGGATGAGGGCCAGAAAGGGCAGACAAAAGACAGGACATAGGGAACTGTAATGCATAAATCCACCAGTGTGACACAGTTACGAGTTATGGGCAGTCAGGCAGATGCTTCCTTGTCTTTCTTATGGCTCATTCTAATTACTGGAAGGTAAAACCTGCTAGGCTGACTGTAACTGAAGGCAGCACCTAATGCTAGAAGATTGTTCAGGATTTACAGCCTCCAGTGTGAAGTACTTATGTAGCAATATTAGAGAGAAAATATGGAGATGCATTAGAGAACTTTTTGGCACCTTCCTCATACTTGCAAAGGTGACCAGAGATGGCAGGGCCACCCCAAGCACTCTGTGTTCTCATGCTGAAAGTTACTCTACTGTTGTAACTTTTAACAATACTTTGCACTTTCATCAACATTCACCTGATTCAAAGTTCCATGAAATAGTTAAGAAATAAGGGATTTATATTTATTTCTGGTTGAAGGGTGAAATCATGAACAGAACAACAGTTACTTCCTCTGTTTAAATTTCAGTTGCTTTGTTTAAAACTGAAGCTCAAGGCAGAAGGCTTTGAAGCTTACCTTTGGTTATTTTAAGCATCTTGTGGGCTGCAGCAGAGTAGGAGGGTATCACTGGCAAATAAGCTTTGTATTTTTGACAGGGAGACTTGCGGCGTTTCAGTAAGTTGGATCCTTTTGCAGCAGAAAGACTGATATGTGTGGCAGCATTTCTGATGTGTGAGGTTTTTCATCTGGAAAAGAAACCCCTTCCTTTTGTAGTAAGGTATCTTTGCATCATTCTTGCAGGATGAGAGAGGGAAACTTACTGGTTCAGCTCCAGTGCAGGCTAATGTCAGATAGCATGTCCAAGAGACATACCATAGGTTCTGCCTAATGATTTGTTGGCAGTGTTTAATATCTAGGTTGGTGTAAGTTAGTTGTTCAAGGAGACTTTAAAATAAAAACAGGCTTGACACTGCTGGGCAAAGCTTTAACATAACATAACTGAGTTTTAGGGTTTTGATGAACTTCAACATGTCAGGACAAATTATTCACTTGCACAATGGAAGTTTCCTCTTCCCCCTCCTCTCCAAAATACAGAAAGCCTAAAATGGAGCCAGCTTCTGTTAGTCTGTCCACATGTCTTCCTCACAAGGTCTGCAAAGGTTTCAGCTCAAAACACATATTGAGAGTGTATGAATACTCAGTAAAATTACAGAAAAAACATGTTGTTTTCTTCCTGAAATATAAGGTCACTTGGGATCTTAGGCAGGAAAATTTTAACACAATTGCATGTAATACAACTGTTCATACTAAAGACTTTAAAGTGGAAATTACCTGGAAAAGATTGTTGATGATGTGCAAGGCAGAAGACTATCTCAAATGGCTGCCCTTAAAACTGTGCCAGCTCTATAGATCTAGACACTAAAATAAAATTTTAGATTGTGCTTTTCACCTGAAATGGATGAATAATAGGGCAAAAAAAATGTATTTTAATAATCATTTTGCTATGACTCAGTAACACTGGATAAGGAAAGTTAGAGATGCACTTGAATTCTGGACTTGGCAGTGTACCATGGCCTGGAGAAGTGGAACAAGATGAAGGACACTTACTAAACATTGAGGGTTTGACATAGTTGCACTCAAGTGCCACAGAAATTAAGAGTCAAGGGCACTCATTCCAAAGAGCAGAATTTGGTTTAGGAACACATGCATTTTGGGGGATGTAGAATTAAAAAAAATGATGACGGAAAAAGGATACCAGAGTGTATTTAAGATACCACATATGTAACCCAGGGCAGTATTTGATAGCTTTTATACTACAGACTTCATAGCCCAGTTGAAACACTTTCTTCTTGAAATCTTTCTTATTTGCTTAGGCATTGAATAATATGAGGCAAAATATCTTATTAGCTGGTCATTATGCAGTTTGGGGGGTTTACTCCTATCCCACATATTTTTTTCATGTTACATAGTCTTACTACCTTATCAAAGCTGACAAACTTATGAATGGGGCTTTTACTTCATACTGCTTCTAAAAAGGTCTTATTTTTAAATATACAAAGATGGATGAGTAGTCCTTATGGTAAGGAGTGGAAGGAGAGGCTGCACATTTCAGATTGTTTTCTCACTTACTGAGTGCAACCATACTGCAGGTGTGCATGTCCTGTCACTCCTAAGAAAACTCCTTATTTACAAGATGTTCAGGGGAAGCTCCTGATGATGTCTGAGAGAAAACAAAGAGGAATGCATGGGGAACAGAAAGGAGATGTGTTATTCTTTTCTGAAGTGCTCGCTGGGTGTAACCCTTTCACAGGATGTGCACTGGATGAAATCCTTTCCCCCACAACTAAAACATTTCATCTTCACTTCAGTGCAGACACAAATTTTACCCAGGAGCTTTTTCCGCTGATGCTAATTACCTTTGGATCATTCTCTCTGCATGAAAAAATTGTCTGGGGAGTCAGTCTGAGGTAATTTCCACTGTTTACGGCTCTTCAGAACCACTAAAACTCAAATCCCAATTTACAGTGTTTGTCTTTTGATCTGTTTTTAATACTGTCAGCAATGGAAATGCTTCTACACTCTGCTGCCACGTACCCTACTTTCAAACTAATTGATGTACCCTGCACAGCTCAGAAAAACTAAACTCTGCTTCTCTTTCCTCTTGTAAGGAGAGATTACTCTTCCAGCCTTACAAGTTTCTCCCCTTTCCAGGTTTCTGGGATACACATATCTTTCCAAGCAAAGACATTTTTGTTAACCTGAGGGTCACCCAAGGTGGTAAATGAACAATTCCTTACATACCTTTGCCTATGAGGCAGGGCAGATTTCTCCCTATCACTTGGTCATAAGAACCTCCAGGGCTTTTGAGTCTCTTCGTAGATACCAAGGTGCAGACACAGTGGGTTCCTGCACACCCTTGTGGTCTGGATTTTTGCCTACCCAGGAAGTAAGAAAACCCAGGGGCATTAGGTTGTCTCAAATCTGTTTCAAATATTAACCTAAAATACAATCCCCCCCCCAAGTTTATTCTACTGAAGAGTGGTGCTCCAATAACGTAAAACAAAACCAAAATGCGAAGTGGGGAACAGCAGCCTGCACTGTCAGAGTACCCCACCTGCATGGCAGCCAGGGCTCTGAGTGTGAACCTGGCAGGAGTAGCCAAGTATTCTTTTGGCAGCAATCCCCTGCCTATGGAGTGAGTCTCCAAAACTATCTAGCAGAACAGGCAACCTAGTTTGCCGCTTTGATTTGCTTTGGGAGCTCTCCTACTTTTTTGAATCTACCCTCTTCCTCTTTTTAGGATGGATTCCCATCTTCTGTCATCTCAGTCTTGCCACCCACCATCAGGTAAATTTTGTGCTTATAAGCAAACGACTGTGATGAAGCAGCCTTTTACCTTCCTATCTGGCACCAAGCTCTGAAATAAAATGATGCTGATATAGCAAGTGGGGGCTTCCTTTCTCCCCACTGTGTTGCTTAATTAGCACATTCTTTCAAGTTTGAATTGTCGCTGCATTTTGTGAAATAATAACTGTGCTATTTACTCACGGTAACTACATTTCCAGGACTGTATCATATTTATTAATCATGTATCTGAAATATTCACCATGCTTGTACTAACAGACTCTCAGCTTTCTGATTGCTTTTAGTTATGCAAAGACAGCACACACAGTGTACAGAAATACAGATGATGCCCTTACCAGCACTCTCTCCATAAACCATCCTGCCCCCACTTTCCACTGGGGGTTTGTTCCCATCACAGCGTTGTCACTGCTTATGTGGCTCCACACGAACAACAGCCACACACAGCTGCAGTCAATGCCAAATACACCTAGTAATACTGCAAGCAGAATGTCTTGTCTCAGCTCTAAAACGCATAACAGAGCTAAATCAGAGCAATCTCAAGGTGATTGTAACAACCAGCCAAAATGGCTGAGTGAGGAGGAAAAGCCCTATCACGCTTTGTGTGGAAGTCTAGAGCATTTTGGTGACTTAGAGGCCAATTGAACTGCTTTGACAAAG
Organism: Acrocephalus scirpaceus scirpaceus; assembly: GCA_910950805.1. Taxonomy (NCBI): domain Eukaryota; kingdom Metazoa; phylum Chordata; class Aves; order Passeriformes; family Sylviidae; genus Acrocephalus; species Acrocephalus scirpaceus. Next base: position 44,190,881 of record OU383775.1, read on the forward strand.
ATGTTTTCTAAAAAGCAGAGCAGCAGTTTCTGCTGCCTTTATAGGGAAGCTCAAACTGAAGAGAAGTATTTGAGATAGGCTATATCTTAATTGCAAAATAAGTCACTATATAGTACATCATGGGTTCTAATAATAATTTTCTCTTACTTGTTTATTATCATGCACCAGTTATGTATGAGTGCATGGACATTTTGAGGAAGCAAATAAAATTAGATGTTTTGTCACTAGAATTACTTAAATAAATTTTTCAAGATTTTTTTCTCTCTTGCCTTCTAGTTCAAAATGACAGTGGGTTTTCTATAAATAGTGTGTCTATGTGAAGATTACAACGCATTTTAAGATGTCATATGTACAGGTTATAAATATGATGTTCTGAATACCTACACAATTTTTCTATACTTCTCATAATGTTTTTTTATCTGGAAACCTGATGGCTGGTAGCTGTTCACAGATGAGGCATGCCTGGTGTAAATCCTTTGCTCTGGTTCTCTCAATCTCCACTGAAAACCTTCTACACTTTCCAGCACTCCCAATGGTCTGGTTCACTGCTGAAAAGGTAGTCATTCACTGAATGCTTCTTTCCGTGGGACTTCTTTTCTTCTGCAATTCCAAGGACTTGTGCAGAATGGACCAACTGTGCACTTGGTGAGTTACCCAGAGGTGCCCAAGCCAGGAGGAAGTTTTCCAGAGATAGCAGCAGTATCTCTGTTGACTCCTGTAGAATTTGGGTCTTATCTTCAAGACCAGGCTCCAGACACCTTTCCCCTGGAAGGTCGATAGACATCGTTCACACAGTCAGTTTGTAGGCTTGTACAGATATGCTCAGGAAAGTCAGGACATCTCCTCATTCAAGTAGCAAACTGAAAAAGTTTGCTTTGAAAAGGGAAAACAGAACCTTTCTGTTCCACTGAAATTCTTTGAACACATCTTTATCCTTATATGATCAGAAGAGAAACGAGAGTGTACATCCACAGAAGTAGCAGAGAGGGAAGTACTCAGTCACAAATTTTGCCTAAAAGCACTGTCTAATGCTGCAGGAGCCTTGAGGTCTTCACCCAGGATAGCTAAGCAAGACTTTGTACTTGCAGAGCTCCTGGGTGTCTGGGTGCACACATCCTGTCCCCAAATGCCTTGCAAGAGGCTTGTGCCTGTGCAGAACACCCGTGCCTGGCCTGGGGAGCTGGGGGCTCCTGTGCTCTGTCACAAATGGATTTCCACATGCAGCACTTCACCCACAGCAGAGCACTCTTCCCTAAGCTGTTGCTGCTTGGAAATCCAGTGACTTAGTCTGCTGGAATCCACAGCCTGACTGTAGTACTGCTTTATTTTATCCTTTTACTTCTGAGGAAGTAATTTATCTGTCTCAGGAGATTTAAATGATGGGCAGGTGTAAAGTGAATGAAAACAAGTGTTGTCTAGCAAAGCAATAGGCTACATTCTTGATCATAAATATGAAAACATAGTTATAAATAAGAATGTTAAATAAGGAAGATGAGATAAAATCATATATATATGTGAAATATTCTGACTGTCTCCTAAACTTTTTCTGAGACATCCCTTAGCTGTTACAGCTGAGGGCTAATCAAGAGATCAGCATGCTGCATTGTAGAGTGTAATAAATTGTAGGCTCTCCTTGCACGGTCTCTGTCTTGGATTTTCTCTAATACTTAACAGTTGTCAGGATTACAATGTGTATAAATGATATCTCAGAGCAATTCTAGGACCTCTGCTTTCCTATTAATCCATTTAGGGAAATGTATTGTATTTGAAGCCTGGGTTGGCTGCAAATGTGCTTGAGACATTATAATGGATATAATGAATGTTCTTGTAATATTGTTCAAGCCTGTCTAGGTTGCACTGTGCAAAGCCTCTCTTCATAGGAGAGGTGACCTTTTACAACAGACATATCCTCCTGCTAATTACATTGCAGTCTTTTCCTGTCCCAGACAGAATGACTGTAATGTGAACATTCCTCCTTTCTGCAGGTAAATGTGATTTATGTATTATGAGAGGCAATACCTGTACAGCATTTTAGTCTCACGAATTCACTTACAAGAAAGACAGACGTGTAGCCAGTTCTCTGTCTCCCTTAACATTCAAAATATTAAAGTGTGAATTAGTATTTTGAGTTCCTTCTCTTCTTCCTCTGACTTCTGTCAAAGTTCTTGGCAGGATTAATCACATTAAATCAGACCACTAAAATTAAAGAAACACTACCCTCCCAGTCTTTCTGGGTTCCACTCTGAAGTAGCATCATTCCCCATAAGTATAAATTCCTAGTTTATAGCATTAAATTTATCTTTTGTCCTCAGTTTTGACCAACTGTTCTTGGACCAACTTCAGCAGGAATAGGAGAAAACATGGGGAGGGGAAAAGACTAGAGTCACAGAGAAGGTCCAGAATGAAGAGAAGGTGGAAAGACAGAGCTATTTCATTTAGAGAAGGGTTAAATAGAACGGAGGAGCGAGTGCAGGGAAAAAAAATGGTTGAGGGATCATGTTTGAGTCTTCTCCTGTTTGAATTTTCTCATAAAACAAGAAAAAAAGGGAATTGTTTTGGATTACTTAGCCAGTAAAACAGATAGGCAGCAGCTGTGAAACTGAGAGTAGTTTTTTTTCACATGGGGAAAAACTAACCTGTAGGACTCCTGCAATGAAAAATATACAGAGACTGTAAGTTCAGCAGGCCTCAGGAGAGGATGGGCTTTTTGGGTGGAGTTCAGTGTAGTTCCAGCAACATCAAATGAAAGGGAAATGTGTGTGTCAAGGGTTAAATATATGACATAGAGGGAATGAGGCAAATCAGCATCAGTAAACCACTGATGAACATTTTTAGCTTTAAATATCTACTGAAAGCCACTCAAAAAAATCACTTTGTAAGCAGCTACAGAACTCTGAAGATGTGGTAAGTTAGTTAAGTTGAAGCTTCATTATTTTAGTGTTTTGATTATATGCCTGGGCACTTTTCCATCACGTGGAGCCTGAAATTGAAACATGCTGAGGGGTAATGTCAGCAGCAAGCATTCTAAGCATGAAATTATGAACCGTGCAATACAGCAGAAAAACACAGAATGCATATGTATCTAAAGGTGTAATATTTGAAGGCAATCCTCCTATTGCCATTGCTCTGCCTTCAGCTAATGAGACATAGAACCTGCTTAATATACATCACTTTTGTCAGGAATCATGGCATGTTACTGACGTGACAGATAAAAGTGTATGACTTACAATATGCTATTTTATATGACTATAATAGAAATTATTTTGTTCTGTCCTCACTTTCCTTTGTTCTTGTGAGTCTGAGACTCAGTTCGAGTCATTCTTGGGATCCATGGCAAATTCCTAAGGCTCCTTCACATTAAAATATGTACTGAGGAAGGAACATCTGAGAAGAAAAATTAGAACAAATTAAAAAAGGCCCTTGGTTGAGATTTATATTAAACCATTATGACATGCTCTTGTATCTTATGTATTATCCACGGTTGCTTTGCCTTTCTCATCCAGACATATTTGCCTCCTCCTTCTTATTCAGCTTCTGCCTTACTTAGGCTTTGGATTCTCATAATCTTCCATAGTGCTGAACAGCAAAAAAATTTCCTGAAAGCCTGGAGGACCTTCTCTGTTCCCTTTCATCCATCTGTATTATCTGCAACAGAAGTAGCAGTGATTCTAATTATGGAATTTCTGTAATCATTAACATTTTATAAATGATCTGTTTCTTCTTTGAGATGGTCCTATTCCAGCAGCAGATACTCTGCTCATATGCTCCTCTGTTACTGGCAAGTTGTTGAGGATTTGGCATTCTTCAACCTGCAAATAAGCTCCCTTTCCCCATTTGCTACATTCATGGGTACCATTTTCTGTTAATCTCTTTTTAAAATGAGGTTTTTTAATGCTCATGTGCAGCATATAAGTAGGCAGGAGAATATCAGAATGTAAGTAGATAAGTGAAAAGGGAAGCATTAATGATTTCTGCTCTTCAATTCCTTTCACCTCAACTATTGTGCAACTATTAAAAAAATAAAACCCCAAACCAAACCAAAAAACCAAAACAAAAAACACCCCCCAAAAAAACCCCAAACCAACAAAAAAACAACCCCCCACCCCAAACAATACCAGAAGCCCAACACGCTCAGCAGTGATCAGGCAATCATTGGCAGCCCCTTTGGGTAGCAATTTCGTCATACCAAATACATTGTACATGTTTCGAGTTGGAAAAAAAAGAAAACAATTTCTCCAGGTGAAACACATTAAAAATACAGCAGATTAAAGGACTTTGCCAAAGATCCTGCTGATGGGGTTAAAGGAATGAAAGGTAGGTATGAAAGGTAGAACATAATGGCCCTGGTTGTTGCCAATATATAGTGACATCACACTACCATTTATAGCAAAGTTTTCAGCGAGTTTTGGTGACTTCCCTTGAAGCAGAGAAAGCAATTTTGAAACTACAAACTGTCTGGAAGAGAGACCAATCTGGCTGAACTTGTGATACCTCTCTGCACACTGAAATGTAGTCATTTTACTGGTAATGCAATAGGATGTGGTGTCTCTTCAGTAAAAGACTTTTTCTGTTAAAAAAAAAAAATCAACAAACCCAAAAAGCCCCAATTAATAGTAGGGAGAGTAAAAACCACTGTGAAATAAAATGTACAAGGGTTTCTTTTTTTCCACTGCAGTGACACAGGAGGGCAATGATAGGAGGAAACAGGATATCCACACCAGAGATAAAAGGCTTTTCCAATGAATGTAAGATGCTCATCACTACTTCTGGTGGTATTCAATGATTACAGCACATGATTAACAGATGATTCTACCATTAAGGGTGAATTGTTTAGGATTAGTAATTACATATGACAAAGTTATGTTTGATAAGATAGAGGGGAGATAGGGATGTAGCAAGATAAAATTGAATAGCTTGGCTCAATACTGAAGTACTTTAAATGATCAGATAGAGTGCCAATATCTAGGTGTTGGCTTCACTGAAAAATAGCATCTCTTGGAGCAGTTGTACGGTTATATAAAAGATAAAGAAGACTTCTTTTTAAGTAAAAGGACTTAAACCAGTCCTGCTCCTTAGGGATCTAGACAGTTTGCAGTCAGACATCAGCTGGCAGTTAAATTGGGTGAAGCTTGATATGGGTGGTATAAATTGACTAAATGTAAACAGCTTATTTTCTTATCTTCATGAACATTATACACTGACAGAGGAGGAAGAACAAGGTCAAAACTCTTCTAAGTATATAGCATTAACTTACATGAAACATTATTATTATTATTATTATTATTATTATTATTATTATTACTACTACTACTACTACTACTACTACTACTACTACTACTACTATATGACATGGACTGAAGCATAGAAATTAAGGGCCAGTTTTCATCTAAATGTATTCGCCTAAAAGCTAGAGGTGTAGTTTGGAGGATTTCTCTGAAGTGCCTCTGCAGTAAAGGGAAGGAGATTGGCCCAAGGGATCTCCATCTGGATCCTGTCCAGATAACTAAAACATTCATATTTTTTAAAGTAATTTTCAAGTAAATCTCTACACTCTTAAAATAATGAAATGGATGCAAGCTGTGAATATCTGTTTGGATGCGGATCTCTAATGCTTTTTACTCAGCAAAGCGAACTCCCAATATTTGCCTTGTTAGTATTTCATGTCCTTCCTTGCTGTTGCCTTAATTGCCCTTTTAAAATTTGTGTTGTTCTGCCTGTTTTCTGCCTTTCAATTGTTTTCTTCAGCTGATGCTATTTGTTTTGTCAGATACAAAAGTATAATTCAAGAAAATGTCTCCCACATGTAAGCCTTCTAGGACCTTATTTTACACAGTAATTAAAAGAGTAGCTCTTAAATATAAGAATGAAAAAGCTGTTCTGAAATCCTGGTTAACAAGCCCAAGAGTCTTTTCTCCTGTTTGATGGGCAAAAACTTATCTCAAGGTTAGTCATGCAGTGGTCTTAACTCCTTGTAGATTTAAAGCTGTGGTTTTATTCTTTCATCTATCTCACACAAGCCTTCCAGGCATAGTTCTGCAACCTCCCTTGTTCAGCCAAACAATCAGGAAAAGAGCACAAGATAAGCTTTTCTGATGGGCAAAAAGAAACTAAGAAAAAGCTTGTCAATTCCCATATAATAATCTTGTGCCAGGGGAGTACATACGCTTTTCCAATTAGGGTTTCTGAAGTTCTTTTAAATGCACTAGCTGTGCCCTATACAGTGATTAAGGGCTTCAGCAAATAGGACCTGAGAGGCCTTATAACCTTCCAGTCTCCTATAAATGCATTTGCTTACTGATTTGCCCTTCTTTTCTCTATGTGTCTGTTGTTGCTGTCATTTTAATCCACTCCAGAAAGTCAATCCTAGAGAAATGCCATTAGTGGGGGAAAAGATTGAGCTAACAGCAAGTCTGGTGGAATGCTGGCTTATTCCTAGTGATGCCTGAAGAGCCAGAGAGCCTGGACTGAGTCTAAGGCTTTATTTTTTTAGATCTCAATGAGCAATACTCAGTTTGAAATTACATTTTGAATTAGAAGTGCCAATATCCAAGCCAGGTGTTAATTGACATTGAAGAGTTATTTCTTTTCAGTGAGTTATTACATGAAACAACTGTAAGTTTCTTGCAAGGTGTTTTATACTTAGTTAATCAGAAATAAATTGCTTGGCTTTTGTGCTATTTATTTCCATTAGGTGGTATGGAATCTAGATTTATGTTTTGAAGCATTGTGGGATTGTGTATTGCATTGGTGAAGGCTTTAGACTTATGTGAAAGAAAAGCAGTTGAAGAAATACTTGCTGCTGCCTGAATTGTTACACATATCTAAATAATAAAGCCCCAGCCGTGTTTGCCTCCTGCCTGTAACTGCAACAAAAAGTACTTGTGATTTTAATTACTTAGAGCAAAATTCAAGTGGTTTAATAATACCAACATAACCCTAGGACAGAATTACAGTAATGTTTTGTGTACACTGTTGGAAATAACATGCAAGGTATAAATCTGCTCTCCTGCTGCTTCTCAGTGGAAATTTAACCTGAGATCCAGATCTTCATCTGCTTGGAGTGGGAGAGGGAAGAAGAGCACAAACAGTCAACTCAGGAGAAAGTTTCTGCCATGGGTGCAGAGGCTGGAGCCTGTCTGATGGAGGTTCAGTGCAATTGAGAGGAAGATGGATAGGCTGTCTTTGGCCCTCAGATCCCTTGTCCTACGATCATCCAGGCATCTGTCCAGTTCCTAGCAAAGATCAGAGCATGCCTCATCCTACTGTAAGTGACACCAGAAACTGATGCTGCCCCAGGGTTATGCTAAGACCATTGGGTACCAGCCAAGGGAGCCTCTGACAGAGGGCAGTTGTCCCCCCATTACTCCTACTTCACATCTATGTGCCATACAGTGAATGCTCCTATGGAAGTATCTGACAAGACTGCTTTGTGTGCCAAGAAGGATACAAATCAGCTGGATTCTCCAATGGATTTGTCCAGGTAACCATTGTGAAGGGATCAAACTGCAGCTAAAGAAGTAGTCTGAAGTTTCTTTGCACAAGGACACATTAACCCCTAACCATATTATAGGACAAGGAGCCTCCTTTTAATAGAAAACTGTGTTTTTAGTAGTGTGTTTTCTACTTTACTTGAAAGGAATGGGATCTGATGGATTCCCCTGCTCTATCCAAAGCACACATGGACATTCCTCACAATAGGCAGTTGCTTCAATTTTTCTGAATTAACCTAACATTCTTATTATTTCCTATTCCAATTATGTTTTGTATTTGTGTTCTGATGCTTTCTATCATCAGAACTATGTACTACTGTCCAGCTGTCTTTGGCTTATCCTACCTGGCAGTCCTCACTTTCCTTCTTTATCTTGGATTTTTCTGCCTAATGCTTTGCCCTCTTTTAGTTTTCCTGTGGATTCCTAGCTTATCATGACTCTCCCTCCAACTACTCTGTAAGCTAATATTTTTTGTTTGTCTACATTTTAAATTTGGGTTCCTTTTAGCTGTTTTATTATTACAGTTTTATCAGCAATGACAGTTCCAACACAGACTGCATTGAATGCAATAACGAAGTTCCCATTAGTTCAAAAGAAAATCAACTGAGTCATGGGAATGTAAAACCATGTGCCTAATCTTATTACAGATATCCCTGGTACTGTTAATTAATCATCCAGATTCATTCCCCAAAAGCATTAACCAAATCCAGTCTAGAAGTTGGGGGATTAATGATAAGCAGCTAGAAGGCTTTAAAAAGGGTTGTCTTGTTATTATGTGAAAGTCAGGGCTTATAGCATAGAATGACACATCTTTGGTGCTCACAGCCATTGTCACACAAGCATGGAACTTGGAATTTCTACTCCAGCGTTTTTAAATTTCGCCATGACTATTTTAACAAGATCTCTAAAGATTCAGCGTTCCTGCTAGCAAGAGACAGCATGAACCCACTATAACATTTTTTGTCCCGTATTCCAAGAAAAAAAAGACAAGATCTACCAATGGATATTCACATCCCAAGGAAGGTTGTAGAAACCATTGCTTTTTGAAACACTGTGTAAATTGCAAACTCTTAAACATTGACAGGGATCAAGCTGACAAAGGATAAAAAGTTGTATATCATACAGAACCTTCACAAACAGCACATATATCTTGTGCCCAGGAGGGTGGGGAAAAAATAAGGTAGTAAATTTAGTTAATTACTGTAGTAAATTTATGTGCCATAGTATAGTCAGAGCTGAAAATAGGGAGAAGCATGTGCATGATTAAGAAAAACCATAATTTTCTCCCTGTTTCTTTCTTGACATCCTTCACATATCCTAAGGCTGTGGTTCCTCTATATCTGCTGAAACCCAAGGCAATGTATAAAACCTGCTCACCAATGTCCACCCATATATATGAAATATTTTAGAGCTAAGCTGAATTTCCTATCTGAAGAATTAAACATGCAAAGTTTTTTGCTTATTTTAGATCAAATTCATCAAATAGATAATAGATGTTACAATCCTGCCTTGTTTATCCAAAGTAACCTGTTGAAAAAAAGCTTCCCATTTTCCTCAGTCTTAGCCCTCTCTTAAAGGCTTCTACAAACACAACATTACAGTCTAAGTAAAAGACTGAATTTAATGCAAGATATTGTGGGTAGGTGATACTTCTTGTTGCCCATGCATTCGTCTGATATGGCTACACTTAAATCTGTGGAATTATTCTAGTTTTGCATTGTTATGAATCTCCTGACTATATCCATGGTCCTTCATATAAAGTGCCTTTTTTCCAAAGGGACAGAGCAGCCCTCCTAACTTTCCAGCCACAACCTCAAGCTAGTTCCCTGTCTTTGAGCCTGCTCTTTTAATCAAAACTGCCATGGCCTTGAACCAGCACAAAGGACTTATTATTTTCCTGTGGTGTTGCCCATGAATAACAGTCACTATAACTTTGCTGTAGGCGTTCATCTGACATTGCATTGTTCAGCAATGCACTTGTGAGGTTAAAATAATTCACTTTGTAAAGATGTATAAGGTTGTGAATCAATTTATGAACATCTAGAGTATTAAGAGAGGTACTTCTTGGTCTACAAAGAAGACTCACTCACTGTCATTTCAAAAATTCATATTTAACATGTGACCCAAAGACTTGAATTATTCTTGCACTAGTGATAAACAGCAGTAATAATATATTCATGCTCTGCACTAATAATAAAAGGCATCCTCTTCATCAAGAAAGGGTAATAGATTACAAATATTAAGCCTGTTAGATATACTCTGAGTGTTGAATAACAATAATACTTGGATGTTCTCAGGGCTTTTCAGCATAGGATCTCAGAAGCACATGAAGAAAGTAGCCGAGTTTTGTCCCAAGGTACTTGTGAGTAACTGGTAGCAGCAGCTTAATTCAGGCCTGGTGCCACGATGATGGCAGAGCCTGAAATGGAGTGGGAGGATTGCACTGCCACTGCTCACTGCACACACCAGTAGGTGCTTTTAGATTTTACAATAGGCATTTCCACTCCAGCAATTTTCTCCCTTTTCCATTTCCCAGTGTCTGAAGGCAGATACTAATCTAGGAAACAGGCTTATATTGCTGTCTCATAATAAGGTAGCTGGGACCCAACTATATTAATATGTGCCCTAATGGCAGCTGGAAGAAGTAAAAGGAAAAGCTCCCCCCCAAAAAAGAGAAATAGCCAGTGGGCTCAAGAAAAACAATTGGCCTCAGTGAGAGTGGGAGACTGGAGTGATTAGGATAGCAGGATAGGGAAGATGTAATTATAAAGCACGTGGCACTAAAAGGCTCATCCTATATAATTTCTTTTAAATAATATCTATGCTTGAAGGGGGAACTCAATGTGCCACACTGATTGGTCTCTCTGAGGGCAATCAGCACAGCTACTTGCTTTAAGCATTTCAGTGAGAGTTCCCAGGAAAATTAACCTGTTTTCTTCAAGAGATCTGACTTGCTGCTTCCTGAGAATTAACCCAGAAGCCCACTCCGCTGAATCTCACTTGTAGCTCCTGTGAGAAAGCAGGGCAGACTTGGAAAATCTTGGAAAATGTGCCTAGGACATTATTTTTAATCCTCATCTTGAATTCTTCTGGACACAGCACTGTTATTGTGCACAGTCAGAAACTTAAATCATAGAGCAAAGGGTCTGAGAGCTTGAGAGGTGCACAGGTTCTAGACAGCTACAGCAAATCTGCTTTGAAGCTGTAAATTGTGAGGTCTAAGACACTTCCAAAAATCCCAGTACTAACTGTTAAGGGTTGTGACGGACATGAACAGTTAAAAAAGAAGGCACAAATGAATTTTTTTTTTCTATTTGTCTGTATAACTTTATAAGTGGATGTGGCTTTGAGTTTATATTGAATGCTCTTTGGTATCAGCACTGGGAGAAATTTGACAAAGGAAATACATGAAAGAGAAAAGACAATGCAAAAGAAAAAAGAACCAAAGAAATACTGACAATAAAAAATAAGAAGAAAGACAAAGTGCAGAGTATACACAGGAGAACAGGAAAGAATGCGGTTATTTAAAGTGTTTAAAATCAGTCTTCCTGGTAAAAGGGCAACACAGGAATCAGTCTGGATCTGCTAGCTCTTACACATCCTTGTATTTTAGATAGGCAGAAATTTTCTTCCTGGCAAATATCTGGCAAGTTATTTATGTATGTTGAAACCCTCTCCATTTCACAGGCCATTGAGAGTGCTTAAATCCTACCTAATCTTTGGTTCAAGCAGCTGGCAGCAAAACTTAAATTGGACAGATTTTGTGATTTTCATCCTAGAGCGCTGTCTGTAAAAACAGTGACTTGAAATACAGAATATATCTCCTCCAAAGTATCTTTACTGTTATTTTCTGAAAGATCTTTGGATGCCCCTTTTCTCATCTCGTCTCTTATTCCTATCCTGCCTGATACGAATTGGGAGGGGTGTGCAGAGTTCTGTAAATATTCAGGTGAGAAGATGAAAAAAAGTGATTCCATCTTCAGTTCTTAGGGTCTGTTTTTATGTTTGAGGCCAGGAGCATGTGCTTATTTGCTCAGTTCTGAAAGAAACTTTTTTTTTGAGGACAAAAGGTTGCTTCACAGACTGAATTTATTTCTTTTTCTTTTCTGAACAGTAGATTTTTTGTGTGTGTGTGTTTTTAGGTTTTAGATATTTTAATTCTGTTTTCATATATTCCAACTTCAGATGTTTTTCACCTACCCTTCCTTCAGTGCTCAAAGTGTGAGCTACTGTCAAACATGGTCTCCTGACCTTTGTCTCTTTGCCAGAAGTCAAATCCTCCTAAATTGGGATATTTCAGGAGTAGAGGTTTAACTCAGCTTACACACTGTTTATGACGGCAGAAAACGTGCACAACTACATTGAAATGCATTTCACATTCAGTGCTTTACAAAAACAACTGGCCACAAGTGGGCTGGTGGTGGAGAATGTAGAGGTGATGCCCAGTTATTTTTAACACTGTATGTATCCTAGGTAATTAAAGGTTTCAGAGGTAATTGTTGCTGCATTGTTGATGTTGATGGTGTAACAATGTCTTTTTTTTATGATTTGAGGTGATTTGGGTCTTGTAGTCAGTGTCCCATATACAAATACGCAAGGAAAAGCAATTGCCAGATAAACCCAGGAGGGTGTTAAAACTCTGAGATTAAATCTAGCTTTTTTCTTACATTTTGTGGAATTCACCTGTATTATTTGAAATGCAGCTGTTCTTTATGCACAAAACCAGGAGAGCTTCTCACAAAATATTGGAAATAGTTAATATTTTATGAGACTTGGAAATAAAATCCAGCAGTGCCGTCTCCTCCAGTAATGCTTACAGCAGTTATAAACAGAAGGATTAAAAAAAAAAAGAGAGGAAGATATTCTCACCAGGACTTTGCATCTATGTCTAGGAACTGTTGGATATGTTGTCGTGTAGACAATCTGCAGCCCTTAGGGGCACCTCACATTTCATTGCTATCTGTAGCACTCTCTTCTGATCAGATTTGCAGAGAAGGCATTCAGGTAGAGCAGTGACTCTACAGCAGTGTCTGCGTGGTGCAGTCTGCTGAACTCCTTTCCTTCACAGCTTTGGTCTGTGAATTCAAAACATGATACTAAAAGTAACTGAACTATTTTGGAAGAGGGAAAATTGGAAAGACATTGTCCTCACAGCTAGGTTAATATTGCGAAGAAAACCTGTATGTAAATTTGACAAAAATATGAATTTGTTCTGAGTGGAGGTTGCGAATGTAGGAGGCTGCAAACAGAATAGTGGTGGATGGTCACCAGACAGAGCATCTCAATGCAGATTTCAGAATAATTGCAGGACAGCAACCATTACTTCCAAAACAGCTAATATTTGTGTTGGAAATGTGCTTTCACAAAGAGATTGATAATTATTTGTGGAGAATATTCACCAAATTACTTCAAATATACTAGAGGAAAAGATTTTTTTTTTCCTGGCAGGTTGTGACGAGTGTTGGTATTGTGTATGTGTTTGACTCCTAGCACATGAATTCATTCTGGTATGAGATGGAGCCTATTAGGAAATTGGCTACATGAGTAAAAGTCCACACTCCATTTCCTTTAAGGTTGCTAAGCACAACAATTATTGCCCTCAGTGGTAAGGCAAGCATATAAATTAATAAATGTCCTATTAATGAGTACACTAAACATGAAAATGTCTGAACTGGGGAAATACCAACTGTGCCTGTTAGCAACATTATGTTTCACGTTGGTTAAACAAACTAGCTAACAGGATAAAAACCAAAGGCTGTAGCACACATAAATGAGAAATTTTTTTTGTCTTGAATCTACCTTCCTGTGTAAATAAAGAATCTTTCAGGAAAGTGATCATGATCCATAGGTTTAAAAGCAGTGTGATGCTGAGTGTTAGCACATTTATATAAAGTTTATATGTACAAACCCAACCCAATCACTGTAATTTTTTAATCAAAATGAAGAAGGGTGACCAACTGTAAAAAAAATAGTTCCATCAAACTACAAAAGTCTACAAATTCTTCAAACTGGGCAATCTGGTTGCCTTATCATGAATTTTTAATCCTTTTTCACATCCTTGCTCTTGATTGGTAATATAAATCTGCCTTCTCCAGTTTCCAAAGTTTGAGAGTTTCTCTCCACATTTGTAAGCTGTCCACAGCCCAGACATCCACCAGTTTCTCCTCCATTGCCTCCTGAATAAAGGAATGGTGTTTTAACAGTAGAAAGACATAAATTTGACTTGAAATTAAATTAAATTGAAATAAGAAAATGAAATTAAATGTAATCCAGCAGTAAATGCGTTAAAGCTTGGGGAGGTGGGGACACTGCAGCTACAGAAAGTAACAAGCCTGCTGCCAAATGCAGCTTTCACAGAAGAGTCCCTGGAACACCGTCCTCAGCCACCCTAGTCTTCATTAAATAAACACAACTTTTTTGTTATTGTGATATGTGGCTGGTATTTTTATGCACAGTGTAAGACAGGGGCCTAGTGTGGATCTCTGGTCCAGATGTGTGTGCCTGTAAGGGCAGCAAGAGGAACCAGAGACTGTTAAAATGCTCTGGGGTTGGAGTTGAGCAGAGCTGTATGTGAGTCAGCTGTACCTCCCCCACACACATTGGGCAAAATGTTCCCACGTGCCCACACGCAGTTGGATGTCCTCTCCCCAGTTAGAAACCTGTCTTAGTTGGATATGGAATCTCCTCAATGGCTTTGGAAGCTTCTCTGGGAGACTAAACTGGACACTGAGGAGCAGAAGCTTGAGTGCTGTGTGCCGTGCCAGGCATCATCAGAGGAGGAAGGAGGACAAGATGCCTCAGCTCTCCTGCAGCACCAGCTGCAGAGGAGGCCAGCCAGCCACAGGAGAGACTTACTGCCATACACATCTTTGATGTTTGGAGTTCCAGGCTTGAATAACACACTGCCAGCCTGAGATGTGTTAACAGCTCTGCAAAGCCTGAAATATTACACGTCTGCAGGGTTAAAGTAACGTGTCAGCCAAAACCCCATTTTCTCAATGTGATTTTCTACGTGGGCAGCACCACCCTCCAAGTAAAATAATGTATTTACTCTATCTTTCCTTTAACAAATAAGAGAGAATAGGCCTTTTAGAAGGAAAGAACGGAAGTGTTCAGCAGCAAAGACTTTTTAATAAATATCCTTTTAATTCTTATGACCATCCCATTGATTGCAAGTATAACCAGAAGAGAAGTCTGATTATCCTTGCATAACCATTTACCTCTGGGAAAAATTGATGACATTTGGATGTAAAATGCTGATTTAATGTTTTCCTCCTTATGTAGCTGAGGCTGAAATGATCCTGGAAGATCTGCTCAGAGCAGAAGCCAGACAGAATTCTCCAGGTTCTGGTGTTACTTGTCGTCTCAGTCTAAGGGAGTCTCTTAAATTATGTGGCTGTACTTTAACTACCAGTGAGCCTGAAGTTTCTTCCCAACGGCAGTGTAAAATGAGTTAATATTTTATAATGTGCTTTGAAATCCTCAGATAACAGGCACTGCAACATCACAAAATATTTCATCGACAGAACCATCTGAGGTGAAATCTGCCTCTCTTTATGTAACTTCTTTCAATAACCAGAAACCAATTGGACTCTGAGACTAAATAGTGCAATGAAACAAGATGGACCCACGGTTCTCAAATGCCTATGATCTGTAACATCCCAGGAAGCTGAATTGGTCAGACAATTCTACTAAAAACTCTTGAAAATAACCATGAAAACTAGGATTGTCTTTATTTCATTTGACCAAGCTGATATTTTGTGGTCTTAGCTCTGAGTACATGATTTTTTTTTTTCCCAGAACAATCACTTTGAAAACAGCCTAATGATTTTTGTATAAGGTTCATCCCAAAGGTTGCACAGAAGAGGCACAGGAAGTGCAAAACATCCTGGAGCTTCATCAGATTGCGATCAACCGATGAGACCCATCCAAACTAATAGTGTGAAAGCTTGAGAAAGCTCAGCTCTTAAATATAAAGAACTTTCTAGCCAGCAGAAGTAAGGTGGTGTTTTCCCACGGTTTCCTGAAAAGTCTGTCAGGACTGATTTTCAATAGCTGCTATTTATATAATTAAAGAATACTTTGGAATGTTTGTGGAGTATTGATGGCTGCCCAGTCTTGTTTGCAAAGCACACTTATTTTAATTTGACCAGATCTTAAGAAATGTTGAGTATTTGCGCCTTGTCTGCTGACGCATCTCAGTTTGGGACCTGGTAAATCTGCAGAGTATTTTCATGTCCACAGAAACAATCACAAGGAGCAAAGGGTGCTGAGGTCACTGTGCCAGCATCTTGTGAATTCTGGTGCTTTGCTTACAGTGATATAAATCTTTTTTACATGTTTCAAACTCATTCATTATGATATGTTCTCTCCTGAATCCACTTGCATTAAGTCTTGTTAATTAATGCCAGTTAGATTTTTGTGCTCTGACAGAGGGGTAGCTCTATCATACGTTGTTGGTATGTCGTGATTGGCGATCTTAAAATTATTGCTGAAAAAACCAAAAACACCATGAAAGGTTGCTACATACAAGCAGCATCCAGATGTGACATATGACATTTTATTTAACCTGTGTAGATATGGACATAATTCATTTCGAGCCTCAAAAAGAAGTTGTTAAACTGTGTTAAGAGAGCTGTAGAGTATGTGGCTGCAGGTATTGGAGTATTATTGGTAAATCCATGGAGTATCTCATCTTGGCTGCTGGGTCGAGTTTTGGTCTCCCTCCAAAAGGATACAGCAGGAACAGAAAGGCAGTGGCGAGATTGGCAGAAATTACTAAAGGCACGGATGAAAATTGACCAGAATAGTGGCTCGACTTGAAGGAAAACAAAGAAGGGATAATACTGAGTAAATAACGGATTGGTTCGGAGAGTGTAAATTCTCCTTTCCCCTCCGACAGTGCGAAGAGAACTGTGCAGAGCGTGATGAGCCAGGAGCCCTTTCCGTGCGGTGCAGCAGCCCAGCGCCAGCAGCCGCGGCCGGGAGCCCGGCTCGCTCCGGGGAACCCTGGCGCACCGGCGGAGCGGGAGCCGCGTCCGCAGCCGCATTACGGTGCCGGCTCCCCGCGACCTCCGCCGGAGCCGGACCGCGGGGCCGGCGCCGTCCGGGGGCTCCGCAGCGCCTCTCGCCGCCGCGTCCGGGCGCCTCCCCCGCCGCGACCCGGGGGGCGGCCCCGGGAGCCCTGGGGGCGGGCGGGGGGGGCCGTGCCGGTGACGTCGGGTTTGCAGCAGCCCCGAGCGGCAGCGGGCGGGCGGGCGAGCCCCAGCCCCCGCCGCCCGGTCCTGCGGCAGAGGGCGGCGGGCCGGGAGCCGAACCGGGGAGCGCCGCCGAGGAGGGCTCCGGCGGCGCCAGGATGTAGGCGCGGGGCGGCGGGGAGCTGCCGCCGGCGACGGGCTCGCCATGAAGAAGCATTCGGCCAGGGTGGCTCCGCTCAGCGCCTGCAACAGCCCCGTCCTCACCCTCACCAAAGTGGAAGGTAAACGACGCCGCTGGGAGCGGGACGAGGGTTTCCCGGGAAGACATCCCGGTACCGCGACCGGGGATGCTCCGCGGAGACCGGGTACCGCGACCGGGGATGCTCCGGGGCGACCGAGCGCGGTGCTGGGGCGATGCCCGGCGGCGGGCACTGCGCGACCCGTGCGCGGGCGGTGGGAGCCCACGGGGCGCGCTGCGCCGGGCATCGCCGGCGCTTACCCCTGTCCGCCGCCCTGCCCAGCCACGGGTCTTTCCTCGCCCGTGCTCCAGAGGCAGAGCAGCTCTCCGGACCTCCCCCCGGGGCTCGGGAGTAGCCCCCAAACCCGTAGGCAAGTAGCTGCCATGCAGGACCCTTGGCAGGAGGAAAGGAAGATCCTCGGCTGATTTGTTCTCCCGATGTGAGGAACGCAGCCCCGTGCTCCGACCATTTATCCTCACCTCTGTTTGCCAATCCAGCTGCATGGTAGCCGTGGAATTGGAGTCTTATGGCCAAGATGGACATAAGAGCCAAAGAGCAATGGGGGCTGGCAGACCTTTAGGGACCACAGGGATCTTTGAAGACTTTCAGGGAACATGGCCGGGGACCTTGAAAAGGACACTGATGTGCTCAGGAGGGTTCCCTGGAGAAATCTGAGGGTGAGGAGCTGTTATCTTGGGTAGAAACCTGTAAGCCACGTCCTAGAGATGGAGGGGTGATGGGAAGGCAGGGTGTAGGTCAGGAAGAGGAACCTGTCTGAAGGATGGATACAGAGCTCAGTTCCTGAAGGAAGAGCAAAGACAAAGCTGCTGGTTTGGGGGATACCACTGGGGTATGTTGTTGGTTGAGAGAATGGAGTTGGTGAAAGAAAAAGGTTGGCAAGGGGGAATGGAAGGGGGAGAGGCAGAAAAGGGATGAGCAGAGTGAGCCAAAGAGGAAGAACAGCTAAAAAAAGGGAATGATTGAATGGTAAGATGTAAAATGGGAATGTGAGACTCCAGAGAAAGCTCATGAAAAAGAAAAAACTAATACTGAAATACTGAGAAATTATTAAAAGAAAAGGAAAAAAAGCTAAGAGCAAAAGCTCTGTGGAGCAAAAAGTGAGAAAATGCAGAAATGTGCAAGAGGAGAAAAGGAACTAAAAGCAGCAAGAGTGGAAAGTAAGGGGTACCTGAAGGTTCTTATTTCAGTTCACAGAATATTCAGCTGTTGCATTCCCATAACATAAAAACCACCTACTGCAGAGAAAGAAAAAGGGATCCCAGTTTTCTAATGGAAAGAGCAGGCCTGATCTTCATTACACTATAATCAGAATTTTAAAAAGCGCTTATAGCTGACCCTGTGCACAGTAGAGTGTTTCTCTCAAGGTTTGCATTGGAAGCTCCTCTAGGCAAGGAGCTCGCCTCCCTTTCTTTTGGTGCACTGCACAAGCTTTATGAATCATAAATAATAATAACCTACCAGGTTCCAGCTTTGAAATGTGGGTCATCTCATTCCTCTTTTACCAGTTCAAATACAGTTTATTACCTACCTTATATAGAAACAGAAGCAGAGCAATCTTTCACTGTGCCATAAAATTGAATCCTTTCAAGCATTTCCATGTCTGCTCTGCATACCAGCTCTCAGATACCCTATTGCTGTCCACCAGGGACTTTGTTGACCTAGTTGGACTTTTCCTTCTGTACTTCAGATTCCTTTATCCTTTATCATCAGTGGCAAAAATCTAAATTGCCTTGATGGTGAATGATAGGGCCTGGAGTTTCTTTCCTTCTCTTTAATGAAACAGACTGGCTCTGTTTGAGAGCTTTCTTTTTCAAACCAATTGACAACATTTCCTTCCAGACTAACATTCACTAATTTTGCCAGCTGGTGTTAAAGCCATATATTTAAAAAAAATATATAGTTATAGGCAAAAATAAAGTCAGACAGCACTGTGGACTGCTGACTTCCCTTGGCCTGGCTGCCATACCTCTGGCAAAGATTTGTCTTCCTCAGGTAGTCCAAGTCCATTGCAAAGGCATAGATAGTGCTACAAGAGAAAGACAGCAAAAACTTTCATCTGCTTCAAAGTTATGGTTATTTTCTCCCCTATCAACCACCATCAAAGTGTCTCAAGGATCTTTGGCAGAACCACCAGGAATATGTTTCATTCTAGGATGGTTAGCCAAGAGGAGTCTTTCATTGATATGCATTGCTGTAAAGCCCTCCAGCATTCCTTCTATTTCCCTGCCGGTGCAGTGACTTCTTTACTTTAAAAGGAAGATAAGGACTTTGTGCGTTCAGAAGCGTGACTGCCATTTCGAATTTTTTCGGAGATTGAATCATCAGTATGCTCGGAGCCTGCTATACCAGCACTTTTCAAGACAACTGTGTCTACATGCATTGCTCAGGCAGGCAGTAACCATACCATGTGTTTTCTGTGCCTGGTACCATTGTACACCCTTCATATTTTGAGAAGTGTAGGCTTGGTGCCTGATTTGTGCTTGTTCTTCCTTCTGTTGTTGTTTTTCTCACCAATTTCTGTCCACACTGCAGTGGCCATTCCTCTCAAACCAGCCAATTAATTGACTGGTATCACCCTGTCTGTACATGAAAGCACAGTGCGCTTTGAGGACTGACTCGTCTTCCTCAGGAAGGTAAATATCTCCATTCTTGCTCTGCATCTCGAGATCTTCCAGAGACAGGTAACATCAGCTTTGACAAAGAACTGCAGAACAATCACCACTCCAGAGAAAACACATCCTCCACTTAATTAGCCCCTACTAAGAGATGCTTATTCCCAGGCTTTCAGCACCAAGGAAATGCTATTGCAGCCTCCCCTATAGCACATTTCCTCTGCACTGTTCTGTCAGGAATGAGTGACTGATGATATTCCAAGTTTCTTAAAAGGCAAATGACACCTCTCTGCTATCAATTATTGCACATAAACTCTAAACTGAGTTGCCATGGAACCAGATGCTGCCACATGTTCAGCTGGAGTAACCTTGTCTGCGTTGCTGGAGTTGCAGGGAATTTGTATAAGTACGAATGAGAAATAAATTTGGCCTTCAGTATATTTGCATGCCTGCAGGGAATTCATCACAAGCATATCAACACCGTAATTGTTTTAATAATAAATCTTTTTCACTTCTTTAGCAAGCACAAACTAAAGATCCCAAGCACAGCAAAAACTTCGATGAGTAGCAGCTTCTTTAAGAGAGGAGATTCTTATTATCCTCATTTTGCAGATGGAGCAGCTGAGAAACTGCAGAATGAAGCAACTTGCCTAAAAACAAGCAGCACATTTTTTCATAGAACAGGCAAGAAAAGACCTACAGCAGATAGGAATGGACCCCCAAACTTCCCACACATATCTTTGTGGCCATGGGAGGGTCATGAATGGATGCACACAGGGGTCAGAGAAGCCTTTGTTTATTAAAATCAGTGACTAAAGCTTCATTTTTAGGAAATAAGCTCAAATGCTGCATGATTTCTAAATAAATACTGTGTAACTATTAGCAGTGTTCTGCTGGTGGCACCCAAAGGCTTTGGTAGTCAGGCAATGCTTGTACAACCGAGCCTAGGGAAGACCTTGTGAACATCTCACGCAGGACTTCACAACTGTAGAAGCAAGATTTGGTGGCCACTGGTGTTTTTCCCATGAAATCCATGCATGACAGACCTATGCAATGCTCATGCATCCTAGGAAACAGAAGCAGCTGGTGGACAGGAGAGGCTGGTGTTTTGCTGGCTCAGCCAGGACTGTGGGTTTCGGTGTGCTTCCCCACTGAAGCAGCCTTGGCAAGGAATTTGTGTTGGCTTCTGCATGGAGAACTTAACTTTCAAAGTGTTCACTTTTGTTTAGGCTGCCTCTCTGCACAGAGGACAGTGTTCAGTGTGAGCAGTCAGGGCACTTTAACCTGCCTGGTCCTTGCTCCTTAGCTATGGTAGCAGTTTTCTCCCTCTCCTGACCAGAATTGGTGAAGGTGACGGTGACAAGTTCACATGAATGGGGCTTTAGGTTCGCTGTGTGTCTGCTTCTCCTTTGGGCCTACCAGCATGCACCCCATTACCACAAGATAAAGATAATGTCACTTACTCAGCTGACAGGAAAGCAGTACGCTCTTCTGTGGGTACTGAGTGTTAAGTACACATGGACAGTAATTACACTCTGGCTTTGGCCCAAGGCAGCTTTTGCCCAATTTTTGTATTCCTTGCAGTATTTTCAGTTAGCACAACAGCATATTTGAGCAGATAGCCAAGATCTTGTTCCAAAGGCGTGAGGAGTTTCTTGTTGCATAACACCTGGCTCGCTTCCCAAATGGCACCATGCTTTCTTAGGCTTTAAACTGCCTCAAAATGAGCTGCTCTCAGCTGTGCTAGCTTACTCACCGGGGAGTCCCTCCAGCTTATCTTTGATCATGTCACCCTGGTTGTTTCATATACCATCTTGCCTGTGCAAACTCATGAGTTATAGGTTTGGAGGTGACTCATTACTTCTGCATTGTGTCCCCTCCTCAAATCATACAAAAATAAAATAAGGTCATTTTGATGTTACTAAACTAATGCCAGAGCAGGAGTTTTAATGCATCACAAAGCAGAAAGAGAAGTTATTAAAGATTTATCTAAGCTTCCTTACTTTAGTGGCTGAAATGAGACAGTATGTACACACAATGGACAAACAGTAGTTTCATTTACAATGACGGGATTTAAGAATGACAGCATCTATTGGATCATCTTCTCAGTCCCTCCATAGATCACAGACCATTACATTTCACCCACTTATCCCTAAATGAAGTAAGGTGCATTTTTAAGTCATCTTGAATCAATTTAGGCATTTGCTTTCAAAAAATAAGCAGGTTACTAATCCACATATTTAATTACAGACTTCTCCCATGAGAAGTTGGAACAAGAACCAGTAAAAAATAAATGTGAAGTCACCAGAATGCATTATTCACTGTCTACTGTATTTTAATTTTATAAATCTTGCGAAAGAAATTTTGTCCTTCTTTCCTGATGGCTGATTATCGTAAACAGTAGGATTTGTAGCTCAGTGTAAGAGCCATAGTTCCAAAAAGACTCCAAATTCAACACAGAAGTCTAAGTTAGCTCAACATGTATTCCCCAGCAATTTCCCAGCAACAAGGCTCATATATAGGATTACTTATGTTGTTGCTTTCCTCGCACATTATACTCAGTACAGCACATTCACTTATGTAGTAAGCAGCTCTCTCTGCTTGGCTGGAGCACCACTGCCAACCTTTAGTCCACATCCCAGTTAATCTTTGTTAATTATAAACCATGAGATGCCACTGCAGACCTGGATAGCATCCTGCAGAAGCAGGAATTTGGCCAATGAAAGAGTAGGTTTACTTTGTAGTCTTCACTGAGCTTTGCTGACAGCTACTGCGGCATAAGATCAAAGGCAACAGGAAACAAGGTGTTTTTAGCAGTACAGAGCTGGCTTCCTTCTAGGCAGAGCTGCCCACCATCTATTGGAGAAATCAGGTACCCGATTTCCCATGTTAGCTGCCTGGTTCCAAACACATGGATCTTCTCTATCTGGACATAATGCAGGGGTACCCAGCCTGGAAATTTTGTGAGCCCTACTCAAGGCATGAATTTGAGAGATCAAGCACTCTTTGGTTCTACAAAAGTTATATGTTGACTCTTCTGGAAGTATTAGGTATACATTTTCTTCAGTATCACTATTTCTGACCCCAAGCCTCCTCAACTGAAAAAACCCGAACAGGTGTGAACCCCGTAATCCTTGTCATTCAGTCATGGAGAGTGCAGAAGTGGGGAGGTAAGAGCTCGAAATGCCTTTTCCACAATCACCTCAAATTCCCTGGCACAACTCTCAGTAAGGGTAATATTTTATTTGTGACTGAAAAAGGCATGAGTCTGTCTTCTGTAGCTGACTGAAACAAGTGAGGAATAGTGGGTTGCAAAAGCCCTTCTCACTGCAAAGAGGATGAGGCAAGTATCAGAGAGAAAATAGAAACTAGAATTTTTGCATGTAACGTATTTTTGCTTGGAGATATACTGAGTGCCTCAGTGCCCACATTGGCCTAGCCAAACCTGTATTTTTTTAAAGGAGACTCAGTGTTCGATGAGTTTGCTGCTGAGAGGTGAGGAGGCATCTCTTCTTCCTTCCAGGAGATCATGGAGTAAATTATGTGGGGACTTCTGTGGCTGTATGTGCATTACTCTCACCACTGTGAGCACGCTCAAGTCCATGTCAAGCCTACACTAGTATCTAGTTATTGGGTGACAGAAAACAGATTCTCCAACTATCTCGATCTGAGCTTAAGACTAAGAAAAGCATTGTGTTTGAGGTTCAATAGCAGGTTAAGCCTTTAGCTCCTAGAAAAAATATAAGGTGGGGTTGGAATTCGCTATGGAAGAAACCAATGGGCTACAGCAGAGTCTTCTGTCTAAAACTGTGCTTGCTTGAAAGCCAGGCAGCTCCAAGTTTTTGAAAGCTCCTTAAGAATGAAAGAACATTGTCTTGTTTTTGATAAAGTGCAGTCAGCAGTTATCACTGCCTCCACAGTTAGCATGAATTCACTTATCTCCCTGTATATATGCACTGATAAAAATGTGCTCTTTATATTACTATATAAGTAATTGGATTCCCTTGGAGATAAAACTATTACTCAAGAAAGACGTGAAGCACTGAAATGCCTGGATAATTATTACACTAGTTTCCTGCAGAGAATCCAGCCTGGTTTTTTACCATCTCTCAACCCTTTGTTCAGTCTGAAATTTGAACAGACTGATCAAATTTTGCCCAGAATACAGTTTTGCTCATATCTGATTTTTGTTCTAATAGAAGTTCAAGCATGCTTCCATAACTCTTCGAAGTAGGTGGTGAAACTCTCAGTGACCTTGCCAGATAATTCACTGTAAGATTCAGTCCAATTTTTATTCAAGAATAGAACGCAGAATAATATCAAAACATGTAGCTTATAATCAGAGTTACTCCTTGCATGTGGTTACTTTCCAGTCCCACAATGCTGCTACTGTAAAAAAGCACCCAGCATCTTCCATTTTCACTGTGGACTCTGGTCATGAATTCTGATTAATAATAAGGACACTATTTAGGGGAACTCCTCACCTCATAAAATTCAAAGTAGAATATCATAATGAGGCCCATTCGAATGCAGCACTTTAAATGGAATTTCAAGGCAGTTGCCTCTGAAGATGAGTTAAATGGATTAAAGTCCAAATTGCTGCAGTATGAAGCAGCAGAGAACTTTTCAGTTCTCTTTATATATCACCAACAGGAATTAGAATATGTATTTTGCAGAAAGCCTTGCTGGCACATTTGACAGAGGCAGAAAGGCATATGTATGCTAGGGAGGAGAATTTGGCATATCTTCAAAAATATGTGGAGATTATTTAATTCCAGCTCTTCATCAGTTTAGATATAATATTTAGCACAGGAGTTAATGTATATTAACCATCAGCGATAAAACCCACTATATCTGTGAATACTACTTTAGGATATGAGAGTACCTGCTACAAGAAACTTGGGCCTATTTGAGACAAATCAAACCATATGGGTGATCTGGTGATACCAGTAATAGGGGACAGATTTTCCCAGATGAGAGTCACCTTGACTGTCACTGAACCAAATGTCCTATTTTCTACCCTGCTGTAATTAAGGTGAGAGGATCAGACAAGTTCGAATGGCCTGCATAGATTATTGTAACACTTTAATAATTAGTTAATTTATACTATGAATTTCAGTAGCAGAAGAGGGTCTGAACTCAGAATGCTTTTTTTTTGGTTTGAGGTTTTGTTCATACGATTTTCCCTATTTTCATATACCTATGTTCCTTATTCTGTAGCCTCAAGCAAATTTGGACCTTCTGACCTTATAGGTTAATGCCCTGGGTTTGTTCTTTAAAATAATTCTATTGTGGACTTAAATACTATTTTCCATATTAATTTATTCTTAATTTAATAATGCTATTTCATGATCAAATTAAGTAAAATTATTTTTATCTCATACTGTAAGAGCAAAGTATTTAAAGAAAGCACTTTAAACTTTTCTCAAATAGCATCTAAAAATCCATCTGTGCAATGCTGTGTTGATCAAATATTCTAATTTAAAAACTGATTTAATAAGGTTTTATGCGGTTTTGTCATTTTTCCATTGTGATACATTAATTGATATTCAATAAAAAATAGGGTACTGATCATTTAGACCTTCAGCCCTGACCATGGATGGAAAACTGGGGAACAGCGAGCAAATCCAAAGTCATTCCAGTGCTGTGTTACAGTCCCACCCACCAGCCACCCACAGGGACTCACAGCTTTCCTGTAGGAATCCAGGAGCAGCTTCCTCAAAAATCACACTCAGCTGCCATATGGGCCTGACCAAAAGTCCATCGGGTCCTGCTCCAGTTGGTGGAATGGAACAGGAACATGTATTTTCTAACTATTCATCTCTCAGAGTGTGGGTGTGCTGACAGCTGCAGCTTCCCCAGATGTAGGAAAAGATTTTTTTCTGCTTTGTTCCTAGTAATTTTTGTCTTGGTTATTTTGCTTTTTTTTGCTGCTTTTGAACAATGACTTGCCCTTTTCTATGGATCATCCTGAGAAGAGCTCATAATCCCTGATGGCCAGAGCCGATCACTGAGCGTGCAGCATTTGGGTTTGTTTACTCCCACCTGCACCTCTTTATTGGCACACTTCTCCATCTGCCAGTGTATGACCCAGTCACATAGTCTGTCATCCCCTGCAGCTGGCCACTGCCCTTGCTGACCTGCCTAACTTCACATCATTAGGAAACTTTGCCACTTTGTGGCTCACTCCCTTGGTAACTGTGGTTAAAGGTGAAGAGTGCAGTTCCCACAGCAAACCTCTGCAGAGCTTTGGCCGCTTCCCCCACTGCTCTGTGTACTCCTCATTGGTCCCCTATCCTGTACGGAGCCTTTTATCCATTCCAGCACTTTCCCTGTCTATTTTCTGTAAGGCTCCTTGGAGTGGGATTTTATTGGGAGCCTCTTCAAAACCCGGAAAGGGTAGCTGCATGTCCTTTATCGATGTGCCTGTTGACCACTGTCAGAGAATGCTGGTGAGGCTGCAGGATGAATCATCCGGCTTGCCCAGTACATAATGCTGTCCTTTATGCCATCTAAGATGTCCATCCTAGCTATTGCTCACTCTCTTTAGCACTTACCACTCTGTTTCAAAGCTGAGTTGGCTGGTAAGTGGCTGAAGTCTTTCCTTCAAAAGCTGGAGGTAGAGTGCGTGCCCCTCTTCAGTAGCTCAGTGCCTAGAGCAACCTTTCACCCCTCTGCTAGGAGCAGGAAACCCATCTGCCAAAGAGAGTGTCCACAGGCCCTCCAAGGCCAGGGATACCCATACAGCAGCAAAACTGGTTGGCTCAGAATAGAAAACATCCTTACTTATTAGAAAAGCATAAATTCAGGAGATCATTTGCCCAGAGGAGAAAAAGTGAGTCTCTAGCATTGTTCCAGTGACTACTTCAAATACAGAATGGAAATATTTCTTGGAGATGACTCCTAAAATAAGGAATGGGAACTCTCAAATGTGTTTTTGAGTCCTGACAGAGTCTGGATGTAAGAGAGGCACATGAGTGTTAGGAGTCATGGTCCTTTGGCATGCCCAGGAACAGATTCTTTGGCATCTGATGAGCTCTAGTGGGCTTGTGAGGAGGTTACAGATGCTACAATCAGCTTTGGCAAAGCTAGAGCTAATCTAGAAAATGAGGGAATGTCCCTTGATGCAGAAGTTGGTCTGTGTGTGCTCACATTACAACTGAGCAGGAAGGTTGATACATGGAGATTACTGGCTTCCAAAATGAAATACTAACAGTTTCTCAAAACCAGACACCGGGATGATGATCCACCTGTGAAAAGAGAGGCCATCACTGACAATGGCACAGGAAAGATGCACTAGGTACTGGGTGGTCTGCCAGGCAACAAGTGAGGCCCTGAGACCTCACTCTTTAACCTGACTGCAAAGAAAATGCCTGGGCAACAGATCTGAACAAACATCAACATTTCAGGTTTAGACAGCTATAGTGGTAATTAGAGATGTAAATCACTTCATCAATTTCAAGGATAATGCCTCAGCTGGTTTTTAACAGCTTAGTTCAAAAATCTTGAACACCTAAATAATGCATGGTTAGTGTGGTAGGAATGGGGTAAAAACTGTGGTAGGCAGGAGCAGGATAAAAAACAAAATTTGAGGAGTTTGTGAGTCTGCTACTGAGGCAAATAATATTGGGTATCCAGAAGACCACCATCAGAAGCCATCGTGTGTGTTCTCAGGTATGTTGGAACTAATTGTCTCCCACTGATTCCTCCATGTAGTAGATACTGGGTGAAGAAGTCATACAGCATTCAAGGCTGTGAGAATATGCCTTGGGTATATATCTGGCCCTGATCCCCCTGCATGTCACAGGATTCTAGAGCTCTAACCACGCTGAGGACCAGGCACTGTCTTACAGGACTTACCTCAGCTCCTTCTCCCCTCTTTATGATAAGCATGTATTTTTGCAAGGTTTAAAAACTTGTTCTGCACAATGCTCAAGCAGTTACAAAACATTTGACAGGCTGGCAAAATGGAAAATACCTTCAGGATATGTTCTTTTTATCAGAACTTTTTTCCAGAACCCTGATTTAAAGAATTGTTTAAGTATATGCTTACTTTGAAGCACATTCCTAGCCTGGGGAACCCGGAAAAGTTGTGCATTATCATTAGGTACATGTTTTAGTCCCTAATAGGCAGGACCTTAGTCTGTAAGGGTCACTTTGTCACTCTGAAGGGTTGGAAAGGGCACCCAGCACTTGTGTAATGCTTCCTTCCCTGAGTTGCTGACGAGCTGACAGCAGCAAAAGCAGGTCATTGATGACAGCTAAATATGTTCATGTGGCACTGCACAGCTCTGAGTCCACCAGCGCTGTCTGTGGTGGCTTTACCCTCTGTTCCTGACAGCAGTGGTGGAGAGGTGGGACTCATCTCACCCAGCTTCAGACACCCACACCAGAGACACCTACTTCCAGCTTGTCGCCCCAGACTGTTTAGAGCTAGTGGAGAGAAACAAGCACTCAGAGGGAGTGATTCATCTGGCTTGTTTTAATCATCTACTTTAGGAGGAGATAAATCATGCTATGGAAATGTCTTTTTTCTGTCTACTAACTATGCAGAAAGTGTAAATCACTGTCTCAGATACACAAGTCGGCACGGCAGATGTCTCAAACTAAGAAGATGAATGCCACCCTTGGTTTTTATCAGCATCATTTTTTAAATACACACATTTAGGTACAGTGTGGTCCTACAGTAAGCCTATAGCTGTCTAGCTGTGCACAGGAGCCTTAGGACTCTTGTACAGGCTTTAGAAGAGGCATGGACAGCCTATTTGAAGGTGTTACCTTTGATGGTTTAAAGGTGTAGTGCTTTCCCCTGCCTCTTTTGCTTCATGGCCTTTAGCTGGGTCTGTGGAAAAAATAGCTTGGGTATAGATGGCCCTTGCTACAGGTATCCAGAGTCATCTGAGGGGGGTCTTAGCCATAATAGGAGAAACAGAAGGACAGCTGTTTTCTGGGGCTAATGGCATTGGCAGTAATTTTGGAGATTATTTCCTTGCTTTGTTTCTGAATGTCATGGGAGAGAGGTTGGACTGAAAGGGAGGGAGAAGGAACGGTTCCATTTGCGATTTATAGAAAAGGAAAATGCATGAACAAAAGGGACAATGAAAAAACAAAATTAGTAAAAGCAAGATAGGCATTTTTCCTCTACTTCAGTATCTTAATTTGTTCTTTTGGGAAATACAGTAGCATACAGAGCAGTTTGCTGCAGAAAGCAATGGAAGAAACACATTAAAAGTCTGCAGAACTAAAATTCTTCAATAACTTGCCTCATCAATTCTAGAAAGACATTTTGCCATCTTTAAATTCATGTGCATTCTGTTGCCAGCTGACTCTTGTGCAGTGTTAGAGAGAGAGAAGCTTTTCAGCCACGTGTGGGTTTAGTGTCACCCCATCTGTGCACCTGGGTATGGATGGTTTGGGTAAGGAAAATGTCCCCAGCAGAGACACAGGGATTAGACAAGGCAAACTACAGCTCTGGATTTTGTGTTTACCACCTGGCAGGCAAGTGCGGTCCACAGTAAATGAGAGGATGAGACCACATGAGTGTGTATCACCTGTAGGGTCCACCCTCTCCAAAGAAAACCTGAGTTTTGGGGGCAGATTATATCACAGGTATCCTCCAGGTCAGTCGTGCATCCCCTGGAAAAGTCTGTGCCCATTTGGCATCTAAGTCTCCAACTCTTGCAGCACGAGGACACAGTAAAGTTTCCCTGACAGATACTACAGATACTGTCAGATATTACAAGTCTCAGCTTGTAGCTGTTAATCATCAGACAGGGATTTTTACCTCTATCATCATGAAATCCATTGTGCCTGGGATAAGTTTTTAGTCCCTCCGGTGCTGTAAATGCATCAAAAGAATGAACATCCCTAGAAAGTTAGCCTTTCAGGTGCAAGTTCATTTTAGAAGTTATACACGCAGTATTGTCTATTGCTGAAAGCAAATGTTTCTGTTTGTGTGTTAAACATAAAATAAAATATACCTGGACAAGTAATTTTGCCTATGTAGCAGCGAAAACAGTAAATTCAGCTTTAGGGAGCAATTGCCATAGAACAGAGTAGAAGGCAGTGATATTCGTGCAAGCTGTCCAGATGAACTGCTGGCTGTTGTGTACGTGCACAGTACAGTGGGGATGTGGGCAGGTGGCTTCAGCCCTTCATGGGGGGAAGATCTTCACCACAGTGTCTGTAGAGGGCTGTCTGTCAACACTATATTACCAGATGTTGAGTGGCTGGTGCATCAGAGAGTTGTGATTGATTCTCATTGTAGAAAAAATAACACAGCTTCAGTGTCATGATTCAGAGCACCGACTCATCTTAAAATCTCATATACCCTAGTGGCTTTAGGCACGTTCCCTAATGTTAAATATCTTCAGCAGGAGTGGTTTAAATCTGGGTTTCTTATTTCCCTGGGGAGTAACTGCAGAAAGATGTGAATGGCAGATACCCCACTGGCTGTCTCAAGAAGGAGGTCCATTTTTGGCTACCTCTCCAAGCAGTTTCAAAAACATCAACTCTGAGTGAAGTTGCATTGACATAGAGGCACAAACTCCTCTTAAGCTCTCGTTTGACACACTGGCTTCCTGAATTAGTTTTTTCTGTGCCCAGAAACCCAGTGGTCCAAGGGAAGAAGGATGCTGGAGTTTGTTAGGGTGTGTGGAGTGTTTGGTGTTGCAGTGATAAAGCCCAGAAGAAAATCTTGAGTGGAAAGGAAAAATTTGGTAATCATTCTAGGATTTGTGTGGTGGACAGCAAAGACGACGCCGGCAACTGCCCATTACATGGTGAAGTTAAAAGAAATGAGTGTACCCTTGTCTGGTATAAACTGAACCCTGACACTGGTTGTGCAGCAAGTGAGGCAAGAAGCATTAGTTACGAGCAATGTATTACTAAGAAAATGCTTTAGAATTATTTTGAATGAGCTAAGCATTCGCAGGCAGTCTGTTTTTCAATTGAAACATTTGGCAGGTGGATTGTAACCTTTCCATTATATTTAATACAAGGTCACATTAACTTTGGACAATTCATTGGCTTGTTCATGCATCTCTTGTTATGTGGGAGGCTGCCCACACAATCTTCTATTGAGAACTGAAATAAGTGGAGAGATCAGAAATATCCTTATCTCTCTGAAAGCCACACAGAAAAGCTAGGTGCTTATATCTTTGCTGCTGTACATTCTTTTTAGATATCAGGCCATCAAACTGAGGCCACAATCCTTCTTGTTATAAAATATAGCTTTACTTGTCAAACTAATGGTACTTTTAGCTCAGATCATGCATTTCTTATCTGTAGGGAAATAACTAAATAGTTCTTTCCATAGAAATAAACATTTTCTTTCATAATATATTAGGTCATATAAATACAAATTTAGGTTAGCTTGAAATAAGAGATTTTCTGTTCCATGTACTAATTCATACCAGGATAAGGAGGGATTTTTTTTTTTAACTTTTTTATGTGGGCTTCTCTTAGTCTGCATTGAATATATATAAATGTTTGTCAATAATACTGTTTCTCATTGACCTGGCTTTACTTACATGTTTTCACCTTTCAATGCATGCAGTAAATTCTGGACAGTTTTGAAGTTGTAGATTCCAGGATTTCAACATGAACTACTGTTACTTCCTGCTTTAGGTGGATGGACCAACTAAACTACAATCAACCTCTTAGAGGAATCACTGCTGAGAATTTTGTGTGGGTGACTGACAGCTTCAGCAGATGTTGAATGGGGTGAATTTAAGAAAGGCAGGTAGAGAGCCCTAAAGGCAGTGGGCTGCTGCTGAGGTCTGCCAGCACATTTTAATCTCTGTGAGAGCTCAACCAGCTAACCTCTCTTTGCTCATTCATTCACAAGCTGGATACATTATCCACTGACAGCTGTAGGATAGCAGGGCTATAACAATTCATGTTTGAAGCTTGAAGGGACAAAGTTTTTAGGTGAAAAATTTCCAGCTGCATGCTAGGCTTAGTTATAATGGGGAAAAGCTCCAGTCCAGTCTGAGTTTGTGCAGGACTCGAACTGAAAAACGTTAGGATTGCCTGGTCAGAGATGGACTTCAGGGCAGCCTGTGGGTTGGTCTCGTTTTTGCCATCTGGCTACAGCCACAGGAGACTTGTTTTCCCAGGGATCACTGAAATGCCTAGTGATCCAATTCAGTATTAATCACACTGTTTATATTGCAGTCATTTTGCTTAACTTCAAGATTGAATCTGTTGCCCTCCCTCTCTTATAAGAAACACCATATTCCATAAACTGGCCATTCCTGCATTTGGCGAGAGAATAACAATTTCAAGTGCTGTTTATAATCCCCTTTGCTGCTTTATCAAACTCAATACCACATTTTTTCATTCATTTACACATTCTAACAGCACGAGTTTAAGTGGTGTGTTAAGCCTTTCTATGTACATCAAAGCAACATGTAATTTTCACTTCCATTTTACCCAAGGCTTCTAAATCTAGAGGTGATAATTGTTATTTGCATTCTAATTATGCCTCAGTTCAACCAGAGGCTTTGCAATGATCTAAAAACAAAGGACATTTTGTGGCAAGATCTGGTGGGTTCCTTTGCTCGTAAAGCTCCACGTGCCTTCAGAAGGGCCCGAGATTTGAAAACTAAAATGCAGGATGGGTTTCCTTAGTAAGCCATGTGTTTTCTTCTCCGCAGGGGATGAGCGCTCCCGGGAGTCTCCAGCCCCAGCCGAAGCACAGATGCAAGCTGGGGCGGAAGGCAGTGGAAGGGTGAACCGCTGCTGCTGGAAATGCTCCGTGACTCAACTCAAGAAGATTTTCTGGGGTGTGGCCGTGGTGCTGGGTGTCTGCTCCTCTTGGTCGGGCTCAACCCAGCTAGCAAAACTGACCTTTAAGAAATTCGATGCACCCTTCACTCTAACGTGGTTTGCAACAAACTGGAACTTTTTATTCTTTCCCTTGTATTATCTTGGACATGTTTTTAAGTCAGCTGAAAAGCAGTCTCCAAAGCAAAGATACAGGTATGGGAGCTTTTTTTTTTTTTTAAATCCCATGGATCTTGCATGCTGCTCTACATTTCACAGACATTTTGTTCAAATCAGTCAGTTACATCAAACTTGTGTTTGCTTTCCTCTCCAGGTTTTTTAAAGGATGGTCTGAGTTCATTGTGTGTCCTATGTTAGTTGCTATTATTATTCCTAATATAATTTCACTCCAGCAGTGAGAAATCCAGATTTATTTCCAACACATGCAAGTCATGTAATGAAAGTCTGCGTTTTCTGCAATTATTTATCCAGAGTTTTCTGCAAACATAGAACTTTTTTTATTAATATCTCTTTCCCCTATTGGGGAAAGTCACCCATGGCTGACTTCTGTGTCAGCCTCTGAGTAAGCTAAGTAAGCTTTTCTTTTCCAAGCTCAGGACTAGAGCAGAGCCTTGAATAGCTGAGTAAAAAGTACTGCAGTATTTTCCTGGCACTGTGCCCTTGACATCAAAGGCCAAGCTCTGATCCCAGTTAAACTTGAGCTGTTATGTTTATTTCCGGGAGGAAGCGCCGTCATAACCAAAGGCAGCACTTTGTCTTCGGCACACCTTGTCTGTATGGCAAGCCAAACCCGCAAAGCCCGAGGCGCTCATGGAAAGCCCTGAATGCCTGTCCTCCGTGAGAGGCTGAGGATGCTCTGTCTGCTTGAAGGACTGCCTCTCACTGAGCACTCCCTCAGCTCTGCTCTGCTCATTTTGGCCTGAGAGGTGTCTGGGACAGATGGGATGACTCAGCCATCAAGATGTCCCATGTCAGAGAGCTTCCCTGATATGTGGAAGGATGTGAACCTTTTCCCCTTCTGTTACACAGTGGGGCTCATAGACTTTTAATGAAGTAGCTCAGAAAAGTAAACAGTAAGAAGTACACATTTCTCAGCTTCCAGCTGCGCAGCAGCAAGGTGGAAACTTACTACAAGAAAAATCTAAGAAACCAAGTTACTGAGGAAATGCTCTACCTCAGATGACTAGGGTTAAGAAATTTTACTGCTTAGCCATCATTACGGTTTCTTCATCTTTTAAATAATGTGGGGGCTGCAGATTATGGATATGACCGTTCACTGCAGGTTCTAGAGTAGGATCCAGAAGTTCTAAAAGCATTTTCATAAGTGCCATGTTTCCTGCGCCTCAGTCTTCAGGTTGTATTTGTTCATGGCAAATGTGGTTGCTTCAGAGATAAGAGGAGTATGCAGGCTACGGAAAGCTACAATTAAATCTAAACCCAGCAACAAATGCTAGCCTAAAAGCAATTACCTTTTTGTTTCTTTTGTTTTTAAGTATGTGTCTTCCCAGCTGCTCTCAGATAATGTTTTAAATATTGCTGAATTGTGGGGTGAGCGGTTGTGATTTGCCAGATCCCTGGGGTTAAAACCCCAGAGCATTGTACTCATTGCTGCAGTAAATTGATACAGCTGGTAGTTGTCTTTCATTAATTAAATGAGGGCTGAATTGAAGAGCAGGTGCAAGCCCTGCAGCCCGTTCGGGATGCAGGGGCACATCATTTGCAGTAGGCTTGCCCAGGCTCCATAGAGAGTGGGTGTGTTTGTATCTGACAAGCAGAGTAAGTAGGGTTAACTTAGAGAGGTTTTTCTGTGTGTCAGGGAAGACGTGTGCATTTGGAGATGTGGCTGTGGCTCCCAGCTTTGCTGCAGATTTGTTCTGTGGTTTGGAGCAAGTCACACTGCAGACCTCTGATTTCCTTGTACTCTCTGTTCTTTTGGAGGAGCCAGTCCTTTAGGGAGGAGGGAGGACTCCCCCTTACCATGTGTCTGTACCTTACCCCCTTACTTAGTGTCTGCCTCAGCATGTCCCCTGTCTACACTGAGGCCTTTTGGTGGTGCTGCACCCAGAGTTACTGTGAAATTATTTACTGTTCATCTGCTTGCTCCATTACAGCTGCGAGGTCACATGCATATACGTCAATAAACCCGAGCAGTCCAGCCTCCCCTCCTAATTATTCCTCCTTTTTCCATGTTATATATGTGTGCAAATATATAAAGAGATACACAGGGACTTTGCAGCTCCATATGAGGCATCACCATCTTCAGGAAAGCTTGCAGTCCAGGAGTGGTTGGACACATTAGGGAGATATTTCACAGACTTCTTAGGTAGTTAAAAGAGGACAATTCTGACCTAGAACTGTAAAGAAACTGGCATAATCACTTTCTACTTCTTTTAGCCTTCACTTTCATCTATATTTTACATATTATCTGAGCTATCTGGCAGGAATTTGGAACAAGATAAATTAAAAGGTGATAGTGGAAGATGGAACTATGATGTATAAGTCACCTCAGCAGTGAAGTAGAAAAAGAAGGGGTTCTCAGATCTTACCTGCACAGGCTGCTAAAATCCACAGGTACCTACTTTTCTGGCAGCAAAGCTCCCCCAGGACACCTGCCCACCCACCTCAGCAGGACTGGGCTGCTCAGCCTCCCCTCCACCTGGCACAAGCTTTCACACTGCCCCTTCCTGAGGGCACTGGAGCCAGCATGTGTGCTTTGGGTACCTCCCTCTACAGTTAGAGGGCATGTAACAAACAGCAACCTCCAGGAAAAATACACAAAAGGGGGATTGTAAAATGTAGCAACAGTGAATAGATGTGTAGTCCCTCCTGCACAGGTTATATGGTTTATTACACTTTTTAAATTCCTGTTGTATTGTACTGGTATGTATCCTATGCTGTAAACACATGAATTTTTATGTTTTGTAGTCTCACAAGAAGAACATACCTGTCATGGACATAAACCAATTTTTAGCTGGTTTATGACAGAGAACTAGATTTTTTCTCCTTTTTATAGCATTCATAATAGTAGCAATTTTGCCACCAAAATTTTGTAGTGACACATTTAATGTAAGAGCGGGTTTATTCAGTTTCTTTTTCAGATTAAGAGTACTAGGCCACAATGTGAAGTATTAAGGACTTATGACTGAACCATATTGCATGGTAAGGGACTTGCTGTTTTAGCTGAAGTAGACTGTGAGTGTGTCCACACCACAGGGACAGAGTCACTCTTCATAGCAAACCAGAACTTCCAACATGCATTCACTTCCAACTGCTGCTTCCCTGTGCAGCTCCATCAAATGCTGCCAGGGTTGTGCCCAAGTGTAGACTGCTCAGGGAGAGTTCTCCCGTGGTTGCTACCAAGGATGTCGTGGAGCAGGACTGCGTGCATGGCAGTGATACGGAGAGCTCTGGAAGGCCACGGAAGAGCATGCCAGGGTCAGCATCACTCTCCTACTTCTTGTGCAAGTGCTCACTAGCTTAAAATAGAATTACTGTAACTAAATTATTATACATTTCAACCGTTGTCCAGTCCAGAAATAACACATGTAATGATTTGTGCACCTAATGCATCATTTAAGAGTACTTCATACTTTTTGCTTCCAAACTGCTTTATAAAATGACACATTTAATCTGATGAGCTATCCTCCATCATACATACATTATTAATTTATGAGGTAACATAAATTAAAAGCACTAGGGCTTATAACTCCCTGGCTACATGAAAGATTAAATTAAAATCTCTGCAAGATATTGCTTAGCTTTGTGTATCTGTAGGCAGAAAACACGCCTTCTATAAAGATTTGCCCTCTGTGTTCCAGCTGGGAGGCATAATAGAGAGGTTTGTTCACATTTTAGGAAAATACATCAGAACGCTTGTTTATTTTGATGGTATAGTCTTATCTAATGGCTTTTTGAGAAGGAATGGAAAGGACTTTCCAGAATAGTTTTCAGGATTATTTATTTATTTATAATTTGGATCTTGATTTTTATTACATAAAGCTTTAGGACTAAAGAAAACACCAGAAGCTAGAACTAAATCTCTTCTGAAACCTAGAATGCACCTGATGTGTTGGGTGAATGGAAGAACCATCATGGTGCAGCCCTTGCACTGATCTGCAACGACATTTGAACATGTTTTAAAATGTTCTTTTTCACTGATTCAGAGTTTTGTCTCCATATTGCCCCTAAATTATCTGCCACTCATCTTCCAGAATCTGAAGATTTTTCTTTGAAAACAAAGAAAAG
Organism: Acrocephalus scirpaceus scirpaceus; assembly: GCA_910950805.1. Lineage (NCBI taxonomy): Eukaryota > Metazoa > Chordata > Aves > Passeriformes > Sylviidae > Acrocephalus > Acrocephalus scirpaceus. The sequence continues at coordinate 44,227,474 of OU383775.1, forward strand.
GTTAGAGGCAACACTGAATTATTGTCATGTCTTTGAAACGGAATCAAAATACTGATGCAACAATGGTAGAGGACTAATGCAGTAGATCCCACTTACTCTGATATACCAACATGCTGACTTCACAAAAATCACTTTTGATTTATATGCTAATGAGCTCAGAATTGAGATTTGGTTCTTCAGGGGCCGCAAAGTTTCAGTGCCATAGCTTCATTTGAGGTGCAGGAGAATGTGGGCAAGTTTCTAAAGGTGTTTCACAGGTATTTCTGCTATGATGGAAAAGATGAGACACTAGCCATCACCCCCAGTCATGCAAGGAGCTGAGTCCATTAGTTTGATCCTGACTCAAATGAAATGCAATTCACTGCACCCTGGGTACTGCCCTCCTTTTCTGCAGCAGGCAGAGAACCCCACTGGTTACCAAACCCCTGGCCGTGATGAAGCTCTAAGGGGAAAGAAGGTCAGAGCCATTTGGCATGACTGGAAGCTGTTTTACTATCGATTTTTCAGTGGTTTGTGTTCATGAGTCTCTCTTACCCAGCAGCATTAAAATGTTGCAGTGTGGTTAACTTTTGGCATCCTGCTGATTTATATTACTACTTAGATGGGAGCTTCACCATCAGAGCAGACAGCATTAAGAGAGCCATAAATAAGCTGTGGAGGCATCAAGACATGACAAATGCAAGTGTTTTTAGCAAATGTCACCCAATGAAGCATGTTTTCTTTCAAAAACCTTCAGTTTGTAAACTCTATTTGTCTAATTTAGAACATTATCCTTAAAATAATACCTATTTACTTTGTGTTCCTCAAAATAAAATCACTTTACATTTCAAGTTCACATTAGCTTCTTGGGGAAAATAAAAATAATAATAAAAAAAACAACCAAGGAACAAAACAAACCATTGACATTAAAAAGATAAAGCATCTGATTCTTACCTGAGTTTGGCAGCGACCAGTTAGGACTGACTTCAGATTAAATCAGTTTGATGTCTATAGCAAGAGATCAGTTTGATCTTACAGTCGTCTCTCAGGACTCACCTTTGTGCTTGGTATCAAAACAATTGATTAAAAGAAGATGTGGATATTGTACAAGAGGTTTATGATACTTGTAGTCATCTTTATCTCTCCTGCAGATATCTGAGCTGCTGGCAGTGTTGTATTGTTGATGGACTGCTGTATCACTTCTCTGACTGTTTTCAGTGAATATGCACTTTTCTGCCAGAGGTTCTAGCTGAAGACAAGGCCAAATTGCACAACCAGCAAGTAGCAGTAGTAGTGAAGCCTTCTGCTGGAACAGCATGAAGTTTGTGGTAGTGGCAGTGCTGGTGGGCATGTGTCCAGTGTCCAACCTGCTGTCCATATGGCATCAAGCTTGGTCATGGAGCATCCATTTGGGCTTAGCTCAGCTGAAGCCCAAGCCACAGAGCTCAGGGTGATGCTGTTGTTAACTTCTGTTTCTCAAGTCAAGTAGTTACCACTGCCATATGAAACCTGCAGTAGCTGCTGTTTCTTGCCTTTTGAAGAGGAAAGTGTCCCCCCATGGGAGGTGGGATGGGTGTGCTGTCACCCCAGAGGGGTTCTGGAGGTGGTTTCTGGCTGCTGCCTTGACATAATACAGCTATGCTGAACTATGGCCAGATGATTGCATGAGTCGTGGTTTCAGCTTCTTCTTTGGGGAGACTTGTTTTCTTAGGTAATTAAAGATTAATGTCATGGTCTCTTGGTCTTTATGCCTCCTGAAGCAAAATTTTCTCAGCCAGCTCTCAAAAATATGCTCTACTGGCTGCCTGTTCCTGAGAAAATAAGAGCTCCAGAGTAAAGCAGCCTCCTGTTTACATCAGTCTCCTCTGAAGACAGTACCAGGGGTTGGATTAGGGAGGAACTGTGCCACAGCTGGCTTCTCAGTGTCACGCTGCATATTCCAGCACTGCCAGCTTGGAGCTGAATGTCTGGTTTCCCCACAGAGTTCACAGGGAGGGCAAAACCTGCAGCAGAAACACAAATGTGTAAGGTAAACAGGAAAGGGTAAGGAGAAAGAGAAAAGGCTGTGGTCAAACAGGCTACTAGTGGGAGCCCTCCACCAGCCCAGATTTAGGCACCTAGCTAGAATTGAGATACTGCTCCTCTCAATGTCTTCCATTGAAAAGCTTAAGAAACTGCTCCTGGACCATGGTGAGAGTGATAGTTTTTCTCTCCCTCAAATGCATGGAGCTTGGTACCTGCATTAGACTCCTGATGTGAGTGGCTGGCAGAAAGCCACAAAATGAATGTCCTAGCTTCTCCAGAGGTAGCTCTCACAATTGTAAGCCTGGATGGTGGGCTCAGGAATGTAAGGTGGCATTTATATGCTTACCTACCTTTCTAAACTTCCTGAAAATACCTTTGAGATATTTCTTTTAAAATTCTGTTTGACTAATATGCTAATTCCTTCTATTCAGGTAGCTAACACTGCCTCTGAGAACTCATGTCTTAGCTGTTGTGAGAAAAATGGTCATGGGTCCTTCTTTAGGACACCAGTCCTTTCTAATTTAACCTCACAGATTATACTTGGAGTTTGCATTTGTTTTTCAGACCATGATGTTCTGAAAAGAGCTTAACATTTGTGTCCTGTGAATAGCTTCCCCTTAATGTGAAGAGCCTTCATCTGTTGAGAATCACTTCTTCTGGGCTTTTGGACTTCTGTGAAGTGCTAATTGTGAATAAAAATTGGCTACTGCATGATCAGGAGAAACTCACATTCTTTAATCTTGAGCCTGGTTTGCAAAATCATTCCTAGGATGATTGAATTAAGTAATGTCCTGTAATTTTGTCTTGTTGTTCCATTAGATTTGTCTCCTCTGCTGTGGCTTGAACAGATGCTTCAAAATAATTAAATTACCTGCCTCCTATGAGGTAACAGTGCTTGAGGCAAGGACTAGAAAGAGAAGTAATTGTTCTTGTTACCTGCAGACAGAGCACATGCTATGAAACAGTGTATTTATGTAATGGCTTTTGCTTGGAAAAAAATGTTGTGTCTTGCAGCACTGAATGATCTCTCCCTGGTCAGTAGTTAAACCACATTTCATTAACACTGCCTCTGGTTACTTAAGCAAGCTGCCAAGCTCCCACACTGCTAGGGCTTTCCTCAGGAGACCTCAAGAGCAAATCTGCCTCTGCTGGTCCCACCCAAGATGATCTGACCTCTCTGCACTCACTGAGACCATGAGACTAAAGCAAGCCAGGCTGAAGGGACCTCGGGTCACCTCCTCCCTTTCCTGCCTCCAGGCATGACCTGCACACACAATCAAAAAAGTAGTTGTATTTTATGGCTGGCAATGGAAAAAAAAGGACTGGGAAAAGAGTGTGTGATCATGTTTACTGCGTAGAGGAAGAAGCAGAAAGCTAAGGTGAGCATGGATTTGCTGGTTTTCCATCCATCATAACATGGAAGAAGGTTTCACAGGTGGCCTTTCTGCAGAATGTTGTTTACCCTGGTCACCATACAAAGTACCTCTACCCCAAGTGCACAGACTCATTAAATGGGAACTGTCCTAGATAGATTCTCCATGATGTTTACAGCAGCAACAAAAATAACAAGACCCAGGAAGGAGTGATAAGGAATTCTGCTTTTGTGTTTTCCAACCCTGATCTGTATCAAAATACCTTGAAGCCATCTACCTTTAAAGCTGCTTTAAAAAAGGAAAGTGCATGTGTGGCAACAGACTTTGTAGCTATAATTAACAGCTCTCAATAAAGACAGATGATACAGTGAGAAGTGTTGGAGGCTGGCAGTACCACAGAAGTGGAAAAAACCTATTTGTCCAGCTGCCTAGTGGTTATGGACTGTGTCCAGATTTCCCAGGATTGTTTGTGTTTGTATGAAAAGGCAGCCTCATATAAATGCACACGTACCTGGCTGAGGATCCTGTTCAGTCCAGGTCTCCAGGGGCTGGCCACCCTTGCTTGCCAGACAAAGCTATAAGTGGTAAAAAGGGACAAACAGGCAAAGGTGGAGGTTGGCAAAAACAGAGATATATGAACAGGGCATCATAAACTGAAAAACCCTGTTGAGCAGCTACATGATGATGTCTGTGAACATCCATAAGGGCTTTTGGAGGGAAATAATGTTAAGGTGTGAGCTGATGGGTAGACGTGTGTTCACACTCTCATGTACAACCATTTTGTGTTTTCCAATGCTAAAATACCTTTCCAAATAGTAGCTTTTTGCCAGAGAATGCGATCCAAAAATGGGGACGGCAAACAACACATGGTTTTGTTACCTTGCTCACCTGCTTTGGGTGACAGTTAGTGAAGACTGCTTCTCTTCATCCTAGCTGGGGAAAAGGAAACAACCCTCCTGCTGGTTTTTTTGCCAGTCCTTGGGGTCAGGGCTACAACTCAGTGAGTTTAAAGGAAAGAGCCTCATTTACTTTATGGCTTAATGGTCATTGCCATATCATTTGGGTCTCTTGGCTAAGCAAGCCTACACTAAATCTCTTGTGGCTGCCTCATCTGTTCCCCGTTCCTCATATCTCTCACTGAGCTCTTCCCCACCTAGAGCTGGTGTTGGTTGCTTGTGGTTTGTTAATTTATAAATTGTGTCCCTTCTCTTAGGAGCTGGGAGCTGTTTACTCATTTACTGAAGCTGTTCTTTTCACAAGCAGTTAGAGACTGCTGCAATGTCCCCTCCATATCCTCCAAAACCTTCTACTGCCTGAGTGAAACCTTCAGATTCCCACTGGGGGAGTGGACCTCTGGAAGCCTTATGTGAAGGGTGGCATCCCCCATCTCTTTCAGCATCCTCAGCTGTTAAGCCTCAGGGATCTCAAGTCCCTTCAAGCACCTATGGGTGCCCCTTCAGCAACAGAGTATTATTAACCTTCATGCAGTACATTGCTAAGATGAGGCACCTTGGATGGTATGAATCCAGGTCCATTTGCTAGAGGAGAACTCTAGGTCTTTTTCCTCTACATCATCTGGCATTTGCCCTTGCACTGCATCTGAAAAAATGTTTTGCTTCACCAAAATACTCCATTTTTTAAACTTAATTCTCTTCACTGTATCTATTATAGAGGCCAGCGAGGCTGACTGAATATAGTATCTTGCCTTTTCTGCACTGGAACTGCAACCTTCTTCACTAGTCTGGCTTGTTATACCTTCAGCTGGAGTACATATAGATTTCCAAGTACAGAAAGATAATTCTTCCAATATTAAAAACTCCTATTCAATAGACACTAGAAAATAGCAAGAATTTCACCTCTACGTTCAGTACCTCTTAAAACTGATGGGAAGAAAAATGAAACCACAGCTCTCTAATGTTGTCTGATTTTTTTTTTCCATCTAACAAGCAGTGGTCTTGTTAGACCATCTCACCACAATACCCTGAACATCAGGTCATAGAATCACGGAATAATTCTAGCTGCTGGGGACCTGGGGAGGCAGCTCTAGTCCAACCTGTTCAATGCAGAGCCACATCATATCTACCTTTTAATTTTGTTAATGATTAGGAGTCTGCAGACACTGAATGAGGCATAACTGTTATTAAATTTAGGTGTGCTCTATTGCATTTTTTATTGTGCTATCTTGAAGGTATCCCAAAATTACACATACCAGAACATATTGCCGTGAATGTACCCATTCTTCTTCTGTTTGCCCTTTTTTGCCAAAGCCACCCTAAATGTTTTTCTGTCCTCAGGCAGATATGTTGATTCAAATGGGGAACATTTATTTTTTATTAACCTTGAAATTTAAAAAGAAATTGTATTAAGCTACTAATAATGAGAGCTTAACTTATTTTTAATAATCAAATAAAATTTCACCTGGCATTTTCACTATTTCATGAAGTTTTCTATATTAAATGCGATGGGTACAGACAGCACTTTACCACTGAGCCCCAGGACAGAATGCTGATTTCATCACAGAATGGCAGGGATCTTAAAGATCATCTAATTCCAACTCCCCCACCATGGGCAGGGACACCTCCCACTAGACCAGATTCCTCACAGCCCCATCCAACCCGACCTTAAACACTTCCAGGGATGCAGCATCACAGCTTCCTGGGCAGCCTGTTCTAGTGCCTCGCCACCCTCACAGCAACTAATTTCTTCCTAATTTCTATCAGAGAATGTCTGGCTGAGTGAATATTAAAAATATCAAATTAATAACTATTTAGCTGTATTTTGTCTTGCAGGGGGGAACTCAGGTTTTGACCAGACTGAAATTCATCCTGATCCTCCACATTACTTTTTGAAAAGTGTCTTTTGATTCTGGAGAAGTGAAATAGAAAAACTTAGTGTTGAAAAATAGTGTGCCAGAAGAGGATATAGTGACATACAGACACATGATCAGCTGCTTTCTGTTAACATGCATGCAGACCTGCCCTTGCTTGTAAAATTTTTAACAATTAAGGCCAACTGTCTGAAAGGCTTACAGCATTTAATAAAGAGCTCTTTTGATTTCATAGGTTTTTCAGACAATTTACAAAACCATGCTCTTCTGTAGTTCCAGATAGATCCTATGCCGTAGTCCTCCTATGCCTTACCAAGTTCCACATGGATTTTTTAGCAGAGTTGTACTCTTGATCATGTAAGACAGATAACTGTACAGGAGTATGATAAAGATCAGCTAAACCATGGATTGGGGAAGGTGAGGAAAGAACTAAGTGACCTCAAGCAGAATAAGAGAGGTGGTATTTAAAACAAGGTGTGTTTCAAATGCGTGTCTCAGTGTGCTAGTGAGCTGTTAGGAGTCTGAAAAACAAGAAGAACCTTCAAAGAGTGGTTAGTGCATGCCTTGGGAATCAGAGATGGTGGGCCAAATGTTATGTGTTGTGGAAGCAGAGTGTGTGAGCTCTGCTGAAATGTAACATTTGCATGAGTGATAGTACTTATGGCTGCTGTATGAGCTAAGCTGGCTCAGTAAATCCTGTGTGATTTCAGTGGACAGTATGCTTCTCGTAGTGGTGCTCATGTATAGAGCCCTGTGGCTGGCTGCCGGCTTTTAGCATGGGATATACCAGGGCTTGGTTCGGCTCAGCAGCCATCCAAGTGATAGAGGTCCAGATAAGTTGCTCAGAACCACCTAGGGAAGATAGAAACATACCATCAAGAGTTTTTTCATGTGTTAACGGATTTTTTTCTTAACAAGAATGAACGTGCAAGTAAAATTTGCCAAACTACCAAAGGTATCTTCTTGTAATCTTTTCAAAAGTAAGCAGTGAATTGGCTTTATTTTCAGGTGAACAAGAGTAATAATGAGGAAATTGCTCTCAAAAATTGTGCAGTTATATGTAGTTAATTGTGGACTTTACTTTTGGCTGGCAAGTTGCAAACTAACTTGTCTGCTGCTTTATATTTCTTGAGCTTTGCTTTGTTTTAAAGATTAAAACAAAACAAAACAAAAAACAGCTGGCTTCCCGGATGTGTTTGCTGCAAGAAACCAGACACAAGTGGTTTCGAGAAACTGGAGACAAGTGTGTTTCCTCCATAGCAATTGTGCTAAAAACAAACTGTTCTTTTTGTCAATGTGGCTTCAGACACTTTCCACTATTATGCTGCTGGTATCTGGAGTCTCAAAAGGCTTTTGTCTAGCACAGAACAGTAAATAACCACAGATTTTGGGGACATGTAGAAACATCTCATTAGGGATATTTGAGAGAGAGATGACAAATAAAGTCCTGGTATCAATCTCATGTTGTGATCTGAGTGTGCAACAACACATTATCCTTCCTCAAGTAACTCAGCTACCAAAGGCTACAGATGTGTTTGTCTTCGGCAAAAAGCTCAGCTTTTGCAAGCCTTTGGGCTAACAGCCATGACCATGCAGTTCTTCCACATGAAGCATGCTGATGGCATCTACTAGAGGTTGTGCAGCTGACAGGAAAAAGATGCAATGGTTCATTAGTTTTTTCATTCTGTTTAATTCAGACTTTTTCAAAAGGAATGGCACTGAAAGCTTTGTCATACTGAAGGTGCATAATAATTGCATCAAAATTGCCCATCTGCGGCTAAAGCAAGATAATTGCCTAGGCGTGTTCACATTTGCAGAAGAGATTTTGAATAATAAATGTTTATAAAGCCCTTCTGTCATCATGTTATCCAATCCTCACCCGTGAGCCAAACTCTCAGTTCATTTACACTCTTTTCAAACCAAAAATATCTCACATTGGCACAGCTCTGGGGTGGGTGAAGATGAGAATCTGGACTAGTGTAAGTTACCTGAAACCGGCTTCCAGCTCCCCAACAACCTTTAGGAGCCAAATGGAAAGAGAGTAATTAGCAAACCGTGCTGATTCCTTGCTAGTGTTATTTTCTATATCTTTAATGATTAATTTGACTAATTACTAAGATTTAGGAGTGCCAGTGCTGATTTTCAGTGATGCTGAATGGCATTCCTTCCTGAGCAGCAAAGCTTGTCAAAGGGTCAGAGTCACAAAAAGGCTAAGACACGTGCCCCGTCCTTCAAACAGCCCTAAATATCTATGTGTGGCTTCCAGCAGACATTTCCTCCTCCTCAGGAGCCTCTCTTCTCTGCCAGAGGTAAGGCGTAAGCAGATCCATCCCCACAAGCACAGACAGGCTGAAGATGCAGTGGCAGCAGCAGGTGAGATGCAAGCCATCTTAATTTGGCTTCTTATGGCTGAGCTAACCTACTCCAGCAGATAAGCCCTTTAGCACACACTCAGCTCACCCAAGCCTTTGAACACAGTCCCCCCATGCTCGACAGAATGCAGACAGCTGAAAGACATGTCCTGGTTTAAGTGCATGCTTACCTGGTCAATCCCTCCTCCACAGGGACTCGGTTTATAGCCGCCTCCGTGTTCTGATGCTCTCCCCTTTCCTGGCAATTAAAGGTGTAAATAGTACTGACCAGACAAGATTTGTTAATGCAGCTTTATTTCTTCTTCGAGAATGAATTAATTGATTTTTCCATTAGACTTGGTACAAATCACGCTGATGTCCCCGTAGTCCTCAGCGTGCCTGAGTGTTCCCGATAGCTGTGTTACAGTCATCACATCTGACGCCTCTCCCCTGCTCACACAGAGCTGTTTATTCCAGCCCACCCCTACACAATGAACAGGAGCGGGTGATTTGCAGTGAGATGGAAAATGTCTCTAGCTGAATGCCAGGTTCACCTGTTTTCTGCCACTGCATGCCACTGGTCTTTCTGCTTGAACAGGAACTGTCATTCCTGCTGTGGGATCCCTTCAACAACATAGCCACCTGCCTCCCCCATGACCAGCTAGCTATGCAGCTCTTTGGCTCATCCATGGTGTTGTAGTGAGAGTTCAGCAGGCTGTACCTCCTGGGTAAGCCCAACACGGGCATGGCAAAGCTGCCCAGCTCTCCAGCACTGGGAAGGTAGCCAGCAGCCCTTAGAAGATAACTAAGCTGGTGTCCCCAGCTACCTGGAGCCCTGTGCATCTCAGAGTGTTCTGCCCACCTGCCTTACTGAGGTGCTTTAGATCCCTTCCCTGCAGTAGCAGGGGCCTGCCAGAGGAGCAGCACCCTCACTGCTAGAGATCCAGCAGAGAGTAGGGTAGCAAAACAGGCATTGCCTCTGCCAGGTTTTAAACAGATAGCTGAAACCACATTGCTGCTTTTGTCACTCTTCCTGGGAAACAATCTGTAAAGAAAGTCAGACTAAAATTAGTAACAATATGAACTACTGTTCAGTACATTTTTCTGTCTCTAAGGGCTTAAGCTTATTGAGTAACCTCCCTTTCTCTCAGTTTTATCACAGCGCATTAAGTTTTGAGAAAGGGCTGAGTTCAAACACTGAAGCTCTTTATCCTAGTTGTGTAGGTGCAGTATTGATACAGCCAAATTTAGCAGATTCCCTAGTGCACATTTACAGTAAAATGAGCCAGATTTTGTGTTAGGTACCTTGGGGGGAGAGGGGGAAGAGAATGACGGATAAGGATATCACAGGGCACTGTGACTCTGAATGACTCCATTGCTGAGATTTAGTGAGGCGTCAGGATATTTTGGGTAGCATTTTTGAGGTTCTGCTGCTGGATTTTCCATTCTTGCTGAAGGCTGTGGTGGAACTGTAAAGATTCAGTTGGAAGGAGTGGTGAACCAGTAGTAAAAGCTGTTGAAAATGTCTCCTTGTGGTGGTGTACATACGTGTGTGCATATATATGTGTGTATACAGGCACCATTTGATGTCAGCTACATCCCTTTATCCTGCAAGAGCAGGGATTTCCCAGAGAGGTAACAGGCTGGTTTACTTTTGACAGTATTCATAGAACATCCTGAAGATCAGGAGCCCTCCTGTAAGCTGCAAACTGTTGAAAGGAAAGTGAAGCCACAGATTTTGTGTGTTTTGTCTAACTCTAGGATCAATGTGGGGTCATGTTCTTGAATGGGGCAGAAAAATTCCCTTGTGCAACAAGTATCTTACCCTGGGGGCCTGGATAGAAAAGCATGGGCTCCAGGATCAGGCCTGAGTTAGTTTGCTGAGGGAGCTGGCACCTGCTTTCTCTCAGCAGGAAGAAGGCTGCTCATTCCCAAGCATCTCTCTGCAAAGTGCTGCCTGGTGCTGCTCCTGAGGTCCCTTCCTCCCTGCCTGCAGACAGAGCCAAAGCCCCAGGAAGAGGACAAGGCATCCCCAGTGCTCACCTGCCTACAAACCTTCCAAAAGGGAAAACTCTCCTTCAGAAAAGTTTTTTGACTCTCTCCTGGACTGAAATCCCACCATGGCTGATGCCCCATGTGAGAGACACTGTACTTAACCTTCCTGCATCTATTTTAAGATCCAAATTGATCACCCATAATTCCTTTTGAAGCCTATGGGTAGTGACAATCTTCAGCCCACTGGAAAAGTCAGTGCATTAGTACCTGAATATGAATTGATGTTTTTAATTTGGTATGATCCTCCTAGGATTTCAATGCGAAGGTGGAGTAATCCAGTCATTTCTTGCAGTTTGTTCATTTGTGCTGTCTGTGGATTATTTATCAAATTCTTTTTGTGTTATCTTGATGAGAAATTTAATCAATCTCACCAACACCAAATAATTTGTGTCTGTTGGTTTACTTTTTAGGATGATTTATGCATACATTAAATGTGATTGCGAGCCATTTCCTAACACATGTAAACCTCAATTGTCAAAGATCTCCGGGGGTGCTCTAAGTTTTAATATCAGCCTCACATAAAACAAAATTACCCCGTTCTGGCAGTGAACATGAGCAAAAATGGGGAGTTACTAATAGTTTATCTGTTATCTCACGAATTATAATTAGTGAATTAGTGAAAACTCTCTTCTAAGAATGTATTGACCATATACCCTAAACTTGGTATATTCATCCTTGTTACATATGGCATTGATAATGAAGAGAAAAAGGCTAAATATATTTTTACTGAACAAGCATAGCAATAAAATAAAATTCATATCAAAGAGCAAGTATTATTAGATAGATTAGTTTTTTATAATGTGTTTCGAAGATATTATTCCATGTTTTCTTTTTGGACAGTTGACATTGTTTGCTTCCATCTCCTATGTAATCTTGAAGCTGCCTGCTCATCCTCTCTCACATGCTGGGATTATTTTGGTTTATGGCTCAGCCCACCTACCAACTATTTCAGCTCCTGAGATGCAGTGAGCTAATCCATCATCTTACATATTCTTCGGATGCCATGAGCAATAAGGAGACTTAGCCTTAATCTTTGATGCCTTATTTTTTCTCCCAGGCTCAGGCCTCTATAGCTTAATTCAAGCCATACCCATTTTTGTTGCTGAAGAGTTCATTCATGTATTTTTGTTCTCTACTTGTTGACTTCTAATTCCCTTCCTCTCCTAGATACATGCTATATTAAATCTCCATTATCTAAGCCCATGTCTGCTTTCCCTAGCTCACACAGTCATGCAAGCATCACTATTGCTTAATATTTGTATGAAATTAGCATCCAGCAAATCCTGATCTGGACCAGCTTGTGCTAGGTGCTTTTTCAGCAGGGAAACCAACACTGCACCTGTGCCACAAGAGTTTGCAAACAAGGTTGAGGCACATACCTGTTCAAACTTGCCATTTTTTCCTTTTTCTGGTGAGGGCTGACTTCTTCAGCTGCTGCTCAGCAACCTGTGAGGGGTTTTGGTCCCACATTACTTGCCAAGGGAAGGTCATGTCCAGAGAAGGGCAACAAGGCCAGGGAAGGGTCTGGAGCACAAGTCTCATAAGGAGCAGCTGAGGGAGCTGGGGTCATTCAGCCTGGAGAAGAAAGGATGTTTGGGGGAGACCTTATCACTCTCTACAAGTACATGAAAGGTTGCAGTGAAGTGATGTCAGTCTCTTCTCCCAGGTAACAAGTGACAGAAGGAAATGAATTGGCCTCAAGTTGTGCCAGAGGAGGTTTAGATCACCTATTAGGAAAAATTTCTTCATGGAAAGCATTGTCAAACATTGGAACAGGCTGCCCAGAGAAGTGATGGAGTCACCATTCCTGGAAATATGAAAAAATACGTGGCTGTGGCACTTGAGGACATGGTTTAGTTGTGAACATGGCAATGGTGCTAAGTTGATAGTTGGACTTGGAAATCTTACAGGCCTTTTTTGACCTTAGTGATTCTGTGATTCTTTGACTCTAAGGCTGGACAGAAGGATGGGGACATTGCGGAGATGCTTTTCTCATCTCTTCATGGATCTCACCATGAACCTTAGTAACACAACATGTGATGCAGTAGCAGGTGAATAGGAAGAGAAATACAAACACCCTTGTGGATGCAAATAACCCCAAGATTTTCAAAAGACCCAGTTCCTCTTCTGCCTGAGATCTGCTTTCTGCCAACATAACGCCTCAATCTTCCTCAGTTCATGTCAGAATATGACATAAGGTGTTCAGATCTTACTAATGACAGTGACAGAGAGGCAGGCAAATGACGAGTTTCACTGCAAAGCTCCCCCAGAAAGCTTGCAACTGAACTCAGCCTGGCTGGGCTGGCTTAACCAAAAGCAGTTTATGAAATAGAAGGCTGAAAGAAATATGAGAAAGATGTAAACATGCTTTTCCAGATAAAGCCAACAAGTTATTTGGTTAAATTAATCTGTGTCTGAACTTAACTGAGGTAAGTGCTTACAGAGTATGTAGGCTGTGATAAATCCCTAGCAGTAATTCTGTTAAATTTTTCAACACCCCCTGCTATGCATGTGTAAGGATTCACAGGCACACTGAAACAGGCCAGCTAACTATGCTTGTCTCCTCTGCTTTTAACCACTCTCAGAACAGCACTGTGCCTCCTCCTCTCATGCTTTCTGCTATAAACACAACCATTTTCCTTTCCCAGGCAATCCACTGTACATGGCTGCAATTGCACTAACCATGACTGCAACCAAAGGGTATCTGATCCAAATTATGTAGCACGTTCTGATGTTGGCCTCTGAGCCACGGATCTGGGAGAGGGCCAGAAAAGCCATTTTACAATTGTAGTCTGTCACAGGCCTTAAAAATTTGTTATTAAAATGAAGACAGAGCATGCACACCCACAGAGCAGGCATTAATCATGGCTAGATAAGGTCCACTTCTCTCCTAGGTGGCAAGCTGCAAGGTTTCAGCAGGAGCTGGCTCCTGCCACAAGGACACCCTGTGCTTCCTTCCCTCATAGTGCTTTTACCCTGTAATAGCAGAGAGCAGATTTTTCACTGCTCTCTGTGCAGCTGCTCTGGAAATAGTGTGATGCTGGAAGGAAGGATCACAAGGTCATTTTCCAAAATGAAGGAAGGAATAAGCATGTCACAGGAGTAGAAGGCGGAAGACAAATGAGCCCGGTAATTTTGTGTCTGGCAAACACTTGGCTCTCCTCACTGCAGCTCAGCTTTCAGAACCAACAAGCAGGAGGGAGGCTCCTTGCACAGCCCTTTCAGTCCTGCTCAGAAAATCACAGTCCCTGTTCTCCCTCTACCCATGAAATCCAAGAAGATGCCATAAACTGCAGCTGTGTGTCACAAAGCTATTTCATTTTAGCCAAAAGTGAATGCTGTAAGAATTGATATGCTGCATGCTTCATTGACACAGATTAGAAGGAGCTTTACTCCTCTAGTCATAAATAGTCAAAGAACAGAAATTACTTTTGTGACTTTAAATCAGGTTGTAGTACATGAGGGTCTTCCCTAATATTCTTATGTTTCATTTTAGAAATCTTCTGTCATAAAAGGATGTTTATCTGTGCTACAGTCAATCCCGTGGTATCTGAGCATCTAAATCTAAGAAAACTCTTTAACAGGCTCTATTCCAGACATTTTATTAGAGCCATTACCAGAGGCACATCAAAATGTAATAGCACAGAAGCAGATAGCAGCCAGAGCATTTCCAGCATGAAATGTATGATCCACTCCAATTAAGGGAAATCCACGTTAAAAGTTGTCATTTCCATTTGACACTTTCAAATGTCACAGTCATATTTCTGAGACAAATCCATATACCATGCTTCTGAGTCACCTCAAGTTTATTGTCAGCAGTCAGTCTCTGCCACTTGAAAGCAAGGGCTCTCTTTGCAAGTCTTCCAGGAGCACTTGCTAGACAGAGTACCTTCACCCTGAATAATCTGTATTCTTCCTCTGTCTGCTCTGCTAATTCCCAGCAGGTAATGATGCTGTTTTCTCTCCAGAGATGTAGTCTTAGTGAATCCAAATCAGCCTGCACCATCACAACATGCAGTATGGATGGTTTCTTGTCACAGGAAGAAGTCCCAAGTTTGTCAGACCAAGCACATGCAGTGCATTCCTAGAGGGTGGCAAAGTCCAAACTGAGCTGTGCAGATAATCAGGAGCTTACAACAGTGATTCATAAAGGCAATAGAGAAGTACTTTGGCTCTGTACTTATACCTGAGTGGTTCAGAGTGCCTTAACTAATGAAATTTTAGTTAATTTTCGCTGCTCCTGAACTGCTGGGAGCTACACTTGTGTTATAGGCTGAGTGAAGGTACATGGCTAATGTATCCAAGGTGGGTTAAGCAGGAGAGCAGGAAGAAAAAGACAGGAAAGTGGCAGCTTGTCCCAGGGGACAGGTTTCTTCACATGTGCCATGTCTCTGGTGCCTCCACCATCAGCAGCTGCCAGAGATAGGACAGGGCTTGGCTGGACCCAGGCTGGTAATTCCTGTGGGGTCCAGATCCATCTCTTCAGAGGCATCTCTGCATGAATGCCTCACTGACACAGATTGGGCAGAGAAGGAAGGGATGGTTTATTCTGTATTAGTCTTTCAGTAATTTTGTTCCCAGAAAGACAAATATGCATTTGGACCAGCAGATGGGTTTTCCAATTAATTAACTCAGGAGTTCTGCATCTTGTGCCGAAAAGTTCCTATGTTATTACCATTACAAATAAGGGCTCCTTTCTGTTTTTCAGCCTTTCAGAAAGTAAATGGGTACATTCAGCAATGACTGGGTTGAAATCCTCATTTATGGATTCACAGCCAAATCAGGATGGTGCTAGCGATTATAGCTAGCGAGGCAGCAGCTCGCTCCTCCTCAGGGCAGTTTGCAAAGTGCTTCTCTGAACAGAACTGTTTTCTTTGCACTGAGGTTCACACAAAGCAGAGCCAAAAGAAACCATTTAGTAGGCAATAAAAATATAAAATAAAAAGAACAAGTACATAAAAAATGTCACTAGGAAGGAGAGCAGTGTGTGCTGTAACAGCCTTATCCAAACCACACTGACATTCCCCCCACACATGCACAGCAATGACAAGATGCAACTGCTTTGTATTTTCCTACTTCTGTGGCACCAGACTCTGGCCAAAGACTTTTGGGGCTTCAACACCTCCTATCATGTAAGAGGAAAACCTTAAGAATATAAAATATTTCATATAAATAATATAACATTTTAAAACATACAGATGAGCACTCTGAAGCATCGTATCTGTGGAAGGCTTCAGATTCAAAACAAATTTCCGCCTGGCCTCTGAAGAACAGCTGTGTATTCCATCCAAACACATAAATAATAATGGTTAGCATCCTGTTCAGAGGGACTCTCATGTCTTCCAGCAATTTTTAGTCACAGGCACCATTTAACTCCACCATCTCAAATTCAAGTCTGTTTTTTAAATATGGCAAGTCTGAAACTCCCTTAAGTATGCCCTGCCACGGTTCTCATTTCTGGTCTTTCCAGGGACTTCAAATAGATCTCATTTTCTTGCAACCTCTAAGCACTGTAATCACCTCAGTGCCATAATCCTTTTGCTTACTTGTAGAATGAATTAACTTCTATCTGATCTCTCTCTTTTCTTATATTTCTTCTCTGTTCTTTTTAATATCACACCTGCTTTACTCCATTCTGAATAAAGCAACTGAAGGCTAATAATCCCATTAGGCATTTACATTACTATTTTCTGTCTAAGGAGGATGTTGGCTGAAAAGTCCAGAGCGGGACATTGACAGCAGCTGGAAGAAAAGTCAGTGCCAAAGGTGGCTGCTCTAATAGTCAACAGTGGAGGCACAAGGGTGACCCACACATGTGCCACTCCACACTTCCAGTAGGAACCAGAGAGGTAAATAAAGGTACACCATTCAGGAATTCAAATGAGCATGAGACTTAATAGCCATGGCTGCTGACATCTGCTTTAGAACTGATCCGACCAGTTCAACAATACGCTTAACAGGGGCATTGCAGCTCTTTGAATCTGTGGTATGTGTTTACTGTTTCTCCTCTTTCTGGACCCCAAGTTCACACCAGCATCATCAGGCAAGGCTCTGATGGAGTTTGTCATTCCTAACACTGCTGGAGGACATCTGTCACTGTCTATAGATTGCTTCCTAGTTCTCCTGTGTCAGTGGCCACATGCCGGGGAAGATGCAGATGGGCATGTGGCTGCTAAGGCAAACCTCGGCAGATACCTTTTCTACCCTGTGCTTTCCCAGCCCACAGGTAGCCCTTTCTGCCATGCAAATGACCCATCTCTCAAGGAGAGAACTGGTTGTAGTTTCTTTGGAATTGGAGGCTACTGGCTTGAGCGGAGGGGGAAAGGCAAGGGTTACCTACTTCCACAATTCTGAAATGTCAAGGGCTTTTCACCTGGGGTGTCCAAGGAGCTGCAAGGAGCTGATGGAAGGAGCTGGAAATTTTCTGAGCTGCAAAAGTAGGCACAAATCATGTTCCTAGAAATGTTCTGCAGTAGCTCAGCTTCCTCTCTGGAGGGAGGGTCTATCACAAAACTCAGTATCCTGCTCACTTCTTTGGAGTGTATAAAGGAGAAAAGCTCATAGCTTGCAGATTTATGGGTCACGAAACTGAGATTCAGCTTCTGAACCAGGTAAGAATGAGTGGCCCATCAATCCATAAGCATAAAAAGAGCTTGAAAGAGCTATGAAGATGTCAACCCCCTCAGAGTGCAAGAAAGACAACTGTGTCTTGTATTTATCCTGCAGATCTGCCTCTTATGCTCAGAAAGAAAATAAAGTTGATGCTCTGTACACTTGTGTCTTGAGAATAGTCTTCAGAGAGGATTTTGCTTTTATATAGGATTCTCATACAATACTACATGTAATTTTACAGATTCATTTATAATTCTGAAAAGTAGGGAGGAGAAAATTCCTTGGAGACAAGGCTTCTGAACTGGCATGTGCACGATCAGGTTTATTATTTCTTTTTTAATATTTCCTCTGCAGGCCTTATTTATAAAGATAACTATAAGCTATATTGTAAGGCTATGGAGGGCAAAATTCCCCTCTCCCTTCAAGAATGTACTTTCTTGGCTGTGAAGCTTGGGTCAGCAGTGCCTTTTATGCAGTCACATAGAAGAGTTGTTAAGGGATAATATAAAGGGTCATTATTAGACTTTCTAGGCTTTCTAGGATGCATTCTGAAATTTTAAAGGAAATCTTGTTCTGAGTGGATGACAGATGAAATCCAAGAGCATAGAAAGGTGAGAAATGAAAATAAAACCACCTTTCAAGTACAATACAATCTGGCCTATTTTTTGTTATTATTTTCAGCTGACTCCCTTCACTTTCATTATTTTCCACTATAGACTTAGATTATATTCATTCAGAATTCAAAAGATAAATTTCACTTAAATTATTCAAATAAAAAATTTTAAAACTTATTTCAGAATTTTTGTAAGGTTTTTTGTTAACCTGTACCCTTCTTCAGAAGCTTCTGATTGAGAGAATGGGCATTTTGTTTCACTGCAAATTTAATGAAAATAAACATGTACAACTTTTCAACAAACATTTGTAGAACAATATTGTAGAGGAGATGTTACCCTCAAAAATCCAAACCACACAAGTTTCTGCAGCTCTTCACTGGAGTTACAGCTGCCTAATCCTTCAAGAGTACATTCTCTTGGTGCTCCAGCTACCATGGCTCCATGTCTGTGCTATCTGATCCTCTAAAAATACAGTAGATGTCAGTATTTTTTAATTTGCTTGTTTACTGTTCAAATAACAATTTGCTTATATGGGGAGTGGAAAATTTCATGCTTCCCTTGGACAGCAGGAAATTGATTTCAAGCCATTCTCAGTTACTGTATGCCACTTGAGAGACCTCAATGTTCCAGGAGCAGAGATGAAAGCCATTGAATTTCTGTTACATATTTCTCTGGTTTTGCCACTTATACTAAGGTGTTACACAAATGTAATGCAACTAGCAACATCAATGTTTTTGAAGGATTAGACTGTTGGGAGAAAGGTCAAAACAAGTAAAGCTGCTTAGAAATCTCAATCTCAGAAGCAATGGACGTCGTATTTTCTAACATTTGGTGCCCTTTTGGCACCAAACTCATCAGCTGTACTCGTTCACCTCATGTGACTGCCGAATTTCTCAATCTTTCAGAGACTGCTTTTCAAAGATTGCTGTTTTCTGAAAGGTGCGGTTCAGTCAGACTCTGGGATGAGGGTAGATGTCATCACAGAGTCTTGAGACCTCCTCACTCCACTTCCATGGTCTCCTGCTTGCTCTACTGCTGTGTGCAGGATTGGGCTGACTTTGTTGAAGAACAGAAAGTAAGGGAGTACAGGGCAGAGAGTGCTCTGGTTTTGTGTCAAATGGACATCAGCAGTACTAAGAGTGCCTAAAAAGGCAAACAAACTTCAAACAGAAAAGTTTCACCTGTTCTTGAGAGGAGCTACTCTAAAAATTACCACAAATACAAGTATTTAAAAAAGATTATTTCCTTTCTATATCCCGCTTACTTAATGCATCTAGGGGCAATTTGTGCATAGTAAATGTCATCTTCTCTGTTATGTCAGCAAACTCTCAGCTTTCTTTTTTGTATAACTTTCTTCCTTTTCATAGACTGGCTGCCAAGTTAATGGTGTGTCTTTTGGTATCTCCTGACTCATCAGGAGATACCAAAAGACACTGATTGTGCCTTCCTGTTCCCAGCTATTCCCAGTACCCTGTCATGGCACTGAACAATTAGTACTTAGGCTATGAGGTTGATTAGTTTATGCCCTTGGCCCAAGGCGGGCAATGCCAGCAGCAAGGGCTAACAGGAGATTTGTCCAGCTGGAGCCATATCTCCACACAGTCTCTCTGACAATCCACAGGCATAAAGGTGCAAATTAAATACGCGTCTGAGAGTATATATATGTGTTTCAGTAACAGCTGTGTCAGGGTGTTTGCATAGCCAATTTTATCACTGAGATATTTCTCTCCTCATTTTGCCTCTTGTCTTTTTCCTTCTCCCAAGACACAGCAGCACTGCTGCCCCTCCTATCGGCCCCATACTTCTCTATCAGCAGAGCACAGAAGCCAAGACAGCAACTACTAGAAAGGATTTTATTCTTGCATACTTTTTTGGTCTGTCTATGCCAACCACTACAAAAATCCCATTTACAGGAGGCCAGCTGGCCAGTTTCTCCTAAAAGCTTCATTCTGACTATTCCAAAAATTACTAAGTGGTTCAGGTCACAGCTGAGGAGGACAAGCTGGATATAAATCACATCAGGGCACGCTTAAGATATCCACAAGCAATTGCTGCACAGTTTCAGAGTCTGCAGGCCTTTCACACCCAGAACATCCACTGACGTCAATGGAAATTTCGGATGATGATGGAGAGCAGTGGTGATGTTGACTCCGGCAGTCGAAGCCTTGAGAGTCTAATGTTTAGGTTTTCTGTGCCTCAGTTTGTGTATGCTGTCCCTCACCACACGCCGAACGCCGCACAAATGCTTGACTGCATTTACCTCAACACAGCCCTGGGAAATAACAGCGAGCCTGTACCTTCATACCCCACTGCCAAGGGGGAACAGGCTGGCTGGGGGACTTGTCCAAGCTCACACTGAAAATTTGTGATAAACCGTCACTATGGACCTCAAATTCAGCCTCCTGGTGCCCTTTCCAAGTGCTTTCCCTGGAAAGCTTTCCATACTTTTCATCTTTTCAGTAAATGAAGCACTGAAGCATTGCATAAAGTGCCTCTCCAAACTCCTGGGACCTGCCGGGAATTGCCTAATCCACTTGGGTTAGGTTAAAAATAACGTGGGTTTGTGGTTCAGGTTTTCCTCCAAAAACCAATTTGATAAACTAACCTTTTGAAGGCCAACATTAGCAAACCCATTCATACTGGGCCATGCAGGACACAGTTTAGTTGTGACTTTGGTGCCAGTGCATGTCCCAAGCCACCCAAAACACAGCCTCTGCTCCTTAGTGTAACACCCACCTGCAATGAAAAAGGCCCTGAAGCAGATCTTCTGACAGCGGGGATGCCCTTCCAGTGTCCCGCCAGCTGGGCCCAGGTGGCTGAGGAGGCTGGCGATGCTGAGGAGCCTTGGTGCTGTGCTGCTCCCTGTCTGGGAGAGGCTGCACCTGCAGAGGTGAGAAGCCTTCCCTCCAGGCAGGCAGAGCCCCAAGCGTTTTTCTAATTGCAGCTGCAGAGGATAAAAGTGAGGAGCAAGAGCCTTTAAGGGAATAGTCCCTCTGGAGACCCAGCAGCCTCAGGCCACTTCCATGTGACTGCTGCAGCGGGAGATCCTCAGGAAGGTCTGAATTCATCAGTACTAAGTTGCTGCAAGCAGTCAGCATCCTGTTTTTGAGGATGGCAGCAGTCATTAGGTGCATGGTAAAAGCAGGAATATTCCTGCTGGGCTTAGGCCTTAAGGACACCTGCTCAGCAGCCAATTTCCTGGGATGAAAGTACTGCCTGCAATACCTGGCTGTGCCAGCGTACTCCTTGAATTGGGCATTCCCTGTCCTTGTTGCTCCTTGATGAACCCAGGAGGAGGAGGAGGTGGAGTCTTTAACTATCGGTGCAGTCTTTAACTAGCAGTGCAGTCTTTAACTAGCAGTGGTCATCTTCTAATTTTATGGCCAGCCATAGTCACTGCACAAATTGGATTTAAAGAATCAATGTGATGTTTGCTTTGGGCAAGAAGGCTGTTTTAAGGGAATTGCAGAGCCCTGTTACGAATTCCCTATTTCATTCTTGGGCTTTTTTGAACTCTTGAGTAAATGCTGTCTGATGATGCAGTGCTGCTCATTTTCTCAGCTTGCTCCGTAGCTCCCTAAGGACGGTCATTAGCTTCCATACAGATCATTAACTGCTCCTCACACCCTGCCACGGCTGCCTGTGCCTGGCTGTACGTGGTGCTGTTGGAGCTGACAGTCCTTTGCCTGGACTCCATTTGGGCATGGTGGTGAGTCCTGGCATATTCTTCCTTACATCCCACTGTGCCCATGGGTCAGTTCCCTCCAGCTCATCTTCCAGCCCTATCTCAAACACCAGCAGGAAAGAACTGTCCCTCTGCTTGCACTGTGGGAATGCCAGTAACCCCCAGGAACCTTTGAAGCTTTCATTTCCCTCCTGCCCCTTTCAGCTTCAGGCACTGCTGCTGTGAAGGGGAATGTCCAATGTGAATTCCTCCCGGCCACTGCTCTGGTGGGCTCTAACAAAGATTTGAGGCCAATCCCGAGCACTACACCAGATCAAGTCAAGGGTTGCCTTCCTTCTGGGCTCTGAAAAAAGGTGCTCCACAAAGCAATCTTTGTGTGTAACTAAAAAGTTCATTTCTATGTTCAAGTGTGATGCCTGCCTGGTCTGTGGGTGTTTGGAGCTCGCACATAGCAACAGTCTTGCATTTTATTTGTATAATGCTGGTTGTCTGGAAGAGCATAAAGTACCTCAGGCTCTGGGTACCTCTGGGGTGTAAAGGCAGAAAGTGTTGGATAATTCATGATAATTTCAGCTGCCTGACTGCTGGAGGTATCTTGACACATTAAAAGCTTCTTCTTGCCAGGAATGCTTGCTGCATTTTTTGAAATGTGGTTTGGTCTTGTCCTTTTAAACTTTTTTTATTTAAATGTTAGTTTAAACAGTCTCTCATTAAGGTTTCTGAGTCTGTTCTAAAATTTGTCTTGAAAATGTGTATTCAGGTGGTTTGTAAGATTTGTATTATTTGCTTCTTTTGGAGCCATTCTGGTGTATTATGTAAATCCATAGCTAAGCATTTCCTGGGACCATTTATTGTGCAAATGTCTAGTATGGCACGTGCGCAGTGCTGAGCAAAACCAATTGCTTCTGTCTCTCTAGTTCAGAGAAGGTCAGTCTGTGGATTTTTTATTTCATTTACTTTTTGTTTCATTTAAGAGAAGACAATTTTCTCATTCCATTGCCTATCAGAATGTATTTTCTGCAAATGAGCTGGAAACTCTCAGAACAGATAAAAGTTTAAAGGCAGAACACCAGCCCCAAACTAAGTGTAGAAATAAGTAATCAATTCAGTCGCAGCCGCAGACATTTAAAAGTGGGAGCTGGGTGCTTGCTTGGCTTCTGTGGTAATTTCTTGCATTTAATAATGTGCTTACAGAAAAGTATGCATGTGACACATTAAAAAGTCATTAGAGTATTTCAGATAAGCCATCCTTTGCATCTGTCTCCAGAAACCAGCGCTGTCACTTGGGCTGATGTTACCTCCGGGGCTGCAGTGCTGCCATTCCCATTAGGAAAGGTTTGATGAGAGACAGAAAGGCCAGGGTTTGCAGCCCTAGTTCAGTTCCCAGCACAGACAGACTGGACTGAATAAGTACAGACATCTCTGAGGAGCGACAGGTCCTTGGCCACGGCTGCAGCGTTCCTCAGCAGGCACTGCAGGCAGCGGGGCAGGCAAGGCACACCAGCACACCAAGGACAAGTCTGAGACCTCTGCCCCAGGGAAGCTGAGGAGAAGCTTGTGCCCTCCAGCACCTGGAAGCAGTTTTTCTGAGGAAAGCTGCAGGCAGGGATATACTGGTTTTGTTTTAGGAGCCTCAGACCAGCGGGGCAATAAAAGCCATGGCAGGAGTCCTGGGCATCTCTGCAAAGTGCTGAGGCTAGCGGGTTTATTCACAGCATTTTGTGATCTGGGACACACCACAGGAGCCTCCGTGCAACTGTTCTGCTGGCATGTGAACCTGTGGTGACTCAGGAAAAAGGCGCTCAGGGACTGTCTTGATAAGTAACAGGAGCTGGCTATAAAGTAAACATGCAGAAAAAGCAAATCCCCATCTCTCTGAAGGTGCAATCAACAGGCATCCCTCATCCTGCCACTTTAAAGCGCCTAGGGACTTTGCTTCTCAGTGCCCCAGCTTGCAGATCTGTAAAATGGGTTTCATGAGCTCACCCTTTTCTTGCACCACTTTGAAATCCACCCACTTGAGAGGCTGATTTTGGCTACTCTTTGGCTACTCTTTGGGTCGGTGGTGGGGGAAGGAAGCAAAGCTGGAGGCATGATCCTTTTTCTGCAAAACACATCTTTACTTTCCTGGAGACCATTCTTGAAGAACATATTGAGTTAACTTGCATTTTTAATCTTTACAGCAGTCATACTTACCTCCACTTGTGAGCTTAATGCTTGAGAGGTGCTGTGGTCCTAACAGGATGAATTACAAAAAATGTCCTTGTGGGTTTTTTTCACTGGAAGAAATTAAACTTGAGTCTAGTTTCCTTCTCTCCTATTACTGTCAATGCATCCTGTTTGTCTGCTCTGCTTTTGCTTACTACAACTGGCTTGCAAGTCCTCCCAGAAGACATGGCATGACATTTTAGTCCATGTCCTTTTTTCGTACATTGAGCAGAAAATGTAAGACTGTTGCACATCTGCAGATTATTTATCCATGCAGGCCTAATTGGTGCAAGGATTAGCAAAACATGTTTTGCCTGCCAATCTCTAATCAAGAAGACAGATTCACTGGCACAGTGGTGGCTTTGCTGTGCTCCAGGGAGGTGATGCTCACTCTGCTGAAAATCAGAAGCAATTTGGCCAAATTCAATTTGCAGGTACAGACCTTGCAAGGTCAAAGAAGCACGGTCTACAAAGAAATAATATTACCCTCTAAGAGCAACAGCAGATCCAAATCTGGTTTGGAGGAAGAGGCTCCAGTATGAGCACTGAGACAATGAAAAAATTCTAGCAAATGTTAACAGTCTGGAAAGGAGAAATAACTGGCTTGTGCAAAGTATTCCCTTAGGATGTCTATTACTCCCAGAAATTTTCTACTTTACTGCAAATTTCCTAAAGATGTAATGGCAGTTTCAGTGGCTTACAAACCTTTTTACATAGATTTTTTCTGCAGAGAGTATCAAGAGACCAAACCCTTGGCTGGGGTAACACACTGTGTGTACTTTTTCTGGTTCTTGTCTACCTTTCCACTTCATAGATGGGATTTTCTTTTTTCAAAATAGGAAAAAAAAATTCATTCCAGTGTTGGCAAGATTTTATAAGAAGTGGGGAAACATCACCACTGCCTAGCAATGGTTAAAGACAAAACAGGCAGTGGAAGGTGAAAAGTGTTAAATATATAATTGTGAACTCAGTAGGGAAAATGTGGAGCTTTACTGTCATATTTCATTTGCAAGTTTTATTTGACTGCAACACCTGCTTTAAATATAATTAACTCTTACTTAGCATAGAATTTTGGCACTGATGACTTCTGATTTACTTCACTGGGGATGCTTGGTTCCAGTGACAGTTATTTTGCTAGTATTGTGCTGGAGACTTGCCTAATTGAGTAGAGCTAATTTGCCATTTGCTGGGTTAATGAAGATACACACTTAAAAGAGTTATGAGGAAGAACAAGATCGAGTACATGAAAGCCAAAGAAACCAGCAAACAATTTAGAGCTAAGACACCCACAAAAGGTTACTGTTTCTTAGGCTTTTCTGTAGTATCTTTTACCCCATAGCAGTCTTCAGGTTGTCTGAACATGGACATGGCACTTCTAGGTGGAAGCAAACTTTTCTGTATTGCTGCTGTGGCAATTAAGGCAGTTTGTTTCCCTTCCAGTCTCCTTCTTCTGACGTTTCCATTCCAATCTTACACAGACCTTGGCTGTTGCCTTTGTTAATGTCTTGCATTTATATTTTAAACCAATTGCTGTGATTACAATGGAGCACCAGCTCATGATGGCAGAATTGAGGAAAATAATGCAGGAAGATAGTTTATCTCAAAAATACAGCATTACACCCTGCAATGCCACAGCTCCTTGCTGTGTGCTGCCACCTTATCTGCACACAGCTTGGCACTTGCAGGATTTTACTCCTCACATAGAGGATCACAGAGATTAAGGGGGAGGTCATCTCAGCAGAGGGGCTCTGCAAGGCAGCTTCTCTGCCAAAGATGAGCCATGCTCAGCATGACCTGGGGATTCACAGGGCCAGGGCACACCTGAGTTTTGCATCAGCTTTTCCCTATAGCCTTTCTGGCTGTTGTCCACACCCAAAGTCCAGCTGTTCCATGGGCAAAGCAGGGTGTTCCCAGCAAGCAAAACTGTATTGTCAAGAGAGCACCAAAGCAACTTTTAGGTTGAAGGTCAGGTGAGAGCAGCAGGTGCAGGATTTCTGGTAATGTGACCAGGAGTAGGTTCGGTACGTCTGAGATGACAATTTCTCTTTTAATACAGTGTGGGGGTTAACACAGTGGATGTGCCCATGTCTGTGCTGGGCCCAGAAATTAGTGGACAGCAGGAACAGCTGTGCTCAAATGTTCTGTCAAAATATTTAAGCTGAAGGTTGTTTTTTCTGGAGTCATCCCTGACTGTTTTGAGCTTACGGTGTAGGTAATACCACAGTCCTGCCTTGCTCCCCATAACTGTTTATCTACTGTTACTCACTGAAAACTCTCTTCATCAAAAGCTTCCTGGTATGGCTTCACAAGCTGTGCTATGGCACCAAGGAAAAATCAGTTTTCCCAGTAAGCAGTGGCAAACCTGGGGAGCCAGTTAACTGCGAGAGGTTTATCGTGTAGCACATAGTCATTCTGGTGCACAAAATATGCCCCATTCTCCCAGATGCTCCTCATACTTTACTGAAGATGCCAAGTCCAAGGCAGCCATCTAACCCATCTGCAGGAGTGCCCCTGTTTGGAACATACTAATTTTGCTTCACATCAGTTAATTTAAACTGTGCCTCTGTTTTTTGTTTTCAGAGCATGAGGCTGGCTGCCTGTGACACCCTGCCAGTGAAACCCTCCATTGTGTCTTAGGAAGCAGGTTTAAGCCTCTAATGAATTATGGGACTGGCTTTTTCAGTGTGTCTCTGCTTCCTTTTGCACTCCCTGTGTCCCCTGTGGCAAGTGGCTAGTACAGTCAGTGCTGTGCAGGACTGAAGGCCAGACCTGAAGTGGGTATAGTGTTTGTGGAAGGGGAGTCTGGATCACAGCCATGTGGTGAGCACAGGAAGCATCTGTCAGGGTCATGAGCATCCCTGAACAGCCCAGCACAGCTCCAGCAGGTGGGAAGTCAGGCTGTGGTTTTTAATGCAGATGGGCAGCTCTTCTACTGATTCAGAGAGGCAGTTACCAGGTTTGGCAGGGAATAGGCTGTTGCCACCAGACAATTTTGCAGAGGACAAGGGACACTGAGCAACACAATGCAGAACCAGCAGCTCAAATGAAAGTGTCCATGTACAGCAGCCAAAGTACAGGGTCATTCTCGGATCCCGGGCTGGTAGCCATCCGAGAATTGCGGGTAAAGTCCTTTTCTCCAAGCCCCGTGCCAGAAGAAAGAATCAGGACGCGTCGATTCTTTTATCAGAGTTGTTTATTCCATCGTGTTCTTAAATATTTTTCCTTCAGCCGGCGTAGATGTCACCTACACCGCGGCCGAAGGCTATCTGCCCCGCTCCTGGGCGGTCCTAATCTTTTATACTAATTATTACGTCCCCACTGTTTTCATTACTATACTAATATCTACTGCTTTTATTAAACTGTGCACTTTTACACTAAACCAATAAGAAAATGCCACCACCTCACCCAAAGATGGAGGACAAGAAGAAGAAGGAGAAAGACAAGGGACACACCCAAATCCCTCCATCTTGTCTCCTTGAGTCCCCTTTGTGAACCCCCAAAATCCATATTAATACACAAAAATAAGTTATTTAATATCCTAACTGCACACCTGTGACTTGTAATTCTTCATATAATGTTGGCAATCACTCCCAGGGGCTAAAATCAAAGGCACTGGTGTTTTTATCGCTGTTCCAGGGTCTCTGGACCCCCTCCTGGGGTCTCGGACCACCCAGGACATCCAAAGGGATGTCTTGGGTTCCGACAGGTCATCACATCCAGAGATGGGTAAGTTCTGCATAGCTATGATTTGATATAAGGGACTGGCAGGCAACAAAACCCAATAAACACAAAAAAAGTGTTTCTTGTACCTGCTGTAGCAGAGGGGCTGTAGGCTGATGTAGATTTGTGGATGCAAAGAGCTGATGAAGCTCAAAGAATGGATGGGGGCATTTTAAGTATTCATCTGGTACAGCCCTGTTTTCTGGGAAAGTGGATCAAAACAATGCTTTCATCAGTGTCCAAATAATGATCTTTACATGCTCAGTCTCAGGAAACAAACAGCTTAAAACTCATGACAGCAGTGAAAACCTATTCGTCCATCATTGTCAGCAGGAAATTTAATTCTGCTTGGGTTTTGTCAAAACACCCCAATAAAGTACTTCAGGAGAGTTTGCAGGTTGGGAAGTGAGCAACAGCAGTGCAGGCCAGGGCCCTGTGCTGGCTGCCCCCCACACACCTTGCAGGCTGCTGGTCACAGCCCCAGCCCCGCAGGCTGATTCATTCCTTCTTTGTGTTACTGAATTTCCATGCAGCTGGCAGCTTCCAGCTCTGCTGCCAGGCAGGCACAGGCTGCAGGCAGGCTTCCCTCCAACCCTGCAACCCCATGCCAGTCCTGCTAGCAGGGCCAATCTGCACCCCATCACCTCCTGTGTCCTGCTGCCCACTGCTGCATTCGGGACACAAACAAACTGCTGGTGCTTCTGCACTTTGTGCCAGGGCTGAACCTGTTCAGCCTGCCTCCTGCTCAGGGATTCACAGCGTCCCCAGCCTGGACTGCACACATGAGCTCCTGACTCCCCACTGCTGCTCCAGCTGTTTCAGCATGTCCCCAGGTGCTACCATGCCATGTTCTCACCTCAGGGGGAGCAGGCAGCTGCCCCTGCCTGCCCCTGCCCTGATGCTGCTGGAGATTTGAGCCAGGTCCCACCCCTTGGGTGGAAAAACACCAGACCGGGCTCCTGCAAGGCTTTTCCAAGCCCCACATAGGAGATCAGATGGGCACCAGCTTCCCATGGCTTCAGCAGGAGCAGGGAACAAGGGGCTTTGCTGCCAGCCCTGGGCCCTCAGCATCCTGGTGCCCACAGGGGTGAAGGGAGGAGGATGGCCCCACACAGCTTCAAGATGCTCGTTGTGAAGGGACCGGTGGAAAGAGTGAGATTTCACCTCCTGTTGTCACTTCTCCCTTTGCTCTTTCTTTGCAGTCCCCTCCCATGTTTGCAGCCCCTGCCTGTGTGTACCCTGTGCAGGTGCTGGCTGTTGCAGCAGAAGCTGAAACTTGGTTTTTTCCTCCTCTTTAAGATGTGTGCCTCTCTTTCCCCAAAGGAAAAGAAGAGGAGCAAAAAAAGCCATATATTTGCTGCAGACTGTGACTGGCTTATGTAATAACACTGCCTTTCTTTCCTTGTTTTAGGGAGTGCTGCCGATTTTTTGGAGACAATGGCTTGACTTTGAAGGTGTTTTTTACCAAGGCAGCACCCTTTGGTGTTCTTTGGACACTCACAAACTACCTTTACTTACATGCAATAAAGAAAATAAACACTACGGATGTCTCCGTGTTGTTCTGCTGCAACAAAGCTTTTGTGTTCTTGCTTTCATGGATCGTTCTGAGGGACAGGTTCATGGGAGTGAGGGTAAGTGACTCCTTATCTCTGTCTCCCCTCTTCCCCCTCACCCTTGTGTCTTTCCTTTACCCCTTGCCTCCTGCCAGCTGAGTCTAGCAGCACCCATGCAGACAGCTGCATGGGCACAGAAGTCCTTGCGGAGCAGGGATGCATCCTTGCCTGCAGCCTTCCCAGGTGCCTCTGAGTTCCTGGCTCCCCCAGCCCAATGCCTTCGTGCAAATTCCTTCAGGAAAGAGATAGCTTGCTCCCGAGTGTGTCACAAAGGGTATGTGCTATCTCTGTGCTGCTGTGGATGTGTGTCAGCCCTTGCCAATGCCTTCCAAGTGAATATTCCCAGGCTGCCACCAGACCTGGTTGTTTCTAACTGCGCATTCTCGCAAGCCCTGGCTACACATAATGCAATTCTGGTCCCATCCTGGGAATTTGACAGGGCCCTCACCTTTCTACGTGTGTCAGCAGGCTTGCAGGGTGGGACAGTTGTCTTTTGCATCCGTGTCAGGTAGCAGCAGCTGCGGACAGAAGAGGAGAGCTGGGCTGCCCTCGCCCACCTGTGGCCAAAACGTGTGTCTGCATGTGTCACTGATGGAAGATTGGTGTCCACAGGCGTTTGGATTTGGCCAGCAGCTCTAGGCTACTCTTGTGGTGGCACCCCAAATATTTGCTTACACCTTTAGTTCTGCACCCCACGCAAATGCCTCTGCAGCAGCAGCAGCAACAGAGCCATGTGCGGAGGCTTTATCAGAAAACCCCTCAGCTTCCTGCTGACTCTGCTTCCACTCTAGCAGCCCTCAGCACACCATGTCCTTTGGCAGCAGAGTGGGTGGGTGGGTAACCCACCACCCTGGGGCTAAGCAGCTCCTGCCAGGGCCAGGAGCAACTGCAAGGAACAGGCACCAGTGGGTCCCTCCTTCCTTGCTTCACCAATTAAATATTAATTCATAATCAAGATCAACAGCAATAACTGGAAGTATTCCTGTCTCCTGCCCACTACTTGAGGAGCTCCCTGCTCACCTACCCAGGCTGGTAGTGCTAAGAAGAAGAGGTTGTTGCATGGAGCAGCTGAGAGTTAACTTTTCAGGAAGTATTCCGCTCTGGCAGGAGAATTTGGCAGGAGACTTTGGCCAGCCTTTCAGTGGTGGCAGCCAAGAGGGTGCTCAGGGGATGGTTGCAAAATGTACCTGCCAAAAGCTCAGCATGGCCAGCTGGTGTCTGCCCACCCCTCTGCCCAAGTAGCCCTACCCTGAAAACAAATTAACTGTGATTTTTGAGTGCAGAAGCAAGGGTATCCTGAAATGATCCTGGAGCTAGGGAAGTCTCATTGTTATCAAAGCTGGATGTGCTGGCCGTTTTGATAAATGAAAATAAAAAAAGGTATTTTTGTGTCTTCATCTCTCTTGTGGCACTGTCAGCTGCAGCACTGGTGGGACACCAGGAGAGATGGCATACGGAGGGGTGACCTGTTCAGTCTGCACCTGCAGCTTGCTCCTCAGTCTGAACGTGCCATCTCTCACTGTGGGATACGGCTGTGGTGTGGAGGGAAAGAAGCCAACCTGTGTGTGCAGGGATACCCATGTGGGCACATACATTCTGGAGCAGAGGTGCTTCTTGGGCTCTCCTGAGTGCATGGCCATGATGGAAGAGCAAGGATGGTCAGGGACTTTCCAGCAGCTTCTTGGGCAGGTTGTCTTGTGCCATGGCAGGGGACATGCACTGGGGGATGAATCCTGTTCTGTATGCCTCTCTTCTCAAAGGGGAGAAGGAGTGGAAGGAGCAGAGAAGCAGACCCAAGTGCTGGTCCCAGCCATGTCCAGATGTCTTTTGTTTCCTATCTGCCCTACTTTGAGAAAGCAGCAATGAAGCAGAGAAGCAGAACAGGGGTCAGGGCAGTGGTGGCTGTGTGATACTCCTGGCATGTGTTCCAGCGCCTCTTTGTGGAACCTGGCACTGGTGAGATTGTGGCAGGGCCTTCCTGAGAAGGAACAAGCTGTCTCCTGAATCCAAGAAGGAACACAGCTCTCTCCTTCCCAGGAGACCCAGGGACCTGGGTACGGGGAGAAGGGGTTTGCAGACAGACTGGGCTATTTGCTCTTAAGCAGTTGTGGCATCCTGACCTGTGGCAATATGAGAGTGAGGAGGCACTTGTCCTTAGGGATTGGAAGGGCACATGGCTGCACAGCAGCTCTACCACCCAGCTTTGTGTGGCATAGTGGGAGTGCCGGGGCACTTCTTTCTACAGAGGGACACTGCATGGAGTCTTTGGAGAGAATCACTTTTTCCCCTCTTTCCTCTTTTTTCTGTACAGCCCATGTGGAAAGCAACAAGCAGAAAGTCACTGCTGGGGGATAGCCTCAGGATGACTCCAACACACTGCCTTCTTCCTGGAACCAGGAGGAAAGACAGCTCCTAGGGCTTCCCTGGGAGTGACCTGGGGGCTGCAGCCACCACACAGCCTGGCCCCAAAGCACATGGTCCCTTGGGGCCACCCTGTGTCAGAGCTGCTGACCCTCTTAAAAGCACCCTTTGAGAGGGTATGTGGCAGACAAGGCTGCAAGAGAGTGCCTTCCCACACTCCTGCTCCATCCCCACACCAGTGCAGCGGGATGGACAGTGTCACAGCAAAGCTCTGGCTGCACGTTTGGATGTCCCTGTTCATGCCTACTGACAGAGGCAAGGTGAGAAAGGCAGCAGCTCAGTGGGCTTAAAGCAAGTACAACTATCCTATTTGGCCCTCACAAGTGCAACTACTAACTCTGTAAGCACATAAATCACAATTGAGCTGGAATTTAAATGTAAGGGCCAGCTACAAGTTCCCATCCTTGCCATTCAGGTACTTTTAAGTGTCCTCATCTCCTGTAATGAATTTGAGCTTTTCCCCCTTGCCCTTCACTGTGCCCAGAGAACAACTGACTGGGCTGTGAGCAGTCAAAGACACACACATAATGAAGCTGTGAGTGCCTGCAAACCCTGCAGTGCTGTGACATCTGTGGGCACTGTGGTGTATGAGCAGCCTGTCACCACCACTAACAACATGCTTGATAGAAAGGCTGAAAGGCTTTCAGAGACGGTGTATGTGACACCCCTGGCAGGTCAACAGGAGACTGCAAAGTGAGGCCAAGACTCATCTGATACTTGTGACATGCTTGATGGAATAAGTAAGGACCTCTGCCCCAGCAGAACTGTTTGCAGACTGCATTTATTTGCTTTGATCTTTGACTTTGGTGTTTGCCTCCATGCTACAGTGAATAAAACAGCTCAGCATCCAAGAGAGCCATCACCTGCAAGTGCCTCCTGTGCACATAACATATAGACAAGCACATCTGCCTGTGGAAACACATATCCTATCAAATCTCAAACTGTAGAGACATGGCGTCTTGGAAGGTGCTCTGAAGCTGATCAGCTCCTGATGTTAAAAGCAAAGCTGGAGACTTTTCATTCCGCAGTTCATGCATGCACCCCCCAAGTTTCCAGTGCAGAGGCATTCCAGCTGCCTGTGGGGGTTGAGGCAGGCTTCCTCTGCCCATGCACCTGGAGGTGCCAGCTGGATGCCACGGCCTGGGACGTGGGTGTGGTTCTCCTCAGCCCTCCAGTGAAGGCCAGACAAGCCCCATACCGCTCACAGGAGGACAGCCACACCTGGAGCAGATGCTACAGGAAATGCTGCATCTTCCACTCTTTGTCAACTCATCTGTAGCACAGGTGATGTTGAAGGAAGGTACAGAGTTGCCTTTCAGCTTTCAGCTAAGCCTGAGCCAGGTACCTTGCAGCTCTCCAAAGAGCCATGGTGAGTCAGAGCAAAGGTGCCTCTGCCCCAGAAGCCTGCCTGCGGCCGCTGCCTACAGTGGACACCTAGAAAAATCTAAATAGGAAAAGCCTGTATATATATTTCCTCATGAGACTTTCCAGCCTCCAACAATTTGAGGCTCAAGGACTTCCTGAGATGGAAGTAGTGTTTCTATAGCTAATAGTCATTGATGGAAGTTTTTTCCATGCGTTTATCTTTGTAAACTTTACACATCCACAGGGTGCAACAGCAAAGTTTTCCTTTACTTAATTATGTGTTGGGTGAAGACAAATCTCTTTTTCCTTGTTCTGCACCTGCCTCATGCTAGTCTCATTCAATGACCTTTTTTCTTGTGCCTCTGAACCCACACAGAGGATCTGAATTTTTATCTTACAAGCATCAACACACTGAGAGAACTGCCCCACACTGCTGTAGAGCCATGCAGGAGGGGTTCTCTCCTTGCCTTGAAAAGAAGCCTGTACTGGACCATAGGGCCCAGTTACACCACCACAAAACTTCACTTTAGAAATTCTGTTCCACAGCTGTGCATGGAGAGACCAGATGCCAACAGAGCTGCAAGCCAAGAAGCTGTATCTCAGCCTCTCCAAATCTGAAGCATGTGTACCCAGCCTTTGCAGTTTGTACTGGGCTCCACCCTGATCAAGTCATAAATCAGCATTCTGCCTTGTGCCACCCTTCCATTATACAATTATACCTGTGGAGAAATTGATAAGGTTTTGTTTGCAAAAACAGTCCATTTTTGTATTAGGGGAAATTGAAGGGGGAACATTTTTGTGTTAGGGGATATTGTGTTGATGTCAGCGTGTGGGAAGGATCTGTTGGATGATTGTCTGGTTTATGGGTGTACCCTGGCACTAGCCCCAGCTCAGCCCAGGGAAGAGCTGCTGCTGTTGGGGTTAGGACCTGCAGCTGGTAAAGAGACTAGCTCACCACACCTTGCTGATCAGGCAGCAGCAGAGCTTGGCACACAGACTTTCCCCCTGCATCTTCACAGTAGCCCCAGTATCTCTGGTGGGAAGGAGGAAAGATGAGAGAAGGCTCAGGGATGTGTACGCAGCTGCAGCCTGTGGATGGGGCTTAAAACCCCAGTCTGGTCCTGGGAGAGAGGACAGTTGGCTGGCACTTAGTCATCTGTGGATCAAAATAAATTAATATCCCAGTCATCTTGGAGGCATCACCATGGCTGTGCAGCCAAAAGGCCTGTGGTGTTGCCAGGGTGTGCACCGCCCTGCAGAGCCAGGAAGCATGAGCATACAGAAAGCCCTACTCACCCCAGAATTAACACTCCAAGAGGCTGAAGATATCTGGCAGGACAATCCCAGAGAAGCCAGGGGTTTCTTGCTGACCGTGGTAAATCAGGGCAATGCAACCCCTGCCTTTGTGAATGCTCCCTCTGTTTGGGAGACCCCCCTTAGGCACTGCAGTGTGCGTAGCTGGCTGAAAAATAACTTCCTCCTACTCTCTGAAATGACTCGTCTAGACTGGAAAGTAGTTGCATGAATTTTATTCCCCTGTTTATTTCTATTACCTTTTTCCTCCGAAACTTCCACAGGACTCGAAGCCTTTTCTGCAAGCTCCAGGGAATTATTACTTGTGTATTGTTGTCATGCACAGGCTGCAGGGACCCACTGATGGGGAAGCTCAGTGACAGAGATTAAATCCCCACTTCAGCCCAGCTGGAGGCACTGAGCCCTGCAGTCTGGCCTGTCACACACGCCCGAAGCAGCCACTCCTTTGCAGCTCTGCCCGTAGCTTCCCTGCAGCCAGGGAAACCACGAGGGCAGGCAGCATCTGCTCCCTGGGTATTGGCCCAGGCTTGCTACTATTTTCTACAGAAGCAGATGATGCAGAAGTACTGCGCTGGCATGTAAATCTGCCTGCCTGCTTCTCCATCGTGGGGGTTGTCTAGTAACACTTTCTTGCTTTCTTTCCTTGTCTCCAACCAGATCGTGGCTGCTATATTTGCTATTGCAGGGATAGTTATGATGACGTACGCCGATGGGTTTCACAGCCACTCCGTTATTGGGATAGCCCTGGTGGTGGGCTCTGCCTCAATGTCTGCTCTCTACAAGGTAAGCACCCCAGAAAGATGCCTGCCACCCTCGTCACTCACTTTGGCTGTTCCTGTCTTACTTGCAAACCTCTGTGCAGTTCAGTGCCACGTGCCCTTTGAGAGCTCTGCCATAAACACATTGGCTCTGCAGCACTGCATTCAGGTGTTCACTTGCTTTAATGTTTACTCTCACTTAGGATAAAAACTCTTATTTCCTTGGAATAGTCTTCTCCAGTGCTCCTCCACCAGAGGGAGGATTTACAGATGTCCAACCTTCATGAAAAATGAGGCCACTTTTCCATAGATTCTGGATTCAAGCACTCATTCTGGAAGCACCCTGCAAAAATTTAGCTTCTTTGTTACCTCCCCTTGCCAGCCCTCCTTCAGTTACATATGTAGCCTGTGTTGGGCTTAAAGCATTGCTTATTGTGGGAGCAGTCGCATCCTTAAAATGCAAAGCACATGCCTCTGACTCAAGACCTCATCCTGAGCAGCTGGATAAGCTGCACTACGTGTAAGATGCAGGCTTCTCTGCTGAGCAGAGCCATTTCACTCAGCCTGAGACACTTCTGGGCACTTGCCTCTGTGCTGCTCATACTGCTCAGAGTCGGCAGGGAGGAGTAAGCATTTGTAGTGTGGTTTGCCCACCCTGGCTTGGATGCATAGATTAGGAGGAGGTGTAGACAGCTTCATCTGGTCTAATGAATTGCACTGTACCAGTCATCCAACAGGAATTGGCCAGGAGAGCCCTGCAGCCCTAACACCAGCAGTCCAGGGAAACTTGCCAAGGTGGGAAGCATCTGCCTGTGCCCCTCAGCACAGTGCTGCGATGCCTTCTGCTCACTTTTTCAGATCAGACAGTATCTTACATTAGGAAGGTCATGAAGTTTCATACAGCTCATTCCTCTAACAGAACATTTCCTTGCAGGACCAGGGACACGGTCCACTAAACAAGAGAAAATGAAAGGTTAGAGCCTAGTTGTGTTCCCTTTCCCATGACACTGAAGTGCTCTTTCTGGGAATGGGAGTCTCAGGGCTGCCCGTGCACAGGAGAGCGGTGGTGGCAGTGCCAGCAGGGTGTTACTCTGCAGTGTGCTCTGCATGCCAGGACAGATGAAGCTCTGCAGCTTGTTGTGCAACACATGCTGCTGCCACTGCTGCTGCCACCCTGCTCTTGCTTTTCACAGTCTGGCTCCGTTTCTGTGAGTGCTGCGTGCCAAAGGGGCGGGCAGATCTGCAGGCAGACAGATCTCACCATGTGCAGCAGAGACACTGCGTATCTGGGGTAGGAGGACAGGTCGAGGCAGCCCTGCTGGGGGCAACACAACACGTTGCCCTTAGGTGGCAAATGAGGACAAGTGGCTTTTGGGACATTTTGCTCCAGATTGCAGAGCAGCAACACAGCTGCACGGGCCAGTGGTGGCTGTGGGATGGTGGGAGTGGGCAGAGCCCTGTTAGCTCTGCAGCCCTGCAGACTTGCCTGCTCTGCGTAGGCAAAGGAGAGAACTGACACTGGTGAGGGGGACTGCCAGTGCAGCACAAGCCACTAAGTCAGAGTCCATTGGCTGTCCTGATCTGCAGCCAGCAGCAGACTGTTCCCAGACCATGTTATCCAACAGAATCTCTGCAGATCTGCAGTGAAAACCGATCCAGATTCCAGACAAGACCTGTCCACGGGCAGTCCCCAGCCACAGATGGGCAGCTCACATCCTTCATTTCTATTGTCTTTTTCTCCTTCTCCCACTAACAAACCAAAGCTTTTAAATTCCCCCTGCAGTCTCATTGCCCAGGCTGCATCTGTGCTCTGGGCTGTGGGGCTGCTGCTCTGCTATCTGCCTCCCTGGAGATGAGTTCCCAGGGAGAAGGTGGAAGGACAACCAGTCAGCATGGACTGTGCTTGCCCACCACCACAGCACTGCTCAGGTGGCAGCCAAAGGCCTGGACCAGTGGTGTCTCATGCAGGGAGATTCTTCATCTAGATTGCTTCATCTCCTCCTCCTGTCCTGCTCCACAGTCTTCTTAATGTCAGGTTTTCTGGAGGTGCAGAAAAAAGACTGAAGGGTCTAAGCTAGGGTTGAAGGGTCTAAGTTAGGGGTAGTGACCTTTCCTTTCAGGACATGCACAGACAAAGGTGCTGAATCCCCCTTCTGCTTGGACTCAGCTGGCAGCTGCCCCTGCCTGTGTTCCAGGGGGTGCCGGGAGGGTGAAGGCTGGGCCACACAAGCTGCTCACCACAGTTTCATGAGCAGCCATCCCAAGTGTCTGGCAAGCATCACTGCATAGGAACACCAGATTTCCAGGGATGTGGTACACGAGAGTTAAACCCATGTATTTTCCTCTTTTAGGTTTTATTCAAACTTCTTTTGGGCAGTGCTAAATTTGGAGAAGCTGCCTTATTCCTGTCTGTGTTAGCTGTCTTCAACGTCCTCTTCGTTACCTGTATTCCTGTCATCCTTTATTTTACCAAAGTGGAGTACTGGAGCTCTTTTGACATCATTCCTTGGGGGAACCTCTGCGGATTTTCAATTCTCTTATTGAGTGAGTAGATGGGGGGGCTCTCACGCTGCTCAGGGTGAAGGAGGGTGCCAGAAACTGGCCACTGGTGGAAACTGCAAGCCTCTCCCATACTAGAGCTGTTTTCCCTTCTTCTCAATGTAATTATTAGCTTGAGATACTATGAGAGGGCCCATTCCTAGGGCAATGTAGACCTCACTTCTGGTGTTACTAGCACACCAAAATACTGTGACTCTCTTTAGCA
The DNA here is from genome assembly GCA_910950805.1 of Acrocephalus scirpaceus scirpaceus. Taxonomy (NCBI): domain Eukaryota; kingdom Metazoa; phylum Chordata; class Aves; order Passeriformes; family Sylviidae; genus Acrocephalus; species Acrocephalus scirpaceus. The sequence goes on from OU383775.1 coordinate 44,265,158, forward strand.
GGTGCTGTGCGACTAAACTGTAAAGCTTGTCCTAATTCCCACTCATGAACTCCGTGTGACAGAGACAGGTAACAGTTGCCTGGGCTCTGATGGAAGCAGCCCTGCTGGGAGGGCATTACCTGGGGCTCATAAGCATCCCCACAGCGAGGAGGTTAGGCCAAGCCAGTCAAGGCCAGGCTCCAATGCCTCATGCTGCCTGCAGTAATAGATAATTGCTACTCCTAAAGAGGAGTAATTGCTACTCCTAAAGGGGAGGAAACTTTTGAAAATGCAGTGTTGCACAGTGATGGAAATTTTGATAGGTGCAATCCTCTCTTCTGCTGCCACTGCTGTGCCACCAAAGGAGCCCAGTGGGGAGGGATGCCAATCTAAGTTTTAAAGGTTACCAGAAACATGATGTTGTTCATTGTTAAACTAGATGTGTTGACTTGCTGCCACAGTTGGTCCCTAAACAGGATGATGGAATCTCCTCTCCTAAAACATTATTTTCTACTAGAAATAGCTCTTCTCTACCCCTGTCTTGAGTCCCAGCTCCCTTTACCCTGAACAATCACAACTCCAGGTCACTTATCAGTGGACTCAGTGGCAGGTGTCTGTAAGAAAGTGGTGCAGAACTTGGCAAGCAATCCCTGGCGTGTGCAGATGGTCGAGGCCCCAGCTCCCAACAAACTCAGTATTGGCAAGGCTCTCCTGACTCTGCTGAAGCTGATCACCCTAAAACAAGGGTGAACTTGATCCAAAGCAATTATTAATTTGTCATGAAACACCCCACAAACTGCGTATGGTATTGCAATGGAGTGATATTTTAATCATCCCGTAGTAATGATACTATAATTTCATGGTATGAAATTATATTTAGCAAGTTCCTGCCTGGACGGGAGCTAGATTTACAGCATCTTCCACCTGCAACTGGAGGCAGCTTTTCTACAAAAAAGGACCCAGACAGAAGCTCCTGTTCAGCTGAAATCTCCCAGATGAAGAGTGTTAATTCTTTCATCAGGGCCAAGGGGATCACTGCACTTGACACTGAGAGACAGGCTGTACCCAAAACCCACCCTGATCCTGCCACTGGACTCCAGAGGGATACAGGGTTCCCCAGAAGCAGCAATGTCTCAGGCAGGTGGACACACAGCAGACAGAGCTTTGTCCTCTGGTATCTTCAGGAAAAACAAGAGAAGCTGATGTACCCTTTATCTGAACAACAAAGAAAGTAATAAAGCACAAGTGTTTCAAGTGACATTCCTTCTGCCTAATTTCACTGTACTAAAAGACATTTTTCTTTCCTTCATCAGCATTCAATATTCTACTAAATTTTGGGATTGCTATTACCTACCCCACCTTGATTTCTCTTGGAATTGTACTGAGTGTCCCAGTGAATGCAGGTAAGATTTTCTGTCTTTTGCATCTTAATGAATACATTAAATCTGTGGCCTTTCAAACACACAGCAGGGATAAAAGAAAATAGATTTATTAAACATGTTTTGCACCTTCTCTCGAAGTCTGGTAGAGATAACACTGATTAAAAATTTATTCTATATGCGTTAAATATGTATTGTATAGTATTACATGAATATTCATAATCCCTAAAATTGGTTTTTAAATTACTGTCCGAAGAAGCCTGCATACTGAAAAACAAAGTAGACTTGAAGACATTCATCTCTGGGCTGGAATAAAAGCCCATGGAAAAAGCAGAAATCAGTTTTTAATGATTTCTTCAAGGCAGGCTTAACACTAAATTCAAACAAACAAAATTGCTTACATTTTAGAGCAGATATGTACTAGTAACTCTGCTTGCCTTGGTAAATAACATTGTGCGTGTTTATCAAGAACACTGGACAATTCAATTTTGAACATGGCCAAAATTTACATTATACATTTCTCTGACAGTTTTTCTGAAATTTAGCAAAAGCCAAGAACCTGCAGAGCCTGAGAGGGTTGGCCAGAGGAGTGCAGACACAACCCCAACCTAAAGCAGCTCCTAAAACCCAGCATGCTCAGCTGGTGCCACGGTGCAGGTGGCAGCCCCCAGCTTCATGCTGATTAAGTGCACACAGAGCTGGGCACTGCTCTGGCAGATTTGGCTCCCAAAAGGTGTGATCCCTCCAGAGTATCTGGATGGCTCAGCCCAGGCAGGGTTTCTTACTTCACAGGGCATTCAGGGTGACAAGGAAAATTTGCAATCAGGAGCTGCTGTGCAGGGAAGGGAAATGCCCCTTTCACTGTGTCCCTGCACCTCAGCAGGAGTTCCTGTGCTGTTGGTGGACATACCCTGCTGTGTGTTCAACCAGCAGGAAATAGAGCCCCTGCCATCATTGCCTCCCATGGCCATGTTCTCCTGCCACAGCCAGCCCTCAAAGCTGGAGAGGTGAGGGGGAGGGAAGGGGATTCTATCCTAATGCCTTTTCCCATGTAATAACACCTGTTCACTGTCCCACACAGTTGTTGATCACTACACAAGTGAGATTGTCTTCAACAGTGTCCGAGTAATCGCCATCATCATTATTGGCCTGGGCTTCCTCCTGTTGCTCTTGCCAGAGGAATGGGATGTCTGGGTAATAAAGCTCCTCACACGTCTCAAAGTCCGGAAGAAGGAAGAAATTCCTGAAGGGAATGGAGACATTGCTTCAGGACTGCCTAATAAAAGCCGGAGAACTCGCCCTTCCATGTCATCCTTTGCTCATTAAATGCTCTTTTTACCAAAACTTTGTGGTTAACGTTACATATGATGATGCAAAGGTCTTTTCTTGGGAAGAAGCACACCTGTCCAACACGGTGTACATACCTGTACAGTTTTGATATGATCACCATCTAAAGCATCGAGTCTTGGCATGTCCAATTTGCTTGTACTTTTTTCACATCTGATCTTTCACTTAAGTAGTACACTGAAAAAAACTGCAAACCAAGAACCTCTCTTCTCTTTTTAAATGAATGTAATATATAGTCAAAATATATTTGCATAGGTTATTTTAAAGAATGACTTTCATGAAAAGCAGGGCAGACATTTTGTACATTAGGTACTGAATGATGCATTGCACACTGTGATTTAAAAGAAACAAATGCTATGCTACATCACATGTTTATTTTTGACCAGAGCTGTACTTTGAAAGTTTTCAAGGAGCAAAAAAAAGGGAATCTTTTTGGGGACGGGAAGATGGGGGAAGAGTGGAAGGAAGATTTAGAAATCACTCTATGTGGATGAGCGCATGTTGCGCCGCAAACAGGGAAAATTCAAGCGCAAAAAATGCTTGCACTCAAGCATAGAGAGAAAGCAGTCTAGAGCCCAAATCTCCTTATTCTGCATATGACTGTAGTCCACGTTTAAAATCATGCAAGAGAAATCCAGTGCCTTCTACAGAACTCTTGTCTTTATCCACGCAGAACCAGGTCCTGCTGCGAGGCACTTGCAAAGGCAGGGCTCAGGTTTGTGGCCCCAAAGGACCCCAAACTCCCACCGACGTCAGGACGTGCCACCCGTACACGCCGTGGCTTCTGTGGGAGCGTGGGGCCCAGGGGACTGCAAGTTCGAGCGCAGGAGACCTGGTTCTCTTCTCACTTCACAGGTTTTACCCCTGTGTGGAGCTGCGCTTGATTAATGCCAATGTGAGGAAGGGGAAATCTTGGTCATGTGTGGGACAATCCGACCGAAAATGATCAAAAGGGGCTGGCAAGAGCGTGGTTGCTGATGTACAGTCTGAGAGCATGGACTAAGGGGGTGAATCGCCTATTGCTTTTACTCCATAATTGTGAGTGTTAAGAGTTAAAAATGTAAGATATTTACATCAAATGTAACACTTTTTATGAAACTTGTAAGCACCAGGATGTTTACTTACGCGATTTTGGTTCGCCATTGAATTTCTATCTGTGATAGATCACATGCTATGTAAAAAGGGGGGGGAAAAAGGTTATAGTTTACTATTTTTGAAGTTTACATTGTTGCATACAAAATTAAAAGTGTTCTTTTGAACTGCTGCCATAGCCTAAGGTCCCTGCTACCACTGAGGTCCTCTTTGTCTCAGGCAGGGGTGGCATCCACTTCAAAACATTTTAGCAAATCAACTTCAGATTCCATTATCTGTTTGGCAAAGCTAAATAATAAAAGATTTTAAACTCAGCCTCAGTCGATGCTATCCTTTTCCTTCTCTTGACTGAACCTTTATTGCAGTTCTGCTGTGGGTAGTATTTGCGTGATCAGAAGGGAGAAACACGAAAAAAGCAACTAAGGCTGCATCTCAAGGCACTGCTAACGTGTCTGTCCAAGACAGCAAAGTCTGTTCCACACTACCTGGACAAATCCATCTAAATGGATGCTGTTAGGCATCAGGCAGGAAAAAGACATCTAGCAGAAGGAGACCAGAGGAAAAATTGATCTTTGAATGCATCATTGATATGCTAACGGTTATTTAGGGCCATGTGTGGGACATGAATTTGTACATTAATAACCAGGCCCTAGTCCAGGCAGTCTGCTTGTCCCCACCACATTGCTTGATGACCAGACACTACAGACTTCCTAACAGAGATAACACCCCTGAATTTTTATATCTATTTCTTTGGGAAGAGGCAGGTAAAGGCAAAAGACAGGAGCACAGGTACACCTCAAATAACTGCATTGAAGGGCACACATAGAGACTTGACCTCAAAACTCCCAGATTCAAGTTTATTCCATCTTGGGACAAATCATTTTGTCATCCTTGAGGATGTCATCCTCCCCAAGCCTGCTCTCTGAGCAAGGCCAGAGAAGAACATATAAGCAGTCCTTCCATTTTCCATAGTCTCACAAAGTGGAATCTTCTGTCACCTTCACACTTCATTTTGTTGTGTGTTTGATGCAGTCTGTAAGTATTCAAAAGGCTGCAAATGCCATTTTAAAAACTGCAACCAATGTGTGTTTTTAAACAAAAGGGAAGCAGGTTTTTTAGTATTCAATATGGATTGTGGGGGAATTTATGCACCAGAATGGATAGCAGGATTAGTAAAACTGTGAATTACCAAATGCAACTAAGTCACTGCTTCTGTTGGCTCATCCTTCCTGAGAACAGGCTAAATACATGTGAGGGGCTGGGATTTCAAAAAGCACTTCATGAACCATCTCTCTTCTGAGTGGGAATTGTGCAAACTAGATTTACCCATGTGAAGAAATTCTGAGCTAGCCACATTAACCTAGATGAAATTATCTACATTTTTTCAGGCAACACCTAGCCCTAAGCATAAACACCTGACTTGACAGTTAAGCCACTGGGAAGAAAAGCCTTCCAGACAATGAAGTCCAGGATGTGATTAGGAGAACAAGAATGCAGCATGACTATATGGTACATATGCACATCTCCAAGTGCCAAAGGTCTGATGCTGAGGAATGAAAAAACCTGGAGTTGTTGACTTTCACCAGAAGGACAAAACAGAGCAAACTCCTCTGAGAAGGCATTAGATGTAACCGGGCCACCCTTGAGGTGAAGGCAAGATTGAATTCCTGATGTCAGACTGTGGAAGTATGCCCAGGACAAATTCCATGCCTTGGAGAGGAGGGCTGAGCTGTGGCAGGCTCTCCTGCTTGCCCTCAGACACTGAAGCACTGTGTGCAATCTCTGCAGCAGTCTGTCAGTCAGACCCACTGCTGCCCTGTATGGACCCCACACTGCAGGGCCGTACCTGCTCTGCAGCACAGAGCCATACAAGCCTGGAATTAGCACTTTTAGCCCAACATTGGCCACCTTGAACCTCCTCCTTAGGCAGAACTGCAGGTTCCTCCAGCATGAGGCTTCTTCAGGTGTCTCTGAAGCTGGCCTCCTGCATCATTGTGTGTCCACTCTCACAGAGCACTGCCAACCACAAGTGTGCACCCTTGTTCAAGGACTGGCAAGTGTCAGCCCCAGCTTAGCCCTCAAAGTGTCCAGTAACCATCCAGTGGGCTTGTTATAACAAGTTGAGAAAAAAAAAATCTCAGAAAAGCAAATAGCATCACCAGACCTCTTTGCAGCCGCTGGCTTTCACTGCCGCACAATACAGCAGTGAGGCACAGCAGCCCTCCTCCTGCCTTGTGTGCCTTTGTCCTTGTCCTGTCGTCTCCTGCTGCTACCTTTGTACTAATTTTTTATTTCAACTCTCCACAGTGACTGCATGAGCCTTTTATCAGCACATGGGTCAGAGATGGGCTTATTTTAAAAAGATTTTCCTGATCTTCTGTCTAGAATGGCTGTATTCATATCAGTAGTCTTCAAAAAATAGCCATGAAGGGCACAAATACAACCACAATAACCAACAGATGAACAAAAGACACTGAAACCAGTATGTAGCTTAACTGTTCTGGGAGCTGAGGGTAGACTAGCAGAACCAAGATCACCAAGTTCTGGGGCTGAATTTGTTATAAATAAAGAGCTTGACTCGGCCAATATATCAAGCAGCAATCAATTTATTAATTAATACAGAATGGTAAAGTGTGAGCAAACAGCGCTGGGTACAGTGGGGGTTTCCCCTCCAACTGCATGCCAACCGTTGATTTTCTGCTGGTATTTATTGAGGTTTTCCATAATCACTTCTCAGCAACCTTTTTTTTTCCTAGTTTCCTCCTAATTTCTATTTTTGAAATATAATTTCTATACCTATTGTGATCAATTTCTATTGGTGATGTTAAATTTTCTATACTTCAAAAGGTATGAAATCAGTGAGGTCAGAAATAACATCTTGTGATGATGAGGTTCCCAGGACATAAATTAGTGGTGGTGGCATCCAGATTTCCTTTTTCTGAAGAAAAACACCAAAGATGAGAGATTCAGTCTTCCTCTTCAAGTCTATAAATCATTGTTGGTGAGGTCCAGCTTCCAGGTGGTGGTCCATCTCCTCTTCCCAGGATCATTAATTTTAGGTTGGAATAGCTCACTTCCTTCTATTTGGGTGATTACAATCCTTTCTATATATATATGCTAAAGCTATAGTTCAAACCTATTAAAAACCTTATAGGCTCATGTGATTCACTTATAAGCGAGCAAAATATTCGTTCCAAAGCCCCTTTCCATGCTTTTTCCGTTTTGTTCATTAAACAGATGTTTTTATAATTATCCTATGGCCTTTTCCACACATTTCATAACCATAACTACAAAGGCCATCTTTTTCTACCTGACACGAAACTGTGTCAGGTAGAATTTCACAAATTGATGTTTCCTGTGAGCTCAGGAACAAATCTCTCATCCTCAGCTCTCCAGAGCAGTCTAAAACAAAACCAGTGCAATATTGACCTGGTCAGAGTTACTAAAGATACTATGTCTTCAACTTACAGAGAAGGCAGCATGACCAGGCTGACACCATTTCAGGTCAAAACCCTGTCTGCTGCGGTGTTTGCAGGCCCAAAAACAAACAGAGAAATGAAGGTTTCCCTGTGCAGTAAGCGAACATGAAAGCCTAGATGGATTTGCATAGCTCTGGATCACATTCCAAATAAACTCACAAATGTGCATAAGTGAAACTCATGGAAACACCCTCCTCTCCACTGAAAAGGATGTAGGTTCTCCAGCCTTTCAGAAGCCCTAAGAAAAGCACCAGCCACCTTGCCTTGGCTGTGTGGGCTCAGACAGCAGCCTGGGACTGGGCATTTCTTCAAGCAAGTGTGAAAGAAAAGCAGCCAGAAACAATGCAGCTCATGTGAAGCAGAAGTACAGGAGAGCTGCTGACAGAATCAGAAATAAACGCCTTTTGTGAAACACCTTCCAGGGCAGGATCTGGCCCACCTGTCCATTGCAGTGACTCCAGTGTGAAGAAATGGAGTCTGTGCACATGCTGTAAATCCATAAACAACAGCGAGTTCGGCTCCATGTCCCCTGCCTGTACTGCAGAAAGGATGGAGTTTCACAGCCTCCAAACCTGAGCTATTCCTTGGTAAAGGCCAAGGCTGAGAAGCTTCTTTCACAGTCCAGTCTTCATGCAAGCTCTCTCTGCAGAAACTGCCTGCAGAATGAATTTTGATGGATGAGTTTAATTACCCCATAATTATTAAAGTAGAAGCAATCAGATCCTCTTTTTCAGCTGGCATGTTCTAGGCATTTCCATAATAATCTGCACCTTGTGCAGAAGTCCTGAACATTAAAAAGGAAGTAAGAAAAAAAAAGAGCATAAAGATCTTATGACCTGTAGCCTAAAAATCTTCTAAGGGGGAATCAAACTCTTAAGGACAGGAACAGTAGCTCAGACTAATGTTTCTGGAAATAATAAATCTTATACTATTCTTTTCTACTTGAAACTCTGTTAGAGGGATCTTCATATATGTACAAGATAATTTTAAAGAAGATGGCAATTAGTATTTATCTGAGTACTTTACAGATATACTCGGAGGCAAACAACCTCTCACAAGTGAAGAGTGCAACTTCTAAGCAAGAGTTACAATTCTGGAAAAGGCTTAAACAAGGGAGGTTGTGGAGCTCACATTAGCAATGTACTTAGGAACCTGTTATATGCAATTTTTCTACAATGACTTAGAGACAGTTCTTTAATCCTACTGCTGAAGCAGATGATCCCTTCAGAAGAGAAATTGGATTTTCCAGCTCTTTATCCATAGGTTTCCCTCCTCTTCTAGATTCAGTCCCCCTAACATCTCAAGATAGCCATCAGTGCATTGATTGGGAACAACAGCAATCAAAGAGCTATTTTGCTGTTTGGCTACATGACAGTGACAGATCCTCTCTCAGTGTTAGTCTCTTGAATCCATAAAAAAAGCATTATCAGTAAAGGGTTTTTTGACCAATCATTTGATCAATCAGTGACCAAGAAGACTGGCCTCAGCACCCCTCCTTTGGTAATCTCTCTCTTTTTGAGCAATATTTTTTCCCTGCTATCTCCTACCTCACTACTCAGTTATTAAGCCACAAGAAAATGTCCTTTTATCCACAGTAGCTTCATTTCTAAGAAGCATCATTAAAAATATGTGTAATGTTTCCGATTATCTCAAAGAAAAGAGCCAAGACACTCCTGCAGAAAGTCATCCATCCTTCTGACTCCTTTTAACATGAAAGGACAAGTCAACTGAGAGACTGAAACTTCAGCAACATTTTGCCTTTCCTTAAGTGAGGGCTTTCTTGCCTACCTTCCACAGAATATTTACACCAAAACTCCAGATTCTGCATATACCCACGACTGACCCAGACACTTAGAAGATTCTTGAATTAAGATCTTGAATTAAATCCAAGCATCAGGATTTGTAATTACTTCAAAAATGTGAACTTGTGAACCTGGCTATGAACATATATTATGGGCCAGTTTATGCAGCTTTCCAGTCTCCCAACAATAGGTCTCACTGCCCCTTTGGCTTCTGAAGCTGCCAAGTTTTTAATGACTGCAGCCTAGACATCAGAGTAAGCTGCATAATGGTCTCCTGGTGATTTTTGGCCAATTATACATTTTAAATGCTTTCCTGACTTGTACACAAAGCATCACTCTTCCATTGTGTGATTTTGGATTTGGTCAAAGGCATGTCACTTGCTAACTTGCCTGCTAAAAAAATTGATATTGATCTTGGCAACAAATACCATGTTTAAGAACGATGCTGCCTTTGTGCATGTGTAAGCAATCCCATCTGGTAGAGTACACCTACATTTCAGACAATGTTTATGGTGCACATAAGGTAATTGGTGCAGATGATGAATTATTAAATACAATATCTGAGTGCAAGAATGCAAATGGGTATTTTATAAAAATATTTTAGGATATGCTTCAGTCTTAGAGAGAACTAGGAACCACTTCCTTTCTTTGGTACATAACATGTCACAGAGATTTGTTTATTTAACATCCAGTTAAGCTCAAAAGATGAGTTTTCCACTTCTAGTTACATAGCTTTGAAAACTGAAGTCTGCTTGTAGAACAGGCAGATTTACAATTTCCCAATCTAGCTTTCTTGCAAAAAGCTGAGCATTAACGTTGCTGCAAAGCAAACTTGTTTCATCCTTGGTCAGCTTGGAGAATTGCTAAGCAGGAGCCAACAGAAGAGTGAGAATTAGTCAGTCTTCCCACCATCGCCTGCTTTTCCCAAAATACTCCTTTTTCTGTTTTCTTCCTTTCTAACAACTGAACAAAAATGGAATTCTGGCACTAAAAACAAGTGCCTACAAATAATGTAAATTACTTAATCACCCTAAAAGAATCGAAAACCTCCAGTTTGGGGGCTTTTTCTCCACCATAATCACTACTCCTCAAGGTACCTTGTGATTTTCAGACCACACTCCACCGAGTACTCCACTGATGTCCACGAGAGGTCACGAAGATAAGACAAGCCTTTTCTCAGCAGGCTTCAAATCACCAAACACAGACCTAGAGAAGGTGAAGAATCACCATTCTGTCTATTCTTTCTCCTCTGACTCCATACCAGCCTCACAGATGGCTCCTGATGAATGCACGCAGCCAGCCCTCCGCTGGCTCCGCTCGGGAAAGGAGATGTGATCAAAAACAGTGGAAGTGATAACACCGAGAAAATTTGGAAATGGAGTGATTCAAACCAAATGGACTGAGATGAAATGAGGGGTAGTGAAAAGGTAGAGAAACTTGCCAAAATTACTCTAATTCAAATCCTGAAACTGGGGAAGAAATGCAAATAAAGAGACAGGAGAAGAAACTACAGAAATGAAATCTTACAGATAAGAAAAGGAAAAATTCTGAAAACAAGTGAAAACAATGAAAGTGAATGAGATGACAAGTGCAGGGAAATGGACCGAAGCTTGCCCAATTAATCCTAATTGAAATTGCAAGATTTCATTCCAGTGAAAGATTTCATTTCAATGAAATCTTGAAATCAGAGAACAAAGTCTAACAAACGCTAGGGAAAGGAGATTTGATCAAAAACAGTGCAAGCGAAAAAACTGAGAAAATTTGGAAATGGAATGATTACCACCAAATGGACTGAGATGAAATGAGGGGCAGTGAAAAGGACCAAAACTTGCCAAAATTAATCCAATTCAAATCCTGAAATCAGGGAAGAAATGCAAATAAACAGACAAGAGAAGAATTTGAAGAAATGAAATGTGAAAAAAAAGACAGGAAAAATGCCGAAACCAAGTGAAAACAATAAAAGTGAATGGGATGACATGAAGTGCAGGGAAAAGGAGTCAGATTTACATCCTTAATGAACATTTAAGAAGGAAGGTGGGAAGGAGGGAAAGAATTTTAATATATGATTCTCTTGAACTACATATGTTTTAATTCTATTTAAAAAATTCTTGGTTTTCCACAACAGAAGAAAAGGCCCAAGGCTACCTCAGGTAGCAAAAGAAATAGTTAGACAAAGGTCTAACTTAAGGTTGCTTAAAGAACTCATTTTTTAATTCAGTTCCCTGAAAATCTGTCATGGATAAGGATCATACATCAGAATATTTCAATGAAAGAAAAACAAATTAACTGAACTCCTGGTATAAGCACACAGCTACAGTACACCAAGGATTGCTTCTATTATTGGTCGTGGGGACACCTGTAATATACTAATGGTTTCCAAAGTAAAAGGAGAAATCATTATAGTTACAAATGAAGAATCCGCTGGGCAAGTTTCAATTAAATACGGGGTTAGTAAGGCTGTAGGTGAGAAGTGAGCTGTTAGGCATTAACTGGAAGGCAAAGCATACACAATCCCAATTAGCAAGAACAGGCACAAAAGAGCTTGAGAGCTGAACCACTGTATAAACATCACATGATTCACTTTAGTACATTGCTGGGAAGAGTTTCAGTGGGAAACTGGCATCTATTTCTCTAACATCTGTCTCACTAACTGCTAAATGGAAATGTAATTCAAAGGCTTCAACTGTGGCAACCAGCATACCTAACAAATCTGGAATTTTTTTCTCCCATCTTTCTAGAATATTGGCCTATTACTATAAATATCCCATTCATTACTCCCTGGGCACATTTCCCAAAACAAAAGACTAAAGATAAATACTTAGAATTGGCTTACTAGCAACAAAAAACCTCCACTCCCTTATAGACAGTGGTTTAACCAAATGAAAATATTGCCATTAAAAATTTATTATCTGAATCTGTGTATTTTTTTATTCATGTACTTTCTAAAACCATATCACTAAATTTCCCTAATATTCATTACATAGAGTTATTTACAATTGTCTCCTGTGAGTACTTTTCGGGCTACAGGTCATTAAAGAATAAACTATTTATCACAAATATCCCAGATGTGCTATTTGGGCTTTGTGATTAATTATATATAATCACATTATCCCCTCTGTTTCATAAATGCAATAACTAAACAACTTCACACACATCATAAATTTTGAAATCTAAAACACAACTGGCATTTCCTATTATTACACTCCATTATCACATGTTCCGGTCTCGAGACTTAACATTAATTTTCTTTTCAATATTCATGGATGTAAAACCTGGCTTCACAAAAGCCTGAGTGCAAAAGGATCCTAAGTAAGCTACAATACAAATTTACTTCCACATTAATTCTTTGCAACATCAAAGCAACTGAAATTCTATTCCTGCAGTAACTTGAACTCACCTTAAACCTCTTGTTCTATTATTAGGAACAATATGACTGCATTTCTATCTCTTACCTATCATAGCCTAGCAAACAGAAGACAGTTGAACAAATAGGCAGGGCAGAGAGCGTGGACAAGTGTTACATACCACTCAGTGAACAGCAGCAGTCACATTCACATTGCTCCAAAAGAGTGTCCCTTCCAAAGCGATGGTTGGGCATTTCAACAAACAAAATTCCCTCCAGATCTGGCTGGTTTATGAGGGGTGTCCTAGGTTACAGTGTAAGATGTGCCCAGAGTATGTATTCTATCCCCATCTTCGTGAGCTGTTGAAACCAGGTGGGGCAGTGTTTTCCTTATCTTCTGTTAATGGGCCCATCAATGCCTTGCCACATGACTCATAGATAACTTCCTCCGGGAGTTATCTCTGTTTAATGGGCCATCAAGGACCCACTGCATGACTCATAGAATGAGATCATCCCATTGTCAGATGCTCTGCCCAGGGGGAGGAGCCAAGCATTCCCACCTGGATAAATCCAGGGTTTGGGACAGCACAGGGAGCTTTTACCCACTGGACTCCCAGAGGAGATGAGAGCTACCAGAGGTTTCTACAGGATCACTGCTTTGACAAGGCCATCTCATCTGGACTGCCACTACCACCCTAACTAACAGGGTGTCAGGTTGTTTTCTGACTCTGTCAGTGGGGTTTGTTTGGTTTTGGGGTTTTTTTTTTTTGTTCTATTACTTTTATTTTATTTTACTTTCTTTTATTTCTTTTCTTTTCCTCTTATTAAATTGTGTTTCTGACTTGGAGTCTTTCACTGGTTTTGCTTTCAAACCAGCACAAGGGGGCTCTGCTGAAGAAGTTTCAATCTTTGGCCCTCTCCTAAAACAGCTTTCATGTGCCGAGATGAGTGAGCCACCTGTAAGGAGAACCAGGAAAGGATGCCCACCACCCACAATTACCATGTGCTGAGGAAAAAAGCCAGCTCAAGGTAGGTGAGCTGCACCCAGTCCCTGAGCAGCCTCACACTAGAGCAAGCATTGGCTAACCAGCAAACTCCCAGGATAGCTGCTGGACATTCTGGGAGCTGCCAGGAAAAACAGCCTATAAAGCTCCCCGGGCATGTGGGAGCTGCCAAGGGCTCAGCAGCTGGCAGAGTTTGCCTCTTCCCAGAGTGGCAAAATGTCACCTTTCCCAAAACTGCAGTGTGTTACTATGGGAACATGTGCCATAGCTTTCAAAACTGCAAAACCGGTCCACATTTCCAGGTGGAATTGATGCATAAAAGGGGACTGCAAATTCTTCAGCATGCAGGAAATGCCACCAAGTCCCAAACGAAATGATGAAAACAGAGTATGCTTCTGGGTGCTCTCTGCCAGGGCTGCAGACTTCAGTCACCACCTGCTGCCCCCAGGCTTCTCTTGCTCTTTCACCACCTTGACTATGGGTACATTTGTCTTTCACTGGGGCAATCAGCTTAACTCAGTGACAGAGTCCGTCCCAAGAAACCTTCCTAGAGTGGTTTGTGCATGCTGAACGAAATCAATGGACCAGCTCTCAGGAGGAACCATGCTGCAAGGAAAACTGTCAAAAATGCATTCTATGTCTATGCAACCTTTACCAGCCTTCCAGCCAGTCACTACCTTACTGTTATGCTATTTAAAGTATGGCAAATTTACAGTGCTCTAAGTGCTCCCAGATGTTGGTGGTTTTTTTTTTCCCCTAATTCACTGAATTAGCTCAGATCCCGTGCCATTGCTCAACAATTCCAACTCCTAGGGCTTTAAAAATACCACATGGAAACTGGTCCCGGCCCCGAACATTTTACACAGTGATTTCATCCAGCTGTCTCGCGTCAAAAAGGAGAGCAGAGACACTGCGTTTCTTTGAACAGACAATCCACCGAGGCACTGCACGGAACTCACGGCAAGAACAGCAGTTTATCGTGTGCTGGACAACGCGGGATGATACCGGGGGAAAAAAAAAAATGAAGCGCAGAAAAGCACATCAGGCAGCTGACGTTTTTATTTGATGTTCCAAGTATCTTTTGCGACCGACAGGCCACAGCAGCCCTGACTGGGACGGGACGAGGGGAGCGCTGAGGAGGGGAGTGGAGCCTTGAGGAGGGGAGGGGAGCCCTGAGGACGGGGGGGAGCCCTGAGGACGAGGGGGGAGCGCTGAGGACGGGGGGGAGCCCTGAGGACGGGGTCGGAGCCCTGAGGACGGGAGGGGAGCCGAGAGGACGAGAGGACGCGCCAGCCCCAGCAGGTTTGTGCAGTCACCGCGGGGCGGGACAGACGGCGGGAGGAAGGGACTGACGGCGGGGAGGGAGGGACAGGCGATAGGAGGGAGGGACAGGCGATAGGAGGGAGTGACAGGCGATAGGAGGGAGGGACACGCCGGGGCCCGGCCGCGCCCAGGAAAGCGCCGGGATCGCTTCCGGAGCGCGACCTTGGCGGGCGGGGGGAGGGAGCGAGTGCGGGGCTGGGCCGAGGCTGGGCTCCGCGGACAGCGCCGGGACAGCGGCCGTGTGCTGCGCTCAGGGCGGCAGCCGGGATGGCGGCGCCGACGATGGCGGAGAGGAAGGCGTGCTGGGGGGCCCGGGACGAGTTCTGGCAGTGCCTGGACAGCCACGGGGATGACGCCGCCAAGTGCGAGAAGCTGCGCCGGGCCTTCGAGTCGCGCTGCCCGCAGCAGTGGGTGAGCACCGTGCGCGCATCCCTGGCAGCGGCGGCGGGATGCAGCTGCTGCTCGGGGATGGCAGCTCCGGCACCCGGCAGTGCCCAGCCTGGGCAGCCTGGAGCTTTCCGGAGAGAACCCCGCCCCCGTGTCGGGCGTAGCTTGGTTTGCACACTTCTGGCTGGCTGGGAAGGGACAGCTCCTGAGCGCAGCCTTGACACTAAGAAAAGCGGTGTTAAGGGTAAAGTACAAAGAGAAAGGAAATGCGGTCTCAAACTTCCAGATAAACAGCAGGGTTATTGTTTTAATTAAAAAAAAAAAAAGTTTTAGAAGGTACTTGAAATCTTGTAGGAGTACCCGGAAATTCCTGTTTAAAGGCCCGTACAGAAGGGAGCTGCCATACAGGCCGTGCAGGGCATGGCATTTTTTAAGACTGGCATCCGATACCTTGTGCATAAAAATACTTTTTTTCATGCAGTATAATTTCACAGTAAGGCACCTGCCTGCATGTAACCCATTCATGTGTTTTTTAGTTTCCTGAGCTCAAGCTGTAATTCTTTTTTAATAGGCACTGCCCTTTAGTAACAGTGGTGTTTGAGGGTCAGAACAGTTCCTGTTGCAGGTTGTATGCTGAAGTCAGTTTAAAAGGCTGAGTACCTTCACACCTGCTGCACTGACTACTCTTGGAACAGTGCAACTCAGCTGTTTGTTATGTCTAGGGGTGATGGTCTCATCTGCAGTGCTTTGCACCAGGCACATCAGTGGTTCTAGACACTAAAAGCAGAGGTTACATAGGCTATGTTCCTATGTGATACCATAGGAAAGCTGCTGGATTTACCTTTTCATCACAAATAACTTTAATTCAGAGCAGTGAAAAGAGAAAAGCATGTAAGATCCTCATGAAGTAAGAGGATGGTGAACATAAAAAAACTAAAGTTCACTTTCCAAATCATAAAGCACCCCAAAAACTAAACACACCACTCTTTAGTCTTCAACAGAAGAAACTCCTAACTAGTGCATTAAAATCCCCCTTAAGTTCAGTGCCCAAAGACTGTTTACACAAAGCCCTTTCCTCTTGCTAGTTCCTTCTAATGAACTGTTTCTAATGAAATGTTTCCTTCTAATGAAATGTTTCTCTTTTCAAACAGGTTAAACACTTTGACAAAAGAAGAGACTTTTTAAAATACAAAAAGAAGCTTGAAACAGAAGGGTTTCATCCTCCAGAAGCTGCTGGAAAGTCTTAGGAACTCTGCTCTCAAAATTAATCATGTGGGAGTAACTATAGAAAGAAGAAGCCAGAGAAAGCAACAGAAGCTGCTTGAGTGCAAGAACCGGTAATGTAGCAGTCTCCCTGAAATGCAGACTGCTCTTCTTATTGCCAAGTCTCACATGTCTGCTAAAAAAAGGGTCATGGACAGCTTTTTTAAGTTTAAGTCAAAGAAATATAGTGCAGGGCTGTTCAGAAATTTAAGGGTTTGAATGTATAATTAGTAAAATTGTTTCACAGGAATAAATGATTATTTAATACTGCAATGTACATATTCTAAAAAGAAAATGAAATTGTTTTTCAGTAAGTGAACCAGGTTTTACCTAAAATAAAGTCCATTCCATTTTGCCTTTCTGGTCAAAAGCAGTGGATGGTACAATAAAATTTGTATTTCAAAGTATTTTAAAATACAGTTTAAGTCAGATACTAATATACAACAGTGGTCATTAGAAGACCTAAAGCATCCTTTGCATGATATGTAATTTTTTGGTTTGAGTATGTTCATTTTTTATAAGCAATAGAATTTTTACATTGGTGATAGGTTTTCAGTCAATATCTCTGCTAGAACTATGTCCAGTTATTTATCACAATTCTCACATTATGGCCCTTTGTAGAATTGATTACCTTAGTGATGCAGCTTTATTTAAAGGTACAGACTGTTTACAGCAGGATTAATAAATGTGACTGTAGAAGGCATTTAAACAAGGAGCTGCATTGAATGTAATTACGTAAGTGAAGTTGCCTTCCAAAACTCATATAATCTAGTGTATCTAGGTGCTGCAATCATTTAATACAATGGCTAAAGGCACAACATCAATTTCAAGCACAGTCACCACAACTGAAGTGACTGCAGTAAAAATCCTGTAGTTTGACTTTGGGATTGTTCACAGTACTGTGCTGACGTTCAGCAGAAAAAACACACACGCCACGTGCAATATAAATAGTATTTATTTCCAATGCAACAATTTAAGGAGGTAAAGATTTAAGGCATTTAAAAGTGACTCTGAGCACTACAGAGAACAGAACATGCAAAGTTTAGAATTCTCGTTCACCCTGAGTTTGGATCTCATCTGTTCAGAATTTCACGTCGTAGCACCGTAGGAAGCCATCCAGCTGCACAGTAAGGCACAGGTCTCTGGGCAGTTACTGTTGTTGTTTTTGCTTGATCACTTGTTGTCTTGTGTACTCCCAGATCAGCAGAGCTCCACTCACATGAACATTGAGTGACCGAATAATGCCCTGCTGAGGAATTTCCACACAGACATCCAGATGGTGAATCAGGTTGGCTGGGATTCCTTCATGTTCATTTCTAGTAAAGAAGAAACAGTAACTTGTACCTGAGAGAGGGCATATGTGTTCCAGAAAGCAAAAAATACAAACGCTAAAACAGCATCCAAACACCTTTTGACAAATGGCACATCTGCCTACAGGGTAACTGATGGCAAGAAATTAATTTTTTTAAAACAGTAATACATTACAAAGAAAACATGGAGAGAGCTGACTTAAGTTTTGATGTAAAAAACCTGGTGGAAAACTCAGTTTTCAGTTCACTGGTCCAGCAACAGCTGAGCACCCAGCAAAAAGACTCTGCTTTTGTTTTTAAACTCCATGTATAGTGAAATGACCATGGTATGAAGTTGCTGACACAGCAAGAAAGCTCAGCTGCCCAGTTTACATTCAGGTCTTGGCACAAAGGAATGTCAAAACTGAGCACACCAGAGGATACTGAAGTTTACTGGTAATTAAAACTATTGTTTTTATAAAAGAGAAAAAAGTGATTATGAGCACTCTGTTCTAAAGACAAGCCACATATAAAAAAAGTTGGCAAAGAGGACAGTTGTTCTAAGAGGACAGCCAGGCCCTTCTTCCTGGTGTCACTAAATAGTCCTGCAATGCCAGGAGCTTTCTCACTTGTATGTGCTTTACTGCAGACTTTTTATCTGATATAGATATAATCTATATATATATAATCAAAATATATATAATATCTCTCTCTATATAAAATATATATTATATATATTGCAGATAGATATAGATATATATATATATATATCTAGATGTGATACAGTGTATCAATCTTGAGCTCACCACAGCCCACACATCCAGGGCCCCACATAAGCAAACTGAGCAGATGGTACATTTAGCACCCCCAGAAAAATACACCCCATGCTGTTGCTACTCTCACCTGTTACTAAAAGGTGTTTCAGTGTGTGGATAGGTTATTAAATATGAGAAGGGTTATTAAATATGAGAAGGGTAATTCAGTAGATATCAATACCTCATGGTATTGATACCTCATGGTCCTTAGCACACAATGCCAAAGACTGCTCCTTCCATAATCATCTCCCATTCCCGAATCATCTTTACCAGTGTCACTTGGATTTCATATGACCAAACCCTTGACTAGAGAAAGGGATGGACTGCAAGAGGTAGATTTACAAAACAGTGTGTGCTCTTACCCCAGCAATAATAGTGATTTCTCTGGGAAGCAATATTCTGTAAGATCAAAACTTTTAGCTGTCTGCTCTACACCAATAATAGTGTAGCCTTCCGTTTTTTTCTGCTGTAAATAATCAACAAGCTGAGATGGTTTCACCTGTGCATTAGAAGTAGAGAAAAATATTAAAATAATTAAGTATCACCTTTTGTAAACTTCTGAAGTTATTGTAAAAAAAATAAACTATTTAATTGGACACTTTTTTAAGATGAATGACTTTAATCCCCCAAAGACTCTGTCCGTATACATAGCTTAACATTTTAAAAGCTCTTCAGCAGTAGCACAAAGTTAGGTAGTGCCACAAAATACCCCCACCAATACAATGAAAAAAGATGTAACTGTTACAGCTCACATAATCAGTTTATCACAGCAACAAGAAATTGCAAGTATTTTCTAAATTCTTTTTTATAAAGCTGATCCAAAACATACAAGATTAAGTGTCAGAGATAACAGCAGGAGCTTTCATTAAACAAAAGATAAAAAATGTAAGACTCTGAACTATGCATCTGACAAACAAGATGCTCAATTCACTTTTTAGCTATTAAAATGTTTCCATTCACCTCGACAAGGGGGAGCCACTGCTCTGCAGAAACACTCAGATGCTGAAACTGCTTATCCTGTATATAATGAAGACTGCCAACAACGAGTGCAGATGCTCCAAATATTTCACTTGTACGACATAAACCTACAAAAACATGAAATAAAGTGATTTTTGTGCAGAAAATAAACACCAAGCCAGAACACCAAGTGAAAATGACAATGCAAAAGAGAAATGGCTACTTTAGTTATCTATATTTAATTAGTTTCAGGCCTTCCAAGCCACACCTTGTTCCATATAAATTACAGGAAAGAATGTTTTGTAACTTAGCAGAAAGATAAAAATTAGAAAAGCACTGTGTCTGACAACATGCTTTTACAATACTAATTACCCAGACTAAGGGGTAAAGTGTCCAAGCCTTAGCAAGGATGACACATCCACAAGGTTTGACACATCCACACACAAGCTTAAGCTTTAAACCCAGTTAAATAAAAGAGGATGACACATAACAGCATTACAATGCAGACAGCACTAGAGCTTGTGGGTTTGTCATTACTCACTGCAGCTATTGAAACTGCTAACATCAAACACAACAGCAATAAAGTATTTGCAGGATTTATTATGTCACAGCTGACACATTGTGAAGACAATCAGTCAGGAAATGGGACTCTGCTGTCCAACACACATGACAATCTTGTAGATTTACAAGATTTTGTTTAATTGTTACAGAAAATAAATGAAAAAGCAAATAATTTACTTTGACTGGATATACAGTTGAAAAACTCAACTGTAGCAAATAAATCAGCAAGAAACTGAGCATGATTTACAGCAAAATTCTACTTAATGCATGCTATCTGTAAGTACTTTTTTTTTCCTTAAGATGTTAACTGTAGAAGACCCCTTTCTCTGAAGTGGGTAGGATTTTCTTTGGCTTTGGATTTTCTTTCAGGATAACGATCTATTCTTCTGAGCAGTACTTAAATAATTTTCTAATTATCAACATGAAGTGAAATTAACTTCTAATATTTAAGTGTGCTCTAAGGTCTGAGAGAAAAGTCTGAAAATGTGCAATCAACCTTACCTCCTAAATTGGTAGGTTTATCAATAAGTGAAGCCACCACAATCAATCTGCTGTTTGATTTGCCAAGTTTAGCAGCACGATCCTGAAAGGCCGTTTCCAAGTCTAAACTAGGAGTGCTGTTCTTCCAGGGTATAATCTTTTTCTGAACATCAGTCCACTCTGTCTGGCTGTCTGCTTCAGTTGAATGTGAACCTATAACAACAAACTGTATGTTCATATGGATATGCAAGTGGGAGTGAAACTAGTGCTTCAAAAAGGAAGATAATCCAAATCGTAACACTAGAGATACCATTCATCATCTACTATTATTTTATGGGACATGTGCAAGTAAACTTCCACATAGATGCAAGTTTACTTCAGCTGAAAACCAGAGATCAGACCGAATACAGATGCACACAGCTACTCCATAGAAATAATTAAAATTAACACAGACTGGCTATATTTTACCCATGTCTTGCTGAGACCAGTCACTTGGTTTCAGATCACGAAGTTCCGTCCGGGAACGGCACCACTGAAATGCTGCTGGCAAAGGAATGTCAGTGAATCTGTCAAATTTAGAGAGGGAGATCCATTCATCTTCAGCCAGTTCCGAAAGGCGAGGAAGAGTGTAAAATATTGTCTGCAATGCAACACAGTGCATTATCAGCAAAGAGTCACTAAAGCAAGCAGAAACAGGTAATTAATCCCTGGTAGTTTAATGGAACATGTCTATTATCTCGCCTCCTATGCTTTTAATACTTGTTTTTTCTTGCTACTTAATACAGCTTATCAGTATGTCTCAATATTCATAGCTTTACTTACAGTGCTATCCCAAACTTCCATGAAACTAGACTTATTCTCTAACTAAACTTCTCCTGATGATCTGCACTGATGACTGTTCTGAAATTCTAGAATACCAAAGACTTAACACAATGCTTCTCAGCACAAGGGTCTAGAGAAAATCTTGTATGTTTAACACTAATGAGTTTTCAAATACTCCTACAACTTCTTAGTAAAGGATGCTGATTTATTTAATGTCAAAAGAAAAACGGTTGAAAGCATTAAAATCTAGTGGTAAAATCCTGCTCAGGACAACCAATACATCTTGCTAACCGTGATTTGTCAAGGAGGAAAAAACACTCAGTCCTTCCCTTGGGATGTGTAAGTCAAAGAGTTTAAAACCCAGACTTTCTGTTTATCCCAATGCACCCTTCAAGACAAAGGTGAAGATGCATCCTGAATATATTTAAATGCTTCACAAATATTAGTCTTGCTTTGTTGGGTTTTTTCCTCCTGTTCAGAACTTTTACTTGCCACTACTTAGCATATTTGTGTTCACAAAAATATTTCACAGAACATCAGTTAAAAGAAGAAACAATTTCTTCTGTCAAAGATGGCACTGTCTCTGCAAAAATATATACCCCACTCATATCCACGCTTATCTTGCATTTTGAGCTTAGTTCTTCTGTCTCTTCTATTTACTGCACCCTTATTTTTGCCTTCCTTCCATTTTCAATGATGAAAATACTTACTCAGCTGTCAGTTATTTGAGCTATATCAAAAAAAGGTGGCTGAAAAAGGTGCTCTGGAAGTGATCTATCTTTATCCCATTCACATCAAACAATCCAGTTAAGCAACTTCAAGTTACTTCTGGGAGGAGATGCCTTAACAATCCTAATAAACTACCTCAATTGAGTAGATGCTCTTCAGTTACTAAAATGAACCTTTCCTGTCACAAATATAAAACCTGATTAATTCCCACAGATAGGCACATTCATCACACATACCTCTTCCTAACTGACCTGGGTTTTTAACACACTGCCAAGCAGAAAAGCTAAAATGCAATCTTAGTCTAAAGCCCATCACAATCTGGGTGAAGTAATTTTTTGGGGTTTTAAATGAATAATAGTTGGTAATTTCATCTCACATTAAAAGATACCAAAAAAGATAAAAATACAGTTGTAAAGCTAGACAAATAGTGTGGTCTTGGACTTGCCTCTAGACTATAATCCTCAACTGGATGAAATGTTGCAAAGAAGAAGTGATCTTGGATTCGCTGCCAGTTCCTTTTGGCATTCCTGCAAGTGCAGAACTTAATGTAAGATACATTAAAAAAGCAGTGTGCTGGATATTTAAAAAATACAATTGTCAGAGTGGCATATGGCAACCTAATTTATTTACTATATATTGTAAAGGAAAGAAAATACTTCAACAATTAAATAAGGGCCCATTTTAAAAAAATGAACAGCATTCAGAAAGTAAGTTTTATTTATGTTTCAAGAAAGGCCCATAACACATCTCCAAATTTTATTATCAAAAGGAGTTTGGCAAGAAGTATCCCATGGAAACTGGATACTAGCCCATGGTTCAGCGTCAGCTTCTAGCTGTTAAAAAAAAAAAAGAAGTCAAGGCTCTTCCCTTTGCTGCTTTTTCTGTATTGCATCTCCCCATACCAACTTCTTTTTAAATAGAGATTAAAAAAACCCCATGAAACCCCATAAAAATTATCAAGTGCCATTTTAGAAAATTTAACTTGCTGCAAGTGGCTCAGAAGAACAATGTTAAGCTGTTACTAACCCTGTGCCGTGCATGCTTTCCACTTGTTGAAGGCTAGATTCAATAACTGGTGTCAGAGCTTCAAATTCTTCCACATGCAGCATTCTGCACATACCCCAGATTTTTTTAAGGGCGACTAACGCATAAAGTCGAACACTGAAATTATGGCTGAAACACCACTGCAGAACAACTACGAGGGCTTTCTTCAGAGCTGGCTTCTAAAGAAACAAAGACAAAGAAGCTTCTTTTATGTTAAGTTTTAATGTACCAGTCAGAAGTTATGAGTGGCCCAAGAAAATGTTCCTCAAAAGACACCCTTTTGGAAATCACAAAGCTTTAAAATTGTATTGATCTTCTTTCTATCTCATCAGAACAAAACCTACAGCCCCACTTGTTCTTTGAAAATGTACTCATTCACTTTAAAAATCATTATTCTGCTTGCAAGGAAACCTCTACTGATTTCTGATCAAAAGAGCAGCAAGAAAAACAAACCCAGGTGCATCCACATGTTTACTTAAAATTGGAGTAGCTATTCTAGAAAATTTCACAGGTAATCAGGCTCTGTGTATCCAGAACACCTGCTAAGTTAGCTAATTTTCCTAAGTCAAATATTTTACTGAGGTGACAGGAAGAGTTAGTGTTTTGCATAAGAAAGGATACCTTAGTAGGAAGTAAGTATTAAAGAGGTATTTAAACCATTTTTGGCAGTCTATTTTCAATTCAGAACTCTGTATATGCATTGGAAGTGAATAAAGAACAAACACTCTTAAGAGGAATGTACCTTCTCTGAGGTATTTTGAAGAATGATGTCAAAGTGGGCCAACACTGATAAAAATGTGCAGATGCTTTTTTTAAGGTTTTCTTCATCCTGAAGTAAAAAAGAATGTGACAAGAGGTATGCACATATAAAATGTTTTTATACGTTTTCATGCCACGTTCTGCATGTGCAATAATATTAACATCATTAAAAATCTATGTGTTTCCACAGCCAAATTTATGAAAATACAAGGTCAGTATGATTAGGATTTCATTTCTCCTACCATGTTACTTGCTTTTTACTAACACATCAATCAGAATGAAGTTTATAGTGGTATAAGTGAGCTAAAATCAACCCAAGTTCACTGTATTCCTCCAGGACTGCAAAAGGTCAGCACCATTCCACAGCCTCTTGCCTGGGGCTCCTGCTACCCAGAGCTCAATCTGCAGCTCACACTGCAGCTGCACACCAAGCCACCTGCACTAAACATATTCCTCAACACCAGGAGAGTCTCTGAAAATGCAATCTGTATTCCTGTTTCATAAATCTACGTGTTTTCTGCTTGCTCTGATGGTTTGAATGGGCCCACTGTGGTTTAGTACATTTGTTATCAGCATGAAATCACTTTGATCCAACAGGTTATCATCTACTAAAGTGGCATCAATTCCAACAGCCTGAGCTTTTGGAAGGAACTCTGAAATAGTCAGCTCTCCTCAGTGAACCCTTTCATGACTTTTGGGTATCATCACTCAAACCCTGCTTCAGTTTTAAAATCTCATTACAGAACTCCATTGTGAGAGAGTTTCATATTAAAAGCTGCAAAATGAATATGTATTATGCAAATCATGTTCTCACTGACAAAGAGGATGTGACAAAAAAGACAAAGGTGGGCTGTGGAAACCACAAGTAATTTCGATCTTCGGACAGGATCTTGTGTGTCCATGTGGTCCTGATGGCTCTTGTGTTGGACTACTCTGACTCACTATGCCAGCTCTACTCGGCCCAGAATAAAACATCATAAAAGGAAATCTCTCAAGAGGAGGAACTGACTTTTCTTTAGCCATTTTTAGGTCACATATTTCCAAGTGTCTCCGATTATTGCTCAGACTCACTTCCAAGCTGAACTACTCAACAGCCCACTGTCCCAGCTTTTAAAGGAAGACTGGAATACACAGAAAATAAGGTATGGGATGACAAACTGTACCCTCCTTGTTCAGATTATTCCTCAAGTGAATGCCAAAGGTCTTACTTACATAGCAAAAGCAATCCCAGAATTTATTAAGGAATTGGGGATATTTATGTAGACTCAAGATGACAATCCATTCTATGAAGTATTTCACAGATGCCTGATTATTACTGAATCCAGCCTGAAAAACTCTGTCAAGAGTTCCACACAAAAAATTCTGAGAAAACAAAATCAGGCAATCCTTTAGTATACTGTTAAGAGGTATTTCCATGAAGAAAAAAAAATTAAAGAACATTCTCACCTTTATCATAATATTAGATACACATTTTTATGCACATTTAAACATTTTAAAACCATCTAATTTCTTAATTATACTTTTCAAATATTTTCTTATGAAGCAGTATTTGATGAAAGTAAAACTTGTCAATTTCTTGACTGTTCATAAAGCAGCGATGTTTTTACTAAATGAAAAGCTTTCAATTAGATAGTCAGTAGAAACTTTTAGATAGCTTTAACAGGAAAAATCTCCTAATATTCACATATCTACGAATCAGTTTCCAGTGTCCTCTGGAAATGCATGATAAATCCATGACTTCAGACTGAAAGAATGACACTACAAAAAACTTCTACAACACAGAACTTCCACATCAGCTACAGGTTACATGCCTTTTATACCCCACTTTAATTTAAGATACACAGCTTCCATGACAGCTAACTAGGTCTTGAAAGTAGGTACTTATTTATTTATTTAAAAATTAATAGTAAAGAGCAATACCTGGTTAAGCTTTGGTAGAAGAACTAAGAGTGTCTGCCACACTCGGTTTTTAATTCTATGCTGCAAAGAGTTTGCATAATAGCGAGTTCTAGATCTGGATGCCAGTTCATCCTAAAAGGAAATTAAAAGGTTTATTGCCTATTCTTCCTTTAAACTTGAATACATGTAAATACACTTTTCTGTACTAAGAGAGCAGCATCTACCACACAGCTAGGATCAGCATTGAACATAAGCTTAGGAAAATTTATTTACTTAATTTATTAAGAATTAAATCCTGAAGCTTATAATTACATAATGAAGTAAACAAATAACTTCTAAAGCTCACTTTTCCCCACTTGGTCAATCTCACAACACAAATATTAATCACTTTTCTGCAGTACTTAAATGAGTGGAATGAGGGACCCACTCATTCCAAGTTCTTCAGACAAAAGCAGGATTCAACAGTGCCAGAATGTACAGGTGATGTTCTAATAGCAGCTGCAGTAATTTACCACTGACTTTAGACTCCTGCCAATGCATAAGCAGCTATGATATAAATGAAAATTGGACCCCAACCTTCTCCGTTATTTCTATCTATAAAGGTATTCTAAGGAGACAACAGCTCTCTCAATTTTTAAGAGGTAGTCTGCAATTGCTAAAGTGAAATGCAGTGCTTCAGAATGCAGCCTCTAAAGGAAGATTCTTAATGGAACAATGGTTACAATTCGGATAATGTTCCAGGAAGCCAAAATATCCACTAAAAGGAGAGAATTGCCAAAAGGCAATTTTTACTATTTTGGCCAAATTAACTTCTGCCTTGGAATGAAGAAAAGCATGTAACTCAGAAAATCTAGAAAGGCTACTCAAACAACCTTAAATGCATCCTGTAAACTGCAAATATCTTGCATTTTACTAATTGTATTGACACTACATTTATATACTAAGAGAAATTATTTTACCTTATCGAGTAGTTTGAGGAAAATGTCTTCCATAAATGTCTTATGCAAGATATTTGATCCATCCAACCAGCACAGAAATTTAACAGCACAAATGCGAATGTAGTGATCATCTCGATTTGTACTGCAAAATATTAATAAAAATAGGAAGCAAACTCTGCTTGTTTAGACATAAAAATCATTCCTAGATTATAAAAAAGCACCAAACATCATCTTGAACATACAGCCATCAAGTTGTCTACAGTGAGGCAACATGCAAATACACAGAACCGGAATTTTAAAATCTGTTTGTTGGTGGTGATGAAAAAAATTAGTCCGTTCACAACCTGACCCTGAGTCTATCTAGAGTTCTTTAGTAACATCTAGGTGTTTAAAATTTTTTTCTATAGAAAAAGCTGTACCAGAAAGTTTTTGAGATTTTGTGCCTGTAAACTGTAATCTTTTAACAACTAATTTATGCTTACAGTTTGGTCGAATATCTAGTCCCAAACAACACTTTATTCCTATTAGTTAACTACAGACATCTAGAATAATTAATGGCAAGAGTAAAATTAATGACATTATAGGTTGTGACAGCTGCAGACCATCACAAGAAGATATATGATTACTAAAAAGTTCTTGGGAGAAAATACAGTAGTGAACTTTTGCAGTTAAAGTTTTTAAAAGCTCAGGTTTTATAAACTACTAACATTTCTGAAAACAAGGTGACAGAACTTTTTCTCTGACTTTCTTCCACTGAGTAAAAAATGAGAATGAAACTATAAAAAAAATTCAACAACCCAGTAGCTAACATCCCCATTTCAAAGGCTGGAGGCAGAGCCTTTGGGCTGGACACACACAAAAAGGGCTTGCAACCAATGTTAAAAAGCCAAGCTCAAAATCTGGCTGCATTAAAACCTGAGTTTCATAACTTTCTTACTTACAATGACAAGGTATATATTAGCTCAGCATCCTAGAAAGTATTACCTTATTGAGGTGAGACAATGAGGAAGTAGTTATTTCAGCCAGTCAGATTAACAAGTGAGATATATTTTCCAGAAAATCCATTTTTCCTACAGTTTGTATTTTAATTATGAATATCATGTGATGTACAACCCTTTCACCAGTATTTTAAAAGGTTATGAATATATTCCTTGTGGGTCCCTTCCAACTAATGATATTCTGTAACTGAGCTGACTTCAAAATCAGCGTCTTTCCTATCAGAGCATCAACCAAGACAAAGACACCATTCACACCAAATACTGTAAGATGGATCCTCAAAAGCATTACCTTTCTGTAACAACATTTGCTGCACATTTTTCTCCAAGATTTTCTATGAAGGCATGCACATCCTGAATGTGTCTTCAGAGATGAAAGAACACAAAGCAACAAAATTAGCAGAACAACATACAAAACCCGTTTTCAGTTTTTCAACAGTTATCTCAAAGTTAAGGAGAAAAAAAAAACCCACACAAAATTGTAAAATAGAAATCACAAAGATTTTTTTTTATACCTTTGATCTCTCCTAAATACAGTTCCAAAGACACAAGCCTCAGTGATAAGTTCACTATAATTTCCAGCATTTAAGAAAGCATTTGTCAAGGCACTTCTCTCATCAACAGTGGGAAATATCCAAGACTGACAACAATGACTAAGGACTACATTGAAGACTCCAGTCTTTGTAGTGGACAGATCTATGAGCTTGAAAATTATCTGAAAATAAGAAATAAAAGATTCAAAACCTAGTTTTCAGAAGTGCCAGATCTATTAGAATAAAATTGCAGTGATATCTATTTTAATAGGTTTCATGGTCTTTTGCATCCTATCTCTGCTCAGGTTAATGCTGTCTTCAATCTATTTGTAATTCCCTGATTATAAGAGCAGGTGAATGGGCAACAATTGGCCCAGTATATGCTTATATTAACAAAAGCCAGAACTGATCTTTGTTTAAACAGATATAACTCCAGATGCCTTAAACAAATCTCCTGTTAAGTGGAATAAATGAGCCAGGGCTTACTTCATGAGCACAAACCTAGTGTTTTAATCAACTCTTACCAATTTAGAAAAAACCCCTAAACATTAAGCAAAATTTCTTACATAATTAGTCATATCACTAGTTCTGTTCTTTAAGGAGGATTACATTCATGTCAAGGCTCATATTTAAGTTAAAGTGCAAAAATGTCTTTGTACCATTTATTTTTTTGTTTTTAAGGAGTGCATATTTATGGTATTTGAAACTGCTATCTAAAGCTTCTCCAAAAAGAAAAATAAAACAGGAAAAATGGCCCCAAAATATTTCTTTCTCTTCCTTAGTGTAAGTGCAAGAGTAAATTTCACTTACAAAGTCATTTTTTTTCTAAGAAATTGCAAGCATTTGGGAGAGGGCAGGGAGATGCAGAACAAACAGGTAAGGCTTTCTAAGAATTCCCTTTTAGACATCAGTTACAGCTGTCCATGAAAATGGTTTTTCAGAAGGTATAACAGCTCCTAATAGACAAAGCTGCTTCGCTTCCCTGCATTGATACTTTTGATAATGTGACAATTCTTTGACAGGAATGCTGGTTTTATAGGGAAAGTTGTTCTGAATTGCTAAGCATTAAAGCACCAAGAAGCTCATGAAGAACTTAAAACTGAAATACTGCAATGCAGTCTGAAGAAACTCTTGCTGGAAAAAAAGCTCTACACTAGAAGCATGTAGGGTCTTTACCATGAATTCAAACCTATTTTGTAGTGCAAAGACAGGCACTGTAACTTTCCTAGTGATTCCAAAACTGAGCTATTGTTTCACCTGTAGGGAAGCAGCACAGCATTTACTATGCATTTCTCAACTGTGAAATTTTTTTCAACTGTTTCACTCATATAGTAAAAGTTCAGCACACACAAAAAAAACTTAAGATATTTAAGTTCTAGCAAAATTAACATATGAATAATCACAAAGAAAAAAGAAGAGTGCAGCAGAAGAAATTAAGCTAAAGAACACAGTGCTCTGGGTACCTTCTGTGGAAGCCCTTCTCAATATTACCATAGCAATATTCCCTTTTTTGACTCAAAAATACCCCTTTGTTCCACCCTTTCCAACTATTAAAAAGACAGAGTGCACTGTGGTAGACAAAATTAAAATTGTGCTTCTGTGACAAATCAACATCAGGCAGTTCCATTTTTTCTTCTCTTTAGCTACAACTACACAGCCATTGCACAGTGGGTCAATGGCAACAGGGACTGCCAAGGACTGGAATAAGAATATACATAAGTAGGCACTTGCTTGGGAACTTTATCTTCATTTTCTTATGAAGGGGCAGAAGGTGGCTCGACCAGATGCCCTTTGTTGAGTATAGGAGACCTTCATTAGCTCCTTGATGCCTGCTGTCATGGTATGTCCCACTGCAGACAATGGGATAGCTGTCACATGGACTCAACACTCTCAACATTGGTAAAAGACACCTTACATAATGCTTGAAATACTAATGCTGAAGTTAAGGCAGTAATTCTCAGAATTAAAACAAGTTTTAAGATCAAGAAAAATAAAATACTAACTATGGCTCATTAGTTATTACAACACTGTGCGTACAATTAGCTGTTACAGATATGCAATAAAGTTAAAGCCAACCAACTTCTACAACAGAAGAGATAATTTACCATCTTTACATACATATTTTCTTTTGGCTTGGGTTCAAAGGGAGACTACAAATGCAAAGTGTTTAAATTAGAGAACAGTAACATTCATTTGTTTTTAAAAAAACAAAGAGAAAATAAACGGGACTACATTTCAAGGTAAATGAGGCTAATACGGATATATCACAGCATCTTATAATAGCTAGGAAGTGTCAATTTCTCTGTATTTTATTAAAAATAATTTTGGTGGTTTTTTATAATTGTATATCATTTTTAAAAATAATTATAAAAATAATTTTGTGGTTTGTGTATATAAGATAATATCTTACCTGGGCTGAAAATAAATTTGAGACATTTGCTATTACTTACAGTTATGAATGTGGCACCAGAACAGGGCTACTTATGATGACTTCAAAGCAAAACTGCAACCCCTCCTAGTGTTATTTTTGTGCCAAGCACAAAGCAGCACATGTGATAGTAAATCTAATCAGACAAATATACTGGGAGTATATTCACAATATATTTCACAATGTAATATATTTGACAATGTATTACTGCCCTAATTAAAGTCTTGCACTCACTGTGGACTGTTCTGCACAAATATTTAATTAATGCTTAGAGGGAAAAAAAAAAGAAAAAATGCCCAAGAAAGATTACGTAGAAAGAAAAAGCTAACAACTTTGCAGTGTGTAAAGCCAGTAGGTACCAACATGCCAGTACTGAATATGGTTTTCTGGACTTAATCAAAAACAGAACACTACGATATATGCAAGAACTCTTGAGTTCTGGTAGCTGCATAAATCTAACAAAAGAAGAATAAAGATGGTATTTCTCTTCTTCTTATCTCTAGAAGCAGGTCTACCATCCAGTATTAAACTGAACTCTAAGGTTCAGGTATGTTTCTTGTTTTTTATACCTGGACCACCAGAGGAAAAGAAGCCTCTGAAGAAGCAGTAAAAATGTTTTATTCAATAGCATCTACAAAATTTTGAACTGTACCAACTTTTCATCTAAGATAGTGTTTTAATAAAGAGTAAACTATTAGAAAAAGGCATAACTTTCCCAGAATAATAATAGTTTGTGATAGTTCAGGTGTCAAATCCTAAACAATATAATCAAGAGGATGAGGAATTTTATTTTTATGTAAAAATAAAATAAACTAAAAAAACTAATTTTACTGCATACCAAACAGTCTAAAAAATCAAAGACACAGTACTTTTCATTTTCTGTGCCACAAGAACAAACAATATATTTGTTTATCTTTAATCTTATCCTCAGGTCTTTTATCTTAACACTCTCAAACCTGGGCCTTTTCAGAAATGAAAAATTCCCAACAATAGCTCAAGGGAAAATAAAGTGTAAAATACATTTTTACATCCAGACAAAACTTATGTTCCCTTCTCAAAAAAAAAGAAGAATTCTTGAAACTGACCTCTTTTATTTTGGTATATGCTTGACCTTTTGCACTAGCAGCAACAGCTAAAACCTCAGTATCAAAGATGAACTGAACAAAAGCTTTTAGATTGGTCCAAAAGATTAGCTGTGTGTTGCTCAAAGAGGATATAATTTTCCAAGCCAAATCAAATGCTTCTATGCAGAGAGCCTCTGATGAGTCCAGAAGCTGTAAATAAAGAGAAAAAAAAGTGTTACATTTAACCAAAAAAACCCCCAATAAACTACTAATACTGTGCAGGTTTATCTTTTACCTTGGGAACAAGGACTTTCATGCAGTCGAACACAGGCAAAACTTGCTCTGATGGAAGAATAGATAGGGCTTCTAACGCAGACTGTAGAATTTCTTTTGACCTTTCAACTGTAGATAGTGACATCACTGAAGTTTCTTCATACCCCTGAGCCAGTGTTGCAGATGAATTTAAAACAAAACGGAGGCAAACCCACTGGTCACAAACATAGCGTGCAACAATTTTCCCCCATCCTTGAGATGTCGTTTCTTCGCATAAGCTGTGAAAAAAACACTTTTCTTAAATAAATAATTGTGCTAAGTTTATCCTGCACATTCCTACTCCACCAGGAAGTGCTTAACTGTACAAACTCACTGTACTACTTCAAGGTGCTAAGATTTATATAGTTCAAGGCAAGAGTGGACAAGTACATGGAAAAGAAATCTAAAAATGAAGCGGTTTTGAAAAGAGAAAATTCAGTTATGGGCTTAGTCAGTCTCATTAGTCAAACACCAGTGAGAGTATTCAGTGGAAACATCACTATGTGCTGCCTGTGTTTTTTGGTCCTCAATATTTGGGTTTTGGCTCTCTGGCTTCTTCTGGGTTTCCCTTCCAAACAGTAAATAATTTACATTTAAACTTGCTTGTGTGCATGTCATGGCTTTCTGCAGTGTATATATAATCAATCTGGCCTAAGGGTAAGCAGTGTTCATAGCGAGCTCTGGCTTCACAGAACTAGAGAACTTAACAAAAGAACCTTTGGTCTGATCAATTATGACTGCTTTAATGTTCTAAAACCTCGATGTTAAGACAAAAGAGCAACCAAGTGAACAGTTTGTGTACGGAACTCTTCCTTCTATCTTGGCAAGAAGTTGTCAAAGAACAGGAAAAGCCAACATCTTAACCACTGCTTCTCATTAATCAAGTTTGTTCTAGAGAATTATTGAAGCTTTAGCAGACATACCTATTTTTTTCTTCAGTGTAAGATGGCTTCTTTAGTACTTCATTGAATTCAGAAAAGGAAATGAATTTCTTCAGAGCATCCACAGAAGGCAGAGATTCCAGGTGTGCTTCCAGCTTCCCATCCATGATCTCACATACAGCTGCAAGTGAAGCCATGCTAGCTACTTTTCTAATTTGTTCCTTAACCTTCGGCTCCTGAGAAAAACCAAATCATATGAATGAACATACACCAACTGCTTCTCATAGGATACAAATAACATACTAACACTTTTAATAATCCTCCTCTTTGCATCATCATAATCATAAGCAACTCTGCATCCTTCTACTTCTGTATTTTCTTCCCCTGTGCCTGACACAGCTTGGCTTGGGCTGGGTCAGCACAATCGCTCACAAGTTACAAGCACTGACAGAAGCACAAATCTTCCAAAGTACAGTCACTTAGGCATTAAGTGCAGGCAGCTTGGATGTGATGGAACACTCCCATCTTGCCAGGTAATAGTTCATACACCTTGCTGGAGAGCAATTAGAAAAAAAGATGTGGGTCCAGTTAATCAGAAATTCAGAATGTGACACAGTAGCTCCTCCAAGCACCCAAAAGATCACAACCATGCCATGGTTATTTTGTGTGACAAACACAAATATTCAAAGAGGCGTGAAATTTAAATTCACATAAAGAAATTAAGTATATAATGCCTGTACAGTAAGAGAACTTTGATGTTATTTGAATATCTCCATATCACTTGGCTGTCTAGAGCACAGAAAAGACTTTTCTCATCTGTAATTACTCAGCATTTTCTTCCTGCTTCTCAAACTGAAGAGGTACTATATGTGCAGCAGAAGAAAACATTTTCATTTAATAGTTACTTGATCAGTAAGATTAGTTCACATTTGAGGAAAAAACCTTTGAGTACAAAGTTCATGCTTACAGAAAGAATTTTACTTTAGCTACACAGACTTCTAAATAATGCAATATAAAAAAACCCAAAGTACTAAAACTCTTAGCTACAAATATTACACATTCATATTACACTGCCAAATAAAGCCATGTGTTAGGGAATATATACACATACACATTCACACAAACTATTACTGAATTTCGCATTATATACAATATTATTATGCATTATAAATATCACAATAGAAATAAATAATATTTATTAATATTAACTTATATGTATAGTATGTCTATATAATTATTAATGCAGACTCTAAATATTATATTAGCATATATTTTAATTACTACTTATTGACTTGTTTTATATTAATACTTATTGTTGTAAATAATGTTAAATTACCTTTTCAGAATTTCTCTCCTGAAGATTATGAATGGATGCATTTATCAGGGATGAAAGGCAATTCTTGATAGATGGCATTTTCTTCCGGTTGACTTTCAAGCACAAATTCACTATCTCTGGAATTAAAGCCAAGTACAGATCACAACGCTCCAGGTCACCAACCTAAAAGTGAGGAAGCAACCATAATTGGAATCAGTTAGAGGAGGAAAATCAAACTGGAAATCAGAAAGAAAACTACTGGCAACAATGATAGCAGAAGGAGAACTACAACTGTCATTGCAATATTTACTGCATTCCAAACTTTTAAATTGGGGGCTTGTTTGGGGGAGGTTATTAACTTCAAAATCTTAAAAACTGACTTTCAGGTGCCATTCTCCTGACTCAACTCTAACTTTCGCTTTGCTTAAAAAGTCTCAAGTTTCTTTGGGATAGAAACTTAAACACTGGGCACAGCACTGAGCAAAGAGCATAAGATAGTCAAATAGGATGATAACCAGGCCAAGTACCAGAAGTCTCCAAACACCTAACAACTTATGTCCACAGCTGTACTAGTAGATATTATGCAGTATATGATACTCTGGATTTCTTACTGTATTTCTTTAGATTTAAAAAGAAACAAGAAATGCAGACTACAGACACTAAACACTACTTGTGAAGACACTTTTTTTTCCCCTTCTTACTGTGCCCATTTAAAAAAGTTAACAGAAGTCTTTCTATGCAAATTGACTTTCTAGGTGTTTGAAGATTTTGTATGAACTTTAGAAACACTGGTAAATCAAGTTAACAAGCAAAACCACACCAAAGTATGTCTCATAATCATTACTTACAGTGCTTAATTCATTGGTAGTAAGCCGTCGGAGAACAAATTCAAGAATACTCTCCACAGGTGTCACAAGAGATTTCCAGACAAAGAACAGTACTTCATCTGTGTGGAGGAAAAAAAAAGTATATATACAGAAATACAATTCCCTTAAGAATTTTACTGTATCATGCAGATTTACTTATGTTACAAAGTTATACAGTAATAGTACTCAAATATCTAAAAATACCTTAAAACAGCTCTGTACTCTTTTGCAGTGTAAGCCATAAGGCTGAAAGAATCTAACCAGCTTATAGCATTTTCTGAGATTCCCAATGTATCAGTGAACCAAAACCCACACGAGACCAAAAGACCACAGTCCAACTTTCCAACTTCTAATGCACACTTTTGTCCTACTCCTAACACTCTGCACAAACAGCTTATTAATGAACTTAGTCTTTAATAAAAACCAAAAACTTTTATATCCAGCAATTAACTTTATGTGAGAAAAATACACTCTTCCATTCCTAATGTTTATAGACTGGAAAACTGGTTTCAGGGACTTGCTGGTTGTTGGTCTGGTTTTTTTTGATGTTCAGAAGTAATCCACCTTCGGAAATAGTGCAATCTTACCATATTTTAGCCCAGTAGCTTCCAGGCTTAACATTGTAAATGAAAATACAAGGTTATGACACAAAATGTGGTATTGTCGACAAGAAAAGGCTAGGCTACGAAGTATACCACATGTACATTGCATTTCACAAAGACACAAGTTTATCCACAAGGGAGGTAAGTCACTCTGGTAAAACATATTTAACCACAAACACACTTTAGTCTGTGTTTCAAGGGTAAGGGCTAGCTGAAAGCCAAGGAAATAACACCTCAGTATGAAAATGGAGTAAAATACTCTGCATGGCCACTTTGTTTTAAAAATACATTTTTTAAAAATTACTTTTGGCATTCAGGAGAATTACCCAGAAGCTACAGGTCTCTTTTTTTCTGGAGTTGACCGTAACACTTCATGTGGCAAAACTATTATGGAAATGGAAGACCTTCAAAAAGTAAAAATATAAAGAGAACTATTTCCAGACACGTATGGTACTTACTTTCATTATTCCCTACTAAAATGGCTCATTGGACTACATTTCTAATGCTTAAATTGTTGAGAACCAGCAGTTTAATTATGTCATATTATCATCATATTTCATCATAAGTCTCAAATCACTAAAGCATCTTCTGCAATTTATATAGATAAAATCTTCAGATAAGCATGTTGGACATAAAACCCAATTCATTACCAGTGGCTCTGTAACACTAGCAAAAGATAATAATTACAAAATCTTACTGTTTAAAATAATGAAATCTAACAACAGTTTAGACAGCAAGAACTGTAGAACGCTGATGATTTCAGCATGCATTTCAGGCATGTCTATCCCCATTAAAATATTCTTAAATAAAACAGTTCCCACTTATTATTTTTGTTTTACAAGGTTAAATTCCTTTATTACTCCCTACCGTTTTATTGTTTTCCATTTGGCAAACAGGACTTTTCACCTCCCATTTAATCAACACAGAAACACAACTTCAGTATTACACATCAACCCTCCCACCCCTCACCTCAGTCAATTCACAGCTGCAGAAAAAAAAAATTATTATTTGGTTCTCCTGTGCAGAAAGAAGAAGCACAAAAACACTGTACAAAATAATTTTAAGAGAAGTAATCCTTGTTTAACGTAAAACTACAATGCAATTCAGAAAGCCTCTCAAAATACTGATGATGGGCTGAACTGGAGCACCTCTAAAGACCTTGAAAAGGATGGGGACACTGCAGTGCTCAGCCTTGCTGTACCTTTGGAACTCTGTTAGCAGAGCTCAACATGCCATGTCAGGCGTCAAAAGTCCCAGAGCAGGAGCAATCCCTTGCAGGTACATTAGCAAGCACATAAAGAAATACAGCACACAAGGAAATTATTTATTATTGATACTAAAAAACTAATACACGCTTGCATGTGTTTTGTAGGGTTGTGTTTCAGGCTTGTTCTAACCTTGTACTGTAGGCTGAATGTACAGTGGTAGCTTAGTGGACATTTCTTCCAGTTTAGTTCATTCCAAGGAACCCAGTTCAACAGTCAGAGACCATGCCCCAACATGAATGTATTTAACAGCCTGCAAAATTAGTGCTCAGTATTTCACACAAACAGCTAAAATTTAAGGAGGCAGGGGGTTTAATGTATACAGCACTTGTTAAAATGAGGGTGGGCATTTATTTTGGGGCTGCATTTAGGCATGTATACGAAACCTGGATATATAACCTGAAACTATTTTTGTTACAAAAAGAAGCCTAGATATGGAGCCTCCCCATTCCAAAACTACTCTTCTATTCCATGTTATAAACACCCTGAAATAAAATCTAAAATAATCTGGGAGAGCAGAAACCAAACACCAAGATCCCTCCTATTCCCATGCAGCATCCCAATTCAATGAAAATAATACTGCAACTTTTCATTTGCTCTCAGGAAAAACATTTAGGTCTATTCTGTTTACAAACTGACCAAGTTCTCTCAAAAGGAGTATTAAGGACTCCATAGTTTTTGTTCAAATTCTCCTGAAAGGTCTACAAATTCAAGTGCTCCATCTGAGGGGGGGCCAACACTCCCAGACACACAGGTCACCAGGCTTGTATCTCAGTAAGAACCTTCTAGCCTACCAGTCAACTCACAAAACAGGATGTCCAGCAGGATCACTTTATGCACTCAGGGAAGACCCTGGCCGAACCTGTGCCAACTAAGTAGGGCTGGGTTTCTGTAGCAACTTCTTTCTGAACTGTCTAAATGGTTTATGGAATCCATTCATTTGCAAAGAATAGGCCTATAAATATTTGCAATACAGTCTCACTCTTCAAATTTTAACTGATAATCTAATCCTGATGGGTAACAATTCCTTTCTCAGAAGGCTTCCATATCCTCAATTCGCAGTCCTCAGGACACCTGTAAGATTGGACCCACAGCCCAAGTTTTATAACAGACATGCCAGTTGCCAACTTTTACATTTACCACTTCTAGGCTACTATTAGTTCGACACTATAGCCATAAAACAGTTCAGTAGCTTAGCTGTAGTTAAGACTATAATGAACAGAAGACACAGTAGACTGAAGATGTCACTAACCATCTTGCGTATTGGAACATTTTAACGAACGGGTCTGCAATAACTTCAAGAGAAGCTGAAGGCTTTTATCTGTTTTCAGTGTTGGTATGTAAGCATTACTGCCAAGTTTCATCAAGACATCCAGAAGAGGGTTCAAGAAAGCCTCTAGTTCAATCCACTCTATGTTGCTTTTTCCACTACACAAAAACAAAAATTAAAAAGAAAGTCTTCTTCTGAGTATCTGCCTTAAGTGCTGAAGTTATGTATGGAAATAAACAGGACACGTTTCCAAGACACTTAAGTATCTTTAGAATGTTACCCAGTATGCCTGCAGCAACAGTTGGACAAGGCCTAAGGAATGATCAGGCTGATTGAAAGTCTACAGAGAAAAGAGGACAGCTTCCCAACTTCATCAGGCTTCCCAACTTCAACTGGATCCTTCAGGAGTGAGGAGATTGAAAAAGACAGAAGTGTAAAATAAGGTATTTCATACTTACCTGTATTTATTCTTCATCTGCTCCACGTCAGCAGCCAACAGAATCATTGTTGAGACAAGCTTTGCTTCAAACCAGTCAGGCATAAAGCAATTTTCTCCTGATTAAAGATATTTTAAGGTTTCCACAGTAACTAAAAAATACCTTTGCAGTGATTTCTAAAACTTCTGGGTTTTTAACTTATTTTAATAAATTACTAGTACAAAAACAATTAATGCTAACATAAGTATTACTACTAATTTTTGGCATTCTTTATCTAGATATAAATTAAACTCTAACACTATTGGCCTTTATGTTCAAATAAATTTTAGGCAGTATGTTATGTAGTATCATATATTATGCAGCAGCTCATAACAGACTTTTTCATTGCTTTAAAAAATACATTGGCATATTCAAATAGATTTAATGAAGAATGTAATTCCACTATGCTTCATCTGAAACATCAGCTGTGATTTTGGCCATAGAACTAAACACAAAGAACTAAAACTACTCTGTAAAGAGGAAATTATAAAAAAACTAAGTGAAGTTTCTCTTTTTGTTGAACTACGTCATCATACTTATAAAATGCTTCTTAAATAGCAGTAATTAAGTTGGTTTTAGGGGGTTTTTTAACTGTTATGTTTCTGGCTTTGGGAATTTAGACAATAAAACACTTGGGAGGTCCAATTCAAGCAGCTGGACATGGCTCTTTTTTTTTTCCCCCCTCTAAAGAGTTCCTTATTAAAATTTTCATATAAAACCAGAATTACAAACATCACTTTTTACAAGTGAAATGCAGATGCTTGCCATAAAATTGTAGATAATACAGACCAAGGACTAAACAAACACGTCAGGAAGGAGAGAAGATCGGCCAAAATTTTTAGCAAATTTACCCTGGAGCACCAACAGAGAATTTGCTTTCTACTTCTCTAACAATAAGACAATCAAGTGAAGTTTCCTGGTCTGCAGGAAGCTTCTGAAGCTATTAATGATCAATAAATTTTGACCTAGCTTTTTCATCTCCTATACGTATAATACTAAAAAAGTGTTCACTTTTGACTTTTGGCAATATAAAACAAAAAAAAATTCACTATGACTACGAGTGCCATGCAAAAGTTGAAGTATTTAAAAAAAATCAATTTGCCATTCCTTTCAATGTGTCTGAAAGAAAACACTAACCTGACACTGTAAATAATTCAAAATGTGGCAGTGAACAAGGAAGGTCCTTTGTAATTTACCTGCACATTTATACAGCTTAAAAAGTACCTTCCTTGGTTATAACACGTGGCAGTTCACCTCCTGCAAGCTTTCCAAGATCACAAGAATGTAACAACTCAGGAAGGCATGCAATGAGCTGACAAGCTGCCTCACTCTGTGGCCTCCCCCTCTGTAAAAATACTTGGTCATTTTACAAAGCTCTGCTGAGAAGGATGACAGAACCTGTGTGGGTTCATATTCCTTTGTGCTTTCCTCTGCCCCTTGCAATCCAGCATTTTCAGGCACCACCAAAAGAGTGAAAAAATAAATCTAATGGACAAGCATCAGGGCAGCATCAAAATATTAGGACTTAAAGTTCAACTAATACTGCAGGATTTTTATTTATGGAGGAAAGCTGGAATTAAAAAATAAGGTTCAAACTTAAGAATCGTGAATACACAGGTTGGCTAGAACTTAAACAGGTGCAATATAAAAAAAACCAAAACATTTTTCTAAAATCCAAAGGATTGTTGTAATTTTTTTTTTAATTCTCTTAAAAATAGTGGTTTTTATTAATGCACATTTAACTTACTTTCAGATGCAGGTGTCTTAAAGTACTCTCCCACAAGACTCTGCACATATTGACATAATGATGATGTCTCCTGATGTTCAAAATCAGAGGTCACAGACTTCCTGAAGCACCTGTCATTCACTTGCAACCAACTGCAAAGCTGAATTAAGAACAGTATGTTACTCCTTGACCACATCTGGCAGCTGTGCACTGACATCACTGATCTAACAGTGGCACACCAGAGCGCTGTTAAACACAAACTCTCACATCAGCAAACCCACACACTGCAAGAGGTGTTCATCTGAGCTTCTTTGAGCCTTAGCAGACTATTCCCTTCTAACTACAAATAAAAAAAATCTTCTTCCAGAGGGTAGCTCAGAGCACCCCCAAAAAATCAGTGGGACTAATATAAGAAAAACAACAACTAATTAAAAGTTGTTTTTTTAAAAACAAATTAACCAAGACTGATAAAAATTGCCTTGTCTCAAAAGGGTTTCTTCCAATCAGATCTCATCTAGTGAGACCAGCTTTTTTTTTTTTAACTTGTATGCCAAAAGTGAACAGAGCAAAATGAAATGTACATTATACATGACAAGAAGAGACTATGCAAAAAATCACTTAAACATTATATGGCTGTACAAGTAACCAAAAGTTAGCCACATGATCAGCTGGCTCTAGTATATACTATATAAAAACTTCTTTCATCTTCGAACTTTTATTCACAGCATTTCACATCTTGCAAATACATAAAATACATATCCTGTGAAAATTTATGATTTACAATCCCACTCTACATGGTATGCACATTCTTCCCTTTGAGATTATCCTGCCAGTGATATTATTATTTCTACCAGTGATGGGTTTGATGAACGTAAAACCGGCTTCAGTTCTCACCTCTGTCCATAACAAAGTATCTCTTCTTAGGGATTCCTCTGGTCTAAGGGACAGAAGAAAGCTTGAAACTTCTGGAAAGGACACTTTCTCCTGAAGGAATTAATCAAGATACAATAGCTGCCAACATAACATACAACAAATAATACCTATATGACAACTTAAGAAGTTTGCCTTTATCTGGCAAGTTTCAGTAAAAGAAATCTACTTTTTCCTTTTTGTGATTCAGACTCATTTCTGCCTCTTTGGGACCAAACTTAACTCTCCCAAGTACTAAAGTCTATCTAAAAATAAATGAATTACTGTAAGAATAGTGCTATTCACTGATGACACCTTTTAAATCAATGTAGGTAAATGATTAAGAGTCAGTCACAAGTACTATTTCTGCATTTCTAAAGAGAAATTCAGACAGGTTTATAGCCATAACACACAACACAGAAGACTTACTTAGAAAGGTAGCTATAAAACAAACAAAACATGAATACTTCGATTACTGAATAACTACAGTCCTGCTATTTCATCACTAATGATAGTTTTATCATTCTGGTATCATGAATACTTTTATTATTATTATTAGGAACTACAGGAAAGTCTATTTAGTTTCTATCTAACCTGAGTTTATATAGTAGATATGGAATAATATCCTGTTATGATAACTACCACATGGAAACCCTACAATAAAACATCAACTAATAAAAGCTAATAAAAAATATTTCTTATGGAAAATCAAAGGTAACAGAAGCATACCATACTCACATAGCACAATTTAAATAGCCACTAAAAAAATTGCAAATCCAGAAAAATCAGTATAAATACTGTATTTAGCAACTTTTTGAATACTGTTGACCCTGTAAAAGTGTCACTGTATTTCTATTAATCGGGGAAAAAGAAAAACCAAAAAATAAAACAAAACACAAAACCCCAAACTGACCACATTTGTCAAATGCATAGTTGTTTGAAGAAGATAGCACTGAGCAGCACCACGCAACAAAATCTGATGTGTAATCATAGTACACTGGAGGACATCTCTGCAAAGAGGAAAAATACGATCTGTAAAAATCACACACTTAAAAATGTCAACATTTTCATGTATTTTCTAATTATTACCCATTTTAAATACATTAGATTGCAATGTAACAGACATATTCTATTAGATATGGCACAAATACTGCCTGATCAAACAATCCAGAACCAAGACTACTGTTACATATACTTTCAAAAACTGATAATAAAACTTGGATGAGCATAAACCTGACAAAACAAAAAGGGGGAGAAGAAAGAACAAAACAAAAACTAAAGGAACAATCCCCATGATCATATCAGTTCAGATTGTTAATTTAATATTAGCATTTCTATCTGTAACAAGTTATATATATATAACAATCAAAAATCTCACTCAAGCACAGAACTGAAAAATTTTCAGTGATCTTTTATCAGCAAAGACTTGTTCAACATTTTCTTTTTGTAAGCTGCTTCTATCCAATATTCCTTCAACCACCAGTAACATTTTATTTAACCGCTCACATTTGATTAAACTGGAATGACAACTGATTTTTAGTGACTCTAGGAAGGGAAAGCAGACACTTAGGAAATATCAGTGTGATTAAGGTGCATAGCGAGGCCAAGAACTTCTATCTAGACTTTTATTTAGAAATCTTTGTTTCCAGCATTGTGGGCTGTCTCCTGATATAGCCTCAACTGCTATTAAACCAGGTTGTAATGTAACCAGAAGAAAAGGAATTAAGTGTGACCTATATCAGCCAGGAAGTGTGGAAGACCAGGGAAAAATATTTTTAAAAAGTAGAAACTATGAAGATCTAAAATGCAAAACCTCAATTTTTTTAACTTCATACAGAGGTATCAATACGTTGGTTCTTGAATTGATTTCCTCTGCAAATTAAACATAAAGGAGACAGAACCTGATATTCCCACGCACAACCATCCCTTCAGAAGTAACAAACATGAATCAAATTCTGGCTCTCCAGACTGTCAGCACATTTCCTTAGAAGAAGGCTGTAAGAACACAATGCAGTATACATTTTACCTTAAAGCATGAAGTCCTTCAGCACCAAGTACTTTACATGCAGGGATAGATGCCAAAGCCATAGAAAGAAACAAAATAGGAACAGCACACCAATGTCTACTTGTCATCTTCTGAATAAATTTTAACAGGAAGCTACCTTAAAATGAAAGTAAACGAAACAACCCTGAGTGATTTTGTGTTCTCCAATGCTTTTAAGCAACATGAACCCCAGCAGAAGAGTGCTATTATAATTTCTGACAATTAAATGAAAGACAACATAATTATTATAATCCTAATTATTTCAATGAAAAAAATCACATTCCAAATAAGTCTGTCAGTAAGGTGATAAGATTCAGAGACAAACAGAAATAAACCTAATTTTCACTTTGGTCATCTGCACTAATCACCATGTTCAGGAATGGAATTTTAACTCAATTGTTTTGAGTATTAAACAATGCCTTTTTAAGTTGCTATTGAGTTTGTGATATGGCTGACCATAGTGATTCAACCAGCTAAATGGATGCTGGAATGGGCAGAGCAATTCTCAACAAGCCACCACACCTACAGTTTGTGTAGGATCTCAGGAGTCCTAATCACAGACCCCCTGTTTAGTGATAAAACTATATGCCTTGGGACAGGGCAGAGAAATAGGGCATCTATGGCATTACAAGTATATATAAGGTGTTTCCTACAAGAATATACCTGTACATAAAGGGTGCTGAAGAGAGCTGACTCTACCCTTACTTGACATCCAATTAGACCAGGTATTAACTTCTGGTCACCTTCATTTTACCCTACACTAGCATAAAAATTTGGAACAGTTTCAGAAATCCTCTTCCCCCAACCTCACAATAAAATAATCATTCTTCTGTTTCAGCCCTTGGACTGGGCTCTTCTGGATGTGTCACTAGACATGACAAAAAAAGTCTGGAGATAAAGAAAAAAGAATCTCCAAGTGCTGTTCACTTCAGATTTTAGGAGTCTGTTCGGACTTTTTATTTTTCCATTAATAAAAAGCAAATCTGCTTCATTTTGCCCCTAGGACAATTCTGTAGCTTAGTACTGCAGGGTAACTTGCAGCCCCTGAAGACCTTTTCTCTGGAAACTCCAATGTCAGGATAACTACCCCTTTTTTCTCTCAAGTAAACACTTACATGACATACCAAAAAGAGCTCCATAGTTGTTATTTGGCTTCCTTTTTTAAAAAAAGGATAAAGGTGAAACTTAAGCATACCTTTTTCTTCTTCTGGAAGAAGAGCAAGATAAGTAGCCAAAAACTTCTGTAACCTCATTCCCAAAGGAGGACAGGCTCCTATTGATTGACCTGGTGTCCTGTTGGGTTTTAAAACATTAGATACACAACTGGCATGTTAACAGCTTTAGGATTAGATGAAACAGATTTAATCTAAAATCTAACAGAATCAAAAGGTTTAGAATTGCTGCTAAACAAAAACAAAGTGTCATTCAGTGACACTTCATGAGACCAACAGAGACAACCTATGTCTCATGAGAAGTCTCAGGATCCTGGCTACTAAGGATTAGCATCACTCAAGAGATTCTGTAGCTTTCTCTTAGCTTGATATTAACTGTAACAACTTTGTATATTCTTGGTATACACAAACGTG
This sequence comes from Acrocephalus scirpaceus scirpaceus, assembly GCA_910950805.1. NCBI lineage: Eukaryota > Metazoa > Chordata > Aves > Passeriformes > Sylviidae > Acrocephalus > Acrocephalus scirpaceus. Next base: position 44,310,121 of record OU383775.1, read on the forward strand.
CACCCTCCTCTACATATACTAATATGTTTCACCAGAAATACAGAAGCTAAAGAGAGGATTAAGATTAGGGTTATGAAGTATTGATTCAACACAGCTCTAACATACTAAAACACTTGGCATTTTATTTGCCTTCTGAATTCCATCCGTGTATGTCCATGGAAAGGTGCTGTAGATTGGGATGAGAAATGCATAACTGCTGCAAGAGTCTGTAGAGGTCACATTTGTCCTGCCATATTTAGATGAAACAACCTATTGTGACTACACTTTATTCATAATCACCTAATCCAAACTATCACCATTGACAGTCAATTTTAGCCCCCCCAAAATGAACATATTAATCCATTGAACTCTTTCTTTCATGGACTTCTCCCACCAGATCAAGACTGTGGCCACTTTACAAATGATCAAGACTCTTTCCACTTTACAATTCAATCAAGGGGCATTGAAAATTGCAACAACCAAGTCTTGTCCCTGGATCCATATTTCATTTGTTCATAGCCATCCATCTTTCCTGAAAATCTCTCTCCCTATTAATAAGTTCTGCAGCACCATTTTTTTATTAATGTGTTTTCCTTTAGCTAAGATTTTACCCACATACTTAAACCAGTATTATTACAACACATTTGCACAATCCAGAAATTAAGTAATAGATTCACTAAACCAGTACCTTACCTGCTGTAGAGGGAACTTTCTGAGAGGGCATCCATTAGTGGTCCAATAACAAACTGGAAAAAGAAACAGTAACAATGGTGAAATGTACATTTCCACGGCACTGTTACATAGAAGATAACTAGACTTATCTCACCAGACTTTAAAGGGCAGAGCCAGAAATTAGAGAATATTCTTGTAGTGGTAAATAGAAGCAAAGAGAGGAAGAAACTAAAGAGAAGAGGGACCAGGAGAGTAAACAAGAAAAGAGATTTTTCCACTAGATACATTTCACAGAGTACTGTGAAAAATGCAGGCAAATAAGAAATCCTGTTGGGAAATAGATAGAGAAAATAGATTTAAACATGAAATAGAGGGATGACAAAGAGCCAACACAGCTAAAAACATTTAGGGTGCATACTAAGGCTGACTTTATTTCAAGTTACTCATCAAGAGGCTGACTTAATTTGTATAAATCAGGAATGTTAATCTCTGAGAAGAAGGTTCCTTTGAAGTTTAAATAGTATAACGTAGATCATTCCTTACTAAAGTGTAGGCCGGCTGGACAGTCAATAAAAATGTGATAGCAATAAAAAAACCTTTAAGCTTTAATATTTCTTCCCACTTAGACAATATATTAAAGTGTGGGGCTTTTATGTTTTATGGATACGGTAATACACTGATTATACGACAGAGACAGAATGTGTCCAATTCCAGCTATTGAAGCAATTAGTGTTAAGATCTATTACAAATTAGAACATTTATTTGTTGTGGCAAGTAACAGTAACACCCTTACCTCTGAGAAACCAAGTGAATTTGGAAGATGCTTTGTTTCATAAAGCTCCAGAAAATGAAGAATTCCTTCCTTTGTCAATGTTTTATTCTCGCTTTCAAACATTCGTCTATAAATGCACACATGCCATGATGGGTGAAACAGCCAACCTGTTTACAAAAAAAAAATTCTTCTAAACTGACACAGAAATGACAGTGACACACTAACACAACATACTGACATTCTGGACAACGTTATAAAGTCTATTCACAGGACACTTCAAAAAGGTGACTATAGCTATTAGTTTAAAAACACCCTGCTAAATCTAATTTAAAAATTATTACAGTTTTCCAAAGTTACTCTCTACTTTATTACTTACAAATGAAAATTACTAAAAAGTGCCACATCCTTCTTCTTGCAATTCTATTTATACCAATGGATTTACCCGCAAAAGTTACACATTAATAGCTTTTTCCCTTTACAAATCTCCAGCATCTTGCACTACCTAAGTACATGTGCTCATGTGCCCTGGACACACTGTCTCAGCACCCATTTTATATATCCTCTCTCCACTTCTAACAAATGGAGTTGGGTTTTTCTTCCTCTTTTACAAAGTTGTGCAGGTGAACTGTCTTCACAACAACCCCAAAAATCTCTGGCTTTATTTTCACATTATCTTAAGTCAAGCAAAATACAGAGGGAAATGACCATTTATTTGGATTTGCTGACAGAAAAATAGTATTCCGAGACAATATAGTAAGCAATAAATGTATGCTAGGATTTCTTCTCAGAGCAGAGTGGCCACTGCCTATGCAAGTTTGCCAAACAACTTATGCATAGAGCAAACCCATGAAAACTGGAACAGCCACCCAGAAAACGCCTAATTTGAGAAACAAAACATTATAAAAAGCTGCTACTTAAATAGAAGAAGAAAACAGAGATGTGTAACTTCACTAATATTTAAGAGATTAGGTAGAAAAAGTTTCATCTTACCTTTATCCCCTGATATGGCAAGCTCATATAAACTGTTTAGTTTTGGTAATACTGGCTTTATGACATGGATCTGAAATGCAAATGAGGTATAGTTTATATCTCAAATCCAGGAGCTGTCAGTTACTCAGACTAGAATTTACTATCAATAGCATCAATACAGCAATTGACAAGTACATTTAAATAAACCTCCAAAGCCTGTGGTATGCAACACTCAGTTGAAAAAAAAACCCTGATACTTCAATGCTAACATATTTTAAAAACAATACTCACTAATTCGCATTCTATTCCTCAAAATTAAAACAGCACAATATCTAAAATTAAGCGTTTAAATTAATATTATTTCAGTTACAGGACAACCATGTACAAATAACATAAAACTACTACAGGGAGGTAGGCACACTACTAATAGTTAGCACCACAATACCATACAATTATGGAAGCCTCAAGTCAAAAGGAAACTTTCTGCCAAGTATGCTGGACTCACAAAACCATTTTAATCCAAGGCCATAGGTACTTTACCATACAGACGTAGTAACCTCTATCAGAGAAAGGTTAATAAGTGCAATCACTGGATTTTTCACTAAGCTGGTTACCCTGGTCTTGCCTGCACTCCAGGTTTCTGTCATTGCATTAACCAGATGTATTCCAGTGATGGAGAAGAGTTGTGAGTTTATCATCAATGAATGACACGTGCTGTGTTTTAAGTATTTAAGAGTTGAAACAAAAGTATTCCAGGTAATGCTGACTTAGATATCCTCAATCACCAAAACCGGAATTACTCTGCTCTACAAAAGCATTCACATATGCCACAAGTGAGGCAGGACGTCTACCGAGGCTGGGGACAGACTTCACAGCGCTCCTACCTGGTTTCCTTCCAAAGTTTCCATTATCAAAATATAAGTTTCCCAAAACTGTAGGAGTTGCTCGTTCCTCTCAGCGGACCACCAAAACAGACTGGGTTCTAAGGAAAAAAGACAAGGACACGCGTTCCTCCCGGCCCCGCACGCCGGGCCGCGCTGCCCGTCCCGCCGCCCGTACCGTGTCCGCCCGTACCGTGTCCGCCGTCCGGGGGGCAGCGCAGCTCGGCGCGCTGGCCGCCGCTCAGGTCCAGCGCTCGCTTCAGCAGGTAGCGGGCCCGCTTGCGGCACAGCGCGTCCCGCTCCGTCAGGCCCTCCTGCACCAGCCGCCAGAACCGGGGGCACAGCCGGGCGTCCAGCCCCGGCCCCGCCGGGCCCCGCGGCAGCAGCGCGTCCGCCAGGGCGCTCAGCGCCAGCAGCGCCCGCCCGGCCCGCGGCGCCCCGCCCGCGCCCAGCAGCCCCTCCCAGACGCGCGGCAGCGCCGCGCCGTTCGCGCCCAGCGCCGGCAGCAGCCGCCCGGCCACCAGCGCCGCCGCCGCCTCGCCCTCGCCCTCCTCCCGCACCAGCGCCAGCGCCGCCGCCGCGCACCGCGACAGCAGCTCCGGCTCCTCCAGCCGCGGCGCCGCCGCCACCAGCGCCTCCACCGCCGCCTCCTCCGCGCCCGCCCCGCCGCCCGCCGCCAGCTCGGCCAGCGCGTCGCGGGCGAGGCGCGCTGCCAGCGGCGCCCCGCAGAGCTGCACGCAGTGCCGCAGCGCGCCCCGCGCCGCCCGGGCCGCCCGCGCCCGCTCCCCGCCGCCCGCCGCGCCCTCCCCGCCCCGCAGCAGCGGCCGGCACCGCTCCAGCGCCACCTCCCAGGCCGCCCGCCGCAGCGCCTCCGCCTCGCCCGCCGCCGCCGGCCCGCCCGCCGCCAGGCGCTGCAGCAGCAGGCGCAGCGCCTCCGCCCGCTCGGCGGAGAGCGGCGCGCTGAGCGCCCGCAGCAGCGCGGCGCGGTCCCCGCAGCGGGACAGCAGCGTGTCCGCCAGCACCACCTCCATCGCGCGGGGGGAGGCGGAGGAGGAGCGGCGGCTGCGCAGGCGGGGGCGGGCGGGGCCCACGAGGGGCGGCGGGAGGCGAAAACACTGTGTGATTGACTGGCTTGGCTCTGTGTGCGTACCTTTAAAATACTCTTCATCTTTAGGTCATAACCCGCCTGCGTGAGTGTTTCCCAGCCGCCGTGGCCGCTAAGCACAACCTGGCCCCGCACGGGAGGCCTAAGGGAGAGATCCCAGGTGCGAGCCTCTTGCATGAGGGAGTGAAGTTCCATCCTTGTGTGCCATAAAAACTCACTCTACTCTGCACGCGCATTACAACACAAGATCGGGCAGCGGTAGCACAGCCCAGTTTTCCCACCTGTCATATTTGTTCTAACCATTTATGCCAAAAGAAGTTGCTGAAACCAGTCGCTGTTCTCATCACGGCATACCAGAGGTTTGCCTGAATGCCCTGTGTCTGCATCAGGTCAGAGGCATTCCTGGATGCTGGCTCCATGCTGTTGGCTTGTTAGAAGGGCCCAGGCCACCAGCACTGAGGCCAGAGAACAACTCCTGTGCAATTTAATGTTCCGGTGAAGCCAAAGCCTAACTCAAAAAATCAAGGTGATTTCCAGTAAGTGTAAATTCACCATGTGAGATTACAATTCCCATTAAAAAAAAAAAAAAATAGGGATCTGCACGTCAAACGTGGTGGCAAACTACCCTCCTAGAAGATGTGGTCATAGGAAAAGGCAAACTACTCTCCTAGAAGATGTGGACATAGGAAATGGCAAACTTTCTGTTCCTGTGAAAACAATGCATAGCAAATTCCCAGCACAGCACAACGTGGTTTCTAATGGATGTGGGCATTTCTTTGGCCAGGTTGAAGTTGCTTAGAGTTTAATGAACAAGAAAGATTTACTGCAAGTTTTCCAAGTGACATTCCACTTAATCACTCCTCTCCAAATCACATGAGTAGTTTCTCCTTTCCCTGGCTATTCATTTTCTCCAAACATTTCAGATTTTTTTTATATTTGAGAGCCTACTGATTGCAAAGTCACTGAATTTTCCTGTTAAAACTGAGTCTGTACTGTGACTATATATGCAATATAGTCTGGAAAAAGATGGTAGAAATTAATTCCTTTAAACCCTCCAGCTAACAGGGTTTCCATGTGCCTTACCACTCTGTGTGTGTTCTGTTAAACTAAATTACAGAATCTAGTAAAAGCTCAAGAAAACCCTTCAAAATATACATTTTACTCAAATGTAAAGTAAAACTTAGTACTTTGTATCACAGACACAGAAACATGTTTCATAGGAAGAATTACTACAATGTACTTTAGTAAATAGGATGCTTACAGTTGAAATATCTTACATGCAATAATAAATTTTGTTTTTCTATTTGCCCTTTAGTACTTTTTTTCATTTCCACTTATAGCATGGAGTCTGATGAATTGTGGGAGTTTCTTCTGTCAGGCTTGAAACAATGCCAAGCAAGGGATCCCTTCTTATTATAGTTTTACTCTTTCCTTCCTGGCATCTGTAACAAAATGAAGAGTTAATGGTCTGCACAACAACTAGTAATCAAAACAGAATCAAATATACTAATGTATTGTGCTGTTTCTTCATTATTGTCTGAATTCTGCTCTGCCTTTAGTTTTATCACAGTGGGGTGCCAAATCTAAAATCTTATTACACCAATTTAAACAACAGCATTTAAATTTGAACTGTTCCACTGTAGATTGCCTTATCAGACAAAAAAGGGGGTTGGGCTTGGGGAGCTTCTGAGTGGAACGTGATGACAACAGAACAAAACAAACAAGCCAGAAAGGTGGATATGGAGTTAAGAGAGAGAAAATGAGCAAGTTTTTTGTCATTTTCAGCGGTGTTTTATAATTTTCAGGTGTCAAGAGCCACACCATTCACAGCTTCATACCATAGTTGTGAAGTGTCTTCATGCTAGCACATTAAATTTGTGCTTTCCAACTCTACAATTCCAATACATGCCCCCGCTTCACCCAAGACCATGTCCTGTTCTTTTTTCTGCACTTTCCAAGCTTATCCCAACCACTTCCCGCCTTCTTCCCAAGCCAGCCCTGCTCACAGGCCCCCACCCTGCCAGCTGCAGGCACCTCTAGGGTCCCAAAGCCCTTTCAGCCTAGGTTTGCTGCACCAGCCGCAGCACTCAGAACATCCCACACCTGCCAATCTCTCATGTACTCTGCACTCCTATTTATAAGGTATCCTGTATTCCTGATCTCTCCAGGTCCCCTCCAAATTCAGCATATGGCCTAGATCAAAGGCTGAAATAGCTTGAATTTTTTCTTTTTTTTTTTTTTTCTTTTTTTTTTCTTTTTTTTTTTTTTTTGAGAGGACATCTTGTAGATGCCTTCCTTATTTCTGTCAGACAAGATATTCTCCCTTAATCAGATTAGCCTATCTTAAAAATGTAAGACTAAGAGGAATTTCCCAAAGCATCAAAAGCAGTCCACCACAATTGCAGACAGACCTGAAATAAATGGCCAGTCTGAACATGTCCCCTTCACAGGCCACTTCTATTTATAGGCCACAAAATACTTCTCAGCTCCTTGTAACTACAGATGTAGAGCTTACTTCACACTCTAGTCCCTTAACCAGGATCTCTCTGTGTCATTTAATACTATTACTGAGCCAAAGAGAGGCAGGACAAAGATGAGAAACATATTATTGTTGATTTTTTTTCTGATCTTTGTAACAGTACCTTTGCTGATGGTGTGAGCTTCCAGCACATGATAACAAGTTGACCGAATTTGGGCTGATTTTAACATTTACATGCTTTACAATAGTAGTTTATTGGTTTTCAACAGGACCCATAATTCTACAGCAATTTAGTACTACAAGAGGACTGAGGTTCCTTCCTCAGACTCGTAGTTAAAAAATCAGTGCCTTTAGTTACCTGTATTTTCTTTTGGACAAACGTATACTTGTTCTTATGTAAATGCTTTCCCCTCTGATCAACAAACAAACAACTCTGTACTATCTAAAAAAATTTGTAGATGATCATTCTAGTGTTTTTTTTAGCTTAAAAAAGGATTATGGACAAAACTACAGTACAAACTAAAGAAAATTGGAAGTCTTGAAAATCCCCACTTATGGTTTTGCAAGGCTGTGTTGTGCTGTTTGCATAGAGCCACTGCCAAGGTGCTGAAGCACCACAGATTATCAGACTCCAGGCCAAGTCTATGTCTTTAAAAAGTTTAGTTTCAATGATGGTTTTAGATCACACAACATACATTTGTTCTCATGGAAGTCCCATACTACCACCTGCACATTACAGGTAATTCTGCACAGTTCATAAGGAGTAAGGCTCAGCTACCCCTGCACCATGACTTTTTTCCCTTACAGGAATCTGTGGGAGTGTTTTTGCACAGTGTAAGGTCTCTAGGGGGGGCAGGTACATAACACAGCCTTTTCTTCCCTCTCCCACTGCATGCAGAAGGAAATGGGAAATTTTTGAAAGTTATGCAGAAAATTTCCACCACATGAACCATGCCACACAAAAATAGAATTAAAAGCCCAGATGTGCTCCATGCAATAAACCTTACCAGTTATTACGGTTACGTATATTCATGCTCTCTTCTAGATTTCCTCAGTGCTATTGTGCAAAAAAAAACAGCAGCACACATAGTTTTTATGATTCTCACAGTGAGACAGCACTTCCCCTCTCTGCCAGGGGAAAAAGAAAAAGAAATTTACAGGAGGTGAGAAAGGGAAAGAAGAAAATTGCCTAATTTTTGTCAGTTTGCCCTAAAGTCATTGAGCACTCTTGCTAAGAGAGATAGAGGCAGAAGTGTTCTAACTGAAAAGAGGAGATATGCAGCCAGAAAAACTGGTCACAACAATTTCCACAAGGTGGTTGTGCTCTTATCTCCTGATCCTCCAGTGCTTGTTTCATTTGCGTCCCCACCCCCACAAACAATTCTTCCAGCTCTTTCACATCACAATGCAAACATGTATTAATCTTCATCATTTTAAAATGAGATTCAGCTTGTCCCTCCAGCTAGTCCCTTCAGCCATCACCTTCTCTCCCTTCTCCCTTTCATATCTGAGCTTACTATCTCCATACAGTGAGCCTGGAGTTTGTCCTCTGTGGCATCCCAGTCTCACTCGTACATCCCAATTTGGCTGTCCTGTACAGTATATCAGCTATGACTGCTCACAAGCTACCTGTTGAGTTACTAGCTCCACATTTCTATCTCCAAACTTCTTTATGAAAGATGAATAATCCCTTTATATTGCAAAGTTTATCTGCAGAATTTCCTCAAACCAGGCACATTCCTATCTACTCACATACTTAAAAACTACTATCTGATCTGTTGGTATATCACATCCACATCCCCTTTCCTGGCTTTACAAAACCAATCTTACCCTAATTAGATCTTGCTGTTGTGAAGATCTGTTTCTTAACCTGCTGTTTTGACCTTGCCACCTCTCCCTTTACGTCCCTCTGCTGCTTCCCTCTTCTGTGCTACATCAAACACATGCTGTTTCTTTCCCCTTTCTGTTTCCAGACTCATTAGTCTATCCTTCCTCATCCTCTTATCTAATACCAAGACACTGACTTCACACTGACCTACCCATGCTGCCAGTCTGAGTTGTCCATACATTAGTCTTACTTTTAAGACTTAATGCTTATCTTGTGCTAACTCCCACCTCATTTTCCTCTATTATAGCCCAAACAACCCTTTGTTGTCACAGTAACACAAACTTTAGGCAGCACGTGTTCTATGACCTTCTGTGATCTATGGCTCTCTATGTGAATTGATAAGCTGATCCCCTCTCTGTGTGTATTTTGTCATCTATTGGTGCTGCATATTTTCCCTGGTGACAATTAGTACAGTACAATTGGTAGAGTGTAAGGATAACACTAATTGTGAAAAATAAATAAATGAACAAACACAGAAACAGTCAACGTGTCAAGCTGCAGGGAAGGAGCCTAACATTTTTAACTGAACTTTTATGAGGAGAGGAATAAAAAGTCAAATGTAAAGGTGTCTCACAGAGAGAAGTGCCATGAGAATACTTTGTTGCCTTTCGTACAAACGTACTGCCTCACATACATTCAGAGTTGTTCAGACATTGAAACTGGTGAAGAGATAGTTCAGGTCCAGCAGTTGCTCCAGATTTTTCAATCAGACCTGTGTCTGAAGCACTCATAGACAAAAGAGTGAAGCCTTCATGATCTCTGCAGAACAGAAGATGGTGCTGTTGTCACTGACATGTGCCTCTCAGGTTTTTTTCTGGTGAAAAGAAAGCAAGTGATAGCAAAGGAAAGGAGAGGAGATAAACTAAAAGGAAAGGTACAGAAAGAGAAGTAACTGCCATTTCTTGGATTTTTTTTCCACTGGAGAAATTCAGAAACTCAAAGGGAAGAATGATAAATGCACAGAAAACCAAAAAGACTATCTAAAAGAGCAATTAGGAGGAGCAGAGAGGGCAGCATAGATCGATCATATGCTGGATACACTCTTCCTCATTTCTCTGAAGATACTGTAAACTATGCTTATGGAGGTGCTGAATACCATCAGTTCCCCAGTGAATCTGCAAGGAGCTATTATTGTCAACACCTGGGATCATCAGTTTGGGGTGTCTCAAGCCAGGTGTTTGAAAACCAAGACATCAAAAACCAGTGGGAATTTTAAAAAATGGCATTAAGTAATGGAGCGGAGAAGAAGAAAGAGCAGAATCAGGCAGGCAGTGAGGAGCTGTGACTGCAGCACGGACCCTCTCGCACTGAATCACGGACTGCATGCTTCCAGCGTTATCAGGGCAGTGCTACATGGCTTCCTTTCTTTATCTGCATGGAGACAAAACAGCACAGGAAAGAAACAGCAAGGTATCTTAAGGACACTGCTGTTAGTATTGTGCTGTGAGATTGTGCACATCTGTGAAAGAGATTCCAGTGTGAAATTCTTCTTTGACTGAGCAGGACAGCTACATTCACCAGAAACACTACAATATTCCTGGGCTTTTTAGGATGTTTACTTTAAAAATAAAGCTAGAGTTCTACTGTCGTAATGCTGTAAACATCCTGTGTTCAGAAGCAGCATTTAAGGGCAGCTGATGAAAAGCAGTTGTGTCCAATTAAACATTCCTAATGATGGGAAGTTACAAATCTACTATGCGGTTTGTCACTGTAAACTACAGAGTGAAAGTTAAGCTGGTAAATCTCTCCAGTTAGACTGAGTGCAGTGGAATGGTCAGGAAAAGATGAATTAGGAAAAAGAATTAAATATAATCCTTTGCCATCTGTCTTTATTTTGCAAACCTACTTGACAGGGTACTACTGACATCTGCAGACATTTTTTATCTGCTTCATGTAGCTGAAGAGCATTTGCTGTACAGACTTGAATTAAAATACTTCCCAATAACAGCCAGCCGTCCCACTTATTTTCCTTGTTTGCTTTTCTTTTTCAAAAAAACAAACACTTAGGATTTTTGCTTCAGCTTAGGCTGCACCATTAGATTTGACCACTCCCCTTCACTAGGACTCAGAGCTGGGTGTTAAAGGCTAAACAGATTTCACCATTAGTTTTACAGGGAAGTAAAAGGGCTGTTGAAATGTATGTACTACATTCTTCTCCAGCTTTCAGCCTGAAAAGCATATGTAGATCTGGAAGAAATGTGACAATCGAAAGAATGTCCATATGGTATCACAATTTCTTCATAACAGTTTTTGTCTATTGGTCTTCATCTAGAAAACCATGTAAACATGAGCTTATCTCTAAGCACATGCCAGAGTATTTTGCTGCCTCTGAATTCTAGTGTACAGGGGATTCTACTGATAATGACCCAGATAAGAGGATCTACTACAGTGGGGAAAATACTCTGTAGCTTGTGCATGAAAATTTACCAGTGGCAACCCTGGGAGACTTTAGTCTTTTTAAAGCCCTGGTGTTATTACTGGGAATAGCACTACAGGAAGGGGGATACCCGCCTCCCCCCCCCCCCCCCCCCCCCCAAATATAACCAAAGCACAACAGAAGGACTAATCTGGTTCTTTCTTACTTCCTTAGGATACAGCAAAATGCCACTTTTTTTTTTTTTACTCGTTTTCTTGGTTTTTTTCTTTTTAGCAGTGAGGGAGAGAGGAAAGGAGGAAGGAAGAGAGGACAGAGGCAGGGAGGAAGCTTTCCCTTTATTTCCAACTCCAATGTATTTTTCTTTGCAAATGTGAAGGTTTGCATGTCAGTGTCCTTTCAGAATGCATGATATGAAGAGCTTTGTAGTTCTTTGGCTTCAGAGACTAGAGCACTGATGATTAGCTTTTCACAGATGAGCTAAAGTTAATTTGTCCTTTCTGGAAATGTAGAGATAGCCTGCTAGGTACAAAGAAGTTATCTTTAGTTTTCAGATCAGTGGAGGAATTTGTCAAGCACTGGTTGAGACCAAGGTTATTTCCTCAGTGGGAATTCAGATTATGAAAGGCCCACACCACTGTTGCCTTCCATATCTCACAGTCTTTCACATCAATGAGAAGCAAGAGAAAACAGCTTTAAAATATTCTCCTTCATCTTCCATAGTGCTTTAGATTACACTACTTTAACTAACCTCACAAGGAAAAAAGTGCGAATCTGTTGTGCTAAGATGTAATTTTCACATTTTGACTTGTGCATCTCACTTCAAAGAACTTCTTCTAAGTTTATTTTGAGTTTCCCATGCTAAAAATAAAGACACAGAACAAATCAGTTCAGTTTAGCTGAGAACAGCAGTTTTGGAAGCATTAGGCAAGAAGAAGCTCTACTGTTTTCAAAACAGCTCCTAATGCTGTTGTCTTTAATGGGGATGGCTAATCCTCCCTGTTTTCTCATATTCCCAATGATTCTCTCTAAGTGGAAGCCTGCCAGTTATTCTGCAAAACTCCTGACTCATTCAACATCATTTAGGGCCTTCCTAATTGATGGCAGGATATCTTCAAAGTCAGAAGAGGGCTCTTGTTAGATGCTGTAAAAGGTTTGCCAAAAGGTTGCAATCTCTCCTGTTTGCGTAATGTACTTTAAAGATACTGGAATCAAAGGAAAAACCTCCAGATCAGCTAATTTTTAGAAATATCTCACTTTTACAATTTCATTATAAAGTCAGTGGGTGCTACTTAAAATATTTTTAAATAATTAATTAGTTAATTTACCTGGGTCTTGCAGGTTTACTTTGGGTTCTTTTCCTGCTGCCCATACATGAACAGCAAAAAGAAGCACTTGTCATATTGCCACATTATTTTTTTCCTTCACCCCTTAAATCTCAATCTTGTAAAAAATTATAATCATAGTCTTTTACACATTTCTGAGGTCTTCCATTAAAGTCCATTTGAAGCATTTTATAGACAATAATGTATGAAGCCTCAAAGCACATGGCTGAGGTATTTATTACCACATTCTTACACTCAGAAGAATGTACCACAATAATCACACAACTTCAAGACCACAGTAACTAGTTGTCAGGTTTGGGGTGAAAAGAAATACTTCAATGGAGCCCAGTATTCAGAAGTTGAAGCATTTTCTGAAAGTGTGGCTCTCTTCTAGTAGCTGCCCATAAATGAAGGCATCCAAAATAACTCTCCATCTTCAAGAATCTCAACATTAAGATGTTTTCTTCGACCTCCGCCTCCTGTCACTTGCATCTAATTAGTTCTTTTTTTAAAAATTGTGTTGCATAATTCTGAAACTTTCCACTGTTGAGGCATAACACCATATTGTAAAAACTTGTCTTTCTTCAGAAAAAAAAAAAAAAAAAGAGAGATGTCATTATCCAGAAGCATTTGGCCTTAGCCTAGACCCTCTTCTAGTTTTCACTGAAATAATTAAGTATATATCAATACTGAGAAAAGCCATTTCTTGAGAAGTCTTGCAATCTTTTTCATGGGAAACTGGTTTTATAATACATGCTCATACTGGAGTTACATTTGTGAGCCCACTCTAGGGATCTTTGACCATCTGTTCTTTTAAATAAATGGTGCAGTTTTCCTCACACAAGCTCCCAGTTTTTGGTTAGCTCTGCAAGGAAGTTCTCAGACAAACTATCATAATACCTGTTCTAGATTTAGCCAAAATGCGTATTCCTGCTTTTTTTACATGAGATCCTCTCACATACCCAAAATGGCATATAGTTTTTGACAGTAAATGCATAAATGCTGGCTAGTTCCATATCCTGGACTGTAAGGCGTTCTAAAATGTGCTGCAACTAAGAAAAGGTGTGTGTATGTTTGACTTGGTGCGTGGAAGGGGAATACTTGATAAATCTATGTAAATATACTCAGTTTATATTATAGAAATACTTTCTCCCCCTAAATGGTACTGAGGCAGATTCATCCTGGACTTAAAAGAAGACACATTTGTGTAGATTCTAATTTGTGAATCACTGTTAATAAATAACTTGTTGCAGGAGATACTTGGTTAGTCATTGCTTATGGTATGAAGCCCAAGCCAAATTCCTGTTCATCCTGTTAAGATCTCTAATACAGAATTAAAGCAGAGTCTGTTAGGTACAGGAAACAACCTACAATCAAAATATCAGCAAAATGTTTTTTCACTTTAGAAATAAAATTAACCACAGTGTTAGGTTTTTTTAAAAAAATCTTTACTGAACCAGAACAAACCTTTCCTTTATCTTAAAAAACCCCTCGTCTGGCCATAAATCTGGTAGATACATTTCAGTCAGGATTAGCAATACTGCTTCATTCAGGGCCTCATAAGTGACAGAATAAACATGAGAGAGGAAAGATAGGGGGAAGATTAAAATAAGTAATCTTGTTCTTAGAAAAGAACCTGACTTTTAACTCCTGCAATAGCAAAGGAAGCCCGGCAGATGGTGGAAGGAGACCACAGTGACAAAGGAGATCTCTTTCTATTGTGCTCGTTATAGACATTAGTCCTTAAAGGAAGTTACTGACTTATTTTTCATAATGTCATCTAAGTGTTTAAAACAAAAACAGGACCACAATTTTTTTGGCTATGCATTTTGTGTCCAAAAATCTCATTATTTTTACCAACATGGCAAATGTATTCTTTTTCACTATGGAGCTGAGGCTTTGTTTTAAAGCCAATTGACATCAATAACAGTAAAAAATCACTTAACCAATAAAAATGCTGCTGGCTGCCTTTATTTTGTGTTGCAGAGGTATTGTATTTGTCTGTCTGTTTGTTTGTTGTTTGTTTGGTTTTTTTTTTGGGGGGGGGGTTGGGGGGGAGGGGGATAGTGGGGGGAGTTTTTATTTTGCCAGCATTTTGATTTATTATTCAGGTGTTGCTGAAGATCGTATCTGCATTACCCAAAGCCTTAACAAGAAGAAAAAGACATTACACTTTTCAGATCATATTTGCACTCTGAGTGACAAGACCCTGCAGAGCTCCCTATCTGCAGCAGCTTTCTGTCATGAGTGCCAGTGAAGACCTGGAATCCAGCAATATGTCTGCTCTAATCCTAAGAAATGTTCAATTGGAGGCTGACATCTTGTTTTATCTGGTTCATTCTTTAAATATTCTCTCTCTCTCTATGTCTGGCTTATGTCATATCAAGATAGACATTAAACACCTGAGAGATGATCTAGATCAAAGGCACCCCAAATTTTCTCTGTAAAGGATCAACTATTACATAAAAACTATCAGTGTTACTGCAATTTTGGTGACAATTTCAGTAATTAAAATGGGCTTCAGAAATGTGAGAACAGAAATGCTAGCAATAGAGAACCCCTTCTTAGGAGTGCTAGTATAGAAGCACTGGATGACAGGTGGTAGCTCTGTCATCAGTGACAGCATGACACACCTCTTCCTACTCATCGTTTTGGCACCTAAATCCCACAAGCACCCCAAGCATTTCTTGGCCTTAGCAGAAGACCCATAAAAATACATTCCCCAAATAGTTTTCAAACAACCAGGCTTATTTTATCACAGCAGGTAGAAAATAAAACTGTTTAGACCCTTTTTCTGATTAGTGGGCATCCTATTGGTTTTTTGGGAGGCACAGGGGAGAGGGCATGTATCTCTTGCTAAATGGGCTTATTTTTTGGGGTACCTTTTGCAGACTTGGTGGCCAGGTGCTCAAGTGCTCAAGCTTGAAAAGGTTGCTGTAGGCACACTGTCCTTTATGCTCTTCAGAATGAAGAGCAGTTGCTTATTCCTGCCCTCTACAGTTCCCTAAAATGATGTGTTAATAAGGTGCACTGTCAGGACCACCAGAATTGTCACTCCTCCTGTGCTGTTCAGCAGGCAGAGAAGCCTGACTGCCCAGGGTTTTGCTCCCCTAGGGACCTGGACTTTGCTTCTCCCTGCTTCCCCTCTGCCTCCCTCAGCGACTGCAGCTGCCTACTACCTGCAGCTCAGCCTTTCCATGCTGCAGGTTTAACCCTCCCCCAGAGCCTCCTGCACTTCTCATTCACCGCTGGCTAAGGTGACACTATCTTCTGCCAGAATATCCAAGTCCCAAATGGGTGCTTCAGTTTTGTAGCTTTAGTCACCTTTGAGACCACAGCATTAAACATGAACAGCATAACCTGTGAGAACTTTTACATATACATTCTTAATATGTCTCATTTTATAGCTAATGTACTGGACTGGAGGGTTTTGTTTGCATTTTTTTTTTCCTCTTCACTTCTTGTGGAAGCAAGGCTATTTTCCTCTGTCTCTGATTCAGCTGTTCTTTCATGCCTTGTGTGTATTACCTGGAAGCAGCCTTCATGTTGGAGTTGCCGTATTGCTCACTTGTGAGCACAGATGACTGCATTCTGCTTGAGCTCTTCAGCAATGCATTTCTGAGGTATCACATCTATCCCCACAGTCACTGCTCTTTTGCTTTGATCTGTGCCCTCTCAATCAGGTCTGCAGAGTGCATAATTCACTGTTATCTCTGTGTCCTCAGTGCACAGCAACTTAATGTATTCGAGATTTCAGGGAAATACATATTTACAAATGCTATTGTACATGAGCAAGAACTTACATGTTGAATAAAATAGTTTGCATCCCAGAATATGGTATGTCCAGCAGAAATAATCTGATAAAAATACCTTGTCCAGCTGGTAGTTCTGTGAGGTCTTTATTTCATCAGTCATGGGAGGCTTTGGCTTTCACATGTTTCTTCTGTATGTGATTGCTTTCATTGCTGTTAGTCACATTAGTGATGCCACTGCTCATGGTATCAGATAATGGAAGGAGATTGAGCTGGGTTTTCTGTGAGATTGTTTCTCCAGTCAAGAACAGAGATGCTATGTATTTTCTTCATGTTCTTTGGCATTAATAAAATTTCAAGCATTTCAAGTGTTAATTTGACTTTGCCATTTGGTGGCAAATCTGTGGTGGTAACTGAAGGGAGTCCATTTGAGGATGGATTGCAAGTGAACAGATGTGTTCCCACTGCACAGGATATTCTTGCTATTAAAGTTCTTCATTGCTTTAAACTCATCCACTTGACTAGATGTCTGAGTAGCAGCCCAAATAGCCAAATTTGGAGTTGGGAGGCAAATTTGTGTTCTACCTATGGATGGTGGAAAGAGCAGTGTGCTTCCACTTTTCATTGTTGGTTTCCCTAAACACAGCACAACAGACCACCAGATGTTGGCTAGCCTCTGTCATATTTGGCCAGGACTGAGTATTTCTGGCTTCCTCTGCACAGACTGCAGATCCAGAGGAGAGCTGGACAATTCCCAAAGAAAATGTCCATTCCCTGCCATCTGGGTATTGTTTACCTTCACATTTACCTTCAATCTGTTCTAGTAGATCCAGTAGTCTTGAAAATGGAGACATTTCTCCCTGCTTTCTGGCCTTTCCAATAGAAAAAAAAAGTTTCTGTTTGGAGGTATCTCCCTGTTCTGCTGAAGATACTAAAATTAAGCTGTAGGTTAGCAAGAGGAATGTCGTTTTCTAAGGTGTAGAACTGCTCACTAGCAATATGTTATGTATCTGCCTCTTTATTAGAAGTGGGATAATTAGGTGTCTGTTTTTTCACATGGGTGATTGGTGTATTCTCTGATGATACCAGTTGTCCATATTGCAAATCTGTTCAGGAGCTGTATCAATGTCTTGCACATATGTGAAAGCTGTGGGAGAAAAGTTGTCAGATAGGCTGCAAATCCCAACAGACTCTGGATGGAGTGTGTGCATCTGAGAGCAGGAGGCTTCTGTATGCTCTAAATTGCTGAGGTTGGTCCTGGCTCTTGGGAAATCAACAGATGTCTCATACAGGATACTGTAAACAGTCCCCACACCAGGATGGTTTTATTCAGCACCAGGTCTGTTCCCTGACCCTTTCTAACTGACAGATGAAGGTGGGATCGTGGTGTGTCACAGCTTCTGCCACACAATCTCTGCATCCATCCCCAGAACACAGCAGCTATTGCAATATCCCTCAGAGTTCTCTTAGTACATCTTGCTGACAGCACTGACGCTCTACTACTTCACACTACTTCACTGATGCCAGCAGTGCTCATAGCCATTTGCATATGCTCTTCTCCTGGATGTGGTGAGGTAGTTTCTTTCTTTCCCCAAAAGTTTTTGCCAATACCTTAGGTACCATTAATGTCTTTGTTCACACCAGCATGGATATTCCCTCATTTGTAGGAATTCAGTTGAACAGCCTTTTCCTGCTGGTTGAAGGTACTTTAGGTTTCAGAAAGGGGTAGGTTGTCTGGCGTCTCAGCATCCATGCTGCTTGTGTGACTTGTTACTTAACATTACATAAAAATGTCTTCCTTTTCCATTCCCTCTACTGCTCCAATTATTTTTTCTTTTTATTCTGTAGTCACTCCTGGAGGCACAAATTGAAAAGATAGAAATAGATGAAGGCAATTGTATGCCTGGAAGACATCCTCCCCCTCAAACACTTCTTGATATGCCTCCCAACAGCTTCGTTTTAAGGATGCTAGTGAATATTGCCAGCTCGGCACATGTAATTATTTTTTTTAATTTGTTCTGCCTCTGTTGCCTGCATGAATTGTTTGCTTCAAACTTAAAGCCCCTGTGTGGTGACAATTTACTGGATGCAGCCAGAAGTAGAGGATTTGTTCTTGCCAGCATCACTGATTCAACCTGCAATTTACTTTGCCTAATGTGATGGGGTCATTGCGTTGTTTTAATTCAGCTTTGCATGGTTATAATTCCTTTCCCTCCTTGGCATAGCTGCAAGAAAGCCTTTGCATCCTAACACACGTAGTAATGTCCTACTGTCTCCATAGCACTCATTTTTCTAGCTAAGTGCTGCTGCTCTCTCTTGGCACATAGCTCAGAGTTTTGTTTTTGCCCTCTTGCACCATATTAATGTCATTGTTGCGCATTCTATCATGTGCACATTTTTCTCACAGCACTAAAGGTCTTCTCTGATGTCTTCTGCTTCTTATTTATGCATTTGCTTTTGATATTATTTTATGCTTCTCAGTTCTAGCTTCTGAACTAACCATGTCTACCCCACCTACACTCTGCTTTGCAGCAGCTTTAGACACTCCTGTAGTATATTATCAGTGAGGACAGCTTTTCTTTCATCAGTCTCATTGCACTTTTTCCCCACTTATGAATCTAACACTAATTATTTCAGGTTTAAGATTGCATACTCGCATGAGTCAGCCATTTTCTGCACAGTTTGGCAGCATACCAATTTATTGTTCCTCCAGCTTCTTGATTATACAACTGTGGGGAAGATACCTTCCCTATGTGTCATTTTCCCAGGGACTGGAAATGCTTCTGAGACATTTCTAGGATTTTGCATGGAGTTCTTCCAGTCTGCAGTTGGTATACATCCAGATACTGCAGAAACACATGGGAGTTATAGCCCAGTACAGCTAACAGTAGGAATGGGCTTCTTCTGGCTTCCTGTTTACCCAGCCCCACAGCAATGGGTTACATACCCCATGTCACTATAAGGAAGGGCTAGCAGAGCTACTGCCATTACTTCCTCTTTTATTTTCTGCAGCTTTGGGGCAAGAACCTGCTGTGAATCCATGATGTCTTCTCTGTACTTCTGGGTTTTGAGGAAGTGTAGTGTTGTCTCTTTTTTTCCAGTCTTCACAGCTGTCTATGACACATGGCTGCCTAAACTCTTTTGCCACAATATCCAATGTCTACTCTGGCACTGAATATGAACCTGAGGGAGAACCAGAGATCCAACGCTGGTTGATGGTTATCTTCTCCCCTTTACCTCCTGCTCTGGGAGTGCTTTGATGGCAAGGAGCTCTCCTGCTTTCCAGCAGAGCTACCTTCTCTTCTGGAGCTCACACAGCTGGTCCCAAAAGGAAATTGCCAGGTCTTCCTTTGTTGTGCCAGGACAGGCTCTAAGTAGTCAACTAGGGAAGGACTGCTGTAATGGAGACTGTGGATTTTGTACAGGAGTCAAAGCAAGAGACAGCTGTGCAGCCTGAAAGATGATCAGAAGGTAAAATGACAAAGGCTGGATTTCTAAAGACATTATACTGCCAATTAAAACTCTGAAATCTTCCTGGCTTGTCCTGCCCCAGAAATTCAGATCAAATAATTCGCTGAGCTGTTCTCACAAAAGGAACTGGAAATTCAATAGGTCAGATTGTCAGCTAGAATAAGTCCACTGACTCCAGGGGAAATACTCCACTTTCTGTCATCAGAGAACCTGGCCCCATGACCACGAGCTTCAGATTTTCCTCATGGCTGTTTCCTTGGGACTTACATCATCACCCTGCATAACAAAGAGAGTTCAAGGTCCCAGTGAAGGAGGATTTTTAAAGAAGCAAAGCAAGAGACCCAAAAAAAGCTCAAGTTCATGCTGTGCCTCCACGATACCACCTGGTTTAGTAGACTGTGGATCAGTATCTTCCTCAGGTTCCATGTGATTGGTGCCATATCTCAGTGCTAAGTCCTTCAAGTCAGCACCAGAAATGGTGGAGGTCAACGACCCACAGAACAGCTTTGCATCTTGCCAGTCCCATCCCATCTATGATACAATACTTGTGGCATTAGGGTACAGATAAGGAATGCCTTAAAAGCATTAGTTTCCCTTACTGTTGCCTCCTAACCTGCTGTTCATTAATACAGAAAGGAATATCTTTTATCTCAGCCTTACAGTAAGAACCCAAATCATAAAATAATATGTAGGATTTCTAGGATGAGCAATACCAATGAAAAAAAGTTTTAAAAATTCTGTCTGAAATTTCCAAAGCATGACATTCACCCCCAGGCAGAAAGCCTGCAGACAGTTCTGTGTATCAATTAAGAGGTGCTAAGTCACTTCTTCAGCCTCATGTGGGCTGCTCCATCAGTGAGATTCAGCTAAAAATCAGTTAGGAAGAACATCAGTGCTGCTGTGAAGAAGAATGATCATTACCTAACACACCTTTTCTTGCAAAGGCATGAGTTCAGTAATTTACTGGCTCTTTCCCATTACTGACTACTGTGATCTTATATGCTCTATATCATATTAAAAAAATAAGAGCTTTGGTGTTATCCCTTCCTGTCCTCTGCTGTCACCCCAAACCTTTTATGTGAGGACTGAAAATCTAAACCGTTTGTTTCAAAATTGTCAGAACAGCAGGGGTAAAAACTCTTGAAAATGAGATACTAATTATTAATGTGAATGCTTTTCACATCCATCTTCTGCTATGTCAATGGAATGATTCAGTTGAACATTGCTCAGTGAGAAGATCCATTTCTCATACTTCTTTAATTTTTTATCCATTTGTAAAGTTTCCCAAGACCTAGCCAGCAATAAGACAGCAAAGAAATTGCCCAAGGCATCCTCTTAAAGAAGCAGTATGGGCTGGGTTTTGTTCTGCCACGGATTAGTCTAAATTGGTAGTTATTCCATGATGTCAGTGAAACTGAACTGCCGAAATGCAGAGGCGAATCTGGCCCCATGATCTAATTCCATTATGAAATTGCTAGTGTAAATAAATGACTGCTGCTGTTCAGTGCTTTCCTCCCCACTCCCCAAAGTGCTCTAATGAATAATGAGTTTTATGAATAAGCTTTAATGAATGACTGAATACATTTTAACAGCCCAACTAATAAGATTGTAAGTTAGAACACTTTCCTTCACACTTTCCTCCGCTGCTTTCCTTTGCTTCCCTGAACCAGAGAATTGCCCTTTTAAACTACCTGTCAATCACACATACAATTACCACATCCCAAAAGGTGTTATCAAACAGCAAAAGTGGCCAGTTTTTAATTCCGGGAAAGACATTCCATTTGTTTTAAACATCTAACTCAGGTTTCAAAATGCAAGTGCTGAAACAGAACAAACCTCTAAGCATTAATTCCTTCATTCCCTCCACCCCCCAAGATTAAAATCCATTCATTTCAATCAAGTCATTCAGAGGAAGGCTGTAAAATGAATTACATAATTAGACACTTAATATACTGCATATGGAATTTTAATTTCAGATGAAAATCAGAGAGGCTTCTCTAAAGCTCTTCACTGAGGAAAAAAAATAGTGGTATTTGAAGACAGCTAATGCTTTTCAGTTTAGTGGGGGTTTTTTGTCTGAGTTCCCTAATACTCTCAGCATTACTGAATAAAACTTCTTGAGTTCCATCAGCGGGTGCAAATATACCCTTGCAGAGGGAAGAAGTCAGGAAGACAGTGAGACTAAGGACCTAGTTTTGCCAGGTGACAATGCCATCACAAAGAGTGAAGTGACTGCTTTCTTTGACTGAATCCTATGGGAACCAGTTTGGGGACAATTTTCAGAAGACTTCTGAAAGTCTTCCAAGAGGCTGAAGCACAAAAGACAAAAATGAAGGCACCTCCAAATGGGTCTGTACTTCTGAAAACACTCATTCAGACACCCAAAGTCATATGAATAATATGCATCTGATCCAGAAACAGTTTCAACCAAATACCTGCTGACCAACACAAAGGGATTTTATGGCTGCAGCCTAAATATTAATCAAAATTTAAAAAAAACAAAAAACCAAAAAAACCCCACCCAAACCAAAACAAAAAAACCCGACAAACAACCACCCCACAGGAGAGCTAGGAGGCAGTTGGACAGTTTGCTATCTGATGAACTTCACTGTCTCTGTAACAAGTCCATCCTGTTTAATCCTGTTGGCTACTCATTTCTGTCCTGCTTGTATTGACATATTCTGCAGGCTGTTAGCCACGTTAGTGAGTCAGGCAACACCAGAAGATGACCCATTAGCCTATTAGGTTAAACAAGAAACACTAAACAGGAGATAATAGTCAAAGGGGAGGGAATGGGAACAAGTCAACATTACTCAAGGGTTAGAAAGATGTTCCAAAATGTAATCGGTGTTCATTACCTTGAGTAAATATACAGTCAACCTCCATTTGCACAAGCCTTAATCACATGAAGTAATAATTTCAGGGGGAAAAAAACCACATTCCACCAGTATGGAATTTGTGCAATGAAATACTCTTCCCCACATGTGCTCCTCCCAGACTTTGGGAGCAATTTCATTTACCTGCATTACTTTCACTGCTCACTGGTGACTTTCAGATCCATCTGCCCATACCACAGGGAATGCAGCAAGTACAATGGTTCTGCTGTGGAAAAAAAAAGTCCCAAGAAAACTTTGGAGACAGAAGGAAAGGTTAAAAAACTTATTAAAGTATTGAAATCCTCTGGCATTGATCTACATCCCAGATTACTTCAACTGTACTACCCTCTTTCTTGTTTTGTTTTGTCCCTTTTGTGAAAGTCAAAACAACTGTATTAGAAACATGCTTAGCAGTATAAGTCCATAATATTTCTGTTCCTTTTTTATTTGGATTTTTTTTTCAAGGATTGAACTAAACTTTGTAAACCTGATTTGCTCTTTGGGTTGCATGTGAGATTTTTTTTCTTTTTTTGGTCTGAGAGGGGGGCTGAGGAGGAACCTCCTGATCCTAATAGAAACCTTTGAGGATTCCTTCATACCACATCATGCCAATCCCATGCACTTTACTAGATGCATAATTCAAGTCACTGCAACATTATTTTCAGCCTAGGCTGGCATACATCACTGATGGTGGAAAAAGTGAACCTGCCCAAGAAAGCAGAAGAAAACCATTACAGAGATTTGCAGCATCTATACACTAAAAGGTTGTGGGGCTGTTTTCCTGAAGAATTGTTCTTGTTGAGCAGGAGGAGCACAAAGCCTTGTACCACAACTGGCACACACAAGATGAGGATGTGCACCAAAATCTTGGCTCTTTCTTCCATGTCCCATAGGTAGTTAGAACAACAGGGTTGTTAGTTCCTTGGGGAAGAAGTATGGGCCTTGCAAGATCACTGGAAGCCCCTTCCCAGAACACTTGTCAAGGAGCTTAGGCCAGCAGCTTAGAGTCACATGCCATTCTTTCACTTTGATTGCTACAGAGGATTGATTGGGAAAGAGAAGGGATCTGTCCGGTTTTTCCAGTATTCCAGCTCTCAGCCTCTTGGGGACCTGATGCTGAGGCAAGAGCCATTGCTCTGATCCTTTGTGTAACCAGGCTGCTTGCCCTGGACCCTGGCACTCTGTTAACCTCTGGAGTCCCACTGCCTTTCACCTGGCAGCTCTGCAGTACAGTCCTCAGATGTTAAGCTTCAGACCTCACACTGAAATGCAAATGTTTCATTTTTAGATGTTTATGACAGTCCCCTCATAACACCTCTGGCTTCATATAATGTTCAACAACATAGAACAGCAAAGGCCTGCAGATAGTTAAGTCATCTCAGAGCAGAGTTAAGTTGAACAAAACCATCAAAATCATATTTTCCAGCCTGAGCCAACACAAAGCCTAGCATTGCACTCTAACAGCTAGCATATCTGGAAGCAAATGAAGGACCCACCACTAACGCCTGGCAATTTTGGAAGTATAATATTACAAAAACTTATTAAAATCTATCTCAGAATGTCTTGCTTCCACACACCACTTTTTTTTTCCTTTAATTTTTTGATGTTTTCAGCTGCAGGAAACACCCCCCTGCCCTTGGAACTAGAGCAACTGTGTCACAGAGATCAGGGTCCCTTTAAAGTTCATGTGGTTACAACATTGCTGTCCCACTTCTATCACAAACAGTGTCACTGCACATCTGGTCTGGCTGTGCCTGTTTTCTGCATGCCCTTTCCTGCCTAGGGATCACCTTGAGCAGATGTCACCCTCCATCCAGCGGCTGGTGAGCAGCCATGGTGGCACCGATCCAATGAAGGAAACTGATGAGCCATCATGTTTCCCCATCCAATGCCAGCAGGGCCCTGGCTTGATTGCCCTCTTTAAAATGCTGCTTCCAGATGGAAATTCCCACTTGGAGAAAACTCTCTAAAATGCACGTACCCATAGGACATTACTGCGCAAAAACAAGAAGAGGAGTCTGTTTGTCTCTAAAGCCTGTGGCCCCACTAATCTGACTCCAGGCCTCATTATTCCTGTTGTGCTCACTGCAATAGCTTACACTGTCAACAGGAGGATATATCAGGGCAGCCAAGCACTGACTGACTCAGCACAGTCAGAGCTTAAGAATTCCCTGAGGATGGATGGACAGAAGTCAGCATGGAGGACAGTCACCAGTGTTCAGCTCGAAATGGCTGCAGGGGAAAGCTCTCCAACAAAATACATTACAGCAGCAGGCCAATTTTAACTCTTTTCTCCAGCTACAACCTTTCTCTCCTTCTAGACAGAAATTAGAGGCTGTTTCAGTCTGACTGGTGTTTAATACTCCTTGGCCCACTGTGTGAGATGCAAGAGACATGCACTATGGCAACATGAAGGTTCAACGTGCTGCTTTCCCACAGTACTTTGTCTTGAGCTATAGACCATGATTTCCACATTTGCAGATGGGTGGGTCAGACGCACAGACCTTCTCTGCTCCCCTCCACACTACAGACCTGCAACAATGTTCTAATAAAAACCTTGTGGCATATCTTCTACAGTAAACACACTTCTCATAGTGGCAGAAAATGTAGAGAAAAGATGCAGAGAAGGTGGAAGAGGTTCTTTGAACACTGCTTAGCTGGGAGGACATTATTTCTGCATATTTTCCAGAGCTGTCATTTCAAAGATGATGCTTTGAGTGGGATTTGTCTCACTCTGCTTTAGATATCTACATCTGAGCAAGTCACCTTTCATATTCAATGCAGAGAAAGAGGCATGTCTGGGGTGTGAATCATCTGATTTACTTTATACATCTCCTTCAGACTAAGATGAATCACACTCCAGAAGTGCTTATTTTTCTCTGTTGACTATAAAGGGAATCAAGATGAATACTCAGATAGAGACACCTACATTTGGTCAGATGACTCTTACCCTGCACCTGCTGAGACACATCTTCAGGTAACATCCTCCACACAGGCAACCAATACTCTCACTCTACCACTCACCCATGCCAAAGCCTACAACCAAGACAGTGGTTCACTTAAGATCCTACTCCAAAATCTGCTATATATCCAAAGCCAGTACAGGGATCTGAAAATCAGTCTTTGCTACAGGAATTAATAGGGAAAATAAGTGGGAGATGTATTACTGTATTGAAGGAAGCCCCAGAATGGAAGGGTAGAATTGGAGTAACATGTCTGGAAGGAATTACCATTATTGGCACAGAAGATGGGATCCCATCAAAGACACTTAGTCCAGGGTGAGGTCTGGGGAACACAGTCATCTCCATTGGCAACTGCAGCAGCAGGAATCACAAATTTTTAAAAAAGATAAGTCATCAACTATTAGTAGCTTTTGAATTTTTCACAAAATCCAAGAAACAAGGAAAAGGAACTATCCATTTGAAGAACACCTGCATTCAGGTGTTCAGCCCCTACAGGGCTCTGTGAAGACAGGTATAGTTAGGGCTGATTCCTACTGCACTCACAACACTGAAGACTCGATGTGCACAGTCAGGGAAGTGACAGGTCTCCAGCTGACACAGCCTTCCACTTACATGAGAGAGGCCATGCCAACCAGCGATCAGTGGCCTGTATCCCTACAGCAGATATCCATTGCAGTCCATAGCCATCAGCAGCCTGTGAGTTTCTCTGAAGTTTAGCCCTGGTTCACTTATACCCATTCTACATTTGTATTATATTTTTATTCGCCTTCTTTTATCCCTATCATCAGCCATGTGCTGCTTGTATTTATTGTGGACAAGCTGGTTGGAAGATTTCATTGAGAACCAGCTCTTCTCATGAACATGATACCTGGCACACACTGTGGTTTTTCAGTGAAATCAGTTAGAAACATTGCCTTGCTTGACAGAACATACATTACCCACAGTACTGTTTCCTTGACCCATCAGGGCAAGTTCATAGACATCCTATCTGGATGTCCTCAAGGTTCAGAAATCTCCCTGTCTCTTGTCCTGTTCACATCCATGCCCTCAAGAGCACTCACTTGCTGTCAGAGGTGTCCAAAAATACAGCATACACTTCTCACATGAGGCACGTACTAGCCAGAAATAACCAGTGTTTCCATCCAGCATGGCTATCTGCCCTTTGGTCTCCCAAGCATTCACTATACCCACATTCTGCAGCTACGCAAGGAAACATTCATTTGCTCCTTGTCCTGGCCCAAGTCTCCAGCAAGAGATTTCCCAAGTTGGGGCAAGGGAGGACAAGCTGGGTTTCTGCAACTGACATATGGAGTCATGTGGATATCCATTAGCACAGACCTATGAAATGTCCAGGACAAACATGAATTTTGGATAAACACAAACAAAGCAGATTTTTATAACATGGATGAAGTATTAAAATATTCTTTTTTTTCCTAGACAATTCAAAACATCTGGAATCTCAAATAAGTCTCCGTACACACTGTTTTAACCCAAACTCCCTGATATTTATGGAGTTTCCCCTGCACCGCACTCGGAGCAGAGCTGACTGGCTGAGGTGAACCAGGCTTCTTTCCTGTGTTAGGAAAAACAGCTGAATACAGAGCACCTGCTTTGGGTGGACAAACACAGCTGACAAGCCATTTTTTTAATGGGAATATTTGGCTGAGTATTCATTCCCAAACCAGCCCTGAGTTTCTAAATACTCTGGCATCACAAAAGGACATGTGATACCTTTCTTTCTGGGCCCAGCATAACTCTTCCTCTGCTACCATAGCATCTGCCACCCTCTCCATGCAGCTTATGAGTTGACTCACCTGTAGGTGACTCATTTCAAACTCCACTCTGAAAACAAAAGGCTCAGTGCTGAGTCTTTAGATATGCTAGTTGTTGTCGGAGCTATCTTTCCATAACAGAGGAAGACAAGTGAAGCCAAAGCAACAGTGTCCTTCAGATTGCAACCTGAGGACCTGTATTTACCATCAGAAAGCCACACTTTTCCTAACTCAGTATTTCCTCCAGCTGCCACTGACTTTCTCTGCTTACCACAGCAGGAAGTTGCACCATATGACACCTGCCCAGAATATTGAGCATTTGGCTTAAAAAACACAAAGTCATGGGGAAACAATGATTAACTGTAAATCACCATGGAATCCAGTCCCCAGGGTAATACCTGCAGACAGCCTAGCAAATTGGTATGGATGTACATTAGCTTGCCAGACTGCATCCAGGGCTCATTTAATGGAGTATTGCTGCAGCACAAACAGAGGCAAGATACCGCCTAGTCCTCCAGCAACCAGTTTCAGTGATCTGTTTCAGAACATCATGGATCAAAACTACTCCTATTAAGTTGGCATGCCTAATGAGGCAAAAGAACATGATGTGTCAAATCTGTGCCAGCCTCTGAGGATCGCTTGCTTCAGACAGATCTAAAAGCTGGTCAGCACAGCCTCTGAAGCTTTTCATCCTGGCATCATGCATGGGAAGAGGACATAAAAAGTTGAACTTATCTGGGGCTGTGTAGGTCATTATCAGTGCCATGAGGATACTTCTACATTCACTGAGGTCAATGGCAAGGCTCCCGCTGCCACCTTTGGGTGCATAGGCAGGGGGTGTTGAACTGCACCCAGAAACAGGGAGAAAGTGCTATTGGAAAGCTAGTAGGAAGTGCAGAGCCC
This sequence comes from Acrocephalus scirpaceus scirpaceus, assembly GCA_910950805.1. NCBI lineage: Eukaryota > Metazoa > Chordata > Aves > Passeriformes > Sylviidae > Acrocephalus > Acrocephalus scirpaceus. Next base: position 44,338,302 of record OU383775.1, read on the forward strand.
AAGAGCAAGCTGGCACCCACCTCTTTCAGCTGCAGCTACTTGGTGACTGTAAGCAGTACTCTTGAGCGACAGAAGTCTTAGGGATTCAGATATCACTGGGATTATCAAAGCCTAGCTCTCAGTGGTACAGAAGACCTCAGCTTGCAGCTTTGTGGGACTAGGAGAAAGTTAATTCACAGAACCATAAAAATTCAAACCTGTTCAAGAGCTGACCTTCATCCAACAATATTTCTGAATAACGACACAAGCAGCCAGGATAGACCAATTGTGTTTTCAAGGCTCTGTTTCTGAAGGGTTTGCTATGTATTTAACTTTACCTCAGAAAACACCCTTTGCAGCAGACAGGAGCCTTGTGTTATATATAGAAATACGTGATAGCAATAGACAGAGAGGAGCCACAGGGCTGACGGTAGGAAGGGTCAGGGCTTTGAAGTCAGATTCAGGGCTCATCTCACTTGGTAAGAAATCTGGGGTTCAGAGCACATGAATGGAGGCAAGGAGACAATCCTTGGAGGAGTGCATTACAAGCTCTGTTTCAGAGAAGGAAATTTTTCATTTCCTTTTGCCCTCCCCACAGTGCTGATCCTGCTGTGGGGGCTTCTCCTACCTCAGCTTCTTGTCCCTGCAGCACAAAGGCAACCTCCCTCAAGAAGGCAACCACAGTCCTGCACTGGTCTTTGCAGCAGCCAAGAGGCAAAAGCAGCTGTGCTCCTGCCTCTTGCCAGGCTGGTAAACCCACAAACCCCTGGGTTTGTACGTCAGTACTCTCCACCTGCCTCCAGCATATGACCCTGTCCCAGTTTTGGATTGCCCTCGTGAGTCACATTTTTCCTACCTCCCTCTTCCAGCTCTCCCAGCTGAGTGGCAGTATGGGGCCAAGAGTAGAACCCATCATTGTCTGGCTCCAACCCAATGAGCACCAGGCTCTGTGAGGTAAGCTGGGGTGCAGACCAAGCAGCTGAGCTTGGCTATCTCTATGTGGGATTCAGGCTCCATGAGGTTAAGGGGAAAGCCAGTTCTGCCGGCACTCCGAGACAGCGGAAGGTATGGTTGCTCCTCCCTGGGGATGCTGCTGTAGTGGGTACTCCATCTTCACCCACAGATCTGAGTCACTCGTCACCTGTCTGACAAGGGTAAAGCTGGCCATGAGAATTGGAGAGCAGGCAGGTGGCACAGTGTAAGGACAAACAGGCCCAGGGCTCGGGCAGAAGCATCAGTTCCTCACAAGTGTCTGTGCAGGGAGCGTGTGCACACACAGGCCTCACCCGAAGGGCTCGGCAGCTTCCTGGCCGCTCAGAGAGGCGGTCAGCTCGGGGTGCTCGGGGATCTCTGCTGCCCTGCGGCGCTGGCCCGGCTGCAGGCAGGGCCCGCCGGCTCTGCTCGGGCCCCCCAGCTCCTTCCCTTCCTCCCTCCCGCGCCGCCGGCCCACGGCTGCTGAAGGACACAGCTCCCCGCCGTGGGGGGCTACGCTGGGGACGAATTCCAGCGCTGGGGTCAAATTCCTCCAGCAAGGAATCTGGAAATCCTTCAGTACTGGCTAAAGACTGCAGACTCACAGAGCTCTCTGTCCCCTTGGCAGAACTGGGTTTCAACCAGCAGAGTGCTTTTCTGCTCGGTCAGTGGGCTGCGTGAAATGCATACAGCAGTGATAAATTATCATGAGCGCTTTGTAGTGCTCCTTGACCAAAATTAAGTTACTCACGAAGTGATTTCTTAGAATTACTTCTTTGCTCTCTCTTCCCGAACTATTAGATTACAAGTCTGTGATTAATTACTACAGCAAACTTTAAACTGTCAACCAAGAACAAAAGGTCCTTTTGATAGCGGATGTTTACTTTCAGCTGAAAGGGCACATGCTCAAATTTTGTTCAGTGTATCTTACTTGCATTTTAATTCTTCGAGTTGAAAATATCGTCTGGCTGCACGGAGAAGCAGAAAGGTGAAAATGTCATTGGATAAAACCTCAGACTTTTTCTCACAGTTGGCACTTACAAATGTCTTCCGGAAGCTAGAGGTCACTGCGCACACAGTCCCACAGCTTTCGGGCATTAACCTGAAGTTATTGTGTGGAACTGGAATTCCTACAGCAAGGTCAGATAGTTTATCCCAAATGTTAGCAAATTCCAACAACTGATCTAACACAGATGCTTTCACTCCCTCCAGTGGGATGCTCCGCAGGCAGAGAAGGAGTGGTTTTGAAAGGGGCTGCTGTTTCCTCAGTGCATCCAAACGGCAATCCCGCTGCAGATGGGCTCTGTGCTTCACCCAGATCTGACTGTAACTGCTGTGACCCTCCCCCAAAAGGTATTAAGCCTCATCTACATAGGTATGTAATTTTTAATACATAGGGCAGCAGGAGACTCTAGCTACACCGTCACCTAAGTGTTTCTGGAAGAGGAAAAAGAGCTATTCAGCATTAAAGATTCAGGAATGTCTGTTGACATATTAAGGAAACAACCTCGGGGGACAGCTGACACGGCTCCAAGAAGCATTACCAAGGGAACAGTGACGCAAATGTCTTCCATTTTTACAGGCTGGCAGCTCGCCAGGTTCCCTCGCCTGATGGCTGATGTAATGCTAATCCCTATCTGGGTTAGCACTCGGATATCAACCACAGCAGCTCACTGTGCTGCAATCAATATAGCACACTTTTTATAGAAGAGCGTATAAAAAAAATTCTGCTCTAATCTACTAGGAATATGTACAGTAGAGTAATGGCAGGGGAAATTTAATGGCTAGCCTGGAGCTCACCCAGCGTGTGCTTTTGCAAGCGTGCACGTGTGTGTGCAGGCTTGTACACAAACCCATCTACACCTCAAATAATGGCAAGTCCAGGCGAGGGCCACACATTGAGAAAGGGCTGGCTGTTCATCACGTACAAGGAGAGCCTTCCAATTCCTTTATTAAATGATATATTGGCAGAGGAAAACAAGCAAAATGGGACTGGAAAATAAAATGGGTTATCAGTCATAGTGTGGAATAAAATGGATGTTTCTGTTTTAATGACAACATTTTGTAGTTCTGTGAGTACCAGAGGGCTCTGTGGGGATTAAGGAAGCCTTACAGCATGCCTCTAGAGTGCAGACAGAACTGAGTCAGAGTGAAGGATGCACAGTGGGTCAGTAGCTGTCAAAACCCACCAGCCCCGCAGTCAGTGTTTAAATTCCTTCATAGTGCGATCAACACCAGCACCTTAAGACAAGAAACAAGCAGGAAAGGAGTCCAGAGATCCTGAATTACCATGCAATTATCTGAGGAGCAATTTGGCTTCCTCATAAAAGAAGAATTTTGAAATCCTGAATAATTTCCAATTAATATAGTCCTGGCTTTATACCGTCTACCACAGAAAACCTTTCTACTGCTTGACTGCACCTAAACCACTCAAGAGCACTGGTTTGCTGTGAGCTGATAGTGCAGCTTCCTGCTTCAGCACTTCATTTCCTGTAAGGGATAACCCCCTTGTCAGTTTATTTCACAGGATACCGGTGTCATAACTGTGAAAGTACCCAAGGGTGCTCTTGTCCCAGATAAAATTTTAAGATAAAATCCATGTGTAACAAAGTAGATGAATTCCAGCCTTATCCTGTACTTAACTAGCATGATGAGGAATTATGCAGGACAATACATTGTTTCCTTCTATTCCCTCTTTATCAGGTAATATTTAAGGGAAAATTTAGGAAGACACTACTTAAAAATATAAGCTGATATTCCAGTAATATTATTAGTTCTTGGGTTAACTCCTGGCAGATGTGAGAAGAATATTAACCACACCATTCAGGGTTTCCAAAGCGGGTCAGCTTCACAGAACAGCCCAAGAGCTGGGTTGGTATTTTGGGAAAATCCAGTTACATGGCCCATGGAGATTAAAAAGGCAATACTCTCGACCACATCTTTCCCCAGGCCACGCTCAAGGCAATCTTTCTACAGCAGCTGGTGTTGACTGGACTGAGTAACTGACCCTACCTGTCACTGCAGCAAAAATGAAGGAAATCCGTGTCCATTCATGTTAGGCCATACCTACTCAAGCAGCCACATGGCATAAAGCTCCCCTGAGATGCTCACCAGCACCCAGCTGCAACCTCACACATCCATCAGGCATTTCCTTGTATTTCTGCCTCCCTTTTGCCAGGAGCTGCCAGGGCACAGTGCTGTTTGTGGCCATTCCTCCCTCCTCTGCTCTTCATTCCCCACCAGCAGAGTCCTTGACACAGCAGCAGTAGCTTCAGGAAGAGCTGACTGTGCGAATAATTTAGGGGCGGTGGTCTGCAAGAGAATTTTCTGGATCCCTCCAGTAGGCAGAAAGGCTCAAGGAGCAAAACAGGGAAGAAGAATGAGGCAGGAATTACAAAAAAAAGCAGGGCAGGTGTGGCAAGACAAAAGCAAGAAGAGGACAGCATTGGGCTTCATAACTTCTTCCTTCATTTCTATACCTTTGGTCAGCAGAAGCCAGGGCCCTCTTCCATCCACGTATCCTGCTCAGTGCTTCCTAGCCCAACATTGGCTCCTCTGCCTTTAGTTCCCAAAATACACTCTAAGCAAATGGATAATCTTGTTACAACAGCCTCATAAAACACACCAGTTGAGAGTGTTAATACAATCACATTACCCTCTCTTTGATTTGGGAACAGGTAAAATGTTTGATCACCAAAGAGCTCTGTTTTCCAGCTAAGGATTTAGCTGAGATTGCTCACATGTCAGTATGAGAGGAGAAAGCGTATTTCCCTTTCGAAAAAAAGCAAGGAAGAGGCAAATAGCTCACACAAAGATACATTTCAACACACTTTATAAGTGTCAGTGCTCCAGACATGTCCTCCTTTTGCAGCACATACACCTGTAACAGGGAGGGAACTACAAGCCCAGTCATCCTCGTGAACAAAGATGACCTCATGGAATTATGATGCAATACCAATGTGAAAGGAAACTCCAAGTCCTTCCTATGCAATCTATAGGACACTGATACAATTTTTAACATATGTGTTTATATTTCCTTTAATATTTAATGAAGTGCTTAAGAAAAACACATTCTAAAAATTTTGATGTAAATACAGTTTGTTGTGCTTGAATTCTGAATTAAGAACAGTTTCCATTATTTTTTCCACATGCTCATACTACGTTATATTAAAAACATACTCTGCTCTTACAGACATGTTTTGTGCTTTATAAATACTTCGCACAGTTGGAAACATTGACGTTTAGCAAAAATCCCAGTGGCAACAAATGCCATCTGGAGAACCTCCTTTGTAGCATATGGTCTGCACACTGACCATGGGAAGTGATCTCCAGATCATCCATGAAGGACCTATTTTGTATCTCCATGCAGCTCAACAGGGCTCCTCAGGGTCCAGCATTGCTGAGAGGAGCACTCACCTCTCTGGAGGACACCAGGCTGAGTGAGAAGACTCCAGACAAGTTAATAGTCTGTTCTAGGTGGCATATGTATTATTGAATTTTAAAATACAAGATATGTATCAGTTAGCACCAGTACTCTGCAAGGTTTATTGCCTTCCCAGCTCCTCTCACACTTATGGCAGGGTCCAGTAGTCTCTGATAATCCAATTAATGTGACTCAGCCATTATCACACAATCTTTCTGACTCTAAACACCCTACTTCATTGTAGTACTCCTAAAAATAGTCAGAGAGCTCCAAAAAGATCATTCTAGTATTTTGTTTTAAAGGCTGATATTCATAATCTCTGGTGACCAATTAGTAAAACTAGGCAGTTTTGGGGGCAAAATCATTCAACAAAATTCACAGGAGTGAGAAAAGTTCATATTTTTATTCTCAGAGCAAATATGGGTCTGTGTTTTCAGTGCAAGAATCATTCTTATCCAGGTCAGCAGCGTCTGGGGATTTCCACATTTTTCCTGTGTATAAACAAAATAAACTTGGGGTGTGGATCTGTCTTAAGTTCCAAGTCCTCTGATTCCCTTCCAAAATGAAGGCCGTGTCAGGTGCAAAACTGACTCCAGTTCCCAACTGGAATAATATGTTCTCTTTGTACAGAGCTGGAGTCAGTGTGTTTGTGCATGGATTTTTGTCCATTCCACATTATTGGCAGGGTCAGAAGGAAAATAGTAGTGAACAAGTGCATTTTACACACCTTCCCTTCATGATGTGCCATCCTACACCATATCAATATACATTGGCAGCAAGTGAGAGACACAAGCCAGTTCTTAGGTTTTAATGCCCAATGGCATCTTGATGTGATGAAAACATGGTTGAACAACATGCAGGAAATACTCTAATGGAAATGGACATTTAGAAAAGAAAAAGCAAACATTTCTTTGCCTTAGAAACACCAAAAGAGAGCATTCTTTCCTGAATTCATGGGAATGTAGTTCCTTTATTCTCATTAGCAACTGTGTGGCAATGGATGCAAATTTTTTCCTCATGGTTTTCATGTTATACTCTCTTTTTTGATATGTCATTCCCTGTCTAAGGGACACACTGATCAGGGGCAAGGCTGAGATCTGTGAACTCTGCTAGCAGCCCTGTGAAAAGCAGGACCTGAGCTCCCATTCAGGTGATGTGAGAACTGCAGAACACAAAAGTTCTATTCCTAAAAGTAGAGGAGAATCTGCTTTAGCCCAGAGCACAGGGGCCTGGGTTTCTTTTCACACTCCTGCACAAGCATAAATTAGCTAGAAAGGGACTTGGCTCTTTTATTGTAACAGGTGTCACACAAAAGTAGATGAACAATAACCTTGGTCTTAGCAGCAGCGTCTGCCTTTGAAGATGCATTTCTTAGTGGCAAGACACCCATCAAAGGTGAACATTTGGCCTTATGCCTTAAAGTGAATTTGGCCTTATGCCAGCTGAAAAGCTGAGCTGAGATCTGGCCTGGTGAACATTGCCCAGTGGTAAGTTTGAGGAGGCCAAAGAGAATGACACTTCTTTATCCTACCCATTAGGCACTCGTGCTCCGTCCGGCTGCGTGCAACCCCACCACTGAATTTCTGACTATCAGAGGAGCCGTGCTCGGGTCTGAGTAGCTGGAATCACTTCACCCCTGGGTCATTGCTATATTCATTTATGGCTCTGTGCTTAAGTGACACAATAGGTATGGGAATTGAAAGCACAAGAACTCCTAACCTCTGATCCCAACTCTACAACAGAATCCCTCGCTGGCTTTAGGCAAGGTACTTAACATCTCCTCCTTGGTTTTCCCATTTGCAGAAGGGGGCTAATAATACTCGGCTACCTACTCCACAGGGAAGTCCTGAGGATTCATTACTTAATGTAAAGTGGCTGAAAGATGAAAACCTGCATGTAAGAGCCAAGAGTTATTACAGTTACCAGGTTTAGCTTCAATTTTTGAGACTTGCTTTCCTCTTTGAAATGAGAAAAAGTGTTCCTTTCAGTCGACCAAGATTAGTGTTCTGCACTGCATTTCCCATAGAAGTGGGAAGGTGCCCTGGGAATATGAAAGTAAAGGAGAAAAATGTGTCCCTTTGGATCCCAATATACCTTTCACATCCTCTCAGGAAATTGTTTTGAAAATGTCCGACACTTGGTGCAATATGCTGCAGTCACAAGGCAAAAAATTTACTCTTTCAAGAATGTTTTATGAGCCCCCGTAATAAATCATGTCTAGCAGGGATAGTGAAGCACAGTGTTAAGAGTCTATGATTTTCCTCAGAGGAAAGAAATTATTCTAAGCTTTTCTCCAATTTGTTCATGAAACTTTAACAAGAAAATACCGAGGGCCATTCTGACACATCTCTGGGATATGTGCATCAAGAAAAACCAAGGGGAGTGTTTCAATTGACCAAATTATTTCCTTCAGTCTCAAGTGATTTAAATGTTTGATTTTTAAGCAACAATTCTGGTATGGCAAACTGCTTTCATGGCAAGGCAGTTAACATAAGGCTTGGTCAGCATCTTTAAACAGACTGGCGTAATTGTGTGATGGAAGGCGGGGGGACTGGTCATCCTAACATGAGCTGCACTGAGACTACAATCTGCAATAAATGGATGCAGCAAACAAAAGGACCAATTCAGTATTTTCAAATGCTGAGATTACTGGAAACAAAGGAAACAATTTTGTCACCCCAGAAAAAAAAAGAAAAAAGTCCTTTTATGATTGTTCTGAAAAAGCCCCCTGCCATGAACGGCTGCCACTTCTAAGAATTCAAAACATGCAGCTAATGCACATGGCTCTGCTTCCAGCTTCATTAATATGAGATTCTGGCACTGCAGGAGCACCTCCTGTGTGTACTGGATCTGTATCTGGCATAAGCACACCAGTATGTTTCTGTTGAATTAGTCAGAGCACACGATGTGTTGTTTATGCCAGTTTTATGCTGACTGGAGGACAGACGTTACCTGATTTGGTTCAGTGTCTGCCAGAATGTGTCAAACATATCTGAACCAGCATAGTAAGTTTGTGCTTGTTCAGTGCATGGCTGCACATGGCTATCATGTCCTGGTCCAGCACAGAATGATTTTTAGGCCAGATTTTTATTTTTTAGATGAAACTGTGATTTAAGACATACAATGCAGTTACACACCTATATTAACTAAGATATTCTGCCCCTTTACTGTAAGGTGTTGTTTAATTACCATATTGATAACAGAGATTCTATAATTCCAGAGAAAAAGCTCTCCTTTGATGTTTATTCCCAGGCTTCAGGTTCCTTAGTGAATGCAGGAATTGTCAGGTGTCTCCTGAATGTAAAACACTTATGTGTCTCCTCAATAAACAAATTAAAGGCACCAAGTTAACGTGAGCAAAGCCTGTAAAGAGAAGGAGTATTAGATCAGAAGAGAAATCTACTGTCTGCTTCTGCTTTTCTCACTTCCCATTGACTGGGGACTAGGACCAAGCCACCCGGCACTCTGCGTTGCTCCACTTTCAACAAATATTGGTCAAATTCTGCAGGATCAGAGCCAGCTTTGAGACATGCTGGCAAGAGGATTCTGCTAGGATCCTCCCTTCCTCACCATCCCTCCCAAGCAGAACAGAGTAATTTGCAGCAAAGTGGGTGGGGAAGGTTCGGAAATCTTTGAGCCCCTACAGCTTACTCAGGCGGCACAGAGGCCAGCCACATGTACACTGGGGATGTCAGTGTCCCAGCTATTTTGTAGAAACAATTCCCTCTGAAGGGAGCAGTCCTTCAGACAAAGCCTTATGACACATCCGGGTGACTTTTAGGCTCTTTTCCTTTTCTTCTAATTACTTAGTCATGGAACCCAGAATAATTAGCCATAAGTGGTCAAAAGAGCCACAGAAACAAAATGCCTCTTGGGACATTGCAACACAATGCTGAACTAGTAAAAAGAAACTTAAGAAACTTAACCCAAGAACAGTGTGAGGCTCTTTGTTTCACCTGCTTTCTTCTATGTCTCTGTCTTATTATTCGTCCTTCCACCTCTGACTTTTTTTGTTTTCTCCACATAATTCTCTCCTGTCTTGGTTTGCATTCCCTCTTCTAAAAAGAATTTTCTTCTCTTGTTCATTATGTCATGCCTTTTCTTTACACTACTGTTTTATCTACTTCTCTCATTTTTTTCTCTAGTCATTCCCGTTCATTCCTGGCCATTGTCATCCTTAGTTTCTTTGGTCTGGCTCTTTAGGTCTCCACTGCTCTTCTCTCCACTTCACTTCTCCCTGTCTAATGTTTTCTCTTCTTTTGTATTTTCATCCCTGAGGAAATTAAGTTCTTTCACCTTGACTCTTACACATTTTTATTACCCATTCTTGCAGTCCTCCCCTTTCTTACACTGTGTATTATTCCCTCATACCCCTCTTCCCTGCAAACTTTCTGTATCCTTACCCATTAGCTACTCAGCAAAATGTCATTGACAAGCTATGGATATCACTACAGCCACAGGAGCCACAGCCATGGGAGTGATGTTTACAGAAGCAAGACTGGCCTGAAAAGAAGCTCTGCTTGTGCACAAGCTAACCCATGGAGAGTTATTAGTTTGGCTTATCAGAGGGTGGGTCAGCAGACAGGAAAATCCTAAGCTTATCTGTATGTCCTTTGCATAACTATGCCTGTTTTGTCATTGTTACTAATCCTTCCCCACTTTCCCAAAGAATGTTGTGGGTCCTGCACAGATCAAGGGCTGCTGGTTGCCCCCTCCCTTGTCCCTCTTGGAAGTGGGGAGGGTTACTGTGGCCAAAAGCATGCAGTAGTAGAGCCAGATCCCCTCTTCCACTTATGTTGGTATGCAGCTTGGAGTCGTGTCAGCTCTTTGGATGAGATGTTCTTTCTGTGGCTGAAAATTGCATCAGAAGTTCATCGCAGAGGACAGCTGAGCTACCAGGCAACAGCCAGCAGTGCCTGTTAGGGTGCTTTTGCACTCCCTTCCTGAGCTTTACCCAGGTAGTTCCCTGCTGCACTGCCCACAGGAAAGACAGCCATGAGCAACTCGGGTGCTAGAGTTGGTCACTGGCCATGTAGAAATAGAGCACAATGTGCCTGTAAGTTGATGTGATGAATCCCCTCTGCTCATGGCCAGCCTCCACACTAAATTCTCTCTTCACAGTGGAAAAGTCTAGAAACTACTTGGACTAACTCCTTCCCAAGGGTACCATCACTAAGTCAACAGAGTTGCAGTATAAATGCATGTGTCCCATTGTTAGGGGTGGGAGAGGCAAAACTGACAGGGGTTTGTCAGGAACACCCACAAAGATCCCTAGACACAAAGCAACCAAGTTTAAAGATCCAAAGGCCAGTGTCTTGCAACAGCAGCAGCAGCCAAGCACAGTCAAGCAACAAATGAGCATTTGCTTTCCTGCTTCATATCCTTCCCAGGTCTTTCCTTAAGAAACGTGGAGCATTAATAATGTTGGCCGCAGAGCCTGAGTTCACACAAACACATATGAGACCGACAAACAATACCCCCATTAAACGCATCGAGAAGCTCAGAGACTGGAACAACTCACCTCCAAGAGCTTCACCCAAGTCCCACAGGAAGGCTACAGCGGAGCCAGAAATAGAGCCCAGACCTCCTGACTCCAAGCCCTGGGCCCTAACAAAAACACCAGCTTCCCTCCACCAACCCTCTCTTCATACACTACATTGACCAGACTGGAAAAGGCATTCAAAATAAATAAAACCTGCTTCTTGTGCCAAGTTTTAAAAAACATTTTCTTGTCATGGCTGGTTGTTTTTCTCCTGCTAGACATTAGGCAGTCTCCATGAGTGAGACAGCTCTCCTTTCTTCTCCGGGAAACACAGTTGTCTCCCACATGTTGCACTCAATGTAGCTCAAAGAAATGTTTTAGGAAATTCCCCCTAATTCGGTGAAATTGTTAGCTTGGCAGTGGCATGCTGGAAACAGGACTGAAAGATTGCCTTGGAGTTTTTTTTTCATTTTTCCTTTTTAAAGTGTACAGGAGAGCTCGGGCTTCAGACAGGCTGCTGAGGAAGACAGAAACTCATGTTACATAGGAAGGATTTGGCAGGCTTGAGCACAGAAATTTCCAGAAGTGTTTGCGTGGCAAGAGCTCTGTGCCAATCCACATTTTTTAGCTATTCTGGCTGCATGCCCAGCCAAAAAGAAAGTCCTGTATCTCCGCACAGTTCACTGGCTTCCCTGAGGAGTTTCCATACTGCATGGCAACATTGGATAATCTCATTTGCGCGCCAGAAAAACTCCTGCTACTTACACTGTTACTAAATACCAGATGTGCTTAATAAAGAGTAAGTGGAGCCAAACCTAGGGTAATCACATAACCTATCATTAACATTTTCTAAAAACAAAAAAATGCCATTGGAACAGCAGATTACTGTTTTGCTTTGTTTGCTTTACGCCCTGTTACGGGAACCCCTGGGGTGCTGGGAAGGGAGCACGGCAGGAGCAGACAGCTTTGGCACAGCCGATGACATTGTTTACAATCACACCCCTGCACATCTGAAACATGTGTGAGAAAGTAAAGGCTAAGCAGATTTCGCTGCACTGGTGAGGGAGAGGAGGATTGCAACAGGAAGTCTACGCCACCAAGAAAGTGCTGGAGTCTCGTGTTTCTTCATTCCGAGGAGGTGGCTGGGGAGGGGGGATGCAGCAAGGGCGGCATGAGTTTGGTCTTTCACGAGATGTACATCCCCAGGTCCCTGGTGCACAGGAATACAGGAGTGGACCTTGTTCCTTGAAATTTAATGACGGCCCAAATCCTCCAAGCCCATTTAAAATACATTTTTGTGTGAGTCAGGGGGCCAGTCACCACACAAAATGTGTGTGCACATTTATTATGGATTGAAATGGATGTTGCACATGTGCATATCTGACGCTGACCAGACCCTTGAGGGAAATAGCTAAATCGCAGCGATGGTGAGTGAATTCTGCTGTGACAGGCTGTTAAGGGGAGGGAGACAGATGCACTGCAGTACTGGAGTCCTGTGTGCCCTGGGCAATGGAGGTACAGAGTGCAGGGAGTCACCCAGGTGTGAGACGGGCAAGCCCTCCCCAAAATGAGACATGGGTGAAAATTCTTGCTTCTCCCACAGCTGTCTCTGCAACTGACAGAGGAGAATGGACTTAAATGACTAGAAAAAGAGCTTTTTACTTTATTTCAGTGTCCACTAAAAGGAAGAGAAGCCTGGCAAATGCATGCAGACCAGGTCCTTGCAAGCTACCCTTCACAGGTCTGCTTGCTCAGGCTGTATGGAAAGCAAGATAAGGGAATGGGAACAGGGACAAGTCCAGGCCTTGCTTGTTTTGTACATGGAGGCGAAGGCAGGGAGTGGGAGCGGTGAGTCACTCTCATCACACAACAGCCTCAAGCTGTGCCACTGCTCTAGGCCCTCAAGGTAAACTCTGACCCAAGTCAGTAGGAGTTGCAACTATGCAAAGCTGGGATATCTGATGCCAGGAGCTGTGCCAAGGGCATGGGGTGAGGAGGTCACAGTAGGTGTCAGCATGCCACAGCCCGGGAGCAGGAGGGCGGCCACAGTCGAGTGCTCACATGGCTCCCAGTGTGACTGAACCCCAGTGTTTTCCAAAGCCTGGATACAAGGGGAGAAAAGCCAGCAGGCCAGGGAAACACAATGGTCTTGCTGCTGCAAGCCCACTGCTTGTGCCATCCCTGCTTGGCCCCATTCATTGCACCCACTGTGCAAGGCCATGCCCACACTTGGAGTTTCCCCATGAACTCAGCAGAGCTGGTCCCAAAGGCTGTGCAGTGTGTTAGTGAGTAGCACGGCTGCCTGGGCTGCCCCTGGGCCAAACAGATGGTACAATCCTGCTTCCCAGCACAGGAGCCAGCTGCACAGTGGTAGTGATGGAGCAGCTGGTCTTGCTCAGGCCAGGCTTTTGCCTGATGTAGGTATTGCTTGGTTGGCCCTTAGCCAGAGGCTCGGGGCAGCAGATGACTCAGGGCACCAAAACAGCCATGTCCCCACCAGTTATTCTGTCTGCTCCAGTCCTGGAGAGCTGGGCTTGCTGCTGCCACCACTTGGAGGTCAGGCTGAAGAGGATGTGGTTAGCCTGCTGAGGGGGTGAAACTCTACACATCTCCCCCACATCTCCCCCTTCCAGTTCCACCCTTCCCCTTGTCCCACAGCCAGAGTGGTCCTGGCTGCTCAGCCTCTGGATGGAAAGACTTGTGTCTGTGCTACTGAGCAGCCCCAAAACATCCTGCAGTATTCCAAGCTTGTTGCTGGCACCTTTCCTCTCTTTGTCACCATAATGTCTTGGGCGCTTCTGGAGCATTGAGGGAGAAGCCTGTTACTTGGCAGCCAGAACAGGAACAAGAGGCCTCCTTTACCCACAGGTGCAGGCACAGAGTGACCAGATTTCCCAGACTAAAAACCTGGGACAGAAGTGACGTAGCCAGCAGCTCACTCCCTCAGTCTGCCCACTCTCTGTCAGACAGAAGACTTCGTATCAGTGCAGCTGCTGGTTCAGGGAAGCCTCACCCCACCAGCTGTGGGTGGTGTGCAAGAGAGCCAGGAGAAAATTAGGTAGCTACTGCCCAATCCTGTGTCACTGTTTCCACTTCAAGGTTTCAGAATCTTAGAAAGTCGGGAAACAGCAGAGAGGAACAGCTAATCAGCTGCATAAAGCCACTCCCTCCTTCCCCTCACTGCTGTCAGGGTCTCCCAGGCCTTGCCCACCTTGCCAGATGCCTCCAGCTAGCTGCTCCCCTCATGGCCTCCCCCCAGAAGGAGGCAAGGCTCCTTGACTGTGGGGATCCGGGCACCTCCACACCCCACCAGATCTGCCTGCTTCCTCGCTGTGCTGCACAGGCCTCTTCAGTTTGTAGACAAACTAACAACAAGTTCTCCTGCTGTTGCTTCCAGGAGTTCAGCAACCGCACTGCTCTTTGGAGTTTGGTTTGATTGTTGGGTTGTGAAGGGGAGATGGTCCTGGAAATGAACGCCTAACCTCATTCCTAGCTGGCAGCAGGAAGGAAGGCTCCTGCCAGGCAGTCACAAGGCACGCCACAAACAGCTTGCTTCACTGCCCCACCAGGTAACAAAGTCCATTGCCAGTAGGAGACTTCAGTCTGCAAAGGGGAGCTCATGAGCTTTAAAGTGTTGCGATGCACGTGAGGTTTCTATTGTCTGCTGTGGCCAAGCAGAACTGGAGCAACACTTGGCAAGGCATTGCACAGCTCTGAACCATGGGGCAGTCCTTGACCTGAAGAGCTATCACAAGAGAGACAATAAAGGCAATAAAAGGAACAAGGAAGCAGAAGGGACAAAAAATGAATTTGCAAATATGACAGTAGTGGCATGATCAGTGTGAAAAGAGATGGGGTTAAGATCTTAATTAGGAAAGAGCTAAGGAAGAGGTATGAGAAGGACAAGAGCAAGAAAGAGCAGGAAAGGCAGATGAGATGAGACTGAGAAGAAGGCAAAGAAGAAAGGGAAGGAAACTCTGGCAGGTCCTATCACACCTTCTTCTGTTCCCCAGCAGGCAAGATATAGGGAAAGGGACATGGAACATCACATGCTGAAGGTGACTGCTTCATCTTTCATTTCTTACACCAGTAAGCCTAAGCTGATCCTGTCCTTCCCCATGTCATGGGGCTGCCATGTCTGTAAAAACAACCTCTCCTAGATCCCATCAATCAGAGCCAAAGTTGGACAAGTGGGCAACGCAATGTCAGGGAACAACCACAACGTAATGCACACAGGAAAGATCTGTTAGAGCTCTGCAACACATTGACAGGTTTTATCTTATCTGTTGCCAGGAGGGACAAAGAGCTGGAGGGACAGTGAAGGTCAATCAGGCACTTAGGAGAGCTCAGAACAAGGGAATAACTGATTACATTGAAGGACATCACATTTGCAATTAGGGCTTAGCTCCAAAAGTGTGGGGGAAGTAAGCTGTTTCTATTCCCTAGTTCAGCATAAGGAAGGCTCCCCAACTACCAGAACCAACAACTGTGTTGAACTGTTTTTCCCCTTCCTACACACCCACCAGGTCCTGAATGAGGGAGGATGAGCAATAAGCCTGTGGGTATTTACAAGAAAAAGACAGCACAGAGTGCTTCTGGGCACAGCTCTACTGCCAGTAAAAAGCATGATGAAAAGCATACTTTCTTTGATGAAGCCTCATTCAAGTGGTTTATGGGTAAAGGTGAATCTAGTATATATCATATTTGTCTGATGGCAAACTTGCTTAAGAGTGCACTTGTGAAATCCATCTGACTAGATATTCTGAGAAAATCTTCATTACATATCTGTGAGCTTTGAATCATTCCATTGTTGTCAGAGTTTCAGCTGGATATTGTTCTGGATGCAAAGGAATGGCAGGTCACGAATGGCTTATTATTAAATGCTTTGGGTTTAGGAACTTAAAGGATATGCAGATACTTTTCTCATTTATAGATTCACATGAAGCAAAATACTAGATGAAGATAAATAACTGAAGCAACTTGCCTTTTGCTTGAGAAGTAAAGACACAGGTTATTGCTATGTTAAAAAAATAAGTGAAAATATGTGAAAAGTGCTTTTGACCCTCTGTAGGAGAATTACTCTATCACTGATCCATATTAGCAGGCCTTGAAATGCAACTGCTGTGGGCCAAAGAGAAAGGTATGTACCAGAAATGTTATGTCACAGAGAGAGATTCAGTTTATCTGGTTAAAACACCCACCTCAGTTGCTCATGTCCTATCGTTTTATCCATCTTTCTTGGTTTAGCACAGCAATTTCAGAGCATCAAAACAAATTGATTGCTTGTGGGTTTAGAGTTAGGTCCTCTGCTGGATAGCCCTTAAATCCTCTCATCAAAAATGGCAAGCATAAGATGCCCTTCCTGACAGCTTCAGCCTGAAAAGAGCAGTTTCATGCTCCAGGGAACTGCTGAAAACATACAAAGGCTGTATCTGTAGGACACCGTCCCCATCACCTCTGCTCATGAGCAAAGCTTTGCAAGTTATCTCCCAGCTTTCACCGGAGGGGGAAAAAGTAATCACAGCTTTCCTGATTTAGTCCCCCCCTCAGTGGACTTTCATCTGCATAGGGCCACATGACAGTGTCCTTGTTATCCCAGCCTGCTGTCAATTCAGCCTTCTCTCACTTCATTTTCTTGGCTGCTAAATGATGCTGAAGTCACATTCAGAACATCAGTTGCTGTGAAACAGGGGACTAATACACTGAAATGAGAACCTCTATGGAAACACCTCCCAAAATAATGAAAGGTGTGATGTAAAACTGGCTTAGGTGTTTGAGTGCTGTGTCTGCATGTCACATAACTGTGATGTTGGCCTACAGCCGGTGGTAGGAAACTTGACAGCGCAAGCTACACTAGATCAGGTCTAGACCCCCCTCAAGACCCCTCCCATACCCCCAGGTGCAGGTTAAAGCTCTTCATCCCTGCTGTGTCCCAGGCAGTTTTTGTCTCTTCCCTTGCATAAATGACTTTTAAGATGGCCAGAAACAAGCAAGGAGATGCCACAGCCATTGCTCCTGTCCCCCAGCTCTCTGTCTCAGCCACGCTTGCCACTCTCCACTCAAAGGAAGTGATGTCTGATCACAGTGGGTATTTTGGGGGTAATGTGTTAAAAAAGCTGCTTCACCATTCTTACCTCGGGTTTCCCCTTGCCACCTGCCTTACCTGCAGTTGGGACTGTGCTGACTATGACTCCCGGGGAGATGGCTGCTACTGCCAGAGGTGACAGCAGATACAAGTCCTCAGCTACCCATATCCCTTCAGCACCCTGTTGGGAGGCTCAGGAACTTCATCTCATCAGTGGGGCTCCTCTTCCCTTCCCCACATTTCTGCCATGGTCTCTTAGCTATAACACTGCTACAAAAAATTTTGTCTGGGCATCGAGATGAGCTCCTTGCAGCTTTCCAGAGTATTAATGGTGAGTGGAAATTCTGTAAGATTTGGTCCAAGTATAAGCAGCTGTCCTCAACTAGCCACATGGCTGTGGCTGAAGCCCAAATAGGGAGCAAAGTATCTGACACCAAGCAGGCTGGTGGAGATAGAGCAAGTGACCACCCAAGCCCTCAGTTTTTAACACGCGAGGATCATGACCTTGAGGGAAGGAAGGAAGTGATTTTCCAGTGTTACTGAAAGGAATGGAAGCAGACAGCTATTGGGATCTCCCAATATCACACAAAAAATGCATTACATGATCAGGAATAAATGTAGATTTACTAATTTCCAGACCCGTGGCAGCCATTGTAGTGGTTCCTGCCCAGTATGGGCCATCAGGCTTCATTCAGCCTTTTGAAATGACAGCTAGCTATTTATAGATTCTGCCTACATTACTCCAAACAGCGGCATCTTTCTATATTTTACAAACTCACTCCAAGTTTCCTTCAGTATTCTGCCAACACAGGGTAAATTTCTGAGAGTAATCTTCCCTCCTTTTTCCCAGAACACAGAACATCTGGGACTACTGAGATATCATCTTGTGGCATTGGCTGACTTCTTTTTTTTTTTTAACGAGTTTCTGTGTAACAACTTCATGATGTTTTTCCTGGGAGTACAACTGTCTCATCTAAAACCTTGTCTCACATATTCCTTTATGGAGGACATTTTATGCTAAAGTTCTTGAAAGAATTTCCTTTTGTGCTCTGTCCCCACCTTTCTCTGTTAAATTCCTCCCAAATACCTCTCTGATGCTTAACCTGCAGGTCGCCCTATTCAACAAACCAAAGCAAAATGCTGGTTTGAATAAGCTCAGGATACATTGATGTCATTTCTGAATATTAGAAGGCCACATGATACTACCAACTTTATTTGATCCCATTTGCTGAAGCAGCCTGAATTTCTCAGGGGCAGGTTTTTTTAATCCTGGTTCATTATTGTTCAAACCCATCAAGTAAATGGCTGTGGAGCGGAAGCTTGAATGGGCTTCTTTAATAGGGAAAGTCATTCATTTGCAGCATAGCAGCTCTGCAGCAAGGCTATCTTCTCTTCTGCTTCTTACTAGGTTTGCACTGGCAGCAGTGATATTAAACCTTGGTAGGGAAATGCAGGGGAGAATAGATCTTTGCCTTCACATTAACTTCTTTTGTTCACTGCAAGAAATCCTTTCCAAGGTAAACAGTCTGATTGTTTCTATGGGTCGGCCGCCTATTTTAAATTTATTTCTCATGTATCACTGCTGAGGACACTGGCCCCATGTCAAGCTGTGCTCTTTATCTGAGGCAGCCTCCCACTCAGGCCCCAAATGGTAACCTTGGGATCTGTTGATGCTACATTTGCAGCTCCCTACAGGTCTTATCGCTGCTGCCATGGAAAGCCAAGATAGGCTGTGGAACCATGGCACCTGCCAGCTTTGGAAAACTAGCCCTAAGACGTTGGCATGGGCATGACCCTGTGAGCTAGGAGCTGCACTGATCTTCTTTACCCTCCTGATTTGCACCATGTTTGAATTAAGAATCAGACCCTGAAATGGCCTGAACTGGTGCATGGAAATGTAGTGGAGCCCTGCCAGGTAATGGCAGATGAACTTCTGGCACTCAAACCTATATTTTTATACATAAAACTTGCTATTTTTTTCCCGGCCTTTGGCTTTGCAGCAATGCCAGGAAAGTGCCCTGGCTGAGTTTCCCCTATGAAAGCACAAATGTGAGATCTTGTTGCTGGGCACTTGCACCAAAGATGTGTTCAAGGCAGAAAACTGCTGACATTGATCACAGTGCCATTTCTGCACCGAGCATTACATGTGGGACCCTGCCCTGTCCCCTGCTCCTTGCCCGCTAAAACCCAACTGAAACTCATTACATACCAGGAATACCAGCATCCCCACAAAGCCTGCGCTGGGTGGAGGAGGAGGCTCTCCCTCTCTCTCTTTTTTTCCTTTCCGCCCAGCTTAGCTAGTTCTTTGGCAGAGCTCCAGGACTTGGAAGGGGGGAGCAGAGGGGGGCTTGGGAGGGCAGCAACTTCCCAAGCTTACCCATGGCCTCATTTTGATCTGCAGTACTGCCTGCTCATTTCCACTTCACAGATGCTGCTGAGCTCTGCCACGAAGAGACAAATCCCAGAAGGGGAAGGGAGCGTGGTGGGGAGGGAAGAGATGAAAGCAGAAAAGAGCTGCATTTATTAAGCTGTTTTTCTTTCAGTGAAAAGAAGCATTTATCAGTGATTTCATATGTCATGTGAGATGTGGCTCCCTGCCAATTTCTAAGGATGCAAACAAGGCACTGACATCATACACTAAATATAGAGCAGTTCTTGCTTTAGGTGAATAAATAATGCAGATGCAAAAGCCCAGGTTTTCAATTACACATTCATTACCATCCATCTGTCAGGTTCTCATCATCAGGAGAAAAACGTCCGACTCCAGCAAGGATTGACAGGTGAAGAATGCAAAACAACTGCAGAAAATAGGTGATTAAGCAGAATTTCCTTGTTCTCTGCTTTTTTTCCCTTACGGCTACATTTCATTTCAGCAGTAATCTATGGTGCAGCTTTTCTAGCACAGCTCTGCTGCCCCCCTCCCTTTCCCTTCAAGCCAAGCTGGAGTGACAAGCCTGGGTGGGGAGCGCCTGAACAATGAACACAGCCAAAATGTGGAAACTTCCCTGGGCACTTATCAAGGGAAAAAAAGCAGAAGAAAGAAAATGGCCAAAAAAAAAAAAAAAAAAAAGGCTCTGATCAGACTGTGCAAGCAGTGAAGCAGCAACATCCCCCAGCAAAGCAGTTTTCCATGCCCTGTCAGAGAGAGGTTTTAATTATGGTCTCCCAATGCTAATAATTCTTGACTCCTCTATTTTTTTCTTTTTTAGGGCACCCATTTTAACAACCACACAAGCAAACCTGTAACTGGTTCCGTGGCATATTATTTTAGCTCTCAGAAAGCCCTCCAGGAAGGATTACAATTGGTAATAAAGCTGAATCGATAACTTTCTCCCTTTTTCTTCTTCAGATCAAAGGCCCTGAGCAGGAGGAAGCATCCCCAACCTATCCTTTCTGGGAGAGAACAGAGACAGGAGAGTGGGAAATGAGAAGACAATGCGCCATCAAAGCTGCCGCAAGGTGTTGGATCAATGACAACATCTGCATGAGGGTCTGGGCTACAATAGAAGCTGTTACCATGGAAACAGGTGCAAAAGCATCAGGCGGGAAGAAGCAGGCGATGATGAAAGGTGAGAAAGAGGGAGAGAGTATTTTTAGCTCCCTTAGGAGGAACACTATACAATGACATCACCCTATCTCATTATTAGCACCCGTGCTGTACAACACATTGTGGCACCTGCCCCAGACTGCTAAATGGGAAAATGTTATTATGGATGTGAATTATAAATACTGCAGTGAAACTTGAGCTTGGGAGTTATTAGACATCACTATTCTGTAATAAAGGAGAGCATTTAATACAATGTGCTGGAGAGATTCACTGTACAGTGTAAGACACATCATGTCTAGAATTTTAATATTCTCAGAAAGTAATTATGACTCATTCTTTTATTGTTATTAAGAAGCAGAGTGAAAATAATTTTACACATTTGATATCCCACACATCAACAAGCCTTTTGCACTGGAGAAACATGGCCTAATTTTCCAGAGCTCTGCGTGCCAACATGTTCTGAGTGAATGTGGTAGTAGTCATAGGTGCTCAGCACTGCCAAAAATCCAGCCATCTGTGTCACATGTGAATGAAGCCTCATTAATCTCAAAAATACAAAGTGAATGTTTCACTGCCTGTGTTCAGCTCCTTCGGAAGGGCCAGACCCCTTTTGCAGTTAAGGACCAGTAGATACCCATAACATCTGCTGAAGCCCTGATTCCAGGCAAGGAAAAAATTCTGGCAGTCAGACATCGCTCCCGGCTGCCAAACAGAGGGGGAAACCTCCAGCCTGGGGAGCTGAAACAAGCTGGGGCTCATCTGCCTTGCGCCAAGAGGTGGGTGCCCAGAGCTCACCACACCAGAGAGGCTGGAATCACCATTCCTGTCGTGCTGCTCACAGTGAAGTCAGAAGGATAAACCCAGAGGAATGTGTGTTCCTTGTGACTGCAGCACTCCTAGCCCGCTCCCAGCCCTGGAATAACTATCGATAAAGGCCGCGCTCAGCCAGAGCGTGTCGGGGGCACCGGGGCCTGTCACTGGAGATAGGCAGGGACTGAAATTCCCAACCCGTGCTGATACCCACCAGCGCTGCCAAAGCAGCGGCGGGTGAGTGACAGGGCTTGCCCTGGCTTTTGCCCTGTGCACAGCGGAGCACGTGGGCACTCCGCCATTTGTTTTCGCATTTGGCCGGATCCTGCGTCAGCAGGCCGGAGCAGGAGCAGGTGACCGGGGCGGCACCAACACTGATGCCAAGGGTGTAGGGCAGGCAGTGGAGTGTGGCCTGGCTGCAAGGAGCCACCCAGGCTGATGTCATGCCATAGCCCTCCTCCTTGGTGCACTAAATATACCCTCCCTGCGCCCCACCGCCTGTCCCAGGAGCACGGGCGGGCTGGGGGCCGTAGCGAGAGGCTGCGGGCACAGCTGAAGCCCTGGCCTCGCCTGCCCTGCCATAAAAGGCACTGGTGCACAACCCAGCCAACTGGGGAAACAGAGCAAGAAATAGCACAGGGACCATGGTGGATGACAAGAGACACAAGCAAGCCAGGGAGTTACCACCTAGTGCCAGGCGGAGGGGGCTTACAAGCAAGGACAACTGGTAGCAAAACCTGGTTTTCTTTTCGGTTTGGTTTTTTTCACCATGCGATTATGATGTGCACTCTTCTCTCTGCTTGAGCTATCTTTCCTACCAGAAGATCTGACTCTTTAAATATATAATAAATAGTGAAATGTACTGATGTATGTGTGCTACTTCTGATCCATTTCAGGGGGAGAAGATGAAGGTTATCCAACACAGCACAGCTCAGGCTGTGGAAGGTCCCATAGGGCACATCTACAAAGAAGGGTAGAAAAGGTGAGTGAATTTAGCTGAAGCTGAAATTACAACACCTGAAAACATTTTCTTTCCTAGTCTAAATGCAGCCTTCTTTCTCCAACATCCCTGAGTCTATTGTACCTAATCCTCATGATGATTAACCAGACCATGCCTGAAACAGCAGCCTTTTTTTAATATCACTGGCTAACTTGAACTATTCTGCACATCAGCTTCACTCAGCTTAACCGTACCCCCATTTCCTAGTTAAGCAAATGCCCAGCACAATGCTGAATTTCTTCTGCTTTCTTCCTGCCACCTCTTTTTTTGGCACTTCTCATTTTATTTTTGAGGAAGGAGGTTACTGTTCTACATCTTACAGTATTAGTGCTGGATATAGATGAAACAATATTTCATGTGACTTATCATATAATTTGTCTTATATGTTAGCTTTGACACTGCCAGCATTGTAGTTATGCCAGTAGAGAAACTTTGATCTGAGTGTAAAACTCAGCCAGGCTTGATGTAGGGTTGCAGAAAATAATTTCAAATATGAAAAATCTAGCTTCTACTTTTGGGGATACAAATGTTTTTGATACCCTAAGTATCACATTTTATACGAGGTATGACCTCTCTGCTAAAATCAAGTACCATTTTAGGGCAACATTAGGAGTCACTCTGGGCACGTGTGGAATTCACCAGACACATTTTGGGCACTGCCCCAATCTGAATCACTGCAGTCGTGGACATGTATGGCTCAAGAGACCATCCAGCTCCTCTTCCCCTCCCCTTCCCTCTCTTTCTAGCTGGTATCCCTGGCTGATATGTGTTTAACCTTTTGAAAATATCTTTGGTGACAGGAACAGCCCTCAGCCAGGGCTCACCTCACTTGCTGGTTATAGCATGTTTTTCTCTAGCTCACTCTGACTGAGAAACAGCTCAACTTCTCTGCCTGCCTGAAGACTAGGTGGTCTAATGGCAATCCTTAGATGTTTGACATACTACCATGTCTGCCCTCATCCTCCAGTCATCCATCCTGAACAAACCAGTTTTTTTCAATCTCTCCCTGTAAGCCAGGTCTTCCAGGCTACCACCATGCCCCTCTCTGTTCCATGCTCACCTGCATCATCCCTGGACCAGCAGGATGTTATTCTCTGCCTGGCTCAGTCTTGATGAGGGAGAAATGGTGATTTCCCCAAACCCACATCTGGCCCCTTCCCCATTCCTGACCTCTGTCTTGTGCCTTGCCACTCGCCCAAACCCACCCTGCTCTGCAGCTGCCAGCCTGGCACTTCCCCACAGCATCATTCTATGTTTGAGTCCACCTTCTAAGTGTGTGCTGAGCACTCCCCGTATTGAATTTCAGTTTATTGATCTCAGACCATTTCTCCCGTTTGCCAAGACCACTTTGACTTCCAGTCCTACAAAGTGCTTGCAAATTGTGCTTCCCCACCTGGAAGAAGTCACAGACTTTAAAGTGTACTTTCTATTCCATTATGCTCCTCATTAACAATATAAACAATAGCAGCACTATCCAGCACTGTCGTCTTGCTTACTGCTCTGCCTTCCCTTCAACCTCTCTAAGTACCAGGGCAGTGAGCACTCTTGCCCAAGAGAGAGAAAAGACATGGACTTGCCACCTGGGTAACAGGAGTGCCCTGAAAACAGAGGGTAATGCACATTGTCCCACGCTCAGCCTCTTGTTGCTACCAGCATCAGGCATTAGGACCTCTTGCCTCCATCCACAGTCAAAAAGCTGCTCCCATGTGCAGTGTGCATGCATGGGGGTGTTGAACCACAAGCTCATAGCTAGAAGGCAAGAGGGGATTGGTTTGGCTTGGCAGGACTGCTGAAGGTTGGACTACTAGAAATGTTTACTGAGCGAGTTTGTGCAGCTTCAGCTCAGGCTTGCCAGGGACCCAGCTGAACAATTAAAGGAAAGATCAGTTCAGTCGCAGGTTGCAGCACACTCATGGCCCTGCCTTCAATGAAAAAAATAAATCATTCACACTGATTCTCTAATCAACCCAATCCTCAGAGGTGTAAATTATGCTGGCAGGTGTATAATCAGTGAAGTTTCCAAATTAACCTAAAAAACCTCAAAGAACCCTCTGAGTCTCTCAGCATTGGCTGAGCTGAGCAAAGGCTGTCTAAAACAAGTACAACACAAAACTGCATGGTAGCAACTGTGCCTTGTAAAACCTGATAGAAAAACAACCATCCTGGAACTTAGAGCTTTGGTTCAAAAGGATGATGCTCCAACTCAGGCTGTCCTTTCCTCACTGACCCTGCCCAGATGCTCAGGGCATGCCTTGTTTGCATGGAAATCCCATCAGGATCCTATACCTCAGCAGGAGCATCTTAGAAAAGGTCTTAATTCTTCCAGCCAGCAGACCTGTAGGCAGGAAATACACCATAGCATATGACTAGGAATAAAACACAGTGCAAGGGTATGGCCATTCAGTTGGTGTCACCCTCTGCTAAATGCACCCCTGACAGCAGCCTCAGTCTGGCCATTGGCTGGAAGGGGACATCAGCTTGGCCGTCTCAGCTTGATTGTGTCTTCTAGCTGCTTCTGTGGTGGGAAACACCAGCACTCCGTGAAGAAGTGACAGCACCCAATGCTCCTCACCCACTGACCCAGGTCTGCAAAGGAATTCGGAATCACTTTATTTATTCTCTATAGAGATGTGGGTTGAAATAATTTACTAGTGTGGACTGAGTAACAAAAAAGAGATGTCAGGATTCTAAATGCAGCATTTGGAGCTGTTAGAGGAAAGCAGTGAAACAAAGCAGCAAAAAGTGAGTTAAAAGCGTATTTCCTGCTCAGCCTGGGGGGACAAAAAGTGTTCAGATGGGCCCCAGCCTACTGCTTTATGTAGCCACTGTTTTATTGTGTAAAATAAAAATAAAATGGATTCCAGCAAATAATGGTAAATATTTGATGATATAATTATGTCTTATTAATGTAATGTTCTTTCTTTTGCAAATTAAATTTTCACAAGAATTCATCACCCATTTAATTTTTATTATTTAGGCCATGAGTATGTCACAGATGTTTGTTATGTACTTTCATAACCATTTGATTAATATTAAATGTTTAAAATAAAATCTCCATTTATATTTCAGTTATAATGGCCCTATGAAAATATTACAAATACAAGTTGGTATTTATGGCCCACATTAGCTCTTAGTACTACTTTTGATATTTTTATTGCTATGCAGGACATGCACAGTTCATTACATATGAAAAATAGTTTAATTTTCAGGAGCATTGTAATGATCCGTAAACTGAAGAATTTTCCTTGCCATGCCACAGAAACCCTCTCAGTACTCCTGCTTGCACCTCTTTTATCCTGAAGAAGGCAGACCCGAGGAAGGTACAAATCTACCCTATTTATATGTATGGGTATAAGAGAGGATCTCTTAAAAGGCATGAATGCAGGAGATACAAGGTTTGAAAATCCTCAGATTCACAGCTCCTCTTCATCCAAATGTACACATATGGACTATGACTGGGCAGGAATTGGGGGAGAGTATTAACCATCAGGAGTTATCTTCTGGGTTTGCAAGGCATCTGTCATACCTGTTGGATGTGGTAATAAACTGAACCCTGCCTGTTTGACAGTTACTGCGCACACAAAAGAGCTCCTTATGGCCACTTAGAGTGGGTGGCTGCTGTGGGTTTCAGTCTCCAAAAATGCCCAGGAGCAGGCTCCCTTCCAGCATCAGGAGCAGCATTAGGTTTTCTACTCCAGTAGCTCAGGCACTTTCAAGTGCATCAGCTTTTTTCAGAAGGATAAAAGAGCACCACAGTCATTAGTATGTAGGATGTTAGACCTAAACCTGTGAAGGCCTTACTTTCCTTTAGCTACACCAGGTTGATGCTCTGTCAGCTTTGACAACATCCTCACAGACTTAAAGTGTCACTGTATCTCCTGCAAACCACAGGCTTCTCTTACAGATCATCTTCTTCCCAGCTCTGTTTATGCTGGATTTCACCTACCTGGTCATCTGTTACCTGCTGGAAGAAAGTTAGATCCCAGGATTTTCTAAGCATCCTAATGCCAGCAGGAAACATAGGGCTGCAGATAACAATATCCTTGCCCACCACCACTTCCACTGGAAAATGACAGGATGACCAGGCACAGCTAGGCTTTCCTAGCCCAGCTTTTTCTTAGCAACTTGGAAGATGCATGCTTACATCCAGCTGCGCTGGGCTTTTATGAGGTGTGGTGGACTTCTGCCACTCACCTCGTGCTCATTTATAGTGGTGCACAGTGAATGCAAAACCTCTTCTCTCTGTCCTGATGGCTTCCTATATGCATTTCCTTGCTACACCTGACTAGATGAGGCAAGTACAAGAAAGACAAGGAGGACCTGGAGAAGATCCAGCAGAGGGCCAAAGATGATGAGGGGCCTGGAGCATCTCTCTTTCGAGGTGAGAATGTGGGAGCTGGACCTGTTTAGTCTGGAGAAGAGAAGTCTAAGAGGGGACCTTGTTAGTGCATATAAATATCTCACAGGTGGATATCAAAAGGAAGGTGCCAAACTCTTTTCAGTGTTACCCAGTGTGAGGGCAAGGAGCAATGGCCATAAACTGAAACATAAGTTAACCCTCAACATGTGGCAGAACTTCTTTACATTGAGGGTGGCAGAGCACTGGAACAGGCTGCCCAGGGAGGTCATGGAGCTCTCCTTCTCTGGAGACCTTCAAAACCCACCTGGATGCATTCCTGTGTCACCTGATCACGGTGACCCTGCTGTGGGCAGGAAGGTTGGACTAAACAATGGACCAGAGGTCCCTTCCAACCCAAACAATTCTGTGATTCTGTGAAGTAGCTGCGATGGGTGGGTCTATACAGCAGCAGTACGTGCCTCACCTGGGTGAAGCGAACTAATGGTGCCAGGCTTTAGAAAGTTAAACTGTTCTTCTAAATATTCTCTGCTCTTCTGTTTCTGAAAGGCTTCCAGACAGCCATCCTACCTCTGTGGTGGGCAGTGCCTCCTGCAATTTGTAGTTTTCTAGGCAGGGTGAGCAGACACAGCTACCAACAAAAGGCCTGAATTCTCCTCAGAGGCTGCTGAAGTGACATTTCAAGCAAGCACAGAAAATGCTCATGAAGGTACAGTGGTTTAAGTACCAGAAGTAAAAGCCGTAGCCTCTCTCTGCACCACCATCACATGCTCTGCAGAGCTCATCCTGATTCTCATTTTTGTTCCGCAGTTTCTGGTGTGTATCAGGCTTTTCACTGAACTGAAACCTCTCATTTCAGGTGATGTTTAGCAAAACATTTTCTTCCTGAGGCTGGTTTGGGAACTTTTGGGCTGTGAGAGACAGTGTGCACAGGCCTTCATGTGTTGTTTCCACCCCTTCCCTCTCTCAGCCACATGCCCATGCTGTCTGCCTCCACATATGAAGATCACTGGAGGAACACAAGCTGTGTATGGCCATGACCTTGTCATTGCAGCCCACTGTGGGCTGCTAGATCTGAGGAAGTGAATCCAGACCTCAGTTTGCCAAGGTAGGGGAACAAGGACCCCATTTCTAAGTGCTGTTGAAACCCCTGCTGGGAGCAGGGACCTTCTCTTACTGCCAGAACAGGATGTGCTTTGTTTTCTTCCAAAGCTGCCGTCTCAGAAAGCAGAAGAGAAGCAGTGCCCAGCAGTGGCCGGGGTGAGGCTGGTGGCTGCAACCTGGCTAGTAGGGCACCTGGAAGGAGGTTTGTGTCCCCTCACCCCCAACACTGCTCTCCACTCGCTGGGCTGCTGTTTCCATTTAGTGCAAAGCACTCCGTGTTTCTCAGCCACCATCATAAAACAGGTTAGAGGGTGTCAAAGGGGAGACTTGATTAATTTGGTTTGTAGGTAACAGCTGCCATGGAAAATAGAAGGCTGGCTGGCCCCTGGGTCCCAATGTGCATCTCTGTTAAATTGAAGGGAAGCCTTCCTCCTTTCAAAAACTGTGCTTCCCTTCAGCTGTTTGGTTTAGGGATCTTTGGAAAGAAACACAGTTCTGGTATGGAAACCATCAGAAGAGCTTGGGACAACAACCTAATTACACTGTTAAAAATACTCAGCCCTTTGAACAAACTGAACAGATTTTTTCTTACATACCAGGAGAAAAGATGCAGCTGCATTATCAGCTTCAGTGAGGGCTAGACAGTCACAGGCATAACATACAAAAACAAGGGCAGGGAGAATGAAGCCCATTTGCCCTACATCATTCCCAAAGTGCAGAGCCTGGCTGTTTCCGGAGGTGCTGCCATGCTGGGCTCTGCAGCAGCCAGGGCCATTGGGCTGCCTCCTGTGAGCTTTGTTTGTTTCTGGAAACTGAAATGCCTCAGCTTCCAAATCATGACAGGAGATGATGCTTTACTTAGGGTTGAAATCTGAGCCAAAATCTATTCCTGGCAATGACTTGAAGGTCATGCACCAGTAAAGAGTTCCTACCCCAACGGTATGTGCTATTAGACAGATGCGGCTGTTGCTCTTTCCCTGACAGTGACAGATTTTAGGCCACCTTTTCATGGGTGTGTTTGTTTTCTCCTCCAGTCTGCATTGCTCTCCTAATCTGCGCCCCCAACTCAAGTTTCACTCACTTGTGCCCTCCGCAAAGGGATGTGATTAAGCACAGCTAGTGCAGAACTTTACAGTAACAGCAAATTCCTTCATGCCTGCAGAGTTCACCAGCAATGAGATGGCAATGTGACTTTGAAAGCATGCCTTGCATAGCTTCTGGTCTTCATATCCCCTGAGGTGAGCAATGCAGTTCACACACAGCCCTTGCACCTGTCACAGGAGCTGGGGACAGCCTAGGGGACTCAGAAGTAGAAGCCAGTCAGCAAAGAGAAGTGTCCATGGAGACATGTCCTATCACTGTCCTTTCCCAGCTGGTGGGATGTAGCACTGCACACTGACCTCTGAGGTGGCTGTGAGGAGCACAGCTCTGGTTTGCAGCACTAAGGGTCTGGCTCACTTTCTTAGAACATGGCAGATATCCTTTACAGGGCACATGTCTTGGTCTTCACGCTGTGGAGGGGTTCAGGCACCCACAATCGAGAGGTAGTTTATAACCAAATCCCATTCCTCCTCACTCTTCTCTGGAATAACATACCCATCATGCAGAACAGAGAGGCATAAAGCTCTCAAAAGGGCTGCACTGCTGCCCCCACCCAGCCCACACCATTCTGGTGTCTCTGCATCTCAAGATGATGATTTTTTTAAGGCAGGTCTCTGTGGGCATTTGGCATATAAAGAGACACCAGTAAGAAATGAAGAAAGCTGAGTATTATGAATGGTAGCCACAGGATGGGCAAGTCAATCAGGGATAAATTGGGAGTAAGGAAAGAGGAGCCTGGTGCACTACTTTGTCCCTATGGTTGAAGCTGGATTAGAGCAAACAGTTGCTCGTATTTATAAACTTCCCAACACCCTGCTGTGCCTGAAGAAGAGGAGAGAGGAAGGATCACAAGACCCTCACTGGCTGGGGCTTGGGAAAGGAAGTCTCTGAAATATGAATGCTGGACATTCTCTTCCCCTCCCCCCCGGGTGAAGATTTTCCACAGTGTCACTCCTGCTGTCACTCACAGTGGGAACACCCTGGTGATCTGATCCTCGCTCCCCAACCCTCAGGAGAGTTTTTCTTGTGCCTAGAGACCCAACCTGAAGGGAAGCAGGGAGAAATCTGCTCCTCCGGACCCTGCCCCTCACCCCCTGCTGCCTCCAAGGGCTGGTGGAGCTAATTGATTTATTATTAGTACAGTCCTTTTCAGTGTGGGTCCGTGTTTATGTTTACTTTCAGGAGCTAGAGATGGTACAGATGGCTAATTTGTTTGTTCGGTATTGTTCTTTCTAGCTGCCTAAAACTGTTTTTGTACTTCTGTATTTGTCATGGTTACTGCATACTCAAAATCTCAAGTGCCTCTTTTCCTGTGTGATGGAAAGCTTACCGAGTATCAGCTGAAAAGTCACAACTGTTTAGAGGGATTCTCTCTTTTGTCCCTTTGTCCGGCACTGCCCCCCATTGCCTTTGTTTAGGTGGGGTGTCCTGGGAGGCAGAGAGCCAGCTACAGTCTGGAGGTTTCTCAGGACATCCAGAAAACATAGACAATGGGCTTTTCCCTGGCTCTGAGAACCTCCAAAATGGGTCACCTTCCGTGCCGGTTAGCAAGGAACATGGGCAGGGACAACTAGTGCTGCTGGCAAGAGAAAGGATGGTGGTGGTGGGGAGGGAAGCAGCTGCATTTGATCACACAGTATTGCTGCCCAGTTGCTGCTGGTGGGAAGATGGAGCCTGCTGATTAGCATTCCCAAGAATACAATTAGGAGACAAGGCTATTTTCAGCAGTGTCCCCTCTCAAGGCTTGTAAAGACACAAGCGCAAAGAAGCCCGGAGTAGGCGCTTCCTCCACCGCAGGCACTGGATGGCTTATATTAGCACAATGCTCCAAATCCCCTGTAAGTCCTCCCAGAAAGGGAGAGTAAATATAGTTTGTCAAACAGTTATCTTTAGCACACTGTCTCGTCTGCCAGCATGGATCTTTCTGCATGACCTCTTGCTAAGTCAGGGCAATTTCTTCTCGTTCGCTTATTCCTGCCTGCGATGCCATTCCTGGAGGGGAACTGGGGCTCCCTAGGGCTGGCGGGGGAGACTGTTTCCACCCTCCCTCACTGGCCAGCCTCTGTATGGACAGAGCTGGGTTATTGACCTCTAAACCCAGTTTTTCTCATCTGCTTTAAAAGGAAAAAAAAAAAAAAAAAAAAAGCAAAAGGGATGGAAGATCACACAAAAGGAGGGTGAAGGGAAAGCAAGCTGGCTCTGCTGGGGACCCCCTCTGAACTCCAGCAGGCAAGGGACATGCTGAGTCCACACCTCTGCAACGGAGTCTCTGTGATGATGGGATGGTGATGGAAGAAGAAACACAGGGAGGTTTTGCAGGGTCTGAAACCAGCCCTACCTCACACTGCTGCTTAGACAGCAGTCTCTCCCTGCCTGGCCTCACTTTGGCACCACTTGTCTTGTGCCACTGCTCATGCACACACACTAAATTCTCCACTGGGCCAGGCTGTCTCTGACCTGCCAACTGCACGAGCAGTAGCGTAAGCACAACGAGGGCAGGTCCCACCTTTGGAGGTTTGCTCAGCCTGGGACGATTGTGGCTGGCTCATGGGCCATGCATGGGGTTCTGGCAAGGCTGGCACATCACAAGGCAGCAACTAAACTCTTTTGAGCGGAAAAGGGGATATGTGGTAAACAGGGCCCCACACACTAGCAGGCACCTTGCTGCAAGCATCCTTTTTTGTAGCAAAGATAAGAGTGAAGGCTCAGAGCTGACAGCAGCTCTGGCCACCCACCAGCTGCCCTGTAAACTGGGGTGCTGCAGCAGGGGGAACCCCCTGCCCCTGAGTCGGCAGTCCCTGCCCCACTACAAGGCAGCCCCCTCATAGCAAGCAGCTATCTGGACAACTTGATAGCACTCAGCAGCCAAAAAAGCCTGATCCAGGACAGGTAATGGCTATACCAGAAATTCAGGCAGAGTTTAGCTTCCTCAGAGAAGCTGGAGCAGGGGGAAAGCAGGCAGCCCCAGCAAGCTGTGCCCATAAGAGCACTGGGTTTCACAGCAGGTCTCCTGTGTCCATTGCAGTGGGCAGTGATGTGCCTCTGCACAAAATTCCATATGCCTGAGCCACTAATTTTCAAACAAATCATTTCCTTTTTATTAATCTCAGTGGAGTCTCATCTCTTCAGGATACTGCCATAGGCAAGTGGTGTAGCACAAAGCTCAGAGACTCCGCTGTAATGAAAAGGGGGAGATTAGAGAGTTAATGGCCCCAGATGCTACTAAGCTTTACTCTCCAGACTGCACTCAGTTGGAGAGGCATCATATTGCAGCTCCTTCCCCTGTGCTGCTCTCTACATGGTTGGGGAACTCTCCAGAACAAGAACAACGTCGTTTTGTGCCGTTTGCCAGACAGAGAAACCGAGCCGTGCTCTTTCGTCAGGAGGCCCCCTGCTTCCTTCTGCACTACTGTACAGAGCTCCTCCTAACTCACTGAGGCCAGGTGCCCATCTCTGCTGTGCTGCTGTACATGTACAGCAATGTCAGCTTGAGGGAAAGGAGGCCAGTGTGGGGCCTGGTGAGCTGCTGCTTATCCCGCAGGTGTTGAAGAGGGACTAGCTGTCCCATGGTTGGCTACGTTTAATAGTGCTCTGGGGATGGAGAGTGAGCCCAGCTCTGGCTGAGCACCAGGAAGGGGATAGAAGAGGAGATGTCACCAGCACCCAACTGCCTCCTGCAGAGGATCACACCCAACAAACCTCCCTTTTCTGGCAATAACCAAGGGTTAGCTCCATTAAATATGTGTCTGTAAGAAACCTGCATGCTGGGGTGGCCTGGGTGACTACAGCCAAGGGAAGATCAGACAGCTGTGTGCCAGGCATGTGGCATACAGCTGCATGTATCATGCGGCCAAGCCAATGCAGGGGCACCATAACCACCTCCTACAGCACAGGTTGCATGACAGGCTCCGATCCGCGTGCTCTTTCCTCTCATCTCCATCTTTTCCTCCATTAATTTTGAGTGAGTGAGGAAGGAAGTACAGGCAGGAGCCTGTGCTGCCAGGGTGCAGGGATGCCACTCACCTCTTTGCATGCAGGACATTTCTCAGCGCTCCTCTCTCTGAAAAGGCCTTTTCCATGCACCTATGGAGGTGGTGCTACCCCCTTGCAATTCTCCCCCGCCCAGTGCATGCCAAAATGCACTGCCTTGGCCCTGCACAGCCCTTTGGTGCTTCCCCACCTCCTCCCAGTAGGGAAATGATATTAAGACCAGCCACAGGACTCCTTCATCCAGCACAGCTCCACTCCAGCCAGCTATGACATGGTGGTCAGCCTTACTCCCAGGTGATTTCCTCATGCTTTCTTGAGATGCCAGTGCACACATGCAGCACAGACATGCCAGCAGACAGAAAACCTCTTGGAGAGCATATCCAATGATTCAAATGAAGCTCACTACTCCAGCTCAGTTCTCCAGCTTATTCTTTTCCTTAACTTTGAAGTAATTCCTGACTCTATCGTAACTTCCATGCGCCTGACCCAGTTATGCTTGCCCCAGTTCCTGCCTTCACCAGCTCTCCAGTGGGCTTGAGGATAACAGAGCACACTCCAGTACTGGAGCCCAGCCGCCCCCACCCCTGATCCTGACATTGTTTGCATCCCAGAACTCACAAAACTCTTTCCCATTAGGATGGTGCTAAGGAGACAGCAACAATAAGAAATGGCTTCAAGAAATTCTCCCAGCCTTTCCTATTCATTATAGAACAGTGAGATGCCAGTACCAATGAGCAAAGCCTTAAAATACTTGTGAGATTCTGCTTGGAAACATGATGTTTTTCTCTTGTTATTCATGAACAAGGATTGTATTTCCCAGGTAAATTAACTTGAAAAACATTTCTAAAGTTAGTTTAAGTGTGAATTTTTCAACAACATTTCTTGCTTGTTTTTCAAAAGGCAAATTAAACTTGCAGGGACAACAAAAACACTTTTGCCTTTACTTGAAGGGAAACAAATGCTGCGGAGCAAAGGCAGACCAGTAGATCAAGTCTTTCATTCCTTCAATTCTGCACTTTCTTCTGATTATTCTGAAAAGTAGCCAGGACATGCCCAGCATGGAGACAAAAGGCCTGCAATGCTGGGGACAGGACTCAGGATTTTATTTGGCCACCCATTGGCCACCCCCTGCCCCTTTCCTCCCCAGTTTTTCTGAGGACATGACTGAAAAAGTTGAGGATGGAGCAACTTTGCTCTGCTCCATCTTTGCTCCATAAGGCTCTTCTGCCTTATCTGAACATACAAAGTACCCGGAAAGAACCAGCATTTCTTCTGAATTATTTATAGTTTATGGAAATGATAATAACATAGAAATCTGCAATGATTTAATTAATTATGGATAAGTAACAAGGTAATGCTAGCAATATATTTAACTGAAAAACCTATTTATAATGAAATGATTTCTTATAAATAATTGAAGCAAAACTGTCTGTATCATAACTCATAATTTACATTTAAGTCCTGATTCTTCTCACATTTCTGGTGAAACTTTACTCATAGGAATGCTCCCATGGAGCTGATGAAGTCAATGGCAGAGCTGCTGGCAGGATGGAATCCAGTTTAGAATTAGAAGAACAGATTCCAAAAGAAAAACGTTGCTTTTTCTGTTCTGTTTTTTGAACTAAGGGTCAGCAATTCAGTCCCTAAGAGATGAGCTTTGCTTTTTCCTTGGTGAAGAAATTCACCTTAATTTGCCTTTCTTAATCCCATTTTAAAAGCAAATGAAGCCCAGATGACACCAACTGTTTCACAAGTATTGTGTACCATTTCCTTAAACCACTCTTGCCCGACAGCTCCTGGCAATTTGGACCCTCACTGATACACTTGTGGGTACCATGGCAAAGCCCAAAATTTGGTTACTAAGCAGTGAGGGGTGAAAGGGCATCTGAAGGACTATGCCATGTATCAGCTAAACCAGAGGAATCAAATTCAAACTGCCTTCACCAGCCTCTCCCTGGTGAGTATTTCAGAGAACTTGAGGACTGCAAGATGTTCCCCTTTCATTTTGTCCCTTTTCAAGGAGGTGACAGTAAAGAACCATCCTTTCTATTTACTGTGAGTAACACTCCAAGTATCTTGGCATCTCTCAACAGGCAAGGGTTGAGCCTCAAGAAGTGCAGGGTTTCCGTCCAGGTTCTGTTGTCAGCTTTCCTTGATGGACCTCAGAACTTTGCAAACTTGAGAATCTGTGAGCTCCAAAAGGTGTCCCACTCAGGGAGATACTGGTGGCAGCCTGCTGGAGTCCAGAAGAGCTCAAAGGGCCTAACATTGGACCACTGTTCATAAGGTTGTGAGATGGCTGGCTTTTGTAATCAACAAATTTCCATCCTGGACACAATCTGGGTCAATAATTACTGGAATTTTCCAAAGTCCAGTAATAATGATAGCATTCCACACTGGCTACAATTCAGGTCAGGAAAGTTCCAAGGCTATCAGGGAATGTCTGATTATTCCTGCTCTTTTCACCACCTCAGCCACTCAAGCCACTCAAGAGTTCCTGGTATGATCAAGGGATGCTTCATTGGCCCAAGGCCTGATAGGAATCCCAAATCACAAAATGATCCAGAGGAACGGGGGTGAATGCACCATCACAGTCAGGATGAAATGGGCTGTGCCACAGCACCTCCTTGGAGCTGCTTGGAGAGAGCTTAAGCAAACCCTGAGGTTGCACACAGTGAGAAGGGTCAATACAGCTGAGACCCAGCCCTCTCAGACAGCCCTTTCCCTCCAGGCACCTCGCAATGCTCTCCCAACCAGGAAGGTGCCCCTGGCAGCAGGAGAAGAGAAAAGGAGAGGCTAGAGGCTTGGCTGTTCTGTCCCTCTGCAGCCAAGGAGCAGCTAAAAAGGGAACCCGGAAGCTTTCCTACACAAACCACATTTATTGGTGTTGCTCCAGAGCTTCTCGGATTGTTATCCATCAAAAGCAGCACAGAAATTGGCACTCTTCACAGAAAAGGAAGGGATCCACCCCAAAACACTAAATGTCAGGAAGCTTTTGTGACACAGGATGAAGAAACTCATGCTGCCACTGCAGTTCAAAATGTTCCTGCTCAGAAGATAAGCGGGAAGCAGCATGGCTGGTTCACACCTTCCACCACAGCCAGAACCACACAAAAACCCCCAGAGCCCTCCCAGAGGGGTGACCAGAGGCGAAATTACTAACCACCCAGAGGGCACCACCATTCCCAGAAAGTCTTACTACTGGAGAGCCTCCCCATTAATAAGCAGATTTCAGGAAATACCTCAGTTGTGCAGGAAAGGAGCTGAAATCAGTCATCCACCTTCACAAGTTAATTTTAACGTGGTGGGACAAAGAGGGCTGGACAAAGAGCCACAGTAACCCAAAGAAGCAGAACTGGTAAGATAAAATAACCATTTGGATTATAAAAATATTAATTGGGAGCATAAAGGAGCTGGTTCAGTTAAGGGCACAGGTTATTTGTCTTTCCAAAGCAAAGCAGAGGGCTTACACAAGTGGAAGAGCTCTCAGGATGAAAGTAAACATCAGTATAGTAATTAAAAAGCACATCTAAAAATGTTTATCATGGCTTATATCCTCCAAGAAAAGCAGAATGGATGTCTAAGCAGAATTTTTGAACTAATTAGAGCAAGTTAAGCCCCAGCTGGGCCCATGCAGCCCCCTTCTTTCCAGGTGCAGGGACGCCCATAGCCATTGCCATTACTGCATGACGTCTTGTGATGCCCAGAGTTAATAAAGACAGCAAGGTACTTTCTGCAATGAAAATAACACCTTCCCTCTGTAATATCTGTAGGGTAAGTTGACCTAATTGCATTCTCATGG
This sequence comes from Acrocephalus scirpaceus scirpaceus, assembly GCA_910950805.1. Taxonomy (NCBI): domain Eukaryota; kingdom Metazoa; phylum Chordata; class Aves; order Passeriformes; family Sylviidae; genus Acrocephalus; species Acrocephalus scirpaceus. Next base: position 44,374,954 of record OU383775.1, read on the forward strand.
GGAAGATGGATAGAATCCTATTTAATCATCACCACAAAATCACTGGGAACTTAGTATTTGGATTTTTTTAAATTATTACAGTATGAACAGTTATGAAAGTGTGATGGAAAAAGTGGTCCTTATGCTGGTTTGACTTCGCTGCAATTCCTGAAGTAGGATCTGCAAAGGCATGAGTCAGTGTGCAGAAGCTGATTTATTTCCCAATTTTTGTGAAGTGAAAGAAACATGATGTTCAGCATCACCCTCGTGTGCTTGCATTGAAGTCTTTCATCAGTATCCTGATTTTAGAGTTTTCTAACTATCAGCTATGGGGTGATTCATCTAAAAAGAGAAGATTATTTGTTCTTAGTGTTTAGCAACACCTGAATAAGGTAGATGGAAAAAACCCAAAACTTGTAAGTAGTCTGGACAAAATCAAATGCCCCATTCTGTTATGCAGTTTTCACCTCATACCTCTAAGTTTCTTTATACATACAGTTGGAGAATATGACACACCTATAAAAAAGGGTTAGAAAATGATTGGAGAAAACATGGTTGAAAAAGGGTGTCTACTCAAACCACTTCCCCCCCCCCCCATCCCCTCAAAAAATCAGACCTCCTTCAGCTCACAAAGATGCAAAAAGAAGGGGAAAAAGAACCCACAGAACTATGTGAGGAAGAAGGGGAAGGTCCAGTTGCTTTCTCATGCCCCTGGCTAAGAGGGTGGTAGGGTGAGGCCCCCATTGCATCTGGGGCTCCCCCAAAGCCCCACCTGCACACTTCCCCCCAGCAGTGTGCGAATGGGTGGACTTGCTGCTGTTGCAAAGGAAGCAACCTGGTGAACCAACAACCCATTCCATCTCTGGGTACTTACCTTCTAGGTGTTTTTAAAGTGTTGCTAAAAAGAAAAGAACAAAACAGCATGAGGCTTCTCTGGGCTGGCAGTGGATAGGGGAAATAAGTGTTTTGTAGGGAAAGAGGGTAAAAGACAATGCAGACTTGGCATTTTTGCAGTGAAGAGTGAATGCCCTCTGTCCCAGAGGCAGCAGCTGAAAATCATAGACTCAAAGAATGGTTTGGGTTGAAAGGGGACCTTGAAGGCCATCCAGTTTCAACACCCCTGCCATGGGCAGGGACACCTTCCACTAGATCAGGTTGCTCAGAGACCCATCTAACCTGGCCTTGGAACTCCTCCAAGGTGCCTCCAGATTGGAGGCTCTCCGGGATTTATTTCTCAGGGAAGCCACAGCCCCCCACCCAGAGGGGCACTCCCAGCCCTGGACAGGGCAGCCCACAGCTGGGGACCACCACGGCAAGAGGCAGCAGGTTGGAGGGTAGACTAAGGGACCCTGAGATGAGGGTATGGCTGGGTATACCTGCTGTGCCAGGCAGGGCACGTTCTCACACCTGGCCCCCTGCTGCTGGAGATGGGAGCTAATGGGCAGGGATGTTTCTTGTGGTGTTTGCTGAGTCAGAGGTGATGAGATGAAGAAACACCTACAAGAAGGTTCTATGAGTACTTCTGGTTTCTCTGTATGTTTGTTTTATAAGGGGTTTCAACTTGATGCAACATTTTGGGGTTTAGTGTGTACTCTTGTGTTCCAGTCTCTACAAAACTGGCACTGGAGCAGCAGAAAGAAAAGCAAAGTTATTTGATGTCTAAAAATACCTGCAGAGCTGTCGCCTCATCTTCAGTGTACCTATGCCAGCCAGAAAGACAGCCATATGGGCACTAACATGCACTTGGAAGCTTCCTATGGGAGATGTCAGTGTGCCTTCTTTCCCAGGAGAGAGAGTTCAGCCTCTCAGGGAGTTCCATGAGTAGAATTTGAACCCCACACTTATTGCTCAAAGCCCATGGCATGCTCCAGAGGCTGTCTGGAGGCAGTGAAAGAGTTACCTCTGGAGCAGAGCAGCAGCTCCGGGTGATGAAGTGGATAAGCAGGCACTTCATTCATCTGCTTCTAGCACTGCCTGACCTTGGGCTCTGGCAGAGGAAAGGCGTCTGCTCCTGGGAACAAAGGGCAGGGGAAGGACGATGGCTCAGGAATACTGGTGGCCTACATGGGATCTGGGCAGGGCAGCTGGGCTGCTCCATGGCCATGTCTGGCAAATAGCAAGGGTCACTGGCTGCAATGCACCTACTGCAGGAAGTGCATCCATACACTGCTCAAGCCCATCTTCTATTTTAACAAGGGAAAAAAAAATCAGGGTTTTTGCCTTTTTCTTTTTCTTTCTTTTTCTTTCTTTCTTTCTTTCTTCCTTTCTTCCTTTCTTCCTTTCTCCTTTCCTTTCCTTTCCTTTCCTTTCCTTTTCTTTCCTTTTCTTTCCTTTCCTTTCCTTTCCTTTCCTTTCCTTTCCTTTCCTTTCCTTTCCTTTCCTTCTTTCCTTTCCTTCTTTCTTTCCTTCTTTCCTTTCTTTCTTTCTCCCTCTCTTTCTTTCTCTCTTTCTTTTTCACTTTTTTTATTTGCCTCATTATGGGAGCATATACTGGAGGTAGTTTATACTGGGCTGGACCTACAGTGTCTGTAGAGACAAGAGTCCACTTGAGGAAAGGTGGTGGTTGAGTTTGGGCTTTTATTATTATTTTTCAAAAGATGCAGTTGCAGCTACCTAAATGCAAATGCTCAAGGAGGAGAAACATGGAATGCTGAGGGCTGAGCCTTTTCAAGCCTAATGACTGGACATAGCCCTGCTGGAGTGAAGCAGGAGAGTCAGGGCTCCGAGCAGCTCAGCCACCCTGGTGCCATTAATTTCCACACGGTCCAGTGTTTTCTCCTCCCTCCTGAGGAGACGCTGCGTTGGTGTGGGTGCTGCAGCTGCACCCTAACACCCTGCACTGCACATGGGGTGTCCCCACACTGCTTTCACAGCAAGTTGGACACATGGAGTGGGAGCAACCAGCAGGGCAGGTGCCCCACTAAAGGTGGGCAGGTGGCAGGGTGTCCCCAGAGCAGCGTCCCATCCTGTCCCACCGAGAGCCACTGCCCTGCCAGCTGGACAGACAGGCAAGCAGGGCTTGGCCCGGGTGCAGAAGGAAAGGATCCAGGGACTCTGTTGACATAACAAGCCACTAGAGAGCACTCGCAAATGTATTTATACCCTTCGCCTAAGTGCTAGTTCATAAAAACACGCGGTTGCCATGGCCTGGTTTACAGCACGTCTAAAAAGAGAGCTCCCAAACATTCCAGGTTTTCTAAGGCCACTGCAAAGGCGGTCAAAGCCTCCCTTGTGTGGCACCTTTCCCACCCCCTGGGACCCAGGCACAGGGCAGCACCCACCAGCTTCATGCATCCCTTCTTGTCCCACACTGCTGTCTGTTTACAAATAAATGTCAGGACAGTATTTTTAAAAAAAAATAATGTTGTACAACTATGTCTTTTACAAGTTTTCTTTTTTAATATACAAAAAATGCAGTGAGTATTTAAAGTTTCTAGTTTCCTTATCCTTAGTGTCAGAAGAAAAAAAAAAAAAACATAAAATGTCAAACTGGCAGCAGGTTAGTTCAGCAGTTATCAACAAAAGCACTGCACAGTTGAACTGCTAGGAAAAAGTTATCTTTTAAAAAAAAAATGGAAGTGGGTTGGAAAAAAAAATATAATAATCACACATTCTTCATTAAAACACTTTTAATACTACACAAGTTACAGTATCACCTTTTAAAAAGTTTAAAAAGGAATATTAACAGTAGCACTGTTGCAGCTAAAGCACTTCAAAATAAAAGGAAAAAAGAAAAAAAAAAAGAAAAAAGCTTGTAGCCCAGGAAGTAGTAATAAAGGGAGAATCCACTGGAGCATTATTGTAATTGAGCAAAGCAACCAAAAGGAAAAAGCAACATTCAATGTGAGAAAAATGAGCTATGTATGAACACCCTCTAATTTTTTTTCAATTCTTTTTTTGTTTTGTTTTGTTTTTTGGGTTTTTTGTTTGTTTTTCTTTTGCAGTTCTGAAGTTTTATGGTGGAGATTAGACTTGGCTGGGGGCTCAAAGTCAGCTGAGTGAGCATAGCCACCGTGTGCCATTTCTTTTCCATCTATGTTGTTTCTGGGCCACTGCCTGGCATCACCAGCTGGGGAGATTCCATCCTCTCCAGGAGTCACAGAGCTGCAGGAGCGGGCGGCTGGCAGGAGGAGGAGGAGGAAGGTGTGCTTCCCTACAGGCCTCTCCACCGAGTCACACCAATGCCCTCGGCCCCAAAACAAGGGTGTACTTTGTCAGGAGTAGGTCTTACCCTCAGCACGCTCATAGCTGGGACACCTGATGACACAAAAGGGGGAGGGGGGCTTTTTTAGGCAGGCTTTGGAATTCAGTTTTGCTTATTTTTTAAGCATCAGGATACCATCTAAATCAAAAACATGAACTTCATCCCATGTAAGGTATTATGCCAAGCAACTTTGAAGAACTTGTTACCATCTATCAGCTCAAATTCCATTTTTTTAATAAAGTGCCTAAATACACATTTACACAGATCATAGTGGTTCCAAAGAATCCTTTACAGTTGGCATTTTTTTATATATAGGTATATATATAGGTATATATATAATGTGCGTTTTCTTCAAATTGGCTAAATGTGTTTACATAAGACACCAATCTTGACTATAAGTTTTAAAGCGTAATATTGACTCAATGAATTTGTTTATCATGCAAGTCTTATCTAATATTACATTGACCTGTAATATGGAACACAATGTAGTGGGTGTGCTCATTAAACACTTCATAGAAAATTACTGTGCATGTGCAGTTCTGATCTTCAAATACTAATAATGACCATTTCTCTTTTTTCAAAAAAAAAAAATAGTTTTCCAAAAAAAAGAAAAAAAAACCTACTCTGCATTAAATTGCAGTTTGAACATTATCACAATAAGAACAGTTGACTAAAAAGCACCCAAAAATCTTCATTTTTATAGTTGGCTGAACAGATTTTTCCTCCTCCTCTTCTGATACTGGAAGTGTTTATTAGCTGGTCCCTGGGACAGGACGACCTCGCCACCCTTTTGCTCAGAAACAACCACATATAACTGAGTTATAAACACCTCAACAGAAGGGCTTGGACAGCTGCAGTGTTGCCAATGAACTATAAACAGCACAAAAACATCACTATAAGACTTGAACTATTTCTAGTAACCAATGATTTATTGATTTTAGAAGTCTGCTTGGTGATGCAGAAGCATGATCAAAAGAAGTGGCTTTACAAAAGAGTTCTCCAAAGTAGCTTAAAAGGCAGGGCCAGGGCCATTATGTGCAACCCTACTTGCTTTCCTTTCAACCAGTTTATATTTTCATTTTCAAAGAATAGCAGTAGGTTTGTTTCAAGCATACGTAACAAGGAAATTACAGGTTTCCTCCACCCACATTTGGGCTGTCACTGATATGCCCGCGGGCAATTTGGCAGAGCCTCAGTCACTCCTGTCACTGTACCACACCGTACCTGCCACTACTTGGAAATACCGGGTCAGCAATAGTAACAATAGCAACAGCACTAAAGGTGACTGGTAAGCAAAATCAAAATCCATATGCACTATCTGAAAATTAAAGTAAAATAAAATAAAGTCTCTTCCCCACATCCCCAGCTTTGTCCAAAGACACAGAAGCCCCACAAGTGACACTGAAGACCTTCAGAAATGGCAGTGCTACATTGGCACCTTCACCAATCATGTAACTAAGTTCATTATCAAAATTCCACGTTATGGTATGCAATTGTTGAATAAATGCAGTTTTGTAATCTTACAACTGATCACAAGAACTGCGGTCAACTTTGCCTTAAAAAAAAAAAAAACAAAACTAAACACCAAACCAAAAACAAACCCAGAAATCCCTAACTCAACAGCGCCTCTTGGACACCTCTCCACATCCTACTCTGGTGGAAACTTCCCTTGAGAAACAGTGAGCAATTTGGAACTGGATCTGGAGGATCTTCCATCGCAACCCGAGCCACGCGCTTCTGGGAGAAAGCCCTCCTGCTCCCTAAGCTCGCCTGGCCAGCGGGATGGCAAAGGGCATGCCTGCCTTGGCTAGCCACTCTCGTCCCCAGTTGCCTCAGACCAAGCCTGCATGCGACCAGCTCTACAGGACAGGGGCCAGGAATAAGGAATCACAGACAGTAAGGCAATCTTTACAATGTCAGAAAGTGTATTTGGCATTAAAAAAAAAAAAAGAAAAGAAAAGAAAATTAAAAAAACAGAAGAAACAAGTGCATACAAATACAGCTAGAAGCATTTCTGGTTTGCCAAGTGCTCTCTAAAAAAAGCAGCGCAAGTCACAGCCTACATTGAACAGTAACTGTCACCAGGGAAGCACAACAAATAGTTGCTATAACAAAAGGGAAAAAAAGAAAAACGAAACAGAAAAAAAAAAGAGAAGAATTAGAAGAAATGCCTTTATAATAAGTACATACCTTTTGTCTTCAAAAAATATAGAAACACAATGTATTCAAAAAAATCAAAATTATACAGCCATGTTTATGAAGTCTACATTTCCCTTGTCTTGGAGATATATATATATTTATATATATATATTTATAGATATATACAGAATTCGAGCAGTTCGAGTTCAAGGTGACATCGGGCGGCGAGCACAGGCGAGTCACGAGTCCCTCTCCTTTTTCACTTTCACATCTCCGGCCAGGATGGTGGCGATCTCCCCTTGCATGAAGGCCCAGGGGACGTTGGAGCCGACCAGGGGACACTTCTCCCCGCTGGGGCAATACACCTCCCCGCTGGCTCCCTGCTGCTTGATGCTCTGCCGGGAGCAGGGGAAGCAGAACTTGTGGGAGGGGACGGAGGGGCACTGCACGAAGTGGGTGTCTTCCAGGCGCTCGTGGCAGAGGGTACAACACAACGGGACGCTGGCGGCGAGGGACGAGTCCGGCAGGCTGGCGGGGTGCACGGGCTCCAGCCCGCCCGCCGCCGCCGCGTTGGCCCCCTGGCCCGGCACCTCCCTGCCGGGGCCCAGCCTTCTTTGGTTCATGGCGGACGGCGAAGGGGGGCTGCTGCTGTTCCTCCGCGTGGTGGAGTGGACCTGGTTGGCGTCTTTGGAGGCGTGGTTGCCCCCGGCATTGTCCGCCACCAGAATGAGGGCGGCCATGGGGGACTGGCCGTTCTGTGCCGCCTCGGGCGGCGTGGTCCGGTTGGAGTGGGGCGAGGCGGTGGGCGGCGGGGGCGACATGAAGGGGGTGGCCGTCAGCGGCAGCTTCATCCCTTCCGACGAGGTGGGCAGCCAGGGCTGCACCTCCCCGTTGATCTTCGGGGGTCCAGCCTCGCCCTCCGGCTCGGGGGAAGGCTTCCTCTTCCGGGCGGCCCGGGCCCCTGCAGACCAGAGGTGGGGGGAATGAGGAGGGTAAGAAGGCAGCGCAGTCACAATGCACCCCGAGCAACCGCGGAACCGGGTGGCCTCGGCCACCCCCCGGGGCACCCGGCCACCCAAGCGGCCGGGCCGCTGCCCCGCACGCCCAAACCGCCCGGCATCCTCCGCCCCGCATCCCTGGAGAGCTCCCTCTCCCGCCCCGTCATCCCCTCCCGTGCCCTGCCCGCCGCCCCCCGGTCCCCGTCTCCTCACCTGGCTTGGCCACGGAGCCGTTGGTCTCGTAGCCCAGCAGCCTGCCGCCCGCCATACCCGGCTCCTTCTTGAATTTGCTGTCGAAGGGGGCCACGCCGTGGCTCCCGTGCTGGTGCAGGGCCAGCAGCGTGTCCCGCACTGTCTTGGGCTTGGCCAGCCACTCCTGCTCGGCGCCCGGCCGGCCCTTGCCCTCCGCGGCCAGCTCTGCCGCCGCCGCCGCCGGCAGGCTCTCGGCAGAGCCCCGCTTCTCCTTGGCGCCACCGTCGTGCTCCCCCGCCGCGCCGCCGCCGCCGCCCGAGGAGGAGGAGGAGGAGACGGAGCCGGGGCGCTTGTGCCCCAGCTCGCCGGGCTGCCCCGCCGCCTGCCCCGCCGCCTGCGCCGCCGCCGCCGGCTGCTGGGGCACGGGCACGGCCATCGGGGCGGGCGCGGCGGAGATGGCGGCCAGCGAGGCGGCGGCCGCGGCGGCGGCGCGGCTGCCCAGACCGCCGATGGCGGCGGGGAGCCCGGCGCCGTTCACCAGCGGCACCAGGGTGGGCGGCACGGCGTGCGTCCGCCGCGGGTTCGGGCTCTGCCGGTTGAGCTCCGGCGGCTCCTCGGGCTTGGGGAACCCGTTGGGCACCAGGATCCCGTTGACCTGCCGGCCGCCGCCGTACTCGGCGCCCAGGCGGGGCGGCGGCCGCTCGGCCGCCAGCGAGTAGCGCTCCAGGGGCTGCGGCGGGGGCCGCGCCGCCGCCTCCGCCGCCGAGGGGTGGCCGAGCTGCTGCTGCTGCGCCAGGAGCTCCTTGGCGGAGAGCGGAGGCTGCTTGGCGTGGGGCGGTGGCGGGGCCCGGCCCTCGGGGAAGCAGCCGTGCGCCCGCTTCAGCTGCCGCGCCGTGTCGATGACGAACTCCACGCGGTCGGCGCCCTCGTAGTTGACGCAGCCCCGGCAGACGGGCTCGGTGAAGTCCCAGATCATGGCCCAGGGCATGCGGGGCAGATCGCACAGGTAGCACGACTGCCTGCGGGAAGCAGCCGCCACCGCCGCCGACGACATGTCCCGGCCCCGGGGCAGCGGCGAGCGCCCCCCGCTCCGGCTCCGGCCGCTGCCTCCTCCGCCCCTCGTCACCGGAGTCCCGACGGGCAGGCTAGGGAGCCGCGGCCGCAGCGGGACCGTCCGCCGGGCCCCTCCCCCTCGCCTTCCTCTTCCGTGCGCTGGAGCGGGGCGCGGCGGGCGCCCCGGCAGGCAGAGCCGCTGCGGGGAACGCCGCTCCCCTCGCCGTCTCCGCCGGCGGCGCTCACAGGGCGGCGGGGACGCGCATCTCCGCCGCGCGGCTGGCGCAGGGCTGCGGCCGCTGCCGCCCGCACGGCTCCCCCGCTCTCTGGCTACTACGGGGCGGCGCGGGGCGGCGGGGGCCGGCGCGGCGCGGCGGGGCGGGCGGGGCGGGGACTGCCACGGGGGCCGGGGCCGGGGCTGGCGGCGGCGGCCGTGCCGGGCTCCAGCCGCCACCGCCGCCTCTGCGCGCCGCCGCTTCGATTCTTCGACAGTGCCGGCCGCGCCTGCGCGATGGGCGCCCCCGCCCCGCCGCCGCCGCCGCCGCCGCGATCCCAGCCCCGTCCCCTGCCCGCGCCCCCGCCACCGGCACCGGGCACCGGGGGTTCCTCCTGCCGCCGGGGGGCCGCCGCGCCCCCGCCCCGTCTCGCCCCGGGGAGGACTGTGGGAGCCGAGAGGGACAAGGCGAGGGGCGGGGGGTGCCCTGCAGCTCCCTCCTTCTTTTCTGATTTTATTTTTATTATTGTTGGGTGTATTTCCCTCACCGCCGGGGGGGCTTTGCCGAAACCTCCCTCCCACCCGTGGGCGCAGCGGTGCGCGGGGCGCCTCCCGCAGTGCGGGGCTCAGTGTACCCCCTCCTGTCCCCCGCCCCGCTCGCCCTGTGACCTTGGGCACGGCGCCCCGGGCGCGCCCCGCAGCTGCGGGGTCCCCCCGCCGGGCCGGTCATCGCCACCTCCGGGCAGGGGCCGGCGCCCCGCCGAGCAGCGCTCGGCTTTGTTCTCCCCGCCGAAGCAGGAGGCACCATTAGAAATAAATATAACGATTACCCAGCTTTTTTTTTTTTTTCTTAACTGTTGTCATTGTGCACAGGAAATAGGACGTTCTAGATTTCCTGTCATTTTAAACCACAAACCAGTAGTTCTCTAATGCAGATTAGTGAAATTCACACAGACTAAGCACACGCCGTCTCGTTCCCGAAAAAGAAAAACCTGTTTCCCCGACCCCCTTCCACGCTGTGACTCGCTCATCCGCCACCTGCATCCTCACTGAAACACAGGGTGGGGGCGAGTGAGGGAGCAAGAGAGGGTGTTCGCTCTCCTCGTTTGCCACGGGAGGTGAAGCAACCTGTCACCGGGCGCATCCCGGCACGTACGGTCGGCTGCACGCCTTTGCCCGTGCAGGGTGAACACGGCGGAGGCCGCTCCCCCCGACAGCCGCGCTCCAGCCGCCCTTCCCACGGCGTTATGTAGGTTACGGGGGAGGGAGGGAAAGAGGGCGGGAGGCGGGGGCCGGCCGGGGCTGGGGAAGCTCTGACGTCCGTCGCCGCCGCCGGGAGGTGCCTCTCCGCGGCTGGGGGCCGCCCGACGGCGCTGCGGGGCTGGCCCCGCCACCAGCGCCGCCGCCGCGCTGCTCCTGCTCGGCCGCGCTGCCGAGGGGCGTCGGGCGGACATCGGGGGCAGAGCCGCGCCCCTCTCTCCCCGCGCCCGCTCCTGCGCCGCCCGCCGGGGCCGAGGACTGAGTGTCGCGGCCGCCCGTGCGCCCCGGGGCTGCGGGGGGACCCTTGCTTCACCCTGTCCCGGCCGCCTTCTCGTCCTGGCGCTGGCTGCAGCGCCGGCCCCCGTGCCAGCTTAGGTGACTTTGCAACTGCACGGCCGGCTGGGCGCCCTGGAGGCGCCGGGCTGTACCTGAGCGAAATAAAAGTCCGCCCCGCCCCCCAGGGCTGCTACCCCGGGAGCTACCCCCGGAGCCCCCACAGCTCGTAGCAGCCCTGCGGCGGCCGGCCGGGGCTGGTGGGCAGGAGCAAGGAGAAGGGAGCAGCCCTGCCCTGGCCCCGACATGTTCCCGGAGAGTCAAGGGTTAACATCGGCTCGCTTTTCCCGAGCAGCCCTCCTTTCACATTGCATCAAAGTCCTTTAAAGCTGTTTCTCTTCCCTCCTCCCCTCCCCGGCTGGAAAGACGATTTATCCATGCAAGCTAAGTAAACAGATCTTTGTTTTCGTCTTCCACCCACTGCCCTCTTTCTCCAGCCCGAAGCTGGAGCCTCGCCAAGCCGGCTGCAGCGATCGCTGCCTCCACACACACACTCACTCACGGGGCGGGGGAAGAAGCCGGGTTTCTCGGGTGAGGCAATGCGCCTGCAATTGGCAGGGACAAGGCAGGAATTGTAATTGCACTTCATCATGTGATGGCTTATGAAAGAGGAAGTTTGGATGTTTTAGTCACGTACTCCTTTGCCCTCTTGCTTTAGCCTCCAGGTTCTCCGAAGGAAAAAATTACATATATTTATATATACTGGTGGAAAGCCAAGAAACAGTGTGTTTGCGCATTTCAGATCATGAGCAGAGCTGGAGTGCTAGCTGAGCGAGGCTCCAGGGTAAGAAGAAAGCAAAGCTTTGAGCTGTGGCAGCCTTTTAACTGCAGGACAGAAAATGTGATCTGTATTTATTTTCCTTTATTTTTAATGAAAACTAGCTGCATAGAAAAGTCAAGATGAGCAGGATTCTGGTTTTGCCGCATTTGCTGCCTTTGAATTCATTCTGGTGGAAAAGGAAAAAAAAAGCCCCTACAAAATCATGTTACCAAGCTCAATGTCAAAAAGCTGATAAAAAAATAGTGGCAGTGCTACATAGGAAATGTGGTTTATGTATCAAATCACACAAAAAAAAAAAAGCCTCAAAGCTGCTGACTGTTACAGCAGTAACTGCACAGGAATCAAACAAATAATGCATTTGTCTCTTGTTCTTTTTTTCTCTTTTTTGAAACAGAAACCATCCCTTTGTGCCCGATCTCTGTGAAACGCCCCTTGCTGCAACACACCAAGGCTATAGATAGGAGCAGCGAGTGCAGGGCGATGTCTTAGGGGTGCAGGGCTGTGAAGGTCTGGGGCAGTCCCTGACCAAGGAGCACCATGGTGCCATGGATGAGGGTCCAGCACAGTGTGGAAGGCTTTTGTCTTGTTCTGGTGTGTCCAGTGTCATGGGTGAGGGAAGGAGGGGAGAGGAAAGGTTGGAGTGGGGCAACTCTTTGAGACAAATTCTGTTTGCTACCCCCACATCAATGCCATGCCCCTTTTCACAATGTGTTTTTTTGCTTTTGTCAGTGAACCACACTGAGATCTTGTTGTTTCTCTTCCTCCCTGCAGGGTCTTATATCATTTCCCACCTATCCTCTGCACTGGCAGCAGTGATTGCATGCAGACCTTTGTCGCAGAACTGTGCCCCCAGCCTGCACTTCACCCCCATACCTATCCCCCATGGGACCTGCCCTTCCATCTGTGTCCAAAACAGTGCTCCTCACTTGATCACCTCTGCCCTTGGCATTCTTCCTTCCCTTTGATTGAGGGCTGTCTCACATCATTCTCCAGCAGATACACACTGCTTCCTCCATGGCTCTTATTTGCATCCTTCTGTCGTGGCAGAAGTCCTGCAGGGTAAAATCAAAATGGCCAGAGCCAAGATAGGAAGGGCAAGTATGCTGAAGGATGCCACCACCTCTCCTTCATTGATCCGTAATGAATTATGGAGGTTGCTCTCGCAGAAGTGAGAGAGGAGAGGCTGGGAATAGTCCTTGAAGTTTTGGATTTAGTCAGATGCAGCTGACTCTGGGCCAACAATGTTTAATTAGTGCTATAGGGGGGAAAAAAGATACTGATGCAAATAAGGGTGTCATCAGGCACAGCTTGTTGACATAAATAGGCTTTGGACGGGCTCATGGTAAGCCACTGATCCTGCAGATGTTTACAAGCAGTTATAACTTTATTCACAGGAGGAGCATCACTATGAATGTAAAGCTGTGTGCACTTATGGGCTTGCAGGATGAGAGCATGCTTCCCTGAGAGCCGCTCGCTGTCAGCAGCGTGCTGACGGCTGCCCTGCAGCCTGGAGCTGACTGCTGATGGCAGGAGCTGACAGAGCCACTGGCACAAAAATACTCCACTGAGGCCGGAGAGAGGTCACTGCACTAGCTCAATGTGAGGGAGGACGTGCCAGAGGATTGAGAGGGACTCGAGCAGCTACTCAGTGTCTGCTGTTTCCCATACATGGGGACTTTTATTAACTCCTTGGAGACAGCTGCATTGAATGCTGCTGTTTGTTGTTAACTTCTGAAGAGCTGCAAGGCACCTAAGCAGAGCCTGCCGAGAAGAGGAAACAGCAACAGGACAATAGTTTACCATTAGTTCACGGATATGTCCCGAAATATGCAGATAGGATGTGTGCTGCTATTCTGCTCCAATGCTTTGCTCTAGACAGCTTGGGCAGGGCTGGTTACCAGGGGCTTGCACTGTGAGCAAGAGCCTGTGTGCTACAACTTCTGCTCTATTGGTGGGCTCTGCTCGAGGCAGTTTGGAGAAAAATTTGCATGCTTTCTTTTAAAAATGAGACAATTCTGTTTTTAACAGCGCAGTTGACTTTATGCCCTCTTTTCAAGTAGAAGTAGAAAAAAAGCAGCAAGGAAAAGATCATGGAAATGCTTGAGAAATTCAGAGGTTACTACCCTCCGAAGAGAACGAAAAACTTCAGAGAGACACTTCCAGAATACCAGAAGAAAGGGCAATTGATGTGGAAAAGCTTCCGCCCCTTATCCCCAGGCTGAGTAAATAGGCATGTCGGGTTATCCCATTTACACCCCGCCTTGGTGCTCTGCATTTCGAGCCACAGTCAGCAATTGTCTGCAGCCACGGGCGAGGGGGGCAGGAATGTGGTGGCCGGGGGCTTCCCGGGGCGCAGGCAGAGCGGCCGGCTGGCCGGGTGACCCCTTCCCAAAATAAACAGGAAGCCCAGGAAGCAGTGACCCCTCCGTGACACTGCGCTGGCTCTGCTCCCTGCCTTCTGTGCGGGAGTCGACAGGCTTCCAAATACCCTCAGAAAATTGGACAGGGGCGAGGACTCCACAGGAAACGTTACAAAATAAGAGCAGAAACAGATCGTCTGCTGAAAAACTTACGGAGAGCTTTAAAGCTCCTTCTTTTTAGGCTTCTGGATAGTTGTATTCCTTGTCTGTGCTTCATTCCCCTGGGCCCATGTCGATGCAGCTTGCAGAGCCCCGAGTAGCTGCAGAAGGCAGAGCTTCCATCTCTGCATGTGTGGAAGCGCTGGTGTGCCTGAGCAAAGCACAAAGAGGAGCCCCAAGGAGGCTGCGCCAAAGGCTTTCTCAGATGGGCTCAGTTCAGGCCGGGAAATGCTTTTTCCCTGTTTGTGGGAGTTGGCAGTAGGGTCCTCACACAAAATAAAAGTCAAAACCGAGGACCAGACCTTCTCAAAGTGTGGGCCAGGGCTATTAATGCTGTTTCCAACATGGGAGTTCCTGCATTACCCAAACATCCCCCTGAAGCAGCAAACTGGCGCTTGCTGACAGCTCCAGCTGGCAAATCACCTCCCGGGCCTGCCAGAAAAACTCGCTGTCCCTAAAGCCTCCCTGCCTCGATGGCTGGTGGCCCCACAGTTTGGGGCACGACAGGACCACCACCGGTGGGGCAGGCAGCCCAGCTGAAGGGAGACTGTGCTGCTGCTGATATCCAGGCTCCCTGGCAGCGCTGGCCATTTCACAATCCCACTTTTCTACTCCCACAGCAGCAGTTGTCTCGTCCTTCCTGCAGGGCGCGGACACCTGCAGGGGCCAGGGGCTCCGGGGGGCAGGTGCTGATGGGTTTGGCCTCCAACATAGATCAGCTAGTTCCAAAAGGCTCGGGGGAGAGAAAAAGGGGGGAAGATGGATTCCCTCTCAGATTCCTTAGCAATTGCTAGGATTGTATAGCTACGGAAATTGCAAACCAGACGTGCCCACCTAGCTGGGTAGCAAAAGGCACTATGCTGGTGTGCTCCCCTACCCCCCCCACTACTGGGGGGTTTCTCTTTAGGGAAAGGACTGTAATACAGGGAGCGGTGGGCAGCTGCAGCAGGAGAGTCCCTTGAACAGACCAGTCTTCCTTCAGGAGGAATTTTCATCATTGGCATGCAAAGGCTGCAAAATGGTTCATTAGACTGCAACCGTGGTTTGTTCCAGGCACACTGAGATATTGTTGGTGTGCCCATGTTTCTGCTCGTCATTGCAGCTATACTATTTCAATTTTGCAATGAGACAAGAGTCAGCAGCAGGGTGCCCAAATCTGAGAAAGCACAGAATGCGAACAAAATTTGGTTTTGGCCTCCCAGCACATCCTCTCATTCTCTCCCATTCTCTCTTTCTGATGCTCAGGCAGTGCCCCTCCTCTGCAGGGAACCCCTTAGGGAGCATTCTGGGCAGGCAGAGCAGGGAGGAAATGCTCCTCTCTGTGCTTCAGCCCATAACCTTATCTTTTTGCTGACTGCAGTCTAATATGCTAAGTAAAAGCAAGCAAAAAGGGATATTTTTATCTTCTTGTACATTCTGTCATACGAGTAGTATGTGTATGCGTAGCAATGCTGAGGAGCAATACTTACAAGCTTAGGCATTAATGATGTATTTGTAAACTTTAACAGCAGAGTTGTATTGCATTACTTCATTCTGTCCATGTGTACTTTTGGGCAAAGAAAAATCATACACATCCCTTTTCCAGGCACCCACATCCCTGCTGCTCATGCTGAGCTCCAGAAGGAGGTGCCTGCTAGGAAGTACAGTTGAGTTCATATTGGATTAAAAGAACACTAGCAGCATTAATAACTGGTAGACCTGTTCTGGAACTGGCAATTAAACTCAGTCTCTTCCTGCTAATTCCAGTCATTAAAGGAACTTGCCAAAGGCTGGGACTTGGATATCGCTTAGTCTCCCAAACAGGACTGGATGAGGACCAGTCATCTTCAATAATGGGTCCTGTGAAGGACCTCACGTCTTGCTTGAGGAATGGCCATGCCAGTGAGCTTGCTGGGGCAGCTGCAGAGGCTGCTTGCACAGCTGCCACTTGCTGCTGGTTCTGGGGTCTTGCATGTGCTCTTGGAAGGTGTCACACAGGCATCCTTCAACAAGCCTCCCCTGAACACATCTTACCTGTTTCCACTGCTGTCCATCACAATAAGGAGCACCAAGCCGCTGCCTCTTTGCTCCATGGTCTGTTTGCACTTCCCATATGCCTTGTGCAGCCTCAAAGGTGAATGACTTTTGAATAGTGCAGATCTGGGATGGGTTTCAGTGGCTGATCCAGAGGAAAGAGGATGATCATCTTGATCATCCATTTTCCATCTGCCAGTTACTATTATTGCTAACTGCTGTTCCACACACATTGTAATTAGTGGAAAAAATACAGACTAAATGAAAAAGAGTACAAGCCTCTCAAAAACATCTCTGCTTTAGCTGCAGCCTGACTCAGCCTTCAATTAACATTCTTACTTAAAATAGTTTTGTTATACAGCTTTTGTTGAATCTTACATAATAGGAGACCAAATCACAACCCCAGAGCACCATGCTGAAGAGAGGAGCTTGGCCCTGGTTTCCGGAGCACTGTCTCATCCTGTCTTTGATCCAGATGGCCTTGGGTGTGAGCTGGGTGAGCTACCAGAGGAGAGCATGCAGCACACCTGCAGCTCTGCTTTGGAGGGCACAATGAGCTGGTGCTGTCAGCAGAAGAAGTGGTCCCATTCTCTCCCACCCCAGCTCTCGGTTCTGCCAGTGCTGCCCTCGGCATTTTGCTTGTGTGGCTGCTGGAGCAAATCTGGCTGCACCAAGAGCTGCAGTGCTACTAAACCTCCCCCAGTGGCACCATCCTGCTGTGCCAGGGGTGCTTCTGCAGAGAAGGGAGCAGGTCAGGGTGGGTGGCTGGGAAGGGATCTCAGCAGCAGCATCAGTTTGGAGCTGCTGCAGAAGCCCCTCATGCTGCACCCACAGGCATCCTCCCATCGCCCACCAACAGCTGTGACAACCCACCCCGAGCTGCCCGAGTGCACACTAAAGAGGAGGAAGGGACACATGGACCAGCTGGCCTTCCCAGGGGCACAGGACCATGCTGGACATGGGTCTGATTTCCTGCCACGACCTGAGGAGCTTAAAGGCTGGGCTCCATATCCTTCAGAGCAAGATGACAGCCCTGCCTCCATCACCAATAATGATAATGTGGGGAAACTCCTGCATGGGACTTCTCTTCGCTGCAGAGGGGTGTCCTTATCACTCAGTAGCACTAAAAAAACTACCAGCATGATTTTTCCTGTTGTTCTTATCAGGCCTATGTCTGACAGGTACAAAACTAGAATAAAACACATGTGTGCATACTTGTGCGTGTAAATAAAATGTGAGTTGGTATTACAATTTCAAAAATTGGTACACGCAATGCAGGTATGAGGTGAGGAAGATATTCTCATGTCTACTTCAGTATGGGGGCCTACTTGCCATTTGAAGCCATTGCTGTCAAGTTTATGGCTCCACAAATGCTCTCTGGGACTGTAAGAACCTTACCCTAGGACTGCACCATGCTCATGAACCAGGATGGTGATTCAAATGGAGAGAGAGCTGGGAAAAGAAGGAGTCAGGCACATCTAAACTTAGTATCAATCACCACTCCCAGCCTCAGTAAGCCAGTGATCACAGGGGAATCATAGTGATTCCAGCAGCTCTGCTAAGTCACTGAATTTTCACTAGAGCGGCATTTGGCCTGAGGTGATGATGCAGTGCACCGCCTAACGTGAGGTCAAGCAGCCCTGCAGCTGACAGCTCACTCCTGCCTCATCCAGAGGACCATTGCATCTACTTGGCTTAACTCAGAGTCCCAGCCTCCCCACCAGCAGAGCTGCAGGAGGGTTGCTCCTGCCAGTGTCCCCCTCTGCCAAGGAGCTGGGAAAATTCCTAGGGAGGACAGGAAAGTCACATAATGGGCTCAGCTCCTCTTCCTCTGGGAGATCCTGCAGTGGCACGCAACCTGGGAAAAAGTAGGTTAATGCAAGCGAGGCCCTTTCTTGTGAATTTTGCTTTAGACTAACAGTTACGTGTTTTGGCAGACTTTTTGATGAATAGGTCAGCAGGGTGTGGAAACGTATTCTAAAGCTTTCTGCATCCTTGCACATGCTTCTAGTTGCCGGGGGTTTTGCCTACTGCTTCACTTGGAAAGGTTTAAAAGAAAATGCAAATCACAGGCAAAGAGTAGAGATGGATTTTTGTGCATACTTTTGGCACAGATTTTAGCCATTCCTTTGTCATTTGTGAAACAACAGTAAGAAAACCTACTCAGCTGTGTATGATATGAAAATACCAGTTTCTCTGTTTACAAATGGAAAAAAATATCCCATCACAACCTGCTACATGCACCTCCAGGTAGCATGCATAAATGTCCTTGGAACTTTCTTTACCTCAGAATGAATACAGGGCAAGTGGGAAGAATCCAGACTTTTTCACATCTTCTTCCAGAACTGGCATTGGTAATAAAAAGGTGTTGTTTCGTACACTTCAAAAAGATGTGAATGTTTCTGCACGCTAGGCTTTCAGAATCAAACTTCTACACTTGAAATATGAGAAAAATCATATGAGCGAAAGACTAAGAAACTCTTTTCAGATGTAATCAGATACACTGTCCGACAGACTGGAATACTTAAAATCATTTTCAACCAATGGCATGTCAAGACATGCCTGCTTTGGACACTGTTAAGACATCCAGCCCCCATATTTTACATACCCTCCTAATTACATTCATATGTTCCATTTCATATTTGACCTCTCTCTTGCAACAGAGTGCCAAGGAAAGCACTCCACCTCCTAGGTCTCATATAGGAATTAAGCTGGGGAGTGTGGAGGATTCATGATTATTTTATTCCTCAAACATACACCAATAAGCAGTAAGCAAAATAAAAACATTTTTTAAAAACCCACTGCAAATGTGCATTTTAAATTTAAAGTACACTCAAGGCTCTTTCTCTTGGCATTGTTTTTTGGAGCACTTTGGTGTTCACACCTCTAATGCTTCCTCCTTCATCTTGCAGCTCATCAGCTACCAGGTTTCAGCTTCTTTTTATTTGGAGGAAAAGAATATTTGCAAAAAAAATTTCAACATTCTAGAGTGAGAAACTGGCTCATCTCAGTTGTTTGGACTTTTGTCACTGAATCCAGTAGATTCAGGTTTCCAGTGCACTGAGAATAGCTTTACATGAAACCCCATGAAAACACTGACCAGAAGACACCAGCTGAGAGAAATACACTGTTTTCTTCCCTCCCCTAAATTCTCTAAGAAGCGAAAGCCAAAAATCACATCACTGTCAGCAAGAAAAGGATTGGAAAACCTGATAAATGTGATTGCTTGGTGTGAAATGTACATGCTTTAAAAGCATGTTATCAAAGAGAAAAAAATCTGAAGGCACAGTGATTCCTAAATGGTGGCCTTTGGACCATTGCTGTTGTTTTGGTGAAGGAAACAGCAATGGTGCCAGAAAGAGCAAAGTGACTGGCAGCCTGCACCGGAGTGCATTCCACTCCCAGCTTGTTCTCAGGCAAGACAATGTTTTTCCCGAGTGCAGTCCACAAGGCAGGATCACAGGCCCTCAGCCTTCAGCATTTCAAGATTTCCAGATTCAAGACAATGCATCTGCGATATTTTGGGTGAACTGTACCTCCTGTATACTTTGCATGGGCAGTCAGGTTTGAGTACCATGCTGCTCTGCTCTCCTTTAGCACTGTTTTTGCAACCTTTTTTGTGGAGAAAGAAGAGTAATCCTCATGTAAAAATAATAGTATTGCAGACCTAGACACCTAGCAGATGGTGTTATTAAATACCTGGGCAAAGTCTAAGGTCATAATGCTCTAACAATTAACAAGTTATATTGTCTATCACTTAATAGGTAACCTCCTGGTGTGGGATGTTTGCAAGGCTGAGCAGACTGGCAAGTGGTATCTTGTCCAAGCCCAGATAACTCTTCCAGTAAAACAAACATTTGACAACCATTCTTTTGCCTAAATTTGTTGCTACCAACATGTCAGATAAAAATAATGTGATTCCATTTAATCTCCTAAATGATCCCTTCTTTAACTGAATACATTAGGTTTTAACTAGATGGTAACAATTTGAGTGCTTATTGATAGTTGCCTGGCATATAAGGTAATTTATAGGAGCACAGAGAGACAAATCCTTAGGGGATGTAAATCATTGTGAGTATTCTGCAAAGTATGTCTCTGACTGGCTCCCAAGGCACTGTGCTTGTGTGGTGTGCTCACCAGCCGGCTTTTGTTGTCCACAGAGGTCTTCCACCATGGCACATGTGTTTTCCTACTCATGAGTCCACTGTCCTAGGGATTCACACATGTATCTGCATTGATAAAGTTGAAATTGAACCTTGGTAATATGTGTAAAGGCTGTTCTCATTGCATGATCTAATAAAATTTTCAGGCAGAGCTTCCTCTAAGGATTAATTCCATATTGTAACAACTGCACTTTATCACTGTTTCCCTTGATATTTGCCTAGCCTTCTCTGAACTTTACCTGTCAGCTGATGGGTGACAATTTCACTTCTTGAATGGCACTCCCAGGTGTGAGAGAAACATTGTCTATCTGCTCATTTACCTATTTCTTCCTCAGATGTTTCTTTTGTGCCAGTACCTCTTAGGAAGTTTGCCCTAGCTGGCCAGCTGCCCAGGCCACCCTGTTAAACAGCCACAGTCATTCCTGCCAATTTGGGTTACATTTTTGCTTGAGCAGAGCAGCTAGATCCTGTTGGCAAGCCTGACTCCCAGGAAGACTGCTTCCCTGAAGTACAGCCTTCTGACATTGCCTTCTTTTAGGAGCATGGGCAAGAGCGCCTGCATCACTTTCAGAGACGTGGAGCCCTCCATCTTCTCTTCTGGCCCTTCAAAGAAACCATGCATCGCTCTTTGGGCCAGATCCTGGCTTTCATTTAATTACTGTATAGTGGCAAGATAGGAGGCCAAAGAACAGTCCTGTCACTGCCAATAGTTTCACACAGTACTTTTCCTCAACAGTAATTGCTCTCCTGCTAGGATCCATGAACTTGAGAACAAAGTACATTTTATTATTTACAAGGGTTAGATGACAAATACAAACAGATGGTGTGAAGATGACTCCTAATGCATAGTGATCAAGGAATTTAATATTCATGGGTAAAGGCCTGGAAGATTAAGTAAACAGATTCAAATGTGCAGGGGAAAGTATCTCCTAACAATGCATAAAGTCAGCATGGCCTTTTTTGCCCTTTTACCGCTTGGCTCAGGGCAATTAACACAAAGGAAAAGACTGGCCAATTTTCCAGTCTTCTTCAAGCATCCAACTTGAGCAGCATCTTTATAACAAAGCCCTCAGCAGGAATTTTTGCAGGGCCAAGAAAAAACTCTTCTATTTTGCTGTTGAAGAGGGCTGCAAAGCCTGAGCATGCTCCATTCTGCTGCAGCTGGCCTTATGTAAAGCAGTTTTACCTGAATGACAGTGCTGTTTTAGCTGGGACTGGTCGGATGACTTACGATTACTCACCAGAGCAAGGGTTGTGCCACTGGAGTCTCACCACACCACTTCACTGCTAATGATACTTCTCATGGCAGAAGCTGGGATTTCGCTGGTGCCATTTTCACATGCAGTCATCTTGCAGAGGCAATTTCAACACTGATGAATATTACGAGTCAGGTCCACAGTATGAATCATCCTGTCCTTCCAGATGACTTTTTCTTTCTGTTGTTTGCATCAGAGGCAGGGAATTTTGATGCTTTTTTGTGCCTGTGACTAAAGGAGTGTTTCATATGGGAAGCGATTTCCAAACTCTCTTAAGTCATCCCTCTATAAATTTCCTTTTGTTGTTGTTTTTTTGTTCTTTTCAGCATAGGCAGATAGTGAGATGTTTCCAAGGTACTACTGACTGAGTGCTGAATGCACATCAAGAAAGGAGAAGCAGGGGGAAGGGTTTATTGATCCATGTTTGGGCTGGATTGTGCCCAAAAGTTTGCTCTGAAACTTTGATTTTCCTTGTCCAGATCAGGTTGTTGAACAGATTCTGTGGGATTTGGTCATCCCATTGACTTAGATGATCACTCAGCCTCAGAAAGGTGTGCCCAGGGGGTCGGGAGCAGAACAGCAGCTCCGAGGTATCTGTCCCCCTGCGTTCTCTTGAAAAAGCCCCTTGCCCGTGCAATAGTCAGGATTCCACAGTCTGCAGAGAGATGGGAGAAACTAAGGGATGGGGTAGGTCTGGGGAATGGTTGAGCTCCATGCTGCAGCATGCAAAGGGTGGTGGAAAGCTGTCCATGAATGTGGAAGTGAGCTCTGCCCCTGGCACTCCACCACTCTAGCCCCAGGAGGAAAAATGATACCCCAGACTCAAGAAAAGGAACGGCTGTTTCTCTGCTCTGTTTTCATCCTCCTTCAGTAGCAGTAGCCACCACAGCTATTCTTATGGTACCCTATCAAATTTCTGAAGACATCAGGCACCTTTTTATTATGATCTTGCTGCTCTGCCATGCTTTCTTCACAGCACCTGGCAGCATCCTGGAAATGGCATCTGATACCTGAATCCTTTTAAAGGCTGTCATGTGAGGAAAGGCGTGTTTATTGCCATGACTCCAAGGCTCAGATTTCCAGAGGGGCCGAGCTGCTGCACAAGTAAATCATGCTGCTCACAGCAGCAGGGGCACAGCATCTCTGTGTCTGGTATCCACTCAGAAATTTGCCTGGCTCTGTGGATGCATTTGGTTGATATGGCTATGCAAGCTGGGATACAGCCCAAGATATGCCGCAGAGAAACCTGTCCTGTGAATAAGAGCCTTTGTTAAGATGGATCCCATCTGTACATGATTTCATCAGCTCCATGAAATGTACAGGACATTCATATGGTGAAATAGGCAGAGTCCCTGTTCCAAGAGAGAAAAACCCTTCTGTCTGCTTTTCCACAGGAGACTGTTGCCATATGAGGAGATGAAACCTTCTGTGATGCTGTTGTGCTCTTAACCAGAGGATGGGACAAGCACTGTGACCATGCTAACATCATCAGGGAAAGCAGTGTGCATGGGGAGGCATCAAAAGCACACCCAAAAAATTAGCATTGCCCTCTCCTTTGCCTTCTTTTCCTTAAATATGGAGCTGCTTAAAGCAGCATAAATACAATTCAGGCCAGCTAACAAGCAGTCCACAGTGCTGAAACACTCCTGCTGTCCAAGCCAGCTCCCTGCCAGTGATTTCATTTACCATATGTTTGGTGTGGATTTTGGCAGAGTCAGCCTGAGGATTTTTTTGGGCAGGCCTGCAAAACAGTTTTTCCCTGCCTCCACCCAAACGTGAGCAGGTCCTGTCTGCCACCATCATACTGCTGTGCAGGGTCAGGCTGGCTGTTTTGGACAAAATTAGTCAGAGAGGCCTCTGGAAAAAAGCCCAAAGAGGGCTGATTCATTTTCCATAAGAGTATTTGTATTAAGGACACAGTAAGAAGATGACTTCTTCAGCATCACGCCCAGCTGCTGTTGTAGCTGCTTTTCCCATCGTGCAGTAATATCCCCAGGGATCACCGCTGTGATCACTGTGTGCTTTCTTGCTGGAGAGGCAGCTTGAGGAGGCTGCAAACAGCAGCAAAGGCAGATCCCAACAGGAACGGGGAGCCCCTGCAGGACCAGCAGCACCCAGCAGCAATCCACCAATAAAGCATTTCTGCAGACGCCTCATTTTTCTGGTTTGGTTTCTGTTTCTTTGCTGTGAGCATCTGTTGGGTTTGCAGAGGAAGCTGCTGAGGTGTGAGCCAGGGCAGCCCCTGGAGCTGGGCTGTCTCTGCAGCCTGAAAGCCCAGGTCATGGCAGGGGTGGCTCCCGCTCTCCCCACGGGTGGCAGCTCAGCCGCCCAGCGCAATGCTGCCAGGTAAGAAGGCTGACAGCTTTCCCAGGGAAGGAAATGGGAGGGTTGGGTGCACGCTGGGAAGGATTAGCTCACGTGGGTGCCAGTAAGGAGCAAACCTGGCAGGATTAAGGACACTTTTCTCCAGGCATTGCATCTAGTGTCAGGGATGGCTTGCTGCAGCCTGTCTGCACATCACACTTCTGCTGCCTGCAGCAGGGCTGCCCAGCTGGGGCACAACCAAAGCAAACTGTAGCTTGGGGAAGGCTGCTCTGGAAAGCCAACACTGGTGCTAATGCACCTGAACAGAACAGCTGCAGCAGTGCAGTCCTACCAGGTGGGATGGAGGACCACAATGGGGTACAGTGCCCCTTATCCCAGGATACACTATCCAGGCATACAATCTGGCTGGTGTCATCCAGCTAGGGCCCTGGACAAGTGTAGCTGACCCAGAGAAAAAGCAAAGGGAATTTAAACACACTTCCCTGTCCTTTTTTAAGCAGATCCCAGAAGGTGGGAAGGTCTAGCTGCCTCTTTCTGTCCTGCCCCATGCTCAGAGCACATTTTCCCAGGGGAATAGCAGTATTTCATAGAGACAAGTCATGTTCACCCAGCAGAGGAGCTTTGCAAAGGAGTCACAGGTCGTCTGTTCAACAGATGATGTTCTTTAACTTGCTGACCTCAGGGAACAGCTTTGCCAGGTAAGCCCTCCGAGCAAAGATGAAAAAAACCCAATAGCCTGCAGGGCTTACGATTCCTCCCTCCCTTTCTGCTGAATTAATTGGCCAGGCACTCTGTCCCCTCTGGAGGGAGGCATTGGGATTTGGTCTTACCTCTATATTTCTGTTCTGTGAAGCAGCGTGTCTGATCATCCCGATTCACCCTGGAACTGAGATGAGGAATTTGGCTTGATACCCATTGGAAGGAAATTTAAATATTCATGCCTATAGCAATTTCTTTTGCAGACTACTCCAGCAAGCAAATGTGTCCCAGCTGGGATACCTGCTGTGCACAGCATGGGCAGGAGCATCTCTTTCCCTGCCTGCCTCATCTTGTCCAGCTCCGGCCCATCCCGGGGCTGCTCCCGAAGGCACCAGACCTACATGCCGCAGCACCGGTGCATGTGCCAAGGAAGCTTCCGAGCACCCGCAGAAGGGCTGGGGGCCCTCCCCGTGTGGGGACCCTCCCCGTGTGGGGACCTGCGGGGGCAATTCTGGCTGAGTCAGCCAGAGGAGCGCTGCGGCTGCCCTGGGCACCAGCCCCTTCTGGCCCTCCCGGCCCGAGGACACAAGCTGGCCTTTAATCAGCGCTAGCTGTGCCCTGGGAACCGTCAGCATGGCTTTTGTTGCACTAATGGGGCTTTGCCGTAGCAGGGCTGGTGTGTTAACCCCAGGCGGTGACTCAGCACGCACACCCCATCGCACAGCCCTGCCTCGAGTGTGGGAGAGCCGCGGGCAGGCGAGGGAGCGGCGTGGGATGGCCGGCGCTGCCACGTGCGGGGATGCAGGGCTTCTCTCTTCCCTGTTCTCATTTAGGGAGGAACTGTTGCAAATTTCACAGACCTTTCTAGCTAAGGCAAACAAAAGGGAAATTAATTCTGAATGGGGGAACTGACATCAGTAAATAGTGAGGACATTGCTAAATGCGAGTGGCTGGTTGTTTTCCTGCAGAAGCAGAGGTGGGCAAGGGCAAGCTTAGAAAAGAAGAGAAAAGCGGCAGGGCAAGGGCAGGGATCTCTGCAGAGAGAACTCGGCAGATAAAAGGCAAAAGAACAAAGGGAGAGACGCTGGGGAAATATGACTGAGCAGATGCATTCCTTATCTGCTCCTGCATCAAATACAATTCCTGTGTGTAAACCAAAAGCAATGACTAACCCAAAGCCAAGGACTGGCCTGTGGGAAGGGGTTGTGCTTCAGTAATCAAAGGGCCAAAGTTAAACCATTTTAGTTAAAGCATTGCACACGTGAGCTGCTGAAAGAAGGAAAAAAAATCTGGCTTTATGGCTTCCAACAAAATATCACAAACACGGTGGCTTCCTGGTGCAAAGTGCTGATCCTGTACAAATGCATGCTTCCATTTGTTCAGAAATTGTTGACAAGTGTGCTGGCTGCCTTTATGCTGGATAAGGCACGGTTTGTCTTCCAACAGGTGGTTTAATGCCAGGAAAAAAAAAATTGAGGACCAGAATAAGCACATGGTACAGAATTTTGGCTCTTCCAGCAGAAATGTGCCTGGGAGTTCACAAATAATTCCTGATCAGGCTTATCCTTGGTACTGCCACTTGTCTTAATTTTCACTTAAATCAAAGCAATTTTAGTTTAATTGGCTATTTCAGTTAAATATATGTCAGTACAAATGTTTCTAGCTCTTAGGTCCCAATATAACTAATTTTCCAAGGCAATGCAAATGACAAGAGAAATGGTGCTCATGATTCTTAGAGCATGAACACATGCATTTGACAAACACCTGCCCCTGTTTTAGGTGCTAGAGGACCCCTGTGGTGTGTGGGGTGAGCAGAGAGACCTTTCCGTGAGGTGCTGGGGCCAGGAAAGGGACTTTGGGCAGGGGCAGATGACAGAGTCATGGCAGGGAGCTGGCAGGTGGGAGCGGCAGGCACCTTCCAGCCCCTGAGTGGGATGGAAACCTCCTTCCCCGGGTTTATTGCTACAAGGTGTCTGCTCGCCTGCTCACTCACCCTAACCTGCCCTCACCTAGGGTTTGAACTAGCGCGTCTGGCCGAATTTTTGAGATTACTCTATGAGTGTTTGTTTCTGCCACCTCCAGGAGAGGAGCAGTGCAGACAGATGTAGGCGGCAACATCTTCAAATTACAGCTTAATCCACAGCAGCTCATGAGTCAGGGCCGTGACTCACAGGCAGAGACAACTTGGCATGAGGGGCAGGCAGCTCCTGCCCCGGCTGCCTGCCCTGAGTGCCTGCACTGCCTGGATACAGGCTGCACACATCCAGCCCTGCCAGGCGAACCAGTGGGCAGCTGTGCTGCTGCGGGAGCCAGCTGCTGCAGGCAGCCTCAGCCAGGGGTTCCAACAGCAGCACAGGCCGTGGGGACGTGTGTCACTTCTGTGGCCAAGCCTGTGTAAATTACTGACAGTGTGGCCTGGAGACCCGCGTGTCCTCTAAATCCTCTAAAACCGTGTTTCCAGAGCTAAAGGAGGGTGGAGACATGTTTTTATACCGCTGTGTTGGTTCAAATAACTGTTTAGATATAAAAATTAACTCCCACACATCCTGCAGCTTCTTGAGGTTTTACTTTTTCTTTCACTCTGAGAGAGATTAGCCTTTGGTGACTGAAGATCAAGAATGTTTCTACCTGTACAAGTAAGTCTCTTGGTGCTCAGAGGAAATGGAGTTTCTGTGAAGGTCTGATTTTAGGTGAAGCAATGATTTTAGCTGCATCAATTTTCCAGGCATTAAAGGCAACCCTGCGTTTTAAATGTGTGGCATGCTCAAAAAACTGTCTACCTTAGGCCAGTCCCAAGGCATGAATATTAATGAAAGAGTTTCCCCACATGAACAACATGTACTGTCACATGCCTTATGCCTGCCTCGAATTTAAAATAGCCTGGTGCAGCCATAGGGAAGTCTCATGTCACTGTAATTCCACATCAACCGCAGGTAAATGCTGTGGGTGATACTGTTCTGCTGGGTTGCATTTCCAAGTAGCTTCCAGAGCAGCCCTCCTGTGGGGAATGGACTTGATCTGGGCTGAGTACAACTGGACTTTGAGGACTCCAGGCATGCTGGCTCGGGTGCACAGGGGCAAAGCTGTTTGTCTCACTGTTTCCACACAGCTGCTTTATTTTTAACTGCCAGGACTGAATTTCCCAAAAGGACTGCATCCTCACAGACAACAGGATATTAACTTTAAGTGACAGATTTCCGCAGTGGTCACTTTTTTTCCAAAATCCACAGAGACCAGGGTGGCAGTCAGAGCAAATGTGCTGAGAACAGGTGCTCCATGCAGCACATCTCCTCTCCCACGTGCCATTGTCCATTCCATATCCTCCCCTGGGAGGAGAAGGGCAGGCCAATCAAATAAGCCTCTCTGGCATTTTGTCTGAGTTATGAAAAGCTGATAGCTGCAAAGTTTCTTCTGCATTTTGTGCTTTGAAGGGACATGTTTAGTGTCACTGCCTTGCTTCAGACACCTGCCATATGTGATGTTGAGAGCAACTCTAAGTGGGACAGTGAGGTTTCGTTTTGTGTCTCTGAGGAAACCTGTCTTTGGTTCCCAGCACTCTGGTGTTGCTTTGCTCTCCTTCTCTGAGCTCCGACTTGAAAACCTGTCCATCGCTCCCTGCATATCTGCATTTCACAGACATCATTGCTTTTAACCAGCCTCTGCCTTTCCAGCCTGTGCCTCCATGGAGGGTTGGCCATCGGCAGGGTGGGAGCAAGCCTGGGGCTGGGGCATTTCTCAAGGCATTCTTGCCTTGTCCCTTTCCCATAGGCATTTGCCCCAAGCTGGTTATCACTTCTTTGAAGTCTGACAGTAAGTGTGCTTACTTAGAACAGGGAAGTAGGAAAACACTAATGGCAAGCAAACTGACTAGGGAGGCAAATATCTCTACTTCTCCTTTTTGGGTGTTTTCCCAGCTTATAGAAGTATCTCGTTGAGCCTGACTCAGCCTGTGTCGACAGATCAGCAACGACCGGCAGAGACATCCCCCATCACATCTCTCTCCACCAATCCCCCTGCCCTGTGCCAGCCTGCAGTGGCTGGAGGCAGGGGGGGTCTGGCTGGAGTGGTTCCTGCTTCCCTCAACACAACGAACACCCTGGCTTCACCAAAAAGGGTGAGGCTGCCCTGTGTTTCCGTGGCATGCAGCGAGTGACTGGCATCGCCACACTTTCGTTACCTCTTTTCTACGCTGTAATATGAATATCCCTTCCTCTTCTCCTCCCTCTGCCCTCCAAAGGTTCACCAAATCTGGGAACGAGTGGTGTGTCCTTTGCTGCTGCCCTGTCCTTTCCTGTCAGCCCTACCTACCCTTGGTGGAGCACAGCAGCCATGGGAGGGGTAGGCAGCCATGGTTGTGCCTGGGGTTTGCTCCCACTGGGGGCACCAGGCCTCCTTCCACAAAGCCATTTCTTTCAAGCTGTTTCTGAAGTTTCAGATGGGCTTGGAGGAATTGCAACCAAAGTATTTGGGAGATGTTGCAACGGGTCATTCTGTTATAGTGAAAACTGCCTTCTTCCCCTCTCAAACTTCTTGCTTATGCCCAGCCCTGTTTAGGGGCTGCACAGAGGCTCACATTTGGGACCAAGTTAAAAATATTTTTTTGTTGTTGTTATTTTCCAGCCACATAATTTCCTTGATCCCCTTCAAGTGAAAGCACTGCATGGGAAGGGTGCAGGAGTGGAGCACTCATGGCATGGGTGGCCCCCACAGGAGATGTGGGAATGGGGGGGATTTCTCTATGCTCCCACAGATGCCCACTCATAAAACCAATCCTTGGAGGTTTTTAAGGCAGGCTGCAAGAGGCTGAGATCACACCCATTAATTGTTCCCTTTGCCTGCTCTTCCCTTGCCTGATTACAGGTTGTCTAGACTGGGAAGTGCAGGTTTTGCTCTTGGAGCATGATCAGAATAAGGTGCAACATGCCATCCTCCCTGTGGTGGAAAAGGGATGTCAGTGACTGCTCAAGGAGGCTTTCTTTCTCTTTTGGCTTGGGCTGGCTTTGGATCTGCCATCTCCTGGTGCAGGGAGAGGATGGGGCAGTCCCAGCTTACAGAGCGCCCGCTTCACAGGTAGGGCTTGGATCTCCAGGCACTGAAAAATTACTCAATGTGGATCAGAAAGTGGTGGTGTTAAACACAAGTCTCTTCAAAGCTGTTGTCAGTTGGTAAGAAAATAATTTAAAATTAAACCAGTTCTGAAACTATCTACCACAAGTGGTTACAAGCCTGAGTGTTGTAAAACTGGACTGTTTCCTCTTTTCCTCACAACGATTGTGTCCTTGATTCCTCCTTTAGGCTGCTTTGGCAATTCTTGCACAGTAATAAAAAGGCATGACACAGCATATGTTTTGTGGCTCACCTTGCCAAATAAAATTACAATGTTAGTGTAGCTTCTTTGCCTTTGCATAATGAACTCTACAAAGAAGCTGGAGAGAGGGTAAGCATCTGTGCCAAGATAAAAGCAAAACCAAGAAGTACAAAGATCTGGTTTAAAGCAGTCTCAGTTTAAAGTAATTCTTTTTAAAATTACTTATCTTGAAACTGTTACAGACAGTTAGGGAAAGTCATAGAGTTTCTAAATGGCTGTTATGTTCTAAGTCTGCAGCTTCATTGCTTAGATTAAGAAAAAATAGATGCAACTTTGAGAGCCCACGAACATGTCACAGCAGAGCATCATCTGTGCAACACATGCTGAGGCCAGGAGGAAGTGGGCTGAAAAGGAACTGCTTATTCTCCATTCCTCAGGCTAGATGGACATTATTTGCATTTTTAATGGCGTTCAGGGCAATGTTTATATCATGGTAATTACACTGACTGACAACAAGGGAAATTTGGTGTGTGGGAGAAGGTTGTTTGAGAGAGAGCAGTGCCCAGTCATGCTGCCTTTTTCATCACCTTATGGTCACCCCTCAGGGAGGAGAAATGGGGGCATGGACCTCACTGGGAAGTCCAATGGAAGGCAAGGATTTCCTTGTAGAGTACTGAGATGACAGAGTAAAGGGGAAATCCTTCAGCCTATGGATCTGCTTAATCTGTTTCAGGAAAAAGGCGAAAACCTATCCTAACAAGCATACTGCATTTATGCCACTACATGTCTCTGTTATAGCTGAAATTGGATTCAGGCAGAATGAGTGGTTCAAATACTGAGCATTTAAGATCAGAACCTACCTCAATAATGACAAAGACAAAACTCCCAGCAAAAGATCTGGCACGCAGTTTCTGGAAATCCAACTAAGGGGAATTAAGGAGAATTAAGGGGAAATTAAGGGGAAAAAAAAGAAAAAAAAGAAAATACACGGGTGAGGAAAATTTTGTCATCAGCTCTGGCAGGGCACCCATATCTTGCCTATCATAAATGAGATCCAGTCATTTGACAGGTATTAGATCTAGTCATGCTTTGATCACACTGAAATATCACCTGCTTATCTCAACCCTTTTTTGCCTAGATCACCTCTGTGTTCATTGTGATATAGTATAGGTGACTTTTGCTAACAATATAAGGGTTGAGTCAACAATTCTTTTTTTGGTAAGAAATAGCATCAAGGAAAATAATTTAGTTCTTTTTAGATAACAAAGACAAGTGAAATCTCCAAATACAGTGGCAAGATAAGTCAGTGCTTGAAGAACAGCAAGAGGTGGAGGGAAGTGTGACCAAATCTGTAAAGCAGCTCTGTGTCTGACAATACTCATCTGACAATACTCATGCATAAAGCACCCTTCCAGCTCTCTGTAGGCACAATTTCCATGGGATACATCAAAACCAGCTTCATTCCCAGGCCATCTTGCCACGGTCCATGTGTCCTTGGAGGCTGAGGGGAGCACCTCCATGGCTCTGGCCCTGGAGAAGCACACCCCAGAGGTGGCTAGACCCCAGCAGGCATGTCTGGAAAGAGTCAGAGATGCTGCACACTGAGATGTGCTCAGCTCATTCCCTGCACAAAGCAAAGAAGACCCAAACACCAACCCCTAGCCTTCAGCCCAGCCCAACTCTGTGGGAGAGCACATCTCCCTTGGAGGCAGGGATGGCTTTGAGGATGCTCTCTGGTGTCCACATTCATGGAACAAATAGAATTCGTGGGTCAACTTCAGTGCTTCTGGGCATCAGTGCCCCATTTTGAATGATTGCTGCTATTTTTATGGTGGTGGGTGTCTGGCAGTGGTGGCTCTGAACCAGCTCAGAGCTGCTGTGTGCTGCTGCACTTAACAGTGCAGGGCTGGCTCCTAAGCTGCAACTGATGGCATAAAGCTTCCAGTAAATCAAGTGGCTCACAAAAGCGTGAGTGACTGCTTTCACAATGTGATTAAAATTTCCAAGGGTAAACATTTCAAATGTTCAATAATTCACATCACCACCTGTACTTTAAAGTACCTTTCCCCATTTCACTCCCTTAACCTTATGGGATTCTTCCCATGTTCTTGAAGCTATTTCCTTCCTCAGTTCAGCTGTCATTGCAGCTGAACACTCACTAAATAAAAGTACTGTATGGCTGGAGATTGTGCTGGGGAGGAAAAACGCAATGCCATTTATTATAAAATCATCTGGGCAGGCAGCTGATTTTAGTATGCACTCTGCATCCTTTCAACAGCAAGACAATTTGTAAAGTACTATTGCAAAATTTGGTTTATATTCCAGCTCACTTCTTATGATTCTTATTTTTATGAAAGCATTTTCAAATGCAATTTCAGTTAGGTTTTTTCCATGCTGGCTTTTCACTCTAAGCAATGTTACCGAAATCAGGCCTTACCTCCATGGTTTAGTTTTGAAAGGTTCTAAATGTAAATTTGGAACGTGTATTGCACATTACTGAGCTGTTTGTTTTTGTATTTGTTAACTAGGACTTATTTTCTCTCCAGCATTCTTCAGTTTCCTACAAGGTAAGCTCCTTGGTGAACTAATTCTTCAGGATGGACATGAACTGAATTATTGGAACAAAAAATACCAGTAGGGAAGAGGTGGGGTGAATTGTCCTTCCAGCTACTTCTGCATACATGTTAATAGCAGGATGAGTCCTGGGACTGATGTGTGGCTCTCAGTCCTCTCCTGGCAAAGCAGGAGATCTGAGCAGTGGGGTGTAGATGCAGGGGTTTGGGCCACTGGGTGTTCTCAGAGGAGCTGTGAAAAGATTATCTGTTACAACGTGCTTTTCCCTCAGGTGAGTTACTTTTAATAGATGCTTTGTTTTAGGAAATGATGAGTCGGCACTGCTGCTTTTGATTTTACTTCAGGGAAGATGAGCTATAGGTTCAGGGGGGTTCTCTGCTTCCAGTGGTGTGATTTCTTTTAATCAGAGCAGGTGATGC
Source organism: Acrocephalus scirpaceus scirpaceus (assembly GCA_910950805.1). Taxonomy (NCBI): domain Eukaryota; kingdom Metazoa; phylum Chordata; class Aves; order Passeriformes; family Sylviidae; genus Acrocephalus; species Acrocephalus scirpaceus. Next base: position 44,407,443 of record OU383775.1, read on the forward strand.
AAATACACCAGTTGTCTAAGCCTCTAGGTATGTATTTAGAAAATAAATACATTACCCATCCTTATCTTTACAGGGAAGCCTTTCAAATCTTCCCACCTTTTTTTCACAAGTGTTTTTAAGCATTCTGATCTAAAGACCAAGAACATGACCAGGAGCATTCTCCAACTGATGAGAATTGATTCTGAATTAGACCATAAAAGTAGGATGCGCTGTGACAGCATTTTGTAAATTCGGGCTTTTTTTCTTTTTCATGAGAAACTGGCTTTTCGAGACCTATCCAAGTAGGAGAATGTGCAGCCTCAGTGCCGTGGGTTCACCCAGTCAAGCACTCGTGATCAGTTTATTCTCCCTGAGGTCTGAAGGTCTCTGCACTTTCCCAAGGAGCTTCCTATGACTCAAAGAGCAACCATCGGAGGACACGTCAGATCAACAATTGCTGGACAAAGAACAGAAATCAGACTGCTTGCAAGGATACCAGCTGTTGATGTATCATCATAGCTCTTCTACAATAGAGGAAGAGTTGTTTTCTTTTTATATCATTATATCAAGAGGATTCAGTTGTGCTCATATGGTTGTTTGGAGTATTAAAGTCAACAGCTCCTTTAGCAGCCGTCCCAGCTTCTGGGCAGATATCCATGGGAGCTTTGGGAGCTTGCTTTAGTTCAGGATGCCCCAGAAAGAAATACTGTTCATACTGAGTTAACTAGCTGCTACTTCACCCCTAATGCCTAGACGTGATGTAGAGAAGCAAAACTACAGTGAAGTAATGAAATCAATAATGTTATTAAAATAGCTGGCAGCAGTTACCCGATACCCTGCTGGTGAATCTCTCAGTACCTAAAGGGATGTCAACAGGAACATGCCAGGGCCACAGATAACAGCCAAAAGCCAACTTGCCTTCACCCCACTCAGGGGAGCTTTTCCAGAAGAGCACTGGGGCAGCCCCAGGATGGATGAGGGTCAGCTTGGGTGGGATGGCAGCAGAGAAGAGAGGATAAGAAGCTCCAAAAAAGGTAGGTTTTGGCTTGGAGTTTTGCATAAGAAAGCTTTTCTAGCACTAATACAGCTAGAGTGAGACACTACCAGGAGCAGTGCACACTGTGCACTGGAAGAAGCTGTCTGGAAAAGATTCATCTGGTCTTGAAGGCCAGATGTGTCTTGGTTGGCCATTGAGAAGCTGGAGGGTCTGGCTCATTGATGGATGCAATGAAGACAAAATAGCTCTGCTTGCCCTGAATCTCTGTGTTAAAAACACATTTTAGTGTCAATGCATAACTGAATAAAGAAGATTAACTATATGCTAGTAAGGCCTAAGCCTTCTTACTGTGCAAAGACCATAAAACCGTCCTGACACAGACAAACAAAACTGAGAAAGTATTTTAATAAAACACTTTTACTGTTCAAGTTTTACACAAATAACACAAATATTTCCACCACTATTAGCCAAATCTCCTGGAAACAAGTTCATAGGCAAGTAATTCTAAGTGCTAAATATGCAGGGTCCTCTCTGTCTGGCTCTATTCTGGTACTCTGTCTGTGCCCTTCCCTGAACTGACTGCAGTTGCCATCTGTCTAGCTTCTTCTTGGCCATCTTCTCTGAAAATTTTTATTCTAATTAAAACAGGGGAACTGATTTTGCAGGTGATGGTGGCAAGCAACTGGTGTGAGAGTGATCTTGAAGTATTAGAATTCATGATTTCTAGAATAGGCGAACAAAACCCCACAAAGGAAAAACAGTGGACTTTGACACAGACTTTAGCTAACTCATAGTGTTAGTACTCACAAGCCCAGAGGAACAAATCCAAGGCAGAAAGAACATTTGGGAAGTTAGCAGTGCCCTGAGGAAGTCGTATGAGAGGCACATAACTACTGTGAGCCTCTGTACTGGGGCAACTTAGCACAAGTACAGAGGGAAGATAGTAAGGGATCAGCCAGCTAAGTCATGAGCTCTTCATTAGTTTCAAAAGTGCAGAGGAAGCACACAGAAAGTGGAACTAGGTCACGTTAGTAAGTATGAAAGAGCAGCATAAGCATGGAGGAACAACATGAAGATGTAAGTGATGCAATGAACAGTGGGTGTGAAGTGTATGTGCTAATAGCAACAGGAGAGCCAAAGAAAGAGCTGGGTTTCACAAAGAGAAGCAGACACTGAGCTGATGATGTCAAATATCAGAAGTGTTTGATATTTTTTCCTTCAGTTTTTGCTCAAAAGTGCTGGTTTAACAAAACCAGCATGAACAGTCCAGGGTAAGAATACTGGCTGCAAGAAAGAACAAAGAAGTCAGAGAGTGTCTAAATAAGTCAGATATATTCCAACTGACAAGCCCTAAAAGTCTTCTGCCACGATTAAGCAGCTAAAGCCCACTCAGCACCATCAGCACAGAAGTCAGGGATGGGGGCATGTGTTTCTGCACACTGGGAAAGGCAAATTTAGCACCTAACATGGAAAGGGAAGGACAGACAGGACGAACCAGGAATCAGAAACCAGATAGATTAATTTCAGTTCCTGGAAAATTACTGGAAGTGGTAATTGGATAAACTATTTTCCAACACCTAGAAGACAACAAGCAGATGAAGAACAGTGAGTACTGATTTGACAAGAACAAATCACATCAAATCAATCTAATTTCCTTCTACAGTAGGTCTTAGATCTTGATTTTAGTGCAGCTTTTTGCCTTTGTCTCACCTGACACTTTCATAAACCAAGCAAAGAAGCACGGCTTTGAAGAACCTGCTATTAGAGGAGTGTACAGCTGGTGGGAAAACCAGACTAAGAGCAATTATAAATGTTTCACTGTCAAACTGGCAGTACGTATCAAATGAAGTCTGAAGCCATCTGTTTTATGTCTGGCAGCACACAGTATTTTCATTAATATCTTCTAAAAAAAAAAAAAGAGCAGGGAACACTTATTAAATTAGCACAGGACACTATGAAGAGCAAGCACTTTGGAGAACAGGAGGAGAATGCAAAACAATCCTGACAAATGAGGTAGAGGGATGGCAAGTGAAGCACCATTCAGAATGGACAAATGGAGCTCTGGGTTTTGTAGGCATCATCACGGACTGCAAGACCAACTGAGGAACAACCAGCACAGCAGCAGTTCTGAGAGGAAGGTGATCTAGGAGTGTCAGCTCAACATGAATGTGTGTGGTCATGCTGCAGTAAAAAATGAAAGTGCTGTAATGAGGTGAACAAACAGAAGTGCAGCTTGTGACAAACAGGAAACCATTCTCCCCCTGTTGTCTATGTTGTCAAGGCTTCATTTGAAGTAATCTCTGCAGTTTTGGCCACTGTAGGGAGATTGAGCTGATTGCAGAAAGTGCAAAGGAGAGCAATGGTCCAGAAATGGTGGTGAGTGGAAATGGCTGAATAGTCTAAATCAAAAAAACTCTATTAATAAGATAGTCCGTACCACAGTGTAGGGGCTAGGAAGACATGATAGTGATTATGTAGTTTATAAACCAGGAAGGGAATAATCTCATTTTTAAGTCCATCTGTGCTACTAGAGTCTTAATTCAGAGCACCAGAGCTGGCTGCTCAGAGTTGAAGAATACCCAGTGTTAGAGGGTTTTGAGGACTGATGCAAAATCCCACAGGGGCTTGGGGAGGAGCAGTCAGACCAGACAGTGATTCTGCCAGCTCCACCTCGAACAATTTCCAGAAGTGATTAGTCTTTGGGAATCAACTCACTGCTTGCATCTGAACATGTCTGATACTGGAGGCCATTTCTCAGTCAGGACAACTGAACCAATCAGAGTAATTGTATCATTAATGAAATAGTTTTGGTCAGAAAAAGGAGGGCAACAGGAAGACATAAACTCAATGTCAATTGAGCCAGTGTAATACAATGGGGTGATATTAGAATTTGCTTGCAGCTTACCTGGTGTTTTGCCATGGACAAAAGTCATATCTTGTTGCTAGCTTTTGGGAATCTGCTGCTACATGGTTCCTCTTGCAGCTTACTGAGAGACACCATGGCTCTGAATACTCACACTCCCTTCTTGTCCTCTGTTACCTGACAGTATCCTCCTCTCTGGTATCCTTTAGGGACTGTCCTAGTGCTACAAATGCTTCCTGCTTCTTGCTCTTAGAAGAAATCCTTGCCTCAAATGCCTCTTTGACTGTAATACCCAACCCCTACTGTTCCCTGCCTTCCCTCAGGTGTCTAGAAATGCAGCTCTGCTGTCCTCCAATTCATGGTAGCCCTCTCCTTAGAGCCCTTCCCAAGGTTTTATATCATGCAGTTTTGTGGCCCTCTCTGCTTACTGATATCTTCCCCTCTGGCCTTGGTCTCTTCCCAGGACTCTCAATTTGCCACCCTAGACTTCCACACTTCATCACCCGAAATCAGTGTCGTACATTTGCCTGGCTGCCCACAAAGCTGAGCACTCTACACAGGAAAAGGAAACTACCTCTCAGCTCAAGTAAAATACAAAGCAGAAGCTCTGGTAGTGCTCAGCAATCCCATTTGAATCCTTGGAATTCCTTTCTCCCTTCACCAGATTAATTAATTTCTGTCTTCTCATGACCCAGTCTCCTACTGGTACAGCAGAATAGGTGTCTAAAAAGGTGCCTCTTGACCTTAAACACCCGAAGATAATCTAAGGAGGGGGGTTGTGGCACAGGTAAAAGCCACACACCACATTTTTAAATAAATGCTGCAGGCTGGATCCCTTGAACTTATGCCTTGGATATGATCACGCACTCTGTAGAGCAGTCTGACTTGGGTGGGTTCACTTGTTTTACCATTTGCTGGGTTCTCGTTAACTGTGTACTGATTTGACACTGAGTGCCTTGCTGCAGTATGCATTGTCATATATGTCAAATATATAAAACATTGCCTAGCTGTACTTTTGTTAGATGAGATTTCGCACGCCCCCACACAAGGCGATGTGCCTGCAGAAAATGCTGCAGCGTCCCCAGCCAGGAAGCTCTGGCAGGAGAAATGTTATGACAGTGCAAACATTTACCTCTGTGATAGGAAGTGACACTGCAAACAGATGTGTTTGAGCAACCCGGTCTAGTGGAAGGTGTCCCTGCTCCTGGCAGAGGGGGCTGGAACTGGGTGATCTTAAAGATCACTTCCAACCCAAAGCAGCCTATGATTATATGATCCTTTGTAACCTGTCAAGGCCTCAGCCTTGGGCACATCAGCTTGTCTTTTAATCAAAAGCAGTCCTGAAGGTCTCTGCTCCCCAAAGCCTGAAGGCATCTGCACATGGCCAATGTCTTAAATGAAATCTGCATCACCTGCCTGAAATCCCCCAGGAAAGCCACCCCAGAAGCTCTGACCCTGTCTGCATGTGCATGTGGATCCTAATTGCATCCAGTGAATATAAAAGCCTTCAGTGCCAGTGCAGGCATTGCAGCGCCATGGTGGAAAACATTAGAGAGAATTAACAGAAGGTCTGAAAGAAATAAAAGTGTAGATAAAGGAAGCTATACTGAGGAGCACAGCATTTGACTTGTAAGTGTTGTGGCCTGAACCATAACCCAAAAATCCTGAGTTTCAGGTTTCAAAAACTTGAAATGAAAATAATGAAAACTTGTCATTAAAATAATACTTTTGCTGAAGTATTCTTTACCAAGGGCAACCCTCATAGACTTGTGTTGATTAAGGCAAAATCCATAGATGCTGGCCCAGTGGTGCAGGAGCTCCTAAGGCTGTCACTTTTCCCTCTCTCACCATGCTACCTCTCTCATCCAAGCTAGCTTCCCACCAGTTTTGTTCCTTCTCCACCTTATCCCTCACAGACATTGCTTTTCTAAAAAACAGTGTACAAATATGGTCTCTGAGAGATGGGAGCAGAAACTACTCCACAGCTCAGGGCTGTTTCCCCTTGCATCCCTCTGCAGAGCTGTAGGGTCTCAGGCAGCATGAGACCAGCTCCTCATCTTTGCTCTTCTCTTCCAGTACCCTGTTTACAAAACTCAATAAAAATCCCTCGAGGCTAAGGACTGAAACTATGGCACTGGGGGAGAGAGTTATTTATCCTCCACTGCTGGTAAGTGTGCCCACTGACCTACATCGTGCCAGCAGCATCAAAGATGGGGGGCAGATCTGAGAGGCTCAGCACAGACACCTGGCCTTTCCAACAGGAAAAGCATAGGCTGTAAATACGCCTCCAGGAAGGTGTCAGTGGCAGGGACACTGGCTAGCACCTATACATGCCCCAAGGCAGCCTCTGCTGTTATTCCAGCAGTAGAGAAATGATGTAACAGCAGTAGTTTTTAGGAATCCAGCAGCATAACCACCTGCAGGCTGCATAGGATGCCCACATACAAGGCTGCAGGCTGGGGTTCCTCTTATGTTTCTGCTACCAGCACAAAAAAAAAAAAAAAAAAAAAAAAAAAAAAAAAAAAAAAAAAAGAGATGGAAACCAACAGGAGATAAAACACAGACAAAGGGCTGCTGAAAAATACCAGTTGTAGTAACTCTTAGGACTAACCTTAGGTGCCAGATGAGTCAATGCCTCTCTTGAACATATGAACCATTTTGAGGGTATAACAGCAATGCACTCCATAATCCCTTCCATATTTGGCTTTATTGGCTTATTGTGCAGAGCCATTAGAATCAGGATCGTCTCTTATGAAGCTGTTAATGGGATGCAAATTGCATGAAAGATTTCTCTGCATCAATAGAAAACAACCTAGTAATACATTCTTGCATAAGAATCTGCATAAAAATCTGCTACAAAAGACATTCTTTGAAAGAAGCAAAAATCCTGCATGACTAAGGGAGAAATATGTTCATCACAGGAAAATGAATATCAGGACTGGAACTAGACATGACCTGTCTTAAAGCTGCTTGATACCAAAGAATAAATGTGCCTTTAACTACTGAGGTATCCCGAAGATGTGATTCATCTAGCCATATCATGGCTAGAGCCAGGTAAAGAAAGTGCAATTAATATTTTATGCACTGAAAAATGTAGTTTTAGTCTGACCAAGCCTAAATCTGTGCTGAATTTAGCAGAGCCATGGCCAAAATATGCTATATATATGCTGTAAATATGTGATATATATGCTGTTAGAATTAAAAAATCTTAAGCATCTTGCTGGCATTTCTACTTTTTGTGCGAAAGTGATGCTTCAAGACTGAAATTTGATGTGCAGTAAGGTGGAAACACCTAAAACTAAATAGCATGAAGTGCCAAGCTGTAAGTCAAGAGGACTGTTGTGCTTTATCTACCACATCACTTTGGGATTTTTTTTCTTTTTGGTGTGGACATCAGCGTGGCCATGGTTTCAGTCCATTGTTTCCAGCAAGCACACAGCTGGAATAAACCTATTATTAATGTGCCATCCAGACTGGCTGCCTTGCCCACGTGGCATAAATAGCAGAGTCCCATGCACCATCCATCTTTCACATCGTGCCATGGATCTGCCTGTTCTGCCTCCAGTCATGTGCAGCCAAAAATGTCTGGCACCAGAGTGCTGGCAGGCCAGGCAGAGCTGCAGATGTGAAGCCCCTCCAACTTGTCACAGTGGCAGTGGGCAGCCCTAGGGATACCTGCTACAAAGAGCCAGGAAGACAGAGAAGAAAAGCAGCATTGCTGAAATTCCTTGACCTTTTTCTGCTCAAAGCACCCAGGCACAACAGGAGGCCAGAATTTCCCTCCAGGGACACTACTCTGTCTCAAGCATGAAAGACCAGGCTTTTCCTGAAATAACATCCAGCTCTTGCTTTGTCTCCTGCTGGGCTCAGCTGATATACATGGAGGAGCCTAAATAAAAAAGTGCTGAACTCCTTGCCCAAGCTTTTCCTCACTGCTTTCTGCATTCTTTTGCATTCATTAAAAAACAAACAAACCTGTTTCCTGATAGCAGGGAGGAAAAGCACAGGGCTGGGTTATTTGGGTGGGTTGGTTGGGGTTTTTTTTCACTTGCAAAAGGCACTTGAATATTGTGGAGAGAAGCAACTCTGCAGGAAATAGACAGGGAGATTCAAGTGGTTTGTAATAGGCAGATGTGATGGGAAAGCAGAATAAACAGAAATCCACTATCTCCATCTCTCAGGAACAGGAGGATGGAAAAAGAGATGGGAAAAAGAAAAAAGAATTGACACTGCTCTACCAGCCAGGTCTTAGAGAGGAAGCAGCACACTCCCAGTCTGGCCCAGAGTGCTGCCTTGGACAGGGTGAGGGGATGTCAGCCAGAAAGGTTGTGGAAAACAGTCCCCTTGTTTTGCAGTGACAGTTAGATCTCTAAGAGAGAGCTGAAAGAAACAACGAGCATAGAAACCCACAACCAACAGCAACAGCCGCCTCCAGAGGATGACAGGGGGACAAAGATAGCACTGGAGGCTGCGGCACTCCTTGGCACAGGGCTGGCCAGCGGCGGGAAGTGCCTCACATCCTCTTCTCCGCATTGTTCTCCCAACTCCTCCGGTGGCTGGGAAAGTTTCTTCCAGCAATTTACCCCATCCTCACCCTGCAGCTGGCCAGCCTGCCGCTATTGATTCACTTCCCCAGGCATTTCTCTTACTGTCATGCTCTTGTGGCATCAAAGCAGCCATTGGGCTCAGGCAGGGGGGTGGCTGCGAACTTCTCACTGTCGGAGGAAACTTTTCCTGCATACCAACAGTTTTTAACCACAGGGAACGGCAATGGTGAGAGCAAGGGTAAATGAACACTCAACCAAGATACAGGTGGATTTAGGAAGCATTACTGCTGCTTTATGTGGGAGGAGACACCCTTTAGAACCCAGCACCACTCCATTATGTATGCGGTTATTTTCTTTCCCTCTCAGCACAAAATCAAAATCATCAAACAGAGAGTCCTGAGTTTACATGTGTAATTGGATCAAATTGTTGCTGATGACCTTGTCTGGTCTATTGTGCCTTTGTTTTCCACCCCAGCTTGCACCAGAGCAGGTAGTGTGCTTAACATTGCAGTCGGGGTGACCTGACTTAGAGCCATCCTGGTTTTATTCTTCTCTTCATGAAAATAGTGGGTCCTTGGAAGAGGGCTGACATCCTGCAGGACAAATCTGGGTCTCACTGCCAGAGAGCTACGGATGATTGCTAACATGTCGTGTCAAGATAAGTACAGGCTATGGCATGGCAGACTGAGGGCTTTGAGAGAACAGCATGCAAGCAAAGAGCTTTAACACTGAGGTTACGACTAAACATCACCTGTAGGTGAGTGCTGTTTAAGTAAGGCAAGTCTTGTTTAACTGCAGGAAATAACATCTTGTAATAGAAATCTAATTACGATGAACAGTACCCAATGTAAAGGTTATAGTTTATGGATTAACAGCGAGAACTGACACTGTGAACTGGGAACTCGTCCGGAACTGGCTGAAGGGGAGAAGGACATGCTGGTAGTTAATTATTTTGGGCACCAATAGGATACAGTTATGGAAAGACAAGCACGATCCCAGAATGTGCTGGAGAGTGTGTTTGGCAGATGGGGTGAAAAAACCAGAGATGCTGACATGCACAGATAAGTACTGAGATGCTGAGTGCCATGGGGAGTCACCCAAGTAACCGCTCTCCATCACCATGTACAGGAGAAAGCTACAAAAACACAGTAACATTTCTCTGTATGGCTCAAGAGAAACTGATTTGCTCACGGCTGTAAAGCAAAAGGTCCCTCTCTGGCAGAGCTGTTCTGGACCAGCCCAACAGTCAGAGCACTGGGTAGAAGAGCCACAGTGAGCTTTGTGACAGCCAGGTTGGATCAGGACGAAAGCAGTGAGAGGCAGTGTCTGCCACAGAAGAAGCCAGGATTCAGAGGGCATTCATCTTCATCCCATGAACCCAGGGAAAAAATAGAAGCTGAAAATGGAAAATCTGTGTGGCTGTTTGAACTGGAAGGGAAAAAAGAAAAAAGTCCTACTAATGTGTCACTGCAACCCTTCTGGTGCTGGATGTAGCCAGCCTTTGATCCCAGGCTTTTCATGCACTTGCTAAAAGGCACAATGGCTGCAAGTCCTCTCTTGTGTTATTGCTTACTTGGCTTAGAGATGCATGGCAGTGTAAAGGGTATCTCTTGATGGTAACAAGGGGGAAGGAAGAATGAAAGAAAATTAAAGATTTCATGGCACAGACCACCAAGTGCCATGAAGGGCAGGCGGGCAGCAGACACTGGTGCTGGGTGTGGGGATACTGTGGAGATGACCTTGTGTGGTGTGTTTAAAAATAGCAGATGCCACTGTACTTCCCACTCCACAGGCGTCATGCTCCCTCCTTTGTCACATCCCCTACAGCACTACATAGGTTGTAAGTAATTTAAAAACACAACTAATTACTTCAGGGAGATGTTTAAGTACCTGAGTCTTCAGCAGATACAGGACACTTACAACGCTGCAGGCATTGTAATGCAAGAGCAGAAGGTCTCCTGGTGGGTGCCAGTGCCAGAAGAACCAGCAGCCCCAGCACCGGTGGCACAGGGAGGTCACCCGTCAGCAATCCCCACAATCAACCTCTTGTGTGGGACGTGTGAGAAAGCTCTCCCTTTCCTGTCGCACGCTGCTGAGTGCTCTGGCAGCTGCGGGCCCCCTCCAACACCCTGGCAGGCCTGAATAGACAGAGCTGCCCCAGAAACACCCAGATGTGTGCTGGGTTTCTTGGGATTTACTGGCACACCATGTCTGAGATCAGCATTAGGCCAGGACGGTGCTGTTTAGTTAATTTGGCTTTTGTGATCTAATTTCCTTACTTTAACTCTTTTTGTCCCCCCAGCATCTTGAAAGGAAAGAAAGAAGAGATTCAAGATGCCAACATCTTCAACTCCTTTACAGGGTTTCTCTTTGATATTCACTCCCTGACCTGCGTTCCTTGCTGTAAAAGCTCCCCATTCCTGTGATTTAATGCACATGCCAAAAACAAGCTGCCAATTACACTGGTCTTAATGCAAGGTGGCTCCAAAGACACCGCCTGCAAGCAGAATCTGGCCCTCCATAGCAAAGAGGTGGCTGTACAAACTCGGAGATGAGCAGCATTGCCTGACTTATGACATCTCAGCCATTTCATCCGTCTTGCTCCCTCACTCCAGAGCAGGAGCACACCTTTGCAAGCCACAAGGCTCTGCAGCAAGTTCTACACACACGCCAGTTGTTGGGATACAGTTCCTGTGACTTTTAGGAAGGACCACAGACTGGAAAAATCAGTGGGCTGTGAACAGTGTGGACCCCTCTGCTAATGAGAGCTTATGAAGGACCCGTTTATTTCCCCTTCACTGAGAGGCCCTGGCAAAGCTGTGGAAGGTGACTTCAGGCAAGCCACAGAGCATGGCTTTTTGACCCCGGATACACTGCATCCATCTAGTTCACTGCTCCTCTGATTCAGACCCAGCTTCAAGCATTGAGGGATTTTCCCAAGAATGTGGAATTTTTATGGCTCTGTCACATTTTGCGACAAGCCACCAGCTTGTCTAAGATCCCCCTGTCAAGTTCCATTTTTCAGGCTCTTTGTGCAAAAATGATACTTAATGGAGGAGCCTCTCCAGTGTGTGCACAAGCAAGGAGTAAAGAATACACAACATACAATCCATAAATAGAGACACTTTAGAGGCTTTTTAAACATTCATGCTTTTTGCATAATTGATGACTTTCCATAACAGATATGGATGATAAACAGCTTTAAATAAAATGAAAATTTATCGTTGTCATATCATTTATCAGCATTATGTTAAACTGTAAAGTATGGGAAGAATATCGCCATGTTCTCAAATGAAACTGGTGGAAGTGAGAATAATTCAGGAGCTGCATCTTTGCATTCATCAGGGTTTTTGATGAGAGTGCCAACAGCCAAGAAGCTGTGCTGGAGCCTAGGAGCCAGAGAAAGAATTGTGTGTCACTGCATAGGCACTGTAAGTCACCAAACACCTCCTCTGCAGCTCCAAAGGACCAAAAATAAGCCTGTTCTCCAGGGCAGGACATACCATTTAGTGCTTGTCTTCTCTGAAGTGGACAGCTACGGCTAACCAAAACACCCAGGCTCCCATTATGCTCCATAGAGAAGGTGGGCACTTCCAGCAAGAGATTTGCCTCACTGAACATGTATGTATGTATATATGTGTGTGAGATGCCTGTTGCTCCTTATGCTGTGAGAGAAGAGAAAGGATGATTAGCTTGGATCATTGTGTGACTTTCACACTTCTACAGTCAGCTGAGATGAATCCCACCTCTGAGAAAGACAGAGATTTGCCAAGGGATTTTAAGTCACTCCAAATTCCTTCAAAGCAGGGAGGTGCTGTGTCAGGAAAGTAAACAAAATTTCTTAGTTGTGATGGCAATGGGTTTCCCGAGGCACTTCAACATCTCAGCACAAGCTGCTGAGGAACCTCCTGTGCCCTCAAGCTTCACGTTTCCCGTGATTTTTCAAAAATAATTGACAGAGGCTCAGCAGGTCAGCTAACTCTCACAGGGTCCACCCTACTGCAGCCTGCTCGTGCAGATAGGTTTGATTTTTCCAAGTATTCCCATATCATCTCTTTGCTGATATCTTTGTTGACAAGGTCAACAAAGACAGACCAAACTACCAAATATAACAAAGCCGCCTTCAAAAAAAGTTAGAAACCATTAAAAAAAAAAAGGCGGGGGTTGGGGGGGTGGGATTACTACTCCTCTGCAGCTTTTTCAAACCCATGGAGCAAGGATTTCACACCGCTTGAAGTACAAGCTATGCTTGAGAGTGGAGGGTGGCTTTCCCTCACCGAAGGCCAGCCGGACTGTGAACCCCAGCCCTGAGCCAAGGGAAGGAGGTTCAGGCTCCCAGGCACAGCCACAGCTGTGCACCATCGGACGCCCTGCCACCTCACCCCCTTTGACCTCGAGGGAGCTATTTCAGCTTGTCAAATCCTTCCTCACCACTCAGAGCCTGGCTCCTCTACCACAGCCAGCGCAGCTTTTACTGCCCGGCCCCAGTGTGAAACTGGAACGAGAATATTTATACCTGAAGGAAGCTGGGTTTACCATCAATCCGCCTGCTTTTAACAAAGAGCAAAACATCCCAAACAAACTTGCTCTCTTTTAATATTTTTTTTTAATATAAACTGACTTTGTAAAGCCTGTCCCTGACCTCACAGGACTGCTGCTCTGGCTCCTCCCAGCCAGGCAGCCCCTGAGGCATCCTGCTGACTCCGCTTTGGCGGGAGTTCATGCCAGCAGGTCCTCCAGCAGGACCGGGGCCGAGAGAACAAAACATCCAGCCCAGCAGGCCTGGCTCCGAGCACCAGCCCTGAACTCTTGTGCAATCTTCCTTGAAACGAATTCAACTTGGCCAAGAGCAGAGCATTTGCGCATGGCCTGAGAGCTGGATTGAGTACCATAAACAAAAGGAAACAAAAAGAGAGGAAGAGCACTGGGTCCCAGGGCGAGGAGGAATGCAGGCATCTGACCCAGGCCAAGCCGTGCTGAGCACTGTGACGAATGCCTGAGGCAGAGGGGGTGCAGTGTGCGAGGGGACGGCAGAAGCCAGTGGGGAGCCGGGGACCGGGGCTGGCTCCTGCTGCGGCTGGGAGCGCAGGGCGGAGGCGCTCACGGCCCCTTTGGCTCCGTGTCAAGGAGCTGCAAGTACAGGGACACAAAAGAAGGGAAATGGGGTGAGAGGACAAAAAGGGGCTTGGAATATGACCACAAAAATGTATTCCTCTGGGGTCAATTCAAGGTAGTGGGTGAGGAACGGGGACACCTCTGCACCTTCAAACAGAGGAGGACAATCACATAAAAATCAGCTGCAGACCGAAACTCCCGTGAAAGACAAAGGGTGCTCACAACAGTTTTGTGAATGTGATGGAGGAAAAGGGGCTGCTTTACATGAGTTACCCTCAGGGACAGAACTTGGGCCAACCCAGCTATTTTGACTATGCAGGAAGTTTCTGCTCCATCCAGCTCAGGCATCCAGGTGGCTATAAGGCATCCTGTAACTGCACTGGTGATGCTCCTCAGAGGGACAGGATTGAGAACGCCCTGCTCAAGCTGACCTGGCTTTTTGCCCTTTTGGAGTTGCACTGAGAAGTTCCTTCACCCAAACCTCTCTCCTGCTCCTATGCAGGGAGCATGGCCAGGGGAAAGGCTCCCTGTAGCCAGGGTGTTTCTATGCCTCAGCAGTCCTACTTGGCCAGAACAACCCCTTCAGGCCATTAGTAGTTGGTGTTAAATAGAGCATCCCTCCAGCTGTGTTTTCTTGTGCCAGCCACTGAGCTCACACTCCCTGGCCCAGAGTTGGAGAAGCACATAGCTGTCGGGCAGCCACTGTTCAGTCCAGCACCAGGGAGGCTTTCTCCATGCAGAGACACTTTGCCCAGGTATGGCAGAGCCAGGCCAATGTGGGGCAGATAGCAGCAAGAGGAGGAAAGCAGTGAATTATTAAAGGATTAATACTGACCTAGTATAAGTGGAGGTAGTGAAGTGAGCCTAAGACATATAGTTTGCCTAGAAGAATTAGGAGCCCACAAGCAGCTGGCACATTGGGAAGCAAGCCTAGAGCCTAGAGACAAACTGCTGAAGCCAAATGCAGGGCAAGATGCACTTTCTAACAGCAAAGTGCATTAGGCAGTGACGAAGTTTCCCAAAGGAAGCCCCATCACTTGAATCACTGGAAATAAGGCTGGACAAAATACTGGATCATGTCCAAGAGGGGATAACTCTTCATCAGCAAGAAGAGAGTAGTGAATAAGATGAATACTTGAGTGTTTTCCATCTCCATGAATCTATGTATCTAATGCACTCAGTGCTTTTTCAATGTCTGAAAAAAAAACCTAAGTGCCTTTCCTGTGCCATCAGCACATCTCAGCATGGAGCCAGGATGGGGAGAGGCCTGGGTGGGAGCACACAACCATCTCCTTTGGTGCCCGGGAGCAGAGGAGGCAAGCAGCTCTTGGGGTTTTTTGCAAGCAGGCAAGGAATGCAAGTAGCCCTCTGGTTTCTCTGGTTTTTCTTGCCCTCCAGCAAGCCCCTTCCCCACAGCCAAAGTCCCAACCCTGCTCTGCAAAGCACTCCAGGAGCTCTGTCTTGCACTGTAAAGCATGGCTGGCTCTTGCCTTGCTCCCTCAGAGGAGGGAGCCAGAGGAGCCCAGATACAGCCCAGCCTCTTTAGCTGGAGTGGGCAGGTGAGGGTCACCACTGCACGTTGGGGTTAAGGTGTCAAGATTGAGGCACAGCAGTTTTGTTTCTTGGTGCCTTCTGCTTCCCATGAAATCTCTGCCTCTGGAAATCTGTGCTTCCATGGGGAAGCCCCCCCTCCAGTCTTGGTCCCTCCGCAGCCAGGTTTGCACACCCAGCGGAGGGCTGTTCCCGTCTTGGGAAAGCCACTCATAGCATCATGGCCTCTCTCCTGACAGCTGATTCGGTAATTATTTGGTTGCTGTTAATTGCTAATTAATTCCAGAATTGTTATTAACAGGTGGGCCAGGGTGGCATGGCAGCAGAACTGGTAAAATCACGTACTTCACCATGGGGAAGGGCACTACAGAATTTTTGAGGCCATTGACTAGTTAACCATTAACAACTGTTAAAATCCCAGGTCCCTGCACAACAAGGCGAGTCCTCTTGGCGCTGTTAGAAAATCCTATTTCTAGTGGGTTATGAAACAGAGGTTTTGATGTGCTGCCAGGTTTGATGTGGAGCTCTGGGAGCTGAACACTTGCTGCACTGTCAGCTGCCGGCCGAGAGCCACTTACATAAAGCTTTCCTAGCAACCCCGCTTTGCCGTCTACATTTGTCTGTCCATCTGTCTGTCTGTCCACCTCTGCAGTGGAAAAACTGAACGATCCAATGAGGAACTGGGCTGGCCAGCTCTTCCCATGCTGACTAACATCCAGTGGTCTGTGGCAAGCCTTGAACTGGGGATCTTTTCCACCACTGAGCAACACTTCATGCAAAGCCCACCATCCCCTTTGGGCCCCTTCCCTGCGTCTGCATCAACAGGAGGAAACAAGCATCACATCCCGTGGCCTGCGCCAAGGAAAACAGGAGCGCTGCTGGGAGGGAAGGAGGTGTGGGAGTAGGGGGAGTGGGAGGCAGCCCTGCTGCCCCAGCTGGCCTCAGCCTCCCCACCAAGGGCTGCCCACCTCCTGGTGGGAGGGAGAGAAATGCTGGCACCCCTTGGGTCTCCCTTGGGAATGGGACATGACTCTGTTATTTGGTTGGCAAAGAGACCAGGTGGAAAGAGGAAAATGCCCAGGATAGATGTCCAGAAGTCTGAAAACAGGTCTGGACATTGAGGGAAAATGCAGAAAATTCAACGGTTTCTCTTGTACATCTTTGTGCCCACTCCCCATGGCCAGCAGCAAATAAAAGCTCTCCTGAGCAAAGTCCTTCCTTTACAGACAGGGCTTGCCTCCTGCACTACCCCACAGCAGCCCCATGGGCCCCCATGCACCCCTGCACCCCAGGCTGTGTGGTTGCAGCCCTGCAATTTTGGGGGATCAACAAGGGCTGCATCCCACTCCAGGGCCCTTTAAATCGGCGCCCAAGCCAAGAAGATTTCTCTGTGGAATTTCATAAGGAAGCACATGACAAGGGCAGTTGGAAACCACAGCTCTTCGAGCACTGATTACAGCCTACTGAGGAAAAGGAGATTTTTATCTTGCAGGAATTCAATTATGAGACCAGAAAAAAAAAAAGAAAAGAAAAAAGAAAAAAAATGCAGTGCATCTGGCTTGGTTAGCCTGAGATTTCTGCACTTTGGGAGCTTTAATTTAACAAGAAAGGTGTGCAAGCATTACCTAAATCATCGTGCTTGCTGGTGTGTGCGCTGTGGTGGTTTTTTTTAAGAGGGAGAAAAAAAAAAAAAAAATCCACCCCCAAAGTCACCCTGCTGGCAGCTGAATGCAGCAGGGATGATGTCATTGGAACAGTTGGAGGAGAAAAGAGAAAAACAAGTCTGTGTGTGCTAATCCTGTTTGCTGCCCTAAAGGGAATGGAAAGCCGCCAAGGCGAGGAGTTCTGGGAAACCATATAAGGGTGCCAAACAAGCGCCGCCGCCAACACGGGGAACTGACATCTTTGTTCTCCCCAGCTCGGCAGCCGGCCAAAGGCCTCATTTCGGCGCTGCAGCATGATTACACTGGACATCTGCCAGCTGAGCGCTGAGCCCCTTTTCTTCTCCGTAAGCTTTTTGCCAAACATGTAACAGTTGCCATGGCAGTCGCAAGTAAAGTAGGAAAAAAAATAATAAAAAAATAATAACACGCACGTATAGATAGAGAGGGAGATAAAAAAACCAACAAGAAAGCGGAGGCACGCCTTGCTCCAGATGTGCCACATGTGTGGGTATAAAAAGCAAGCAAACTTATTAATCAAAGATTTCGGGGACGGAGGGAGGGCGGGCGGCACAGGCTGAAAGGTGACGTGAGGATAAAACAATAAGTTCACACAGGCACACGCACACCGCAGCGGCCGGGCAGGCGGCGGTGGGCTGACCCAGTGGTCTCCTCCCCTGCCTGCATCCGAAACTGCAGGCAAACAGGGTTTAAAATAGAACAACATGGTGGCACTTTCACTGCTTGTCTGCCTGCCTGCCTCTTTTTTTTCCCCTTCTTCTCGTGTGTAAAAAAAAAAAAAAAAAAAAAAAAAAAAGAAGAAGAAGAAGCTGTTCTGAGGATGAGAAGGGTGTTATTTATAAGCTCTGCATAGCAGAGGGAAGCAGACAACCCAGATCTGGTGGCGTCTTAAGGCGGAAAATCCCATTTCAGCCTGTGGTTCAGGCCAAACGGTATTACTTCAAGTTGTGCTCTAAACAGTTAACAACCAACCACCCAGCAGTCCCATGTTTATAGCAAGCATTTCATATAACTATGCAAGTGCTGCCAGACCCCGATGGGCAGATCTACGTACATAATAGAAGAGGTGTGGTCCCCACTCGCTTTCTTTTTCCACCCTGAGAGGCACTGGCTAGTTTCATTTTACAAAGAGGCTATATACAAAAACATTCTCTCTCCAGTGAGCTGGAGTTCATCTGACTATTTATAATCATCTCTTCTCCCCACGCCCACCCTTCAGGCACTGGGACAGTCGCTGGGCGATGGTGGCTGTGTTCGCAGGCGAGGCTGCAGTGAAAGGCCAGATAACACTGCCCAGGATAGGATGCAATGCTCAACCCATTCCCGGTGGGCCATCCTCTTCAAACCCCTGGACAGGCTACCCACCTGCCCTGAGGACATTCACAGAGTATAGGATATCGAGGCACTAAGAGGGCATCCCCGAAATGTAGGAACTGCTGGAGCAAACGTGGTCGGAGCCGTACTGAGCAGCTGCAGCCACTCAAGGGACAGCCCACCTTGAGCAAGCAAGCACTGGGAAGGCAAACAGCCCCCAAAACAGAATGTGAGAGTGTTGGGTCTGGCTCCCAAGAGCCTGCAGTGCTTCCTCTGGTGGCACCACTGCAGCATTGTGGGCCTGGGGAAGAGGTTGGCTGAAATGCAGAAAAAGGCAGCCACAGTCACAAGCAGTGATGAGAGAGACTGGACCCTCACCCTGCCTCACTGCTGTCCTCCTGCATGGCAATAAGTCAGTTAGCTACAGCTTGCTTCAGCTTCCCATTTGTAAAAAGAAAGGATGGTTTTCCCCTGTATCTCAGAGATGGGCTAAGCATCTTAAATCATTAACGGCTGTAAAGTGCATTCATTTCCTCAGATGGAAGCTCCTACTGGTGTGTGAAGTATTATTAGGATTATTATTGCTAATAAATAAGGAAGGCAGGGCAATTTTATTTCTTGGTAGGCTTACACAGGGCACAAGAATGCAGAGACTGGGGAAGATGTTAATTTGTACCAAAGGCGAGCCCCTTGCCAGTGCTAAACTTAAAGACAGCATCTGTAAAACACAGAGATAGATCCCCTGGGATCCTAGTGGGTTGGTAGCCCACTGGAGACCTCCCCAGGAGCGCTGACCCCCTGGCAGCCCCTGTGGGGCCAGTGGCAGGACCTCTCAGCCACTAGCTAGTGGAGGCCTTCTCTGCAGCCCTGTCTTGAACTCCACTGAGTATTGTGGGTGGCCCAGATGGGGAAACCTGTGCAGGAGGTGATTTTTGCCTCTCCTTGGATGCTTGACTTTTTTCTGGGGTGCACCTTGTCTAAAGCGAAGCATCATACCCAGCAGTCTGAGCAGATGAACCCCCAGTTTTGCAGAACTGAGACATAGAATTTGGTGAGCCAAGACAAACTGTTTTTCTACACAGGCAAGGGAGAGAAGGAGGGAGGCACCTCTGCAGAGCAGTTCACTCCTGTGGGCTGAAGCCAGTGGCTTCTGTTTCCCAATGACCACCAAGGCCCCTCACCCCTCAGGCACCTGAATCCCTCATTTAAAAAGTGAGGAGCCACTAGGGCTTTCCTCAAGGTGGCAGAGCAAGCAGCGGGGGAAGCCATCACTTGTTTCCTTGGTGTTTGGGTGGGCTATGTGGGACTCCACACTGCATTTCAGCCCCTATCTAAGGGATAACCCTCCCACTGTGTGAGTGTTGCTAATCGGAGGGTTGTAACCTACAGAAAATTTTGCCAGCACATTTTCATATATTAGAGCATGGCTGTAAAAAATAAGAAATTTCAGGGTGGTGGATTAATGTTACTAGGTTCTGGCCAAGTTAATAAAATATGGTCTGAGTTACTGCCAGGCTGCTTAATTCACTTTTATTCAAAGTGGCTGGGTAATTTCCCTGAGGTTGGCTCAGTGGGAAGCAGAGTCAGCTCTGGCTTTGTCTGCTCCTGCGTGTCACCTTCCTGGCTGGCAGCAGTGGCTGTGTCCCCTCAGAGCTGGGAGAATGGCGAGCAGGGGGACTTCCCTCCAGCAAGACATCATGTGCTGGGAGCTGCAGGATGACATCCATCTTGTCCTGAAGCAGGAGGGAGCATGGACTGGGAACACGTGCTTTCACAGTCTGCCAGCTGCATGGAATGCTATGAATGGCATCAAAGGTGGTTTCCTCATGGCTGCTCTTCCTGCAGGCTGGTCCAGGATGGCCAGCACAGCCATCAGCCCCAGCAGCATTAAAAAGAATCACCTTGTGCCCCAAAAGCTGTGGAGCTGGGCAGCAGCAGCAGGGGCACTGCCCAGCAGGGAGGAGAGGAAGGGCTGAGCATCTTTCCTCAGGGGGTGAGCAACACCAGCAACCTCCATGCTTTAAAGAAAACCTTTCGTATCTCCCCACCTTGCACTTCAGCTCCAGTGGAAGTGATATTTGCAAAGGCAGTGCTCTGCCTGTGCAAGCTCTCCTTCTTGCTGGCATCCTCCAGCTGATTAGTTGCCCCCTTGTTTCTAAACCAAATTTTGTTCCTCTGCCTACCTGCACAGCAGAACTAATCACTGGCACACTCTGTGGTACCTGGCACTAAAAATCAGTGTAGAAGTGCATTCCTGTATGTGCTCTGAATCATCATGAGGTTCCCAAGCTTTAAATGGGAAGCAGAACACATTGCTTTCTAGATGGACAATTGACATTTTACACAGTCCTCTTGCTTCTGAAACAAGCTCTGAATCACGCAGAGGGCGAGGTGCCAGGAGTGGCTCTGCTCTCATCCTGGCTCCACCACTTACTTACTGTGTGGCCTCCAAAAAAACCTCTGAGGGGGTAAATCCTGGTCCTTCCTCCTCCCCACCAACATCCTCAAGGCAGGGGATACATGCAGAAGGCCACAGGGCTTCATGCACAAGGGAACAGAGGAAGGAAATACTTCTCATAAGCTGTGACACCACGCTCCCCAGAAGAACATGGCTTTTCTGCTTTCTCTGCCTTTTGCCCCGCTCCTGGGCTCCTGGCAGAGGAGGATGCTCCCAGTGCCAGAGGGTGCCACAGGGTACTGAGCAGCAGGGCTGGGAGCCACAAAACGAACTCTGTTAGGCTGCACAAATCTTTTGAGCTCAGAGATGTAGATCCTCCTACTGCACTGATAAAAGCCTGGATTCCTAGGTAAATAGAGTGCATTAATATTTATTTTTAAAAGCTCGGAATCATGATTTAATATTGTAGAAAGGGCTATTCTTACATGGCGTTTGCAGAGCTTCTTCTAATACAGTATTTTCTATCTTCAGACATGGTAACCCAGTAAGCTCCATTACCATGCTAATACTATATAAAAATGATCCTTTATTATAAATCATACTGCACACCAAAAAGGATATAAATAGAGCCCCAGTGCGGCATTGGCATGCCTCATATTTCTCCTGGTTCACATTAAATGAGCCACTAAATTACAGTGTCCTTCTTTATAATATCATCCTCCAAAGCTGAGCATTTTGTGTGTTACGCAGGGCTGCTGTAACAAGAGAAATTAGCATGGATGGTTTAATTCAGCAAGTCTGCCAAGCATGTTAGAAGAAGAGTGTTGAAACGAGCTAGAATGAGAAATTTCATTGTCCTTTCAAAAAACTCACCACTCGGAACGCGTGCTTTGTGTGGGGTTTTGCTAAGGCCTGACCCACAGGCTCTCTGCAGGGGTTTGGCTGCTCCCTCAGCTCCAGCAGCAGAGAGGTGAGGGTAAAGGAGAGGACACCCCACCCCATTCTCCTGCTGCTGCTCTGAGGTGCATGGTCCTTGGACACCCTCTGGGGAGCCTGGGGAAGTTTGGGTGCCAGAGAGAGGCACTAGCGGGGCAAGATGGGGAAGATGCTGCAGGGGCCAGAGGAGCCATCTTTAGATTGGGGTCCTGGTTTTGGTGTGCTGCTGGTTTGTCTGCTAACAGCATTGGAGTTATTGCTGATTTACATGAATCCAGGTGCAGGCAGGTTCAGGCCCTTGCTTAGTGATGCTGGCAATTTTTTTTGCTTTTGTGATTCTCATCTGCAGAAACAGGGAGGTATTTTGCCCACGGAATTGATGCCTGCCTGTTTGTAAAGCAGCCCAATCTTCTCCCTGACAGCCATTGCTGCAGAAATTCAGGGGGTTATTGTTTGTATTGCAAAATAAAAATAGGGTGTTCAGACTTGGGAGGGGATCCAGCTTTACTGTCATTTCTAATGATGGTATCTGACTGCACCATAGAAGAAAACCCTCCTGCAGTCCAAGGAGCTGCATATGCCTTCAGGGACACATAAAGTAATTCAGGTCAAAAATGTAGGTTGTTTTATTTAGCAGACAAAGAGGTGGGGAAAGCAAAGAAGGAGAGGGAAAGAGGAAACAGGCTGCTGCAAAAACGCAATCTCCATAAAGAGCTTTTCAGGATTTCCCCCCAAAATTTAAAGTGAAATGGAGATATCTGAGTTTCAGCATTTCCTTGCTGGCCTTGCTAGGTCC
This sequence comes from Acrocephalus scirpaceus scirpaceus, assembly GCA_910950805.1. Lineage (NCBI taxonomy): Eukaryota > Metazoa > Chordata > Aves > Passeriformes > Sylviidae > Acrocephalus > Acrocephalus scirpaceus. Next base: position 44,429,621 of record OU383775.1, read on the forward strand.
CAGCTCACACTGTGAGTGACTCAAGTCAGTTTGCTGCAGGGCAGAGGTCAGGATTAGCAAATGGCGTTTGTGGCTGGATGTAAGGAGATCCTGGCATGAATGGGCTACCAAACCTTCTTAGGGGCAGCAGCTGAGCCAGGGAAATCCAGGAGGCCCAGAGTTGGCATAAGTAGTTGGTAAGGAGTGAACCTTACCAGTCAAAGTTGCCCAAGTGTTCATTATCTGCAGAATTGGAACACTCCAAGGAAATTTTCAAGCCAAATAGTCTGTGGCAAGGAAATGCTGGGAGGCTGCAGGCTCTGTGGCCTATGAGGATGCCTAGCAAAGCAAACTGTGCTGTGAATAATCAATGAAAACTAAAGGTTTCTTTTACCTGCAGTGCTCTATTACCATGTGAGATAATATAGAAATGGCAGACAGCCTCCTGGAAGTGAAATATAACCTCTAAAGTGCAGCCCTTGGCATCATATCCCCTCAGTAAAAATCCCAAAGCAAATTGGGGTTATGCAAGCTGCGAAATGCCCAGCCTCAGTGCTGAATTGAGGAAGCTGCCAGGACCACATCTTGCTGCTTCCAGAAATATCTGTCTCCTCTTGGCAGGGCAGGTTATAAATCTCCTGAAGTTTAGTGTACAGACTCCATCAGTGGGGAGGTGAAGGTAGCAAACCTCAGCTGCAAGGCTGAAGCCTGAGCACTGGGCAGTCCTAGGGCAGCTCTGTCCACTCCTCCCACCCCTTCCAAAATGCAGGAGCTGCCCAGTGCAGAGCACAGCCTTTGACCTGCACCAGCTGCTACAACAGGGATGCTCAAGCACCTTTCCAGTGTAGATAGTCTTTGACCTGTACATCCCTGGCTGGTGGCTGCTCAGCAGATGAACAGACTTCTCTGACATGCGCATTGACCAAGATATCGCTGCTGTCAGCAGAGTGCCACGTTTAGGAGCGCTTGCAGGGCAAGGAAAGAAAAGGTGAGACTGATAGTGAAATCTTCGTCCCCTTCTATCTCTGTCCTCCTGAGACCCTGGAGAAAGGCGCTTACACAGAGTCATTAATTTCAAGACCTTGGGTTCAAAATTGGTCTTGGACAGTAGAGATCACATGTGAAGCAGCAATGGGCTCATAAGAGACAGGTTGAAATGTGATGTCTTTAGCTATTCCCGGGGCAGAACAGGGTATGACCTGCACAGCCTGGACCACAGTCCCACTCTCTTAAAGCCTGCAGAGTTTTGGTTAGCCCATGACAGTGACAAAGGAGCTCACAGGAAAACCTGATGGTGTTTGGATCTTGTAATTCAATACAAACCCATTTCTGTAATTTAGGAAACATTTAATAATAATTTTTAAAAAAGAAAAAAGAAAGAAAAAGAGATGATGACGTATCATTTATCACAGGGAGACAGTGATATGCTGCACTATCCCTGGGCAAAGGTTACACTGAAGGATGGTGCTGTCATCATTAAGGTGGTGAGCTAGCATCTCTTACAAGCACAATTTTTGTCTTTCCTCCTTAAAAATCTACATGCAAAAGCAGAAAGTTAGCTATAATATTGATAAAGGAGGTCTGGTCCCAAGGTGGAATTTTTGGTCAGATTTAAAGTAAATCAAATATAACACCTTAAAAATAGCAGTCTTCAGCAAAGCCCGGAAGCCTCAGTGATTTCTTTCTACTTTGCAACCAGAAAGACAACCAGGGAGAGAGGAGGAGCAGAGAAAGAGAGATTAAAACAGCTTTAATTTTAGGACTTGTCTCATCAAGAGATAGTATGTGACACCAAAAATGAGTCCAATTAAAAATGTTTATAACTTAAAGTTGTTTAATTAGCACCTTCAGAAATTTCACGATGTTTCCCCACTAACTTCCTCTCTCCTGATGTGCATACATGCAGTGGCAGCTGGTCCTGGAGGGGGAGGGTCAGGGCTGCTCCAACCATATCCCAAGCCTGGATTTTAGTCCTTTGAGGGCATATCAACCTCCTGGCAAAGCTTTGCTGATGAAGGGTCTGCAGAGGCTTCCAGAAGTGCTGAAGGATGGCCCTTTGACAGTCTCTGGCATTGCAAATGAACAAATGAGAGGAGGGATCCAACCTACCCCATCAGCCCGGGCTTAGAAACTTGCCCTGCAAGAGCACGGACTTCTTTCCAGGAACCTCATGCCAGTGCTGGCTCTCTCCTCTGAGCTGTGTCTTGCACCAGTGCTCCAGTACTGATGGCAGGCACAAGGCTGGCCTCAGCCTCTGTGTCCTGCATGCAGCCCCTGTGCCATGCTGGCCCAGGAAAGAGAAAGAAACCTTCCCCCCATCCTCTCATCTGTTGTACACCCTGGAGAGTTAATGAGAGGTGCCTCGTGAGGACTGCACATTCTGCTTCCTGCTAGGAAACTCAGCCCCATATAGGTCCCCTCCCAGGGCCACTCCCCGTACCAGTGCCAGAGATGGTCCCACAGACTGGGGACAGTCAGGGGAACAAACCTTGCCCAGCTTCTGTGTTTTGGTTGCCATGGCAATATGCTCATCCCTGTTGGAGTCATTTGGGGAGCACAGAGGTTCAGGAAATGACAAGGAGAAACATGAAGGCATGGCACATTGTGACAGTCACAAAGTGGGGAGCCTGACTAAGGAAGAGGGTGAAGTAGGTTTCTTTTGGCCCTGTCCCCGTAGGAGCCACAGCTGCCCAGCCCCAGCATGGCTTTTGGTAGCAGGTTACCACAAACTAGGGGCTGCTTAGCTGCTGTAGGGCAGAAGCACCATTTCTGGGACCTTGCACGGAAGACTGATCACAAACAACCCATTTTTAATTTATTTTTTTTTTTCCCCAAGGCTTTTACAGATGTAGGAGGAATCTGGAATATAAGTTAGGGCATTTCACAGCACATGAGATTTCCTCTGGCCTGGAAATTAATGTAAAATGCTAACTGCATTTCACAGAATTGTGGAATGGTTTAGAAGGGAACTTAAAGATTATTTCGTTCCAAACCTCTTGCAATGGGCAGGGACACCTTCAATTAGACCACGTTGCTCAAAGCCTCATCCAACCTGGTCTTGAACAGTTCCAGGGATGGGGCTTCCACAGCTTCTCTGTGCAGGTTGTTCCAGTGCCTCACCACCCTCACAGTAAAGAATTCCCTCCTAATATCCAATCCAACCTTGCCCTCTTTCAGTATTAAGTACTTACTCATATCCTATCACTACATGGCCTCGTAAAAAGCCCCTCTCCAGCTCTCTCGTGGCCTCCCTTCAGGTACTGGAAGCCTGGAAGTTTCCCCCAGAGCCTTCATGGAGTCCTGACTGTTCCTCAACCATAATCCCTAGCCCTTTTGTGGAGTTCATACAGAATATCACTTTTTGTTCACATCAATTTGACTACAACACAAAATTTGAAGATGAACCATCTGAACTAGCACCTCATCTTGCTGACTGAACATCCATCTATAATGGGATGGAGAGTATATAAAAGATGTCCATGCCAGATTAAATGGAGCACTTCACCTATTAGTCTCTTTCTAACACCTATGGGCCCTGTATATACATTGTGTCATGAGTATAAGCTTGTATTCTTAGGTCCTAAAAATAATAATAATTTACTTATTCATTATAAATTTCTGTTTATAGGCTATATCTACAAGAGATACAGTGCCAGGCCATTAGACATCAAAGGCTCCATGTTACAGGCAATCTTAAGAGAAGTCAACATGATTTTTCCAGGAGCTCATTTCACTATAACAACAGTAATCCTGAATTTACATAGTGCCTTTGATCCAGACTGCCAAAGCACTTTGTTCTCTGATGGAGAAACAACATACAAGTTAGGATTCAATTTGCTCATCATTGGCGTGGATTGGCAGGGTCAGTCTTCAACAACATTCAGCAACTCAAACAGTTTATACTCATAAAACCAAAGGGAAATTTTAAGTTTGGTAAAGGAAATGTATGATCATCTTAGAGAGGATTTTGCTAAAATAAATGGAGCTAATGGTCCTACTAATGTGAAAGTCAAGGTTCATGTTGGAAATCATCTCTGTGGCAGTGTTGACCAGGGACAATGAAGGGTTATGCTGGCTTCTTTCAACGAAGCCTAGGACTGTTCTGTTATCTCACCACTTTTGATTTCCCCTACATTGTTACTCAGACATTAGTGAAAAATTAGCACAGCCTTGGTTCAGGGCAGGGATGTTAAGCAGGAAGACTTGAGAGATAGGCACAAGTTGGTTCTCAGTAGAAAGCCAGCTTCACATCCTCAGTCACAGAAAAGAGGCTAGATACTCTGGCCTTCCTGGTGATCATATTATGACCAAGACAGTTCCTTTGATGGGTCCTTCTGAAATAGAAATTAACTTAACCACTTCTGATCTTGGGAAGCAAGAGACATTTGGGTATTTTGACTGACACAGTCACAGAAGGTAAGGGCTCTATCAGTCTTAGCAAGTAGAGCAGCACAAGAGCACAAGTGCTGGTGTGCTGTCAGTCCCTTTTACCTGTGATTGAGCAGCCACAGATTGGAACACCTCAGGTGCACAGCTGCATCTCCTCTCCCAGCACAGTGTCACCCAAGAGGAGCCCAGCTTGCATGCTGCAATCCTTTTTCACAGAATGAATCATCAAACCACACTTATGTGGCCTGACCAGGAGATGTGTTTCTTTCATCCAAACTTAAATGCTAGTAAGAGGCACCTTATGTGTCTCCCTGGCTCCAGCTTTGCTTGTACTCTCCCTAAAGCCAAGTTCCTACATGTACCAGCCTTCTCTAGCTGCAAGGTCGAAGCCTTCACAGACAACAAGGGAGCAGAGTAGTGGTATCTATGCTTCGAGGAGAACAAGCACCCCAAGCTAGATTCATTGGGGCAAAGTGAAGCAAGTGAAGCAAGGTGTCCCTCAGCTGTGCACTACTGTGGATGGGGACCCTGGTTCTGCATCATGGCAGACTCCTCCAGCACACACAGCACCAATAGAGTTGTGTTGTGACAGTGGCTTTCCTGAAGCATGTGGCCTTAAACCTCTGTACACGCTCTATACTTTGGGTTTAAAGCTGCATTGAAAAAAGCCCTTTGCTGCAAGATTCAAGAGATTACCAGTCTGCAGGGTAAACAATGGCTTCTATTTTGCTGCAAACTGATGTTCTTTTCTGGAAGTGGTTAACGCCAAAATGATGCAAATACTACTGTCAGCCCCTTTGCCTCTCCTGTCTGACAATCTTATCATTCAGCTAAAATCCCTCTCCCACAAACCCACACTGCCTCTCAAAGAGCCAAGAGTGCTTGTTATCCCATTCCCAGCTGCCAAAACCCTCCAGCTGCCTTATAATTACCCCTGTAATGTGCTTCTGCATATCCAATACATAGATCTGCAGCACACTAAAAATTTAAGGACAACATAAAATAAAGGAACAACAAATTAAGGAGCACAAGGGGTGCTGGAGCAACGACATTGTTAATTTTTCTGTTTACTTCACTGATAATAGCTATTTTTGATCCAAAACTGCTGTACAATAAAGTGGCACACTTGAGCACAGCTGAATGTCAGGAATTCATTGCTTAAGGTCAGGAGAGACCATTATGATCATCAAGTGTAACCTATTGCATAAGAGATCCACAGTACCACCCCAGTAATTTCTGAGGCTTGCCCGCAATTTCTTTCAGATTTGCAGATGCATCTGTTTGAATGTCACCTAGCCTTGGCATAAAGACTGCAAAGTCTAGAGAGCTAACTAAGATACTAGGATGTTAGAAAACCTTTTTTTTTTTGGGGGGGGGGGAGGAAGTTGGTTTTGGTTTTGGGTTTTTTTTTTTGTTTTGGTTTGGATTTTTGGGGGGTTTTTTGTTTGTTTGTTTTGATTTGTTTGTTTGTTACCATCATATAACATTTAGACCATTTTTTTCTCCTCTGCATCTGTTTTGTCTCTTCGTCTAACAGATTGTACATTTTCCCTAAATGGAAGTCCCCATTCAGAAATTTATTTCCTACTGCAGCACTGTTATCAAGTTGCCTTATAATTTCTGAATTATGTGAAGTAGATCACTCTGTAGTCTCCCCTCACAGGGGGTGCTTCTTGGCCCTTGTACATTCTCACATATTCCTTCTATGTGCTTTCATTTAGCCAAGCTCACCTTGCAGTGTAAGGGTCTTTGCACGAAGCCCTGTTCTCCTTGAAAAGTCATCAGAGCAGACAGTCTGTGTTCTGGGTACATGGCTGCCCTTGACAGTGGTGTGCTCTGGTCTCTAAAAGGAGAAGAAATGTCCATGTGACTCAGAGGTCTTGACCATTCTCTAATTATTTTCCCCCAGCTCTTCTGGCGGGTAGGTCTGGGTGGCTGAGTGAATGGGGCAGCACCTTGCTGGCAGCAGATGAAGAAGGGAGTTTGCATGTGCAGGTCACAGCTCCTGCTTGCCTCCAGCTATTGCTAATAGGCAGTGTGAGCCTTGCACTCCCAGCCAGGCAGCATGCAGGGCCACCTGCCTGCCTGAATCACGCTGGCTTTTGCCAGTTGTTCAAGATATTTCCCCTTCCACATTGCTGTACAAAAGCAGGCTGAATGCATGCAGCTTCTAGTATATCTAGCAGCACATCAGGAGCAGGCTCTTTGCACATACTTATTTTTGGCCCATCTGATCCTAGTGCCATGCACTGTGTGGAATGGGCGAAGGAATGTGCAAAGATGGTAGTTAACTGCAGAACAAAAAGCCAAAGCAACAACTGGAGCATGGCTCTAGGGTCTGGATGTCAGGTTGGTGAGGCATCTGAGAGGGGTTTCCATTTGCCAGGTCTGTTTACCCAACCTACTTGTAATGCCATCTGGGAAACCAGTATTTTTTCAAACCTGAAAATGCAGAATGAGCCCCATGGATATAGTGGGAAATGAGCCTCCATCCTTAGAGTTCCATGGATAAGCACCAAGCTGCAGGTAGGTATTGCTGATTCAGCGACCCTTTCTGGGTTGTGCTCATTCTGCTACAGGACAGCATTAGAAGAGGCTGAGATATTTTGTTTTCATAGCTTTTTAACCTTTTCCTTCCCAAAACAGTGTTTGTATTTATTTTGGCACCTTGAATGTTTTGAAGAGAGGATCAATTTGAATTTGCTTAAGCATTTTTCCCTCTTAATCCCATTAAGTCAGTCTCTAATTCTTTCCAGGGCTCCCTTCTGTGGAGCTATTTCCTCTTGGAATCATTTACTTTCTGTGGATTGGGGGAATTAATGAGGCAGATGCTGCTTTCATTCTCATCACTGTAAGCCCAAAACAACTTCAGCAGTTTGCTGGCACAGGTCCAGATTTTAGTGGTGTAAATGAGGTCAGAATTTGGCTCACTGTGCTTACTTTTGCTAAGAGATAAGGAGGTTACCAAAAACAAGAAGTCTTGTGCAGTTTGGGAAAGTCCAGTTGAAGGTGGGTGAAGCTCATAATTTCATTGAAAGTCTGAGTTTCTGCATTTCCCCACTGAGAGGCTGTGCTGAGCATCACAGATGTTCAGGCAACACAGTGCACTGGTAAGCAACCACTCAGGGAAATAAGGACAAAGACATTCCGGAATGTCAGAATTGTCTACAGGAGGAAATTGCAATGGCACAAACCTAAGTCACACTGAGACAAAATTGAAAGTTAAGAAATACAGAGAAAGAGCAACTGGCTGTGTCAGTCAGTGTTCAGGGGTCTTACAGGGAAGGAGGAAGCAAACAGAAGAACTGAGATACATGCAGACAGCTCAGGGCTGACATCAAAGGTCAGCATGTGCTGTGGTGGATAAAATCGAGAAAGACAAAGGAAACTAGCACAGGACAGGAAGGTGAGCAGGGGGGCCATAGATTGGTGGTCAGAGGAAAGCTGAGGAAAGCTTTGATGGCTTTGGTCTGATGGCTTTGCAGCAGTGCCCCACGCAAGGGTCAGCACAGGCTGGGACCCTCCATGAACCCTCAGCAGCAGCACAGGTGAGCAGGGCTCCTGCAGAGCAGCACCCTGCCTGGCTGCAGAAAGGGGAAACAAGAGGAGTGAGGCAGCTACGGCCAGTCAGCTCTATTTCAGTTCCTGGAAATGCACTGGAACAAATAATTAAACAAATTAATCATCGGCACCTAGGAAACAACCAGGAGAAGAGGAACAGCCAGTGCTGATTCGCCAGGAGCAAATCATGTCAAATCAGCCTAATTTAATCCTGCAACAGGTCTTGTGGATAGAGACAAAGCAGGACACTTCTTGTATCTTGATTTTGGTACATCTCTGGTATCATCTCATTTCATGTTACAAGAGGTAAATTTAAGGAAACATGCCCTAGAGAAATTGCCTTAAGTAAGAGTGCAAAACAGGTTGGAAAAAACGTGCTCAGAAAGCAAATGTCTTTGTAAGAATACAGGAAAGTGTTGAGTAGGGTTCAACAGAGGTCCAGCCACTGGATTATGAGATAGTGGGCATGCTTATCAGATATGTAGATGACACCAAGCTCAGAGGATCCTCAAAGACCTGAAAGAGGAATAGAATCAAAAATCATCCTGGCATGTTAGAGAAAAGGTCTGAAGAAAAAAAAGAGAGAAGCAAAGTTGTGCTCAGAGGTAGGTATAGTCATCTGCACAGGGATAAAATGAGAGACAGATGATTAGGCAGGTGTGGAGCAGTGCAGCAATGCAGGAATCTGAAATGAATAAAAAGTGCCATTTGTCATACACAAGGCAGTCACCATATCAGTGCACTCAGACAAAAGCTCTGCCTGTAAAATACACAGCTGTACCCTCAGTTTTACCCAGTGCCGCTACAATACTTGTTCAGTTCAGGAATGTCTGGAAGGAAGTGGGATGAGAGGTCTAGAAAAGAGGAATTGGGAAGAAACACTTACTCATAGGGATTGTTTCCTCCAGAAAGAAGGAAACCAAGGGAGAGACAATACTGTTTCCAGAGAAGGAGGGATTAAACATCCTCCAGACAGTTCTCTATACCCATTGTGAGTGTGGTAAGAAACAAAGCGCCTGGATTGCAGCAGGAGAGGTTAAAGTTAGATGCTTGGCAAAGGGGGAGGCTAAGCAACACTAAACCCACCTCCCTGGCAAGGATATAAAACCTGTATCCTCGCCTGTGTTTAAAAGCAGGCTGGAAGCTTCTGGAATATTTGTGAAATCAGCCTCTTGAGGTCCTTTCTAGCCATGTTTTTCTCCAATTTTGTGATGAATGGTGTTAAATGAATATAAATTACCTCACACGGGGACACTGACGTTCAGGCTTGGTGATGAATAGTGATTAGCGACAAAACTGTCAGCTTGTGGGGAGGCATCCAGTAGGGTTATTACTAGAAACTGGTGTTAACTCCAGTTTTATTTACCATCTTCATTAATGATCTAGAAAAAGCATTAGACAGTGTGTTTATTAAAACTGCAACTGATACTACAGTGGGGAGGAGATGCAATCACCAGCCAGGAGTGGAAAATAACACAAAAGGACAAAAAAAGGTATGTGGCATGGGGAGAAAATGACCTAGCTCAAAGGACACACAGAATAATATGTCTAGGAAAATAGTAGTCCAAAATTAAGACACTCTGTGGGAGAAGGAGACCCAAATGCAATGAAACACTTTGCAGGGCTAGCATACAGGAAATTGAACAGGAGTTTACAATTTGTCACATCAACAGAAAAAGTCTCAGTGTGGCTTTGGGCTGCATGACATATCCCAGGGCAGAGAGATAAGCAACTGTCTGATCACTGTTGTGCAAGCTTTCTTTCTGGGTGCCTCCTGACCAGCGTGGCTGCCAGGCTGCAGGAGGAGCTGGGAGAAAACCAGCAAAAATAATTGAAAGCTGAGAATATTGGCTCATGGAGAGAGAATTATATTGGTACTCTCTGGCAAAGCAACATCGGGTTCACGCTTCTAAGGTGTAGACAAGTATGTCAGGAAAGGTGCCCTTTTTACCAGGCATAATTACAACAGGAAAATTGGGCATTGTATCGATATGAGCTATGTTATACTAGCATTGCATGTTTTGGTTGGCCACAAAGCACCTTCAGTGATACAGTAGCCTCCTGGGGCTCTTCTACTGCTGGCTGCCAGGGTCCAGGCTAGCACTGAGCTGTGCAAGAGCTGAGGCATCACCCCAGCACCTGCCTGTGGTGGAGACTCCTGGGAAGGGCTGTTGCTGCCAGGCAGTCACCAAGAAAAAGATAAGATGCCCACTTTGTGTGACCAGAGCCATGCTGACATTCATTGATAACAGAGTTGCATAAGCAAATCAACACGAAGAGCCATGTCGACTGGAGGGGGAGAAATCTGTGCTGCTCAGGGGGACAAATCAATAGAGAAAGAGATGCTATTTTCAGGTTTCTAGAGAGGTATTGCTAACAGAAAGAAAGCACAGATATAAAACTAGTCGACAGAGTCCTTTGGAGAGGAGATAAAGGTAAATTCTTTTCTAACTTGTGATTTTGAGCCTTTTCACTCTTTGTCCAGCTGGCTTTTGAGATGGAGGTCTGAGAGTGCAATGGTGTGTTTGTCCCAGCTGATACTGGAGCGCACAGGCTTTGAACAATAAGGCTTTGTTCTTTTGCCAAGTACAGCAATGCCTCTGCTGTTGCTTGGAGAAAAAAGGAACAAACACATTAGGAAGTCACCGAAAATGAAATGATGGCTCACTTCAAGGCGTTCAGTAGCATGCTGCAGAGATGAATGAGCTCTGCATGGCATGTGAGTCCATGAGGAGGAGAGATCTTCAGAAAGACACCCCTTACTTCCCACCACACTTGCAATGTGGCAGAGCAGATGACCTTCAGATAAATCTGCAGGATCAACAGGCCCCTGAAATGCTTTGCAGGAGAGCCTTGTTGCCCATAGCTTTTGTGGGGACTGTGGGCATTGCCAGCAGAGCATTGTGTGGGGGTGTACTTTGCCTTTGAGGAGCAGTGCCCACAAAGCAAATCTGGTAGCTCTTTCCAGCAGAGGACTTGAAACGAGACTCAGCAGTGTGGCTGACAGGCCAACACTGCCAGCTGCGGGACCACAGCAAGGTGCAGGGCCACCAAAGCCCATGGCTTGCCAAGGGCAAGGCAGCTCAGCTCCTGTCTCACAGCCCAGTGCCACCAGCAACAGGGACAGAGCAGGTGGGAAACAAATTCACGAAGAAACTCAAGGGGAAAATAGGAAGGCGGAACATGCACAGTGGTCCAGAAGAATAAATTCACTGAACATACATCCCTGATTTTAATGGGGCCTCTAATAGCAGGGTGAGCCCAGCAGAGTTGGTTATCTTCCAAAAAATGCTCCCAGAAAATGTGGAACTCTGGCAAAGCCATTCCTTTCACTTGCTTGACAATGGGAACCGAGGGACCCTCAGTACAAACATAACCAACATAAAGCCGAGCAGATGTTACCTTGAACTTGTCCTCAACTCATGAGGGAGAATTAAGCGATATGGAACCACTGGAGCAGCCCAGGTGGGAAAGATTACTTCACTTGGGTATGAACTCTTAGGGGAAAGAGCTTATAGTTGTGTGTTATATGCTGGGACCAATTACACTGAAAAATGCAGAATACAGTGAAGGGGAGGTTTGGGAAATGAGGAGAGTATAAAACTACATGGCTGTGCTAAAGCCCAGAAAAGAAGACAGAGAGGCAAAAAGACAGGAAGAAAACAGGGATAAAGTTGTGCAGGGTGTCTTAATACAGGATCCAGACAAGTTTCACATGAGCTCATCCAAATGCATCTCAGGCCAGGCCAGGCTTCTCAGGCCAGAGAATGTACAACAATTACCCTGTGCCTGTGCTTGCAAGTGCTGGGAACAGCAAGAACAAAGGGTGGGCTCTCCAGCTCTCTAATTCTCCTCCTTATTTTGCAGAATTGCCACATGCTGAAATAGCAAATGATGTATGAAATGAAAAATCACTCCCCAACCAATGCATATAGATGATGCAGAGAGTATTTGGCCATTACTTTCTTGCAGTAATATTTATCTGCATTAATGCCTCATTCAGAGGTAGCTGGAAATACCCAGAATGGGAGAGTGAGGGGATTGGAACAGAGATCAGGGAGAGAGGCAAAGCAGCAAGGCAGGCACTTAAGGAGGCAGATATAAAACCTTTCCTCAATAAATCACCAGCTGTGTTCTGACCTGGGTTATTGGCAACCACAAGGCAATATTCTAGGTCCCAATGCTAACCAGTTATCTGTAAAGTGCTAATTCATTTAGTGGGCTTCAGAGGAGTCATTGCCATTTGGAGATGACTTCGAGACCGGTGAGGAACAGGTTGGTGGCCCCAGGCCAGCAACTGGCAGGGAGGTGTTTTCCTGGTGAGAGAAGCCCTCCCCAGCTGGCCTGGCAATGGGGGTGGGGGAGCCAGCCCAGCCATGAATGGGACAGAAGCTGGGGGGTTCTCCCTGTGACAAGCCCAGGCAGAGGCACATCCCCAGGGCTTGCACCAAGGGGAACCATGGGCAGCCCCAGCTCTCTAGTTTGTAATCTCCATGCAAAGGATTGAGTCCCACAAGATGCTGGCCAAGCACAGCATCAGTGTTTAGTAGACAGCATTTAGTACTGCTGACTCACTGATGTTAGCACGTAGGATTACATTTGGATATGCCTTCCTGAAACTAGGATGGAGGAGGTGCACCCAGCTCTTATGTTGCACCTCTTGCAAGCACCCCTATCCTTGCACAGGAGTTTCACCCAGCAAGATGGATCCAAGAGGAAAAGTAAGTAGAAAAACAAAAAAAATGTGCACTCAGTCAAAGACAGTTGGGCTCAATGTTGGCAAAAAAGTCTATGGAAGAGCTCAGCACAAATTATAAGGTAAGAGCAAAATACCTTGCACTTTGACAGCTAGAAACCAAGGGATCATAGATCCTACAAGATGCATTTGGGGTGTTCCCTTTGCCTCCTCTTACTCACATTTTACCTCCCTACCATCAGAAAAAAACAAGTGGAAACTACCGATAACTACTTTTGTCCTCCTAAAACTTCTTTGGCGTTGACTTAACGTTTCTGTCGGGTCCGACTTGACCTTCAGATAACATGGAGTCAAGAGGAATTGCAAATATTCAGCCAAGGACAGGTTTTGGCTCTCTGCCTAGTATCTGAAGGCACTTTACATTGTCTCAGAGTGATAACACATGTACAGGACACCAAAATATATTTCAAGATAACACTAAAGATGTGATCCACAGAAATTTAGCTATGAAAAATGTTGATGGGAAGGTCTGGAAAACTAATCTATTGGAAGTATTGGCTAGCTTGGTGGGATTCACTAGTATGCAAGTCTGGGCTGGTGCTGCTGAATTTGGAGTTAGCCCTCCCATGCTGCTGTTAAACTGAGAGACCTCACTGACCTTCTGGCTACCTCGTGGTCAGTCCCATAGCCTTTTAGGAATTCCTTCAGCTGATGATTTTGTATATGCAATTGGTGGACAGGAATGTCTGCTATTTAATGAAGAAATTTAACTGTAAGAGAACCTCAGGTAAAGATTATGCCTTTATGTGTGTTTTCCAAGTTGTGCACGTGGGTGACACAATTGTGTGGGATACACATCCAAAACTCACAAGCACATTTACTCTGATAGCTCTGCAGAAGTACTGTGGACCAGCATGACTGTCCATGAGAGTCAACAGAAATCTCTAGGAGCAAAGTCAAACTTTTCACAAAATCAGTGCTGAAAAGGATTAATGTCTGATTGGCTAAAATCACCTGGCAAGAATACCTGATTACAAAGGGGCCAAAAAGGTCTTAGGCTGGATTAATTAGTATCTGTACAGACAACATGGTACACCAAAAATGTGTTTAATTAGCTTGAATCTTCAGCTTTAAGTCACTTATGTAATGTGGAGACTCCTAATCAAGCCTTTTTTGGAAAAAATACCCTTGTAAAACATGTGATTTTTTTTTCTCTACCAAGATGATGAAAACCATGGAGACTATTTAGACTGTATCTCCACAACTTTTCCTCAGAAAATCCCCACATGCTTAACTCTGGGAATGTTTTTACATAAACCCAAAAAGAAAATAACTTTCACAGGTTCCATAAGTACTAGAAATTATGAAGTCTCTTCCACACCCAAAATAGGACTTCCAAATTTCACTGGCACTCCGTGAATGGACAGCTTGTTAAAGGAAAATTGGATAATAAAACAGTAGCATTTGATTCAGCCTTCACCTCTCCAAAGGCTTCTAAAATATTCTTAGCCCAGTATTTTCCTTTCAGGTTAATAGGAGATGGTTTGGACATGGTGCAGTTGAAACAGAGCACCACACATGGCCAACCCTTTGACTTGGGGCAGTCTGAACCCTGGAAGGGGGCTGAGCACTTTGGGAAGGCCAGAAGTGGTTGCTCACCCTCCCTGCAAAGCAAAGGAGAGCTCTTGCCTGACACCCTCCTGGCTGTCCCTGCCCACTGACTTGGGACACGCTTTTGGGATGCAGAGCCCACACATCAGACATGTGCCAGCAGCATCTGGAGGCAGCATACACACACACCCACACCCCCACACACACCATCTTGCTTGCTGTTTATGTTTGAAATGCCTGGGTTGCTAATAATGTACTTAAATGAGGTGTTCAATGGCCACTGGGTGACTAAAAAATATGAGTGAGAACTTATTTATTTATTCCGCCTCCTGCAGCTCTTTTTTCTTAAGAGTTACCATGCTCTAGCAGCGAGGAGAAACCAGGAATTTTGGCAGTGGGTCGGGGTCTCTTTATCTAGGAAAACAGAACAACTTTAATTCAGATGGAAAAGGAAAAGTTTTGATGCACCAAGCTGGAGGCAGAGTGTGGATGCTCCTTGGTGTAGGACACCCATGGCTGTGCAGAGCTGTGCTTCTCTCATGCTCTACCTTTGTGTTGCCACTGCTTTTCTGGGAATCGTGCCAGCTACCACCAGGGTGTGGGAGCAGGCAGGCTCCTGTAGCCACCACCAGGACTGACTGGACAGACCTTCAGTCTGCAATGGCGCTGTAGCCATTCATATTGCATCCCTCCAAAATGCCTTTCTCCACAAATACCTACAAAAGAGCACTGGGTGGCTTGGGATGTTTGCAGGCCTTTTCTCGGTTTGCAGTTTGTTCCTCCAAGGGCTGAAGTGGTGGGCTGGGACAGCTTCACACCCTGTTGGCCACCTCAGCACAGAGCCCAGGAGCTGTGGTGGTGACGCTGGGTGTAGATCATGAAAAGGACTTCCATAGTCTGATTTATGCTGCACAATTGCTTTCATTTTGCATTTCAGTCAGCTTGGACACTGAGGAGAGATGAACAAGAGATTAAGAATCACAAGCTGTCATTACTCTTCTCCTCCCACTGCCATTGTCCTGGTGCAATGCTCCTAAAAAAAGCATCCAGACTACCTTTGGGAGCAGAAGCCTCTTTGCTACTGCCATCAGACCTGTTTCTGTGCTACCTCCTACTATCATGCTTGCACAAATATCTGCACTGAACACAGGTGGTGAAAAGAAACATTTGCTGTCAACCAGTGCAGCAGCAGATGTCAGTGTGTGGACTATATATTGCCCGACTCGCTTTCCTATGCATTCCTTGTTTGGGTGCTGCACACTTCTGCTTTGTATCCAACATGTCCTGCAAGGGGCTCCAAGTGGAAAAGCCCTGCACAAGACAAATTCCCAGGCAGCTGCAGAAATTTAGAGTCATCATCCTGAGAGACTTTTTAATATGCACAGCAATGCTGGGCAGCACAGTGGATATGAAGTGCCAGCCAGCTCTGCCAACTCTTGTAGCAGCACAAGCAAGGGGCAGCAAACTGTGGCCAGGGGAGGGTGGGCTTCAGCCTGGAAGCCCATCTCCTATGTGAACCTATGTCTTCTGGCTCCTTGACTCTGAGTGATCACTGAACAACACAGCCCCCTCTTTGTTTTGGCGGTCTAAATCCCTATAAACAGAGCACTTGTTCTTTTTTCTTTAACATCCTTTGTGGTTTCATGAAAGCGCCGGATGCTGCAGAAGCTGAAGCATGAAAGGTTCCTCTCTCTATCCTGTCCTCCCTGTCCAGCAACCACACTAAAAAGAAACCACCAGAGAAAGTGCTTGCAAATACCTGAACTGACAGCCCTGGTGATGGAAAGCTCTCCAGTTAATCACAGCCCAAATCAAGCCCAGGCAGCAGCTGTGCAAGTTTCCAAGCTGGCCCCTGCCAGCGCTGATGGAGGCTGACCCAAAGAGCTCCACCTCACCACACACTTTTCTCTCTCATTCCAGCCCTCGGCAGCTTGGTGGGGGTGCAGCAATGTGGGGGGTCACGGCTGCAGCCACCCCAGTCATGAGACTGGGGAGGAGGAAATCATCATCTTCTCAAAAACATTTCCAAGCCAATGCTGCAAGCAGCTCTGTGGGTGAGAGTTAAAGCTTTTCATCGCTGAAACCTTGGGTTCCTGTTTACCAAACATTTGTTCAGTCTTTATGCATTTGAGTGAATGAGGAAATGAACCACAAAGCTGGGCACAAATGCCAAAACCCTGCTTAAGTACATAAATCACCCTTGCGCCACTTTCTGTGCCTACTTCAGTCTTGAAAAACGAATCCTTCTCCTTAGATTTGTTGTTTGTCATGAGTTCCTGACACTTCCCGGTTCACCACCCAGCCACTGTGAGCAAAGCCTCTGCTTTCCTGGAAGCTCCATCACTGCCTTCACAAAGGCAGAGGCAAGTTGCTAGAAAGCCATGCTCTCTCTTCCACTGCCAGTCCCACCCTATGCACGGCACACACTCCCTGGAGCAGTAAAGGGAGAAAGACTTAAATCCTTCCCAGTCTAAAGGCTGGGCTTACTGCCATCCTGTCCAGTCCCACACCCACTAAATAAGCTCCCAGACCTCAAATTCTCTTTAACTGAAGAGGTGATCCTTTCACCATCCTGTACCTGTTTGTTACACCCAGTTCAATCTCCTTGCTCATCAGCTCCTCCAGCACCTTACTCTTCCCCTCACCAGGAGCAGCTTTTTCAGCCATCTATTTTTAGTACCTTTGTGGTCAGAGCAGAGCAAACCCCATGAAACCCAGAAAAAGTTCACAGAGACAGATGACCCCAGACAGGGAAGGGGGAACAGATTGTGCAGTTGGGTATAACAGAGAAGAGAGGCCATTCTGCTCATGTGGCAGCCACCCCAGGCTCAGCTTCTGGATGCCACGTGGTGCTGCAAAGCCACAAGGGCACTGGCCCCACTGCAGGCAAGGGGAGTTATCTGGGGGCAGCATCTCTGTTCCACCTGATACAGCTTTCCCTTCATGTCCAGATGAGGGACAGTCATAAGACAAACAATCCTGGCTATTTTCTCAAGCTGATAGCACACAAGCAGGGAGAAAGAACACAGCTGTTCAGCTTCCAGCAGTTCTCAGCCCCAGGAGGTCAGACCCTCCCTCTCAGGGGGTGAGCAGATTTTCAGCTGTCTCTGACCACTGTTCCCTCTCCATCAAAGCCCTGCTCCCTCTTTTTTTCTCTGCACAGCCTCCTTGCCTCCAGTGAGAGCACCACTGGTCCATCTCCCAGACAAGCTCAAGAAATGAAATAAACCCACCAGGTGAGGAGAAGAGACTTGCCAGGGCAGAGGACCAAGGTAGTGGCAGGTAGGGGAGAGGGATCTTCCTGAGCTTATGGCACCCAGCACCCACTTCACCTTCCCACCTGTCTCCCTGGGGTGTAGGGGCATTGAAACTCCTTCTGCCTGCAGCTCACCTGAGGTTTTCATCTCTCTCTACTGTGAGTGACTTATTCCCCTGTTGAAATTCAAGCTGGGTTACCTGACATACTTTAGAAATTTGGGATGGTGCTTGATGCTCCTTGATTTCATCAGAGGACAGTTATGGTTTGGATAGATATTTTCATTCTTTATTTTCTCACCCCACAGAGTACTTTGCAGGTTTACACGTTCTTCTTGCTTAGGAAATGAAGATGCTCAGGACAACTCCACACCTGTGTGCCTAGAAACCCCTGGAGGATAGTCCTGTCTCTCCTTATCATATTATGTTGCTGTCCTTGGCCTAGGTAGGATTTCTTATCAGGCTCAGCAGAGTAATGCCATGGTTGCTCACACAGGAGCTCCAGGCCCCCCTCCCTGCTAGCACTTACCCACCCAGGCTGAAGTCTTTTGGTGGTGGGGCTGTGCCCTCCCCAGTCATCTGGAAGAGTCACTGGAAGGTACCTGATCTGCGTGATCCTACGTACACCACTTCTATCATGGGCTACGCAGCTGAAATCCAGAATTATTTGGTCCCAAGCATTAAGTGACCCTCTTGCCTCAATGCATGAATAAATACAGTAAAGAGGATGAGACGGTTTGCTGATGAGCACGGTTTGCAAGGTCCAAGTCCTTGAGATTTGCACACAAATGTTCCCTTCCATAACTATTTCTTGCTTGTTTTCTTAATCAGTGTCAAGGCTAGGATTAGTTTATGCCCTGCCTCAGAGCAGGATTCTTGCACTGCAAGTATGTGCTGTGTCCCGCTGGTCACCAGAGAACAAGAGTGCTTTGCAGCCACAACTAGCAAATAACAATGATACTTTTTAATAGGGAGCACATTTAAATGCAGTAACCACCCGCAGAGAAAAGCAATACGTGCTACATCCTCCCTTTCCAGCGCTGGGAGAGAAAAACAGTTGTAACAATCCCTGCACAGAAGTGACAACCCACTCATTGCTCACTAAGTCTGGCTTTGTGGGAAGGATCCCCCACAAGGCAGCTGGCTTGGCTCCACTCTTGATTGCTTGAGCTGGAGCATGACAAGGGCCCAGCACAGCAGCCCAAACCATCTTCCCCAGGCATTATCACAGGCATATGCTAATATTGAAAACAAACAGGGTTGTCCATGTCCGTTTCTGAGTTCCACTTCAGTTTGAGCCTGCCACTGCCATAGGTGCAGTGCCCCCAGCTCTGGATGAATGGCATTTGGTAGGAGCAAGTGCTACACCAGGAGCTCCGCAGCTGTAATTTCCCCAGCTCTGCCCACAGGTATAAATGTAAAAAACAAAAGCTGCACGGCTGACACAGCCAGAATGCATCTCAGTTCACACTGAATATTCATTTCCCAGCTTTTGCAGAAGGCCTTTAAGAACACGAGTGCTTGCCAGAACAGTCCCTGCCTCCTGTGTTATTTCATTTTAGAAGAGCCTGCCCTGTAGAAGATTAAGTAACTTCATGAAGTATATAACTAACAGGTCACTTGGCTAAGTAGACCAAGCCTGCTGTCCTATAGTCTCCTTCACATTTTCATTAAATCTAAAATCAGTTAATATTATGTAATATTAATGCAGTGGTTTCAGAGACTCTAAGCTGAATGAGAATTTTGAATTAAGAATACAGAACAACCTGAAACTGTCTTTGCAAAAAAAGCCAAAACTGGAGCACCCAAGGGCTCCATCTGGCCTCAGAGAGGCATGGCATTTCCATGAAATGGCTGTGAGCTGAATAAGTACTCTGGGTATTAATATTCAAAGCAGGGCATCACATATGGCTTATGAAACACCTCTTTATGTGAATTAAAGACCTGTTCTCAATGCAGTGAGCTTCCCACTCCAACTGGAGCCACTAGACTCCAAATTCATTACCATAGCACACTTACTGGATAAAAAAAATTGGAAGGCTTCCCTTTCTATTAGCCTTCCTCTCTAACTATTAAGAGTCAGCCTCATACCTGACTTGACTAATGATGAGTCCCAAGAGAGTGAACCCAGACTTCAGAGCAGCACAATGACTTTGAGTAACCTCTGGCTCAAGGTGAGAAGCTCCTGTGGGATTAGTCCAAGTCGCAACCAGGTGGAAATATTAATGGCCATCATCATGGGAGCCATGGAGGGGTTTTTCTCAACCAGTAAGGATAGCAGCTTCTTTCCAAGAACCAAGTCAGCTGACCTGGCTTGAACTCTTTGCTCCTGTTTACCCACACAGGCTTCTGCATGGTCCCCAGGCACATTCTACTGACCAGGACAACATGCTAGCATCCCACTGGCATTGTTAGAACTCAAATGGGATTGTAGACATTATGGACCTAGCTACACTTGGAGAAAGACCTTAATGCAGGAGAATGAAACCTTCTGTGGATGCTTTCTATGTACTTAAATGGAAATCAGTTTCTGATTGAATAGATGTTTTATGTAGATAGATAGATGATAGATAGATAGATAGATGATAGATAGATAGATAGATAGATAGATAGATAGCTATAGCATACACATGTAGACAAGTTTGATTTGGTAACAGCTTCCCTGCAGCAAAGAATCATCTCACACTGCAGTGCAAGTCTTTCCACCCATGTTCTGCTACTGAAAAGTGAACACCTCCCAGACAAGGTGAGCGGATTTGTCACTGTGGTACCGCTCGATATGCAAGAAGTGACACAGAGCACCCGTTGGGTTTATTTTTCCAGCATGTGGATCCTCCAGTTGCTAGTTGTGCTCAGTGCTCCAGAAGAAAAGCAGAGGTTTGGGTCTGTTCCAGTATTATCTGTCCCTATTTTCAGAAAACATTTCCCTAAGTAGGCCAAAAATGTCTCTTAAATCTTGAGCTTTAAAGGATACATTTGTAAGTCAACAAACATACGAACAGGGTGACCAGCTGTTCTACTTTTGGAGGCACTGTCCTAGTTCTCAGAAGCCAATCTGCACTGCACCTCCCATAGAGGAGAGAGGCCAAGTGTCCTACTTTCTTGGTGGCCTATTTGTCCTACCATGAGACAGTAAGGTGTGTGACTCCACACGTGAGAGCAGAAGAAATCCTCTCCTCGGTGTGCCCACACAGAAAGCCAACAGACATGCAAAACATCCAGACCACTTCCAAGTTATGTCTCAGAGTCCTACTGTTTCAGCTCAGACTCTTGTCTTGCAGCAATGGCAAGGTGCAGTGGATGCTATTAAAAACTGGTTTCCCTGTCCTCTAATGTCACTTCCACTCTGAAATCTCACCTTGTTAACACATGCAGTTCACTGCTCTGTCTCAGCTAGTGAGAGCATATTATCACTTAGCTCTGATTCAGCAAGACACCTACATTTACACATTGCCTATGCCTGTTCAGTAGGGTAGCAAGGGACACTCTTGAAGCTCCTTTTAACTCTATTAGGCATGCATTTACACTTAAGAGTGGATGTAAGTGCTTGGCTAGACTAATGCAATGATGAAAAACCATCAAGAGGGCTAAGCTTTGAACTGAAAATATTTTTTTTTGTAAACTCTAGGAAAAAAAATCTTAAAATACAAGTATTTTCTTCTGGAAATGCTTGACAAGCACAAAAGTAATATTCTGAGTAAGTATCCTGCTCCTCAGCAGTGCTGGTAGCAGGCTGCTGTGAAAATCCAGCTTCAGCAAGGTAGTGGATGAATACAGCAATTTTCTGCATAGTCTCCACTGAGCTTCAGCCAAACAATGTGCACTGAATCCCTAAATTAGAGAGAAAAGGGGTAAAATTAGAGAGCAAGGGTAAAATTAGAGAGCATCCCTAAATTAGAACCACCACCCACTTTTTCTCCTGCAGCATTTACTGTCAGTCTCAATCATCTTCTGCTCCTCAGTAAGACAACCTGGGTAAGAGGCATGGAGGAGCTTCATGTTTGCTTAAAAAACTTTAACACCAGATCCGCTCTGTCAGCCACGTAGACAGCAGGAGGTGGAGAGGGGGTGAGACCATCCGTGCACTTCATCCTTCAAACATCTACAGCCCTCGACAGAAGCTGTATTCATGAGCACAGACAGAACCTGGGCTTCTCAGGCTGTATTCAGCCTCCCAGAACTAGTTATCTCTGCTAGCAGGGTTTCATATGCACACAAAACCCTCTTTCTCTGGGTATCCATCTCACACAGGCCTTTTTAAAATCTTCTCAAGTTCAAATCCTTGAATTTGAGAATCCTTGAGAAGAGGCAACTATGGCAGAGTTGCCTGATCTTTTGTGGGTTACATCTCAGCAGAGAGAGAAAGCTAACCTGGCAGATCAGATCTGCTGTTTCACACCCTTGGTTTCACACCTCTCCATTCACAAGCTGCTTTGCATTTCTCTTTACTCTTCATTTTCAAACTTTGTAAACTTTGATCAGAAGTTTGATCATAGGGTGGCTGGGATTCAGGGGCAGAAACAAGAATCTCCCCTCTCTCTTCAAAGCATCTATCCATTAATATCAGTGACTGGTTTTTATAAAAAAGGGTAACACACTTTCAGAGAAGATATAGCACCTTCTACGTTTTGACATTTTGGTTTTAGTTAAAGCATAATCAAACTTCTCAGAAATAAGGAGTTTGAAAACACTGTCTTACTGCTTACAATCTGGGGGAGAAAAATCCAACAACAGTTCTGCATTTGCTTCTGAAAGTAGATGCCACTTGTCCTTCACTCTCTGTACAGACAATAACAGCGGGCTTATCCATCTCGTTCCTGTAGCCATGAATAGCTGAGAATGGAAAAATCAACATCTGAAACTGGGTGAGCTTCTGACGCTCCCTCCATATGACAGCTTTAACAGGACTCCCACCCCTCGTGAGTCACTAACTCTCCCCACAAACCCTGTCTGGGATGGGAAGCGTGAGCATGCATTTTGCACAGAGCCCTCTGGCAGGGCTAAGTTTTCACCAGGGGCTGTGTGACGCTGCCTCTGACTCCACCACATCCCATCTGCGGTATGCAGCACATCTGCAGGTTCCCCAAAGCTTCTGCTGGAACTCCTGCTAAATTGCCTTTGCATTTCCTGGTAACTTGGGATTTCCTCAAACGTGGAGGACACTTGAAAAGGAGCAGGAGAGCACCATGTAGCACCATCGGAGGGGCAGGAAGACTGTGGCAAAGGTCAGTTAGTCCAATTCTTGTCAGAGTCCCCTGGCTCTGTGGGAATAGTGCAGTTAATGTACTTTTTA
Organism: Acrocephalus scirpaceus scirpaceus; assembly: GCA_910950805.1. NCBI lineage: Eukaryota > Metazoa > Chordata > Aves > Passeriformes > Sylviidae > Acrocephalus > Acrocephalus scirpaceus. The sequence goes on from OU383775.1 coordinate 44,452,405, forward strand.
TGATTAAGCAGCAGTTATTAACCAAAAGACACATTCAGTGGCTAAGGGTCGGAGACTTTCAGAGCCCTGGATCATATGATAAGAAAAAAGTGCCCCCAGAAATTCAGCCTTTTCAGCAAAATGTTGTCTTTTGTGAAAAAGGCTCTTGATATCATCAGGAAAAGAAGGTCACGCCCCCCCACACCTTCTTTGATTATCAGCTGATGCAGGAATGCTATGTGCTTCCAAAGGTGAGGTGTCGCCAAGAGTGGGTGCCAGGCAGGAGGGGAGGGGTGTGGTGGAGCCAAGCCAGGAGAGGCAGCAGGGCCCCCCGGGGCAGCGGGGAGACACGGCCCGCACCCAGCCCAGCCTCGGCAGGGCGGCTGGCACCGAGGGCAGCAGGGACTGCCTCTGCCTGCCCTGTCAGGATGAGCCCCGCAGAGCACGGCTGTTATTTGCTTTAAAGAAGGCATTTTTGGCACCCAGTGTACAATATGTTGCTGTTGCCCTCGTGACAACTCCATAATCTCTTCTTTCGCTTCCAGTGTTATTGTCCCAGTTTCCAAGCAGCAGACAGAAAGGATTTACTCTTCTGGAGTGGGATAATTCCTCATCAGGAAAGAAATGAGCAGAGACAGGCTCGGGAAATTCTTCACTTGTCTATTTTTATTTACAGCGGAGTTCCTGTTATTACCTTGAACAAAAATAGCACAACAGCAAGGCTGCAGCCCGGTTTCCTTCGCCTTTGTGCAAGAGCCCATCAACACCAGCCCTTGGCCACAGCCTCCAGCCATGACCTCCTCCCACTGCCTCTCTTCTTGGTCACCACCAGCCCCAAGGACGGGCACCAGCAGTAGCCCCACACCTCCCATGCTTGCCTGGTGGCTCCTCACTCTGAGCAGGCTTAGCTGAAACAGCACTTACAGCTCCCAGTAAGTCCTGTCTGCAGGTCAGGGTCCCAAGACAGCCTGGTAGCAAAGTTACACAGTGATGCAAAAGGAGAGAAAGTAACAGCGCCTCAGTTATCCACAGATACCATCTTTTGTATCAGGCAAAGTCACAGGCTGTTTTTAGATCCTTCTTCTTTAAAAAACAGTTGGAAGTTTTCATGGCAAACTTGAGTTTTGGACATAATTTTCAAATCCATCATGTTTTATCTTTGGAAAAAAAGGCAAGATCTGCCTTTTACAAAGCCAAGGAGCTGCCAGCTGCTTCTCACTTCCTCCCCAGCAAGGATGTACACATAGGACGAAATTTTCAAAGCACTTCCAGGGATTAAGCACCCATCTCCCCATCTCCTCTTGACCATCAATGGGACAAATGAACCCAACTCCCTTAAGCTCTTCTGGAAATCTCATCCTTTGATGTAATTTCAAAGGCTTCAAAGCTAAGGGTTGTCTCTTTGAGGCAGTGAGTGAAGGAGGGGTGTGGAAGCACTAAAGCAATTCATCTTAAAGCCCTTTGCCTGGTTCTGCCAGGGTGCAGAGCATCACCAAGGATATCACATGGGATAGCTCAAGACAGAAACTTTCTCTGGCTGACCCTGCAGCTGGGATGCCCATGACTTCCCTCTCCTAGGGGGTCTGGGGTTTGAAGGGCCTGCAGCAAGGGAGTGACGTCTCATACCCTCGGACACCAAAGTGCTCAACAGCCTGAATGCCCACAGCACTCATGCTCATCCTGCCTTATGGCCAGGCCATATATGGAGTTACAAGCAGCGTGTGTGCCTTGCTCATGGCAGAAGGCAGGACCTCCTTCACCTGCCTTTGCTTCAAGCACAAGCCCTTTCTTCCCTGCTCATCTCCCCACCTTTCCCACATCTGTTTTCCCTGACACCAACCGGAAGATCCTCTTTGAAACATTTTGACCTCTGAGATAGGAAGTTGCTGCTACAAGCTTCAGGAAAATGTGCAGCTGAACAGGGTCTCTACAAATCCTTCTTCAAAGGGAAGAATTATTACACATTACTGAGCATCAGAGAATTCAATCTTCAGCTCATGGCCTGCTCTTATATGGAGTTACTGGGTTTGAATGCAAGTCTATGCTATGCAATGCAATCTGTAAAGTTTTTTTTCAGTAAGTATGGTATTCACAGCACTGCTGGTCTGAGTAGATTCTCCAGGTGCTCATTTTCTTCAGTACTATGACAGCTCAGTCAGTCAGCCCTCAGCACTGAAAGAACCATATAAATCCCCGGGAAAAAAAAACCCAACAGTCTTAAATGGTTCTACTGCTCATTGAAACAGACTAGGAAGCCAAAATGGAAAGTTGTGTATTGTGATTTGCACAGGGAGGGGGGAGACAGAAGCTTGGGGGATTCCCTTGTCAATTTGTGATAGGCTGAACCAGAACATCACCACTCTCTCTCCTTTACTCTCATTAGAAGTACTCCCCAGCAGTTATTTGCTTCAGTTTGGACAGCAGATCAGTTCCCCTGTCATGGACAAAGTTTCGTCCATGCCAAGCTGGGAGGCTGGCCCCAAAAAGGAGAGCCCTGCTCAGGACAAGTGGTGGCTGCAGCTACCACTGCAGTTCATCCTCCAGCCTCCCATCCCACTCCTCACAGCGATGCCATTTTCACGAAGTGCAAAGTAGGTGCCTGTTTCTGTTTCCATTGCAGTTTTGCCACCAGCCACGATAAGGATGATTTATTTTGGTTACAATACCCAGGCACTCCAGTCGAACAGGCAGGCCCCCTGCATGCCAGATACAGGGCAAAACAAGAGACGCTGAAGGTCACCTCCTCCCTGCTGAACTTGCCGTCTGGGAGAGAGCCTGTGCGAATACCTTAGCAATGTAAATATCATCCTACGGCTCACTAATGACCTCAATGAATCAAGAGGAGGCCCTTGTTTACCTTATGAAAACTTCCCGAAATAGCACAGCAAACAGAAACATTTCCTATGCCTCCGGGGTCCACAAGCACTTTGCCGTCCCCATTGGTCCCACCTCTGGAGAGGGACAGCAAGGAGAAGCCCCCGGAGGCAGCTTTGCCCTGCTGCCGCCGCTGCAAGGGTGCTGCACGGAGCTGCCGCTGCCCCATCCTTCCTCCACCAGCGACACAGCCTTCACACATCGCCAGGGTCAAGAGAGGGAAGCAAAAAGCCTGTGTAAGGAAACGGGGATTAGCCAGCACTGCTGGAATGCCACTGTGGTCTCCATACAGCAAATCCACCGGGGGTGTCGCAGCTCGCCCTGCCCCGCGGCAGAGATGCCGTGCATCCTCCCCGGGCAGGGATGTGTGCTTCCCTTATCTCCTGAAGGGCTGCTGCCCTGCAGCTGTGGCTTACAGAACGTCTGCTTAGCCTGGAAGTCACACTGAAGCCACTGGAAGGGCTCACATCACCTGATAGGGCTCGCCCCCTCCGCAGCGAGCGGAGCAGCAGGGGAAGGGAGCGAGGGGCTAAGAGAGATGAATGGGTGAATTGTTTCTGCCTCCCTGCCTGCAGTTTTATTAAGTGCAACATCTTTCATAAGATACTAGAGCTGCTTGACATTTCTCAAGCAACGGTTTAAAAAAAATTCAGCCAAAAGTTCTTTCAGAAAATCTTCTGATTCGAATAAAAATGTGCCAACTTTATACATTTGTTTGTTTGTTTGTTTTCACAGAAAAAGTGTTTGGTTTTCTTTTTTTACTCTTTCTTATTCCTCTTCATTCCTTCAGCTCAAACCAACCCCCCCGCCCAAAAAAAAAGGGGGGAGATTAAATCTATCATAGGGCATATGGTTTGAGTTTGGATTAATGTTGACAATCATTCAACAATACTTGACTCAGCAGGATTTTTTGTGAAGGTCCTGAGCTACTTTCAAACTCTTCAAGCTACACTGAAAAAAAGACAGGTGTCAATTCTTAGAGAACTCTATAATCAAACCAGGGATCTGGACCCAAAGGTTGCCAAAGTTGATTTGGGTGTTTCCCTAGCAGCAGCTGTACCCGACGCTGACATGGACAGGGCTCAGGCAGGCAGGAGGAGAACACACCCCAAACCACCGCCCAGCGGGAGGGGGCAGCTCCTGGCCCGTGTGACACCGGGACCCTTGGAGGAGGTGGCGGCAGAGGAAAGGAGTTTCTGGCAGCACAGGCAGGGAGGGGATGCCAAGGAAGGAGTGGGTATAAGTGTGCCCAGCCCTGTAGCTCCTGCAGGCCGGCTCGGTGCGGGTCAGTCCAGCGGCGCTGCTGGACCTTGGCTCCTGGCTCACGGAGGGACCCGCAGCACCAGCACGAGTCAGGGGGACGTGCAGGCAGCACACAGGCTGGAGAGAGCATGAAAGGCATGGCTGCAAATCTCGGCATGGTAGCACTGAGTCAGCACCACTCCCTTCCCAAAATCCTTGCTTAGGCAGCTGTTCCCAGGGCTGCAAAAACAAAAGGCATGAGATGAGAGGAGAAGGAGGCCCAGGAAAAAATAAGTTACAGCTATAGAGTGTGACTATCATAAACAGCTAATTTAAAGAGCTTAACACAAGTCTTCTTGTGGGCATCATAATGGCATGCTGGCTGCATCCATTATGTAGGGAAACAGAAATTTGCTGATTCAGCTCTGAGGGCTTTTGAAGTGATGGCAGCTGAATTTGCTCTGAGCCTTCGTCTGTCAATTCATCCTTTTAACTGAACAGGCATGTTTTTAACAAGCTGACGCTTCTTCTGCCTGACAAATGGTTTCTAAGACATCCCTTCTCTTTCAGCTGTTTGTCACTCACTCATGTTCTTCAGGTACAGACCTTTTTTTTTTTCTTCCACAGCAGAGCACTTCCTCTTCCTCTCCAGCCCATCTGGCTGTGCAGCATCACGCTGCAGAAACTCTTATGCAGCACCAGAAGAAAAGAAAACAGCTGGGGAAAGGTCACCATGTCACATGCCCTCCTCCACACATGCTATGAGCTGATATGTTCGGCTCTCAGTATCAGGGGTAATGAGGGCAAAGAAAGAAAAGCAAAACTAATAATACAAAATATATGTAAATAAGGCCCCAGGAATGTAATATTTTAATATCTTTACCTTTGAAAAAAGAAGTTTAAGATGCAGCATGAGGTTATAAATAAAGAGAAAAAAACATTGTACATTATACTTTATAATGACTCTGAAAGAGTTCTGCATTTTTTAAACATGGCATATCTAATCTGCAGCTCAGAGAATGCACCCACAGATAATCGAGAGTTGACTGTAAAAAATCCTTTTTTGAATGACAGCTTGAAAAGTTCATGCACATTTCTCATGACAAATCCCCTAATTATCATTTCCATCAATAGACTGTTAACATATATTCCGGGCAGCAGAAAAAACCCAAGTGGGAAGCACCAGAGATTTATCATTCAGATTATAAAGAGACCAAATTTCAAGCAGAGTTGCAAAAGGCCAGCAGTCAGCTTGGACGAGGATGGAATTTCTGCATACGCACCAAGACTGCCTACTGGTGTCAGTGTTACATGTCATGATAAGAGTTTGTAGCAGTGGCCCTTAAACTCAAGCTTCATGGCTTAACCTGCGCTCTAATTAGCAACAGGCAGGGAAGGGAAGGGCCAGTAGGGCAGAGTCTTTCTGGGGTGCTCACGCTCTCCCCACAACTCACCAACTGGCATGGAAGAAAAAACCTGCCCCAAACTCTCTCTGTCAGTGCTTGTATGCCTAATAAGATGTGAACATAGCCATAAAATGAAACTGAAATGCATTTTTTCACCACCACCCCCACAATGAGGAGCTCGCCCAATGTGCTGTGCATAGGTAATGCTGTTGGCAACTTCTCTTCAGAGGTGGAGCTTTACAAGGTGAACAGTTTGGATTTCAGGAGCACACGGCCCAGCCAGCCACTAAGACAGAACCAGTCACAAAATTTAGATCCAGATTTGTCAAAGTCTTCAAGACCTGACAAAGTCTTCAGGTACATCCATATTTAAGCATATGTTGCCATATGGGGTTTGGCTCTGCCCATCATGAAAATAATTACCTTCAGCACAGCGTTTTCACAGCCTGAGCATGGCATTTTCCCACCACTCTGAGTTACAGAGACCACTTTCAACCTCCCGTGTGTTACTATTGCACAGGCAGGGTGGTTTTTCAGCTCCTGCAGGCTGAACATTCAGATAGAAGGCAGTAACCCAGCAAAGGAGTGTCTTAGTAAGAGTCTGAGGGATTCACAGAAGTTTATTTCATGCAGAATGTTTGATAGTTCCCCTGTCTGGTCCAGCCTCACAGGCCATGGGACTCAGAAAGGCAAATGATGATTTGGAAGCAAAATATTTACCTAGCAGAGCAGGATAAAGTGCAGCAAACCTTATGAAACCCAATACTAAACTCCATATGCAGATCTCATCTAAGAAAGACCTTTGTCTTTCTCATGACAGAGAAAATCCTAAAGTGACGGGAATCTTCTAACCAAATTCCAGTGTGATTTTGTCACTGGCAGCCACTGGGTCGAAAGGAACAGGCTGCTTCTCACACTGACCTGTTTACTTTTTCTATTCATGGCTGTGCCTTTCTCATTTAGGAGATCAGTTTGCTTTTGCCAGATGGAGTCAAAGTCACCACTGTGAATCCAGCTTTTTTTTTCCTTGTTTCTTGGAAAGCACCAGTCAGTACCATGTCAAGAAAAACAAACAGAGAGGTTTGCTTAGGATCTATTTAAAGCAATGCATCAGTGGTAGCTTCAATACAACCCCGGGGCCAGCACTGGTGTTTGTGACAAAACTGGGGCTGCTGCACGTGAGCAGGGCTGGATCAGCACAAAGCTATTGGAGACAACACCCCATCTTCCACCCAAAGAGGTCAGAGCCATGCACAATGCAAGAAAGAGAGCTCCTCTCCAGCATCTCCACTATCTCACACTGGCCATGTAGGAAAAGTCCTGGACCTCGGCCACTACAAGCTGACATAAGGTCCTGAAATGTAGCAGACATGCTTAGTGATTCGAGAGGAGGGTCTGAATTTTCAGTCCCTGCCAGCAGACCTTGAGTGGTGGAAGATCATTCTGACCCAGGAGAAAGTCTGTGCCTAGCAGGGGGGCGACATGGCAGTGCCCTTGCCACCACCTCCTCTCACACTCACCATTGGAGTCAGGAGTCAGAAGTTGTCTGGAGACAGAGTGCTGGAGCAGACCAAGGGCTGCAGAAGGTCCCATCCCAACGAGGTGTTTACTGCTAGAAAGGGCAGGCATGAGCACCCCATGCTGCTGGGAATCCCACACCACACACACAGACTGAGCCCAGGGAAAGGGCTAATAACACATCCCCACCTCACCAGAGCATCAAGAGGCTAATTTCATTAGCGTCTATAAAACACTCTGACGCTGTCCATATGCAGCACAAAGCGTTATTAAACAGCCATGCAGAGCAAAGCCAGCAGTGCTTAGCTTTTGTTTATGTAAGGTATTCTGCTGATACTATACCCCTGGGAAATAGTAACAGCTATGGTTACAATAGGGGATTTAGTACCACCTCAACTCGCTGCAGCAATACTGACCATGCCTCTAAAAGCAATCTCAGAAATGTCTGGTCCACAGGGAATCTCGCTCTGTCCCACTTACAAGCATGCCAGTGCTTGCCTTTTCCTTCTGCAGCTCATTTCTGTAAAAGACACATTCATAACTTCGAGCTCCTTACCAGTGAACCTAATCCAGCAAGTATCCAAGACATTCAGGAAAAGAGACTTTCATAGCTTTGGAATTTTTCCATGCCAGCACTTTTTCATCCTAAGATAAATGGCTTTTACTTACAAGGCTAAAGGCTCTATTCTTTTCAAAATACTTCTCAGCTTCAAAGCAGCAATGGAAATTGGCCGTGCACCTGGCCAGCTGATCCAGCCTGGACTCAACCAAACAGCAAGAGGCGTCTGTCTTCCCTGCAGCACCAAGCAGTGCTGTGCAGTGGACAATCAGGCTGGAGGGCTGAGGTAAATAGGCTAACACTTTATTAATCAGAAGGTATTTAAGCAGGGCCCAGTCAGCACTGCATGCTGAATTTCCAAACTGGGGGCTGGTGCCTGGCATGCACCTGCTGTGTGGGATGCCGGGACTCAGAAAACCCATCTCTGGAAAGATTGCTTTAGATACCCAACTGCTGCACTGGGGCAAAGCCTCCCTGAGCCCTGTCATCTATCCAGTTCACTGGAGCAGGCACTGAAGGACAGAACTCTGCAACAACTTGGGAACAGGCCAGACCTGAAAACAACTACACCAAACCCCCTCCACTCACAGATTCCCTCACGTGTGAGCGAGCTCTCCTAAAGATACTGGATGGAAGTGGATTTTATTTTTATCATAGGGGTGAACAAAGGCTCCAGCTGATGAGACATGTTTGTCTTTCTCACGAGACAAGTGTAGCAAACACCTTGCTGAAAGCAGTCTTGACCAAATTGCTCCTGGCCTTGGACAGCAGAGAAAAGTGCAGAGGAGGAGGAAGAGGGGAGGAAGGACACTGCTGGGCGAGCCGGGCACTGTACACAGAAACCTCATGTTTGCATGCATGGCAGCTTGTCTGAAGTCCAGCCAAGAGCAGCTCCCAGTTCTCTGCAGGGCTTGCAGGGGGCAGGGAGTGGGGGGCAGACACGAGGACACCCAGCCAGAGATGTCTAGAAAGTCCCAGGAGATCTGTGCCTTCCTCCAAAACCCTTCCCTCGGCAGCTCCCTGATGCTGGCACCACTCATTTCTCCTCACCTTGCTCTCTGTCCCCAGCACGTCTCTCCTGGCCAGGCTCCTGGCTGTTCAGTGCTGAGTCCATCTGCAGGAGGTTGCACAATGCTTGGCCACATGCAGCGTGACCTGAGCAGGGGCTGTTGCTCTCACTTTCAAGAGCCACAGCCATAAAAAGAGACGGAATTTGCTGGCCAAGGAGAAGCCAGGGCAAGCTGATGCAGTGCAGGCTCCCGAGGTCAGTGGCTGCAGCTCTGTGCTGGGGGAGGACATGCAATGCCTAATGTGGAAATGTTTGTGTTTGGAGCAATATATAGTTACATTTAGCCCCTAGCAGCTGCAGAGGCTGTTTACTGTAGCACACAGACCTCAGCCTATTAGCTGAAGGCCTGACAGTGACCAGATGTGGAGAGGAGCGACTGCGGAGCCTGCAGCCGTATTTATCTCTTTGCCAAGATCCCAACAATATCTTGCCTAATAAGTCTGGCACAGAAATAATCATTTAAAGAGCTAAAAAACACAACATCCACAGCCCATCTTTACAGCCAGAAGGGGATTTTTGTGAGGCTTAGAGTCTAATCTTTCACTGTCCTGAGTGCTTCCCTCCTACTTCACAAACAGCGGGTGATTTATTTCCCAAATGGCTGGACTCAAGCCTCCTCCATGTAATCACTCAACAGGGAGGCCACACCTCTGCAGCCAAACTTGGCCACTTGCAGCAGCTGCACGAGGAGGCAGAAAGGAGCAGAAGCCACCACCCCACACCTGAGATGCCAACAGGCTCCTGGGGCAGGGAGGATGCTGAAGTCTCCAGGGCCATGCCCCTGCCCCACATGGCCGATTCCCAGTCGGGAGCTGGTCCCTGGGACAGGCAGCCCTGGCCCTGCTGCTGACCCGCAGGGTGCACACGCCTGCCGGCCTGCACACATCTCATGCAGGAAGGACAGGCTGTACTGTCACCCTGGGTGTCCCAGCAACACCCAGCGCTCCGCAGATTAGCCTTAATTTGCTAAATCAAAAACAAAAACAAAACAAAACAAAGCAACTCATTAGGTGCTTTCTGAAGGCCAGGAGAACTGTATCTTTGCTGGCAGCAGAACTGGGTGTTGGATCAACATCAACACCGAGAAACATAAGTTGCACTCCACTGATTCACGCAGTTTATGACCTTGGCTGGCAGATAAGCCCATGTAGTATGATTTTCTCTGTTTAGCAGGCTGCAGGTACCAGGTGTTGTTGAAGGTCAATATTGAGGAAAGGGCTCTCCCACAGTCAGGAGAAAGTTGGAGAACGATTTTTATGCAACATAAGCTTGTAGATGATTAACAATTTTCTTTCAGTTAACCGAGAAGTTAATAGTTATTCAAAGCACTCCATTGTAATGGGAGTGGAGATGGGGAGATGTACTACATTAACCTTTAATCTTGGACTGTGCAATAAAAATTAAAATGGAATATGGCACGTAAGTATGATTAATTCTGCTTGCAAAGGGAGAGGGTGTCAGTGTATGCTTTGCGCAGGAGTGTTTCCTTCTAACAGCAGGGTGCCTTGATGCAGGTGAGGATGTGCCAGAGAAAGACTATACTCAGTGTTCAGTCCTGTGTTTTCTACTTTTTTTCAAGCTCAGAATCCATTTTATTTCAAATTCCACCTTGTTAACTCTGCACCTCCCAAAAATCTCTAAACTTTAGGAAGTAGATGGACTTACTTTTATTTAAGTTTTGAAGGGGAAAAGGGAGGAAGAAGAGCAGAACTTGGCTATTTGAAACCATGGAAGGCTATCTTCACTGAAACATCTGCTAGCCTGCTCCCACTGCAATGGACAGCACCAGGGAGAAGGACAGAGGATTTCCCCAAAAGCTATTTCTTTCTGAAGCTCCCCTTGCCCTACTCTGTCTACCACTCTAATGGGCAGCCATGGCTTGAGCTTGGCACTAAAGGCAGCCAGGGGGTTACCCTGCCCAGGGTTCACTAGTGCTTCCCAGCCTCAGCCTATGCTCATGGGACCATTGCCACATGCACAGAGACTTGCTTAAGTCAATGACATTGAGTTTATTTTCTGTTTGCAAGCTCAGTGGCAAACCTTTGGAGAGAAAGAAGAGCGTGGGAGACAGGCCCAAGAGGCAGACTGTGCTCATGGTATTCCCCAGTTTAGCCATGTTTGGCTCTAGGGTTTTGTGGGGTTTTTCAAAAGTGTTGCAAAATCTGGGTCTGGATTTGTCTTTCCCCTTTTGTTCTTAATACTCTCCCAAGCGTGCCAAAAGTGCCTTGCCTGATGTCATCAATGGGTTTGACCTGGGCCAGCACGAGGGCTGAGGACTGGGTTTATGAGGCTGAATCAGAAATGTTTTGAAGACAAATTCCTCCCACAGTTCAGACACACCTGAGTGAGCCTGCCCACTTGCTTTCCTGAGGAGCTGGCACTTCCTTGTCCCAGCCAGAAGTGGAAGTGTTAAGCTAGAGTAAGTGGCTGGTTGCTTTTATGAGTATTTTCTCAGCTATGGGTGTTTCTGTGAATCACACTAAATCTCCAGCTGTCTATAAGTCAACATGCATTTCCCAGCACTTTCTGCATTCATTCAACAGCCGTGCCAATATAATGTGTGCATTAAGAGAGAAATCTGCCAGCTCATGAGAAGGCTCTGGAAGCAGCTCTGCAGGCTGGAGTGCACCAGTTTCCCTGACAGCCAAGAGGAAGGACCCCACACATCAGCACCCCCCTGGGCCCCTTGTGAAGCCAGAGTCTACCTGCCTGCAGCCAGCCAGGCCTCGCAAGAGCAGGCATGGTAGCCAGAGAGCAGGCAGGAGAGGTGGCTATTCCCCTTGTCAAGCCAAGACACATGGCATGCACACAGCCTACCAGCTCACAGACAAAGGGGACTCTAAATACCTCCACGGTGCACCCACAGATCCCCATACTACACTCTGCTGGCCTTTTGTGCAGGAGGCCTCCATGGGGAGGATGCAGGGATCCAGGCTTCACCCTGCTCTCCCTCTGCCCAGGGGTTGTTTACTCCCTTCTTCCTCCACAGTCAGTGCTCAGCAGTTTCAAGACAGTGTCTGTTCTCGTGCCTTCCTTCCTGACACCAAGCTGTGTTTTGGTTTCAACAGGCCCCAGTGGAGCTGAGCCCCTATGACCTGCAGGGCAGGCAGCTCTCAGCTGAGCTCACAGGGTGCATGGAAGCATGTGGTGCTTGCAGGCAGCAAAAACAAGGCCCTCTCCTTCCACAGCCCAAGCCCAGCAGCTCTGATGGGCATTTCCTTGAGGTCTCTCAGTCCCAGTCATCCTGCTGAGACCCAGGGTGGATCAGCAGATAGCAGGCACAGCGAGCAGGAGGGCACATCTCATTTAGAGGTAAGGCAGGTCACACAAAGACTGCGTCAGCCCAGGCTGAGAAAACATCACACATTCAATGTATTTGTCTTTGAGAAATAGGGTTAAGAAAGAATGAAGTCATAAACATAAGGATATACATAATGGCATATCTATAATGGCTCTGTAATTGCCGGGCTTTTGTGCACAGTTAATCTACAACCTGGCTAACCTGCCTCAAGGTAATCGAGAGGCAGTGACAAATGTGCGCCATCCTCCCACCTCCACACAAGCCACTGCCTCCAAACATTATAAAGAAAGTCATAAAGACAGAGTTACCTGCTGGTAACTCATCCTGAGGCCAGCAGAATGATGCCTTTTATATTTGCCGGGGCCAAGGTGCATCATGATACCAGGAGCTGCATCACTGCTGGGTAGTGCTGAGCCAACAACGCCTCACAGAGCCACACAGCACAGAACACTGCACCCAGGGAGAAGGAGACCTGGGGCTGTCACTCAGCCCAACTGCGGGACCAAATTTTGGCAGGACCTTTTTACAAAATGCTCCTATGTGAAATTTGTTTCCAGTGAGAACCAAACATCTGGGAGAATACACATTCCAGAGCAGACTGGGAATAGGAGCAGCCCTAGAGCAGCTGACTCTCATCTGACTGATGATAGAACCAAAGGTCCAAGCTGTCTTCCTGGAGAAAAAGCAAACACTGCATTTGCTCTGCATATGTGTAGAAAGCACCTGGACATGGTATTTGGAGGGAGGACGTTTAGGAACAAGCCACAGACAGAGGAAAAGACAACAAAGTGTTGCAGCTCCAAAAGCTGTTGCGAATTACTGCAAAGTCACACTTAGATTCAGGCCTTAACCCCAAGCTGGACCAGTAACTATTTAGTAACTGCATGTAACAAAGCACAGTCATGCTTCATTTACATCACTCCTCAACTTCCATTTACTGGCAAAAGTCTTAGAAGGAGATGTAAATTTTTTTGGAAAGGAAGGTACAGCAGCAATAACAACACACTGTGAACAAGGTGGGCTGTCTGTGAAGCCCAGGCTTCCCTTCAGACCCAGGGATGCTGAGGGGCAGAGCTGAGTGCCTACTCAGACACACTCTGGCCACTGTCACCATGTACCTGTGGACACTTGGAATTCATTTTGCAATATCATGGCAGGCAGCTGCCTCTGTGCAGGTCTCTCCTCAAGGCTCCTCACATCGACTTTCTCTTCCCTGCACCCTCTAAGAGTGCAACTTTGCATCATGAGACATGCATCCGTCCTCTCCAGTCTCCTTCTGTGCCCACATAGATGCTTGTGCATCCTAAAGCCCCAGGAGCCTCCACAGCAATCACAACAGTGGGGTTGAGAAGTCAAGGGCATCCAAGCAACCATATCTTCCTGCAACAACACTGACACAACCCCCCTGCACCCAGTAGGGCCTCCACAGGGCGCTTGCTGCACCTGCTCTGTGGACAGACTTATCAGCCTCCAAGGCCGTGAAACTGGTAATCTATAAAAAGTATGAGTCATTGTAAAAAAAAAATCTCATATCCTTCTCTAGTTCAAAGTCTTTCCTAGAACTGCACCGACTGTGAGGCCTTGAAGACACAATTGTTTACTGAAATTACAAATTCCCTTTTCTGGTCTTTTGCAGCACCTCTTGAAATGTCAGTGTTTTGCTGGGTGTCTTGCATCTAAAAAGTTTCTCAGCAGAAAAGGGATACTAACAATGGGAAAAGGGGAGCCGTGGCAGCTGAAAAGTTCATCTATTATAACACAAAGTGCACTCTTGGCTCTTGGAAAGACAACTTTTACTTTATGTGGATAAGCAGACAACTGAAAAAAGGGCAGGGGAAGCCAGATGCTTCATATGCTTTCAGTCCACTGAGGGTAAGAAAGCAATGCTAGCATCATCTGAGCTTGAAACAGTGACAGAAGAGAAATACGACACTTGTAACATCTTCAAAAATAGGCAATATTTGCCTCCGTAGCCCAAGGGGAGCTCCATCTTCCTGGCAGAGGAGTGCACAAAACCAGTTTGTCAGCCTGAGATGCAAAATGTTTCCAGTAATGAGCCCAGAAAACGGGCCACAGGCAGCCTGGGCTGTGGGCAAAAAAGGTGTGGGGCATAAGCAGCCCCCTGAGGGGCAGCTGCTTGGAGCTGGATGCCAACAATAGCATCTGAGCCCTGCAGGCTCATGGCCCAGGAGAGAGGGTAGAGCTATGGATGGACTGGGGTGTTCTGCAGCCTGCCATGGGCTCCTGCTGCCTGGGAACTGAACACTGCTGGTGGCCTGGGAGGTATAACATCGATGTTGGGAAAAATCATGGCCAGGTCAGAGCTTTGCACAGCTGTCACACACGTAACAAGCAAGTTGTATCTGTAGTAACCTGTTTCATTGATTCCTGCTCTACTGGAAAGTCAATAAAAATTGACAATGTCTCCCATGGGGTTGTTGTTTCTTGGTCACATATACCTGAAACGTTTATTTCCCTGGGAAAAGAAAGATAAAGTCAAGAGCTTTATTCTCTACATGTAAGTGAAAAAGGTTATTAAGAAAAGCTTTTGTCAGGCAGGACACCCACTCAGCTAGCACTGTGCTTGACGAGATCCTTGGAGGCCCTGCTATGTGGGGTGTACCAAAGGGAGAGGAGGATGCTTAATGCATGCATCTTCATTGCTGCCTCTCCTGGGAGAGGTGCTGAATTCTCCTTCTCTTTCTCCCTGGGCTTATCTGTTGATGGATTACACCAAAAAAGCCCTTTCATAAAGCTCCATTAGAATGCCAGTGCATGCAGCAAGGGCCACTGAAATATTCCCCAAGCCACAGACAAAGCTGACAATCTGCAATATTTTAGCATAAGCTCTGACCCAGTATACAGCAAAACAGACGAATGGCACTTCCCCTAGGGCAGGAATCGCTTCTGAAGCTGCTGACAACTCACTGTTTATCTCATTTCAGTCCCATTCTTAATCACTGTTTGAGATTAAACTTTTTCTAACCCAGATTCCAGCTTGAAGATCTCCAGAAGAAAGACCCTTGACCTCCCTCCTGGTAGCCTTCTCAGCTGCTGGCAAAGCTGTCCGTCTGATGGTGCAGCATTGCTCCACGCTGACAGGGCAGGAGGGGCGATGGGGCTGAGCCGGGCTCCGTTCCCACTGCCCCACGTGGAGCCTGCCGCGGGGCCGGCAGCACAGCCTCCAGTCGGGAAAGGAGCTCACCGCAGCAGTGGCAGCTCGGGGCCGGCCAGACGCTTCAGCTCCTTCAAAGTTCACCTCTGTTTGCTCCTGTTGTTAGCTCCAAAGCAGGAAGAAAACAGCAGACGCGCCATTTAGTCAGTTTTGGTATTGCACAACTGAAAGAGAATAGGAAAGCACCCCCAGGAACTGAGCCAAGTCAATAATGGAGACAGATTAAGCAATACATGCACCTGGCTGTCAGAAGTGTAAGATACTCTCTCTTTAGTAATTACAGAGCAATTATGAAGTTAACAGCAATTCCAATAAGGACGTGTATTTCACAATACAATTTTGTTCACAATCCATCAGGATCAGTCACACCAAGGACGTACAACTCTGAAACCAAACTGTCCTCACCCCTCCAGGCATAATCCTTTAAATGCCAATCCTTGGTGGGGTGGGATCTTGCACTAAGTAGCAATTAATTTATTAGTTATTAACAGGGTGTAATTGAAGCTCTACCTCAATGTGACTTTTAAAAAATCCCACTTTTAAGATAGGTAATAGAAATCAAGACGAGGTGCAGAGTTTGTGTATTGAGTTTATGCAAACTCAGTTAACCTGTATTATAATTCTGAAAAACCATAAACAGATTAAAGCATTAAAGCTGGGTTTCAATAGATCCAAAGTCATCAGTCTGTTCTGCATGGTCTGAACGACAATCTTAGATTTTGTGACTCTTTAGAGTGGTAAAATCACAATGATCTCAGTTATCCATCCAAAGAGTAAACAGGGAACAGAAACTGTTCTAAGGTCTAGAACACATCCATGCCTGAATTTGACATACTAAATCAAACTCAGATCTGCTGAAGTTTGCAAAATCTGACGCACTGAAATCCAGCTTTGCTTCAAAATACCAAGATCTGCCATTTTGTGCCCGTTCTAAGAGAAAAAGCAGCCTACCTTGCTCCACGTGCTGCATGACAGCACAAGGTGAAGGTCACCTGTGGTGGCACTGTACTGCCATGGCTTGCAGCCAGGAGGAACGCTGCACTATCACCATTTGCTAACAAGGACTAGGAATTATTGAGCAAGTGCCCCAGGTTGGCTGCTTCAGCCCCCAGCCTGCCCTAGCCTGGACACACTGCCCGGGCACACACGGCAGCAGTGCCCGCAGGATGTCCCTCGGTGCCACTGAACTGGATTTCTGCACTGCACATTCCCATGCAGGCTGTAAGCCTTCCAATAGCCAAACACCCATCCAGACAGCAGTGACATGTGGGCATTGTCTGCTTCCCCCTCCTTGCTCCACCTTTGCAGTACATTGCAGACGAGCCCATCCACACAGACACAAAAGAAAGGGTGACCCAGGCTACAAAACTATGGACATGAACCACAAGAGGAAGTGAGCACAGAGAACATGGATTGCATTGGACAAAGAAATGTTACTAATGTGTGCATGAAACTCACTAATTCTATTCTCTAAGGGACTTTCTGGGCAACAGCAGCCAGCCAGGAAGTCTTCCATCAAGACTAGCATTAATCTCCTCGCTGTCTCTTTCTCATATCTGCTTTCAGGCTTTATTTCATTCAAGTAGTGAAACCTGCTGTGGTTTACTTTGATAAAGGTAGAGCCAGTCACTCAGTGCATTCAGGCATCGGGGATGTTTTGCTATCTCTCGCTGCATCGCCAGTAGGGCTGAAAAGGTGCTATTGTGGTTTGACAGCCAAGGGAATATGTGATTCTATCAAGAGGTATCCAAATATCTAAGTGCTCTAGAAAGATTAAATAATTAATTATCAGAACTCCTGACAGAAATATAGCCAAGCATTATCCGCACTCTCCAGACAACAAGAATATTTTTGTAACGAGTCATGGTTACAAGAGCTACGTAAGGTTTGCTCTGAGCTAGTGAACCAAAGCACAGACATTGGGAAAGCCAAAGATTTACATGTCCCAGGCAGAATTTTTACCATCACTACAACTAATGCCCTCTAACAAACTGGTAGAGATAGGGACTTGAGCCCTGGGAACACATGTAAGAGTATGTGGGAGTTGCAATTTTAGTACACAGAGCTCAGCAGCATTTGGAGGGTTCAGAGGGGAAACAAGGTGGCCATGGAAAACTCTTACACTTCTATCCTGTTTTCATCTTCATCCCCTTTGATCACTATGCATCACTAAGGACTTTTTTACTTCAAATCATTTATGGGATTAATTTTTAGCAACTAGAACTAAAGTAATGGTTGTAAATACATATGCACATGTGCGTATACATGCACACACACAGAATTGCATCACTGGTTTCCATAAACTAGTTCTACTATTGCAAAGGCTGCAATACCCCAGATATAACAACTCAGTGCCTTTCCCTTTAGTCTCCTGTTATGTCATCTTTTTACTTATGCTTTATCTATGTTTAGATCATATCTCTGGGGCAAAGACTACATCCTTTATACATTTCTCTGATGTGCTTTTGAGATTAGAGACACTGAGTCGAAATAACTCAAGTCTCTCCATGAAGAGCATGCTACATTTTTGTGTTTTATGGTGGGTCCCTGGCAGCGAGAAGCTTTAAAAGCAAAGAACTAGAAGGACAAGCCATAGATCACCTTTAAATGGCAACATTTCAGTGCACTGCACTTGCTGTGCTGTTGCCTTAGAAGGAGCTGCACAGCAGAGAACAGACACAAGCAGAGAAACGCAGTGGAGAGCTCAGCAGTCAGATCTCCCCTAAACCCATCTCTGGAAGCAAGTGTCCCCTGCTGCTGATGTGTGGGTACAGCTCTGCACCAAATTCCTGCAAGCCAAGTGGCTAGGCACAGAGCACCTGCACAGCCCTTGGGAGGCTCAAAGGCCACCAGACACAGTCCCACACACAATGTTTGCTTCTCATTCCCTGCTACTGCATTTATTTCCCTAGTGGCTCCCTTTCTTCTAGGAGTTTTCTTTAGCAAGCTTAAAGTTTTCCTCTTGCCTCAGTCTAGATCGACTAGCATTACCTTTTCCTTAAAAAAAAAAATCACCTTGCCTTGGGTATTGCCTTTTTTACAGCCAACTTAACAAAATGGGTGCAGCTGCCCTGATGTTGTCTCCACACCATATAGGAGAGCCCTGCCAGCGCTATCTGCCCAGGCTTACAGAAATCCATCCTGGTTTGATGGGGACAGCCGAGACAGGGCTTTATGTGTGACCAGTGAACCCTTTAGGCCACGAGGACCACATACTGTGCCAGGGAGGAGACCCTGGCATCCCATCCTGCCACCATCAGATCAGCTCTGCAAGGCCTCCGCGCTGCTTCTTCCAAGTGGGTGTCGTTCATTTCCTCTCCATATCACATTTCAAGGCAGAATTCATCTTGTCATATCTTGCAGCAGTTTCTCTGTGGCACACTGCCGAGGATGATGCTGGGATGTTTATTTCACCCTTTTGTTAAAAAGGATGACAGGTTTTTGGATGAGCTTGCTGCGGTTTGTAGAAGCAGGAAGGGAAAAACAAGTTGGTCCAAGTCAGAGGAAAAGAGGTATAGGCTGAGAACATTTCTGAGGTACCTGGCCTTGCACTAGGAAGGATTTGCTCCCTTGTGTGAGCACAGCACCTGTCATCAATAGTTTTGACACTGTTGCCTCCCATTTCGACAGGACTGGCTTGCTCACCAAATCACTCTGCAACCCCTGTGCACACAACCTTCTGGAAATCTGTCTTCATATCTTGATGCAAACTGACATAACTGGGCTTTTCTTCACCCTATTTTTTTTCCCTTTAATATGATACCATTGCTCAATGGAAGTTCTGGGAATTTGGGTTCACTTGGGTGTCTTCTGTTGAAAGAAAAAAGAGGCATCCAGTGGCACCGATGAAATCTGCTCTGGAACAAAGAGAGTATTAACACTGAAGGGCTGATATCTCCTGGCACTGCATGGGTCTAAAAGGATGCAGCAGCTTTTTTACTGTGTGGTGGCTCCCCCTGCTCTGAGGAAGGAGTTTATTCTGCCTGAACAGGCTCAAAAATGGTTGGGACCTCCCATCCTCTTCCTCCTCCTCCCCACAAGCATGAAGCTCACGTTAGCCTACTGCATCCAGCACTTGTCATTCCCACATTTGATGGAATGAAGGATGTATTGTGTCACGGTCAACCCAACACAGACCTAATACAGCACCACTGCTGAAAGCTTATAGTCTTATCCTGTCTCTCACCCCTGCTTCTACCTTCCTGCCACCTGCCTGGTGTCAGACCAAGGGCTCCTGAAGCTGTGGAGTGAATTGCCTCTGCTCATGCACCCTGCAGACACTGAGCACTGCCCCACTATGTCACACATTTCCACCCGGAACAACTAACTGTTCCAACACACAGTGTGGCTGCAGTGCTCACTTTGCACTCTGGGGCACATGAACCAGGGAAAATGCAGAAAGACCCTCTGGTGATGGCAGTGTGGCTTTAAGTGAGCTTGGTGGTAGCCCAACAGTGCAGCCTGAGGTCTGCACATGGCAAAGGATGCCCTGTCCCTGCTGTAGTGGTGCAGCACCAGATCTGGGTGGTGCGTGGCCTCGCAAAGGCTTATGAAGCATGCTTAGTTTCCAGTAAAATCCACACTGCAGAAAATGTAAAAACACAATTTTGATCCAGTTAAAGTCCTTAGCCTTGATCTGCTTTTCATATTTCTCAGGGGAATAGGTCAGGAGAGGGAACAGGGACATGGGAGCATGGAAGAGAGCTAAGGTGACAGCAATTATAAGGTAAAATTACCAACCAAAAGTTGGAGGGAGACAGAGATGTGGGAAGGAGCTGACAATACTAAATGGTGGAGAAAGCTGTGCAGGATATGGTAGAGCAAATATGTTTCCATGGGGGTGCAGAACACCAAGGACACAAACACATTACAAAAAGGGGGTTTTAAATTCCATAGCTCATGGAACAAAGGACTTCTGAAATCCAGGTATTTTATACAAAAATGCACTGCATGAATCCAGCTACTGCCCAAAGCTGCGGGAATGAGATTTATCACGTGAAGTCAGCTCTCCACTTAAAACAACTGGTCACTGCCTCTCAACAAGAATCCAAACCAAACCCACAGATCTAAAATATCCTGAATCTTGGGAAATTGTAGTCTGCAGCTGGGGCCTCCTGTAAACAATGCAAACATCAGCATTTCAGACCAGCCAGCCAGCTGCAGGAGCCAAATGAAGACTATTTCCCAAGACATCAGACTATGTCTGGCAGTGGGCTACACTCTCACACAGCTCATGTCAAACAGAGAGTTTTGCACTGTTCACCCCAGATCAGCCTACCAATACCTCAGCATAAGGAGAAGCAGGAATGAATTATTTATTCCCACCATCCCTGGAGAAGAAGGGAACCAGCCACCAGCTGGTCCAGCAGCCTGAGCAGAGATGTGGACCCAGGGAGCAGTGTTCAGAACTGAGTATTCACTGCTCCCACAGTTGTTAGTGTTAGCATTTGTAAGCTGGACAGTTTACAAGATTGGGGCTGCACACACACGGTGGGAAACAGCAACAGCTTTGGAGAGCCCAAGTAGGCAGCAAGACGCAGGTGGGAGGAAATTCCATATCTTGATGGGGGTACACGTGATTAGCAGTTGCCACTGACACTGCTCTCCTTGCTGCTGAACTCATTGGCATCACAGGGCAGGCATCGCTGATGCTCTCTGTGTTGTTCTCCTGCTGAACTCAGTAAAACCGAGAAAAAGTTCGACTTCTTTTAACTCCCAGGGAAGCACTGGAGAGCAGTGTGGTTTGCAACACTCCATCAGTGGGAGGAGCACTCCAACACCCCCACCAACAGCCACAAGGAGCCAGTTTCCTGGTTTCTGCCGTGCCAGGAGGGTGGGAGCAGGTATGAACCACTACAGGCGCTGGGGTGCATCACACTCGCTGTGGTAAAACAGCTGCCAGCGTGCAGAGCCAGTGACATCCCTGCCTCAAACACTTCAACCCAATTCTGCCTTTTTTCCCTGCTGCCGCGGTGCTGCCCCTGTGCCGCCAGGAAGGCAGGGATGGATTGCTCATTGCCAAGGGTGAGGCACCCGGGACAGAGAGGATGGGGAGCCTGGGCCATCCTGAATGTTGTCAGCTGGATACACAGACTGGCTGTCGGCTCACACCACACCTGGGTCCCTCACCCTGGAAAGGCAGCCTGAGCATTCGGGTGCCTTTATTGCCGCTTACCAAGCAGTCGCCTAGCTCTTCCAAATGCAGGGAGAGGGGGTGGAGCAGTGGACTTAAAGCAAATGTGGGGCTAGGAGGTCTGGCTCTGCATAGGTGAGTTGCATCGTAACAGTAGAGCCTTGGTGTTAGAATGCTAAGACATCTCTCCAAGAGGTCTGAGAGTGCACGGCCCGCTTGCCCGCCCTGATCCCCCTTCCCGTGCCCTTTTGATCCCATCCGAGAGCTATAGCCCTTGTCAGGTTTGTAGTTGCTCTCGCCAAGCACACTGTGAATTCCTATCCTGCCTGAGAAAAGGGTGGGTTGCTATCATTTTCACAAGGTGCTGACTTAGCAACAGAGCCTTTGGGCAGATTACAGTAAACTCACTGCACTTCTCAAAGACTATTTCCTTAAGTGCAGTGAGCTGTCTGCAGAGAGGCATTGACAGTTCCTGTGCCTCTCCTCTCTACCAGCCAATTTGCACTGTGAGAAAGATGAGATCTTAAAAACGGACAATTAGCACCCTTACTAATTACCCATACTAAGCATCTCAATTAGAGGAGTGCCCGAGGGGGCCTTAACCAAGGCTGGAACTCCGCCGTGCCAAGCTTCATGAGGTGCTGTTCCTGCCCCCAGAAGCACACGTGTGCTGCGAGGGGTTACCCCAGACACGCAGTGCTAACCTGACCTGGCTTGGCTTTCAAAAGGGAAAATTGAAGAACCATGACCGCCAGCTATCACCTGGGAAGCAGAGCCAGTGTCATTGCAACTCCTCTAGGACTTTACTTTCCACATGCTCATCAGGTTAATTTTGGGTTTGCCCTCCATGGAGCTTTGCTATTAAATACCTTGGGAAATTACTCTGTATTACGTAAAGTGCACTTCCTCAAGGTTTGGTCCCACTTTGCCCCATATCTTTCCTTCTCCCTCACTGGGCAAAACTAAGTTTTTTTTCCTGAGTTTGATATGGAGATGATGAAAATGAAGAAGAGATTCTCTGAGTCTGAACATATGAGCAGAGGGAAACAATCATCCCATTCTTCACGAACAAAAGCTAAGATAGGATGATATCATAGCACACATCAGTGGAGGATCTACAGTTAAAGTGAATGGGATTATGGAAAACTTGGAAGTAGCATCTGAGAGAAGGGCTAGGAACCACGCAAAGGACCAGGCTTTGGTGCAAGAGTAGACTGGAAAGACGCTAAGTGTGTTTGAAACCAAAGAAGGTAACAAAATATTAATGAATTGGCACCAACCAGCAACAAAGAAATCCATTATTTATAGGCAAGACAGATAATTATACATGCAAGGTCAAAGAAGACATTCACACTGGAGTTTTTTAAGAGACATGAGAGCAGAAAATAATTGACTGTCTAGACACAGCCACTGCTGAAACACTGAAATCCTATGATTTGGATGAGTAGGAACAAATGGACCACGTTGGTCAAACACAGCTGGTTCATGCAGGGAACTTCAAAAGCACATCCACAGAGGAGATGGGTCTTGGGTCTATACTGTGGATACCAAGCTGAAAACCCAAATCCTGAAACTTTTCCGAGGGGACCAAGGAGACTCTCACATCACGGGCTGGAATTAAGACAACTTAGGGCAAGCCACTTTTGCTGTATGGATTCATACTAATTCTCCAATGAACTCTGCTTTATTAGATAGATTCTTGTGTTCGCCACAGCATACTATGGTCCCAACCAGCAGAGGCAAGCAGCCTTGAGCATCCCAGGGCACCAGCAGAAGCCAGCTCCATAGCCAGACTCTCTGGGCACAGGCCCCTTCCTCACCAGCCCCAGGACCTCAGGAGGAGCAAAACACACTGGATTTGGGGATCAGAGGGAGCTAGGGAAGTGCCAGAGTCCCAGGGAAATGTAGAGCTTGCATGAAGCAGCACAGTGCCTGTGGCTCATCTGACAAAAAGATGACACTGGCTTCCTTCTGAATTGGACATATTTAGGTGCCACCAGTGCAAATATACCTGATAAGCACTCAGAAGAAAAACAAAGAGGCACAAGGATGGACCACAGTCCCCTACATAGCTAAAGAGCTGCATTTACACCGACAAACTTCTTGCTGATTTTGTTTAAAGCCACTCTGCTTGCCGCTGCTGCCAGCAAGGCTGCTGCTGTCACTGGAGGTGCTGGCACGGCCACCCTG
The DNA here is from genome assembly GCA_910950805.1 of Acrocephalus scirpaceus scirpaceus. Classification (NCBI taxonomy): domain Eukaryota; kingdom Metazoa; phylum Chordata; class Aves; order Passeriformes; family Sylviidae; genus Acrocephalus; species Acrocephalus scirpaceus. Next base: position 44,475,851 of record OU383775.1, read on the forward strand.
CTCTGATCCCAGCACAAGCACCCCATCTGCCTCAAATGGTGCAGGGTGAGGTCAGGCTTGGTGCTTGTGCCTGGAGACTCTCCTTTCCTCTTCTCACACCTTCCTGCAGGCACCCTGAGCAAACAGCAAAAATCCCTCACACTGGCCATTTTCCTCTCTAGCAAACCACATCAGTCTTTAAAAAGAAAGAGAGACACACACATAAATATGAGAACCCAAGTTCCCAAATTTCTGCAGGAAGATCAGATGAGTGTTTGTTTTGGTTTTCAGTGTGGTATGCATGCTCTTTGTGGGACCAGAGGGCATTTTCCCACTGAGGAAAGCATTTACTTGAAAGCCAGAAGTCCCCACAGTTACTACTGCTCTCACAGTTATGAAATACTACCACACTGGAAAGGAGAGAGAAAAAGTTACTCTCAAGAAAGAAAATCAAGTACACATTGATAGTTTAGGTAAAAGTCTGTTATTAAGGATGTTGTGCCACTATATTACCTTCATAATGGCTGCATGGATTTCCTTCACTTAACACTAGCTTGAAACACTGGAGGTGATTTTCTTGACATCTAAAAGTGGGTCAAAGACTCATCTCTAACCTAAATTAGATGCACAAGGACAGACCTTGCCGTGTTCCCTTATTGGGAACTGGGAGCTAGTGGGCACCCACATGATATTTCCTAAAACTCCAGCCACTCTGGCAGCGCAGAATGAACTGCTCCATGAATAGAAGACTCATGATGGCACGCACACCTCCATGTAAAAATGCAGGGTAGGGAAAGGAAATCATATGGGAAAAACTACACACTGAAAGAAAATGGATCTGAGTATACTGTGAGCACTTGTATATCGCATAAAGCAATTTGTAGCTGCAAAGATGAGTGTAGTTAAAGGACTCAGCACAGAGTGGATGCTATGCTGGAAATGGATGGGGAAATCAGGACTAGTGAGCTCTTGCTGTGACTCCCACTGTGAAACAGCATATGAGATGCTGTTATGACAAGTGCAGTCTATCGGCCATCACTACCAACCTTTCACACAGCTCATTAGGGAAAGGTCACGGGTTATTTTTGTTTTAATTCCCAAAGGACATACTTGGTTTGCTTCACACACTTCCACACAGGATTTAAATCTACACACCCAGATCTCTCCCCTCTTATAAACACAGCCATACATAGCATGTATTCCTTCCTGCTCTTTACTTATAAAGCAAAACACAAAGCCATAAAAAGCCTTCTCAAACTCCAGCTGTGCCACTTTATGGAAGCATTTGAAAACTATTACTTTCAGTGAATATACTAAAGGTCTCTGGCATATTATCCCTGTTTTGAAGATAGATTTAGGAGGAGACTCTTACAATCCAGCACATCTGGAGGGGTGCTGTGCTCCAGGGGCAGTAGCAGTGTCCATGAGACTACTTGTGGAGGACAACTCAATAGCACAGGGAGACTTAAACCATGATTAGGAAGCCTACCAGGATGCTGAACCAGTGGACTTTATCCTCAAACAAGTCTTAGTTGACAGCAGCCCACACAAATTCACAGACGGTGTCCTTGATAAGGCTTTGGTCTCCCTCTTTTTATTACTTCACCCCCTCTTCATTACACAGACCATCACTGTAATGCTTCTGTCCTGGAGGAGGTCACCCTCTTGTAATAACATGGCCTTGTTGCAGCCAATTCTGGATCCCGCTTTTAACATACTGTCTAACATTTGTTTGGGATAGCTTATCCCTTCTGCAGAGAGGATAAAGTGACTTGTCTAAGGTGGTGCAGTAAAGCAGCACCACAGCAGACCTGTGGTGAGGCACTGGGACATTCTGGATTCTTCTGCATGGCTCATCAGGCCTTTGCATAGGAGAAAAGTTTCCTTGTTTTTCTTTTTTTTCAGTTAATTCCACATGAAGAGAAGAAAGGACTTGCTTAATTTAAAAAATATGTATGTCTCATTGCCTATCCCTCCCATAATGTAAGAATTTTTCCTTTTATAACAAAAAAAGCCTATAGCTTGCCAAAGCAGACTCCCCAACAATTGTCCTAGCATTATAGTAAGTGGCAGCACTTTGGACCGTTGCTGGAGATAAATTCACATTGTTCAGAAAGATAATGGTAGTTTGCATCTGGTTACAGTTAATTCCAGCACTGGTTTCCTCCCAGGCAACTTTCTTTCCTATTTAATGTTTGTTTAAACCTTCATTTTGTGGATGAAGTGGTTTTTTGTTAATATGATACTAATTTATTGATTTCATCACTTTTGTCATGTCTGTATTTTTCCTTCTTCAAAATACTTCACATATATTGTTATAAGGAAGAAAATACATTGGTCAGGAAGTTTCTGTCTGTACCTTTTTCTTAATGTGCTCTGAGCTATGGCCTTAGAAGGTCACAGACAGACATTCTTTCACCTCAAATAATGTCCTTCTCATTCTTCCCAACCTCCACAGATAACTAGGACAACACTAAATACCATTTGACACCACTAAACCCCAAAGACCCCATAAACACAGATACATAGCAATGAAAAGACTCCTCCAAGTGTCCCAGAGCCTTCTCCAAAGGCAAAGAGATGCCTCATTTCACAGATGGGAAGATGATGAGCAGAGAGACTGGGGGAAGGGGAGGGCCCAAATCATACTCTGTGCGAACTGCAGGGTAGCACACCCTGCTGCTGCTCAACACTCTCATGGGGTCTCACACTCACCCTTCTCTATGCCCAAGAAGGCCCCAGAGATAGCAGGGTGTATCAAGGCCTAAAAAGCAGCACAGGATGGATGAAAGAGATCCATGAATGTTTTGTTCCCTCCTCAACTGCCTAAAGAATGTTCCAAGGGTGTGTTCTGCCACTCCTACATCTAAGAAGAAGAAGGAGGGAACAATTTTTTGCATTAAAAGATATGAAATAGGGGAGACCACTCCAATATTTCAAGGAGCACAGAAATATGGCCTGCAAGGGCTCCTCTGAAGTGCAATCAGCTGCAGCATGTAGCCGCTTCCTGTGCAAAAGTGTCCAAGATCCCTAGGATAATATTGATCTGGAGACCAGCTAGCAAGGCCACATCCTCGGAGAGTGTGAATCAGCATAGCAACGTGGACTTTCACAAGCTTTGCCTCAGCTGATGCTGTGGCTGCTTGCAGAGAGGAAGGGGAGGAGGTGAAGGATGCTGCCCAGGGCAGATGCTGCATGTGGGTGTCCCCTGTCCACAGTGCTAGGTAACAACACCATGGGTGGGACCCCAGTGCTGCTGGGGCTCTTCTGGGTGCAAGCTCCCTAACAGTGACTCTCAAGCCCAAGCACTGCTTTGCTCTTTCCTCTGCTGTTTGTTTGGATGGGCACACTGTGGTTAGGTTTATGATGGGAAGCCTGTTGAGAAGCGTGCCTCGGATGAAAGGAGGCTTGTGAGCTTATGCCTTGCTAACTTTGATGTGCACGGTTCGCACAGCACTTGGTTTCCTTTCCTGTGCATCTCAGCTGGTCTCCCCAGCTGTCTGGTTACACCTTCCCCTTCCCTCCAGCCTGCCTTGCAGGCAGAAGCCAGGGAGAGATTTCTCATTCCCAGTGAGCCTGGGTATTTCAGATCCCACCACAAAGGCCTCAGCTAGTGCCTGCTCAACCTTTGTTTCCAGGGGAAAGAAGTTGAATTTTCCACCCCAAGAGCTTTCATTAGGGATACTGTAAGATGAGCAAAGCAATCTTGAACAGCCAGTTGTTTGCCCTAAGCTTGGGCCATTGCTGTGGGACCATGACACCATGACACCTTGCATTGCTTGGAGAGGAATGCGGCCATAAGAGAGGTCATGGCCATACATTTATATAATGCCTGTTCCTTTAATTTGTGGTTGGAAGTCTGCCTGAAGAGGTATGCAAGTAAGGCGTGATGGCTGACAGTTTCCACCAACTGTTCAGACATTTAAGGCTTTTTTAAATCTATCATCTCCATCCCTTGAAGAGAGAAACAAGCCTCTCTCTTCCTACTGTTTTCTATTCCACTCCTTCCCTAGGCACTCCCTCGAGGCCCTGTGTCTCAGATTTATTTCATCTATTTTTGAAGAAGAACAAGGGGCAGGTGGTGCCTGCAGAAGCTGAAAGAGAAAAGATGGACATATCTAGCACATGCCAAGAAAACAAACATGAAATCTCTGGAGCTGCCCGATCCTCTGGAACACTGAGCAACTTGCCACTTTTTTCTTCTTGATGTGCTTATTTTTATGAGCTCAAAGAATAAAGTATTGGATGTTGCACAGCAGCTGCCCCAGGAAATAATTCACTCATTCCACTGCTGCAGACTTCAAGGAAAAAAAAAGAGTAGTGAAGGGGGGCAGGGGGGGAAAGCCAGTTCCTTTGCAAAATATCCAGTTTCCCAGCAGCTCTAACAGCATAAATGAGAAGAATGTTTGGGTTTGGTGTCCCTCCAATTCTCATGGTTTCGCTGAGGATTTTGGAGAATGCATTTACTCCTTTGCTAACTGCAAGAACAGATTTATCCTGCAGCCATGTGCTGAATGAGTATACAGGCCTAGAAGGAGTCTGAAAGCATAAACATTTACTTCACAAAAGAGACTCTGCAGACAGGAGGCCAGAGACAGTTGACTCTGGGCAAGCATTTGTGCTCCGTTGTAAAAAAGTCCAGCAGCCAGAAGGAGACGTGCACACATTTCACACACCGGCCTTTGCCACAGGGGACAGTGATCCAAAGGGGCCCGGGAAGAGGCTGTCTCTTGACTGAGCCCAAAGTGCAGAGGTTCCAGCACTTCCATCTTTACTGCAGATGGGAAACCAGTCCCAGCTCCGCCTCTCACCATGCAGTGCTTCGCCTGGACTTGGGGTGGGGAAATGAAAAAATAACTCCATAACCAGGGAAAACCCTGGAGCTTTGTGTCTCCCATCCACATGCCGTAAGGAGGTACAAGCTCATATTTTAGCTTTTCCCACAGCAGGAATATCAATGAGGACTTGTCTCCTCTTTACCTGGCTGTTTATTTTCACAAAACTTGTTAAGAGAGCATAAAGTTGCTGAGATCTCCACCCTCCTGATGAATTTGATTGAAATCTGCCAAATGTTGAAAGATGTTGTCAGGGACTTTCTTTCACACATATGCAAAGCAAGACCCCACGAGCCTTGCTCTCTTGAGAAGCCAGGCTGCAAGTGCAGCAGAAGGGGAGTACTATTCTAAGGGAAATGCTGTTGCACTGCAGTCTGAGAGGTTCACCAGCCACCCAGCAACCTGTAAGCATGCGTGGAATTTTAGGAGTAACCTGTACCCCACTAGCTTTGAGTGACCTGCATTGTTTTCCAGTGAAGTGGCAGCACATTGTGATTTTTCATTACAACATCAAATCCCAACGTGGAGCAAAGGACCAAACCAAGAGTTGCACACAAAATGAAACATCCTGATATTTTTCCTTCAAAAGCAATAGTTAGGAGGTTCAGCCCTGTCTGCCGGAAAAATGAAGCACAGATGAAAATTAAAGAGGAGGTAGCAAATACTTCTGCAACATCCTCACAGCCAGGAGCTTGCCCAGGATGGAGGGGTCTGAACCACAGCTGAGCAGCACACCACCAGATCACTGCACCACACAGCTCCTTGGCCAATGACAACCCTCAAGCAGAGTATCATGCTTGCATTTGAAAGCAAAATTCTGAGAAAGCCTCTGGCATTTTTTTTACATGCCATGGTGTAGAATTGATGGAGTTGTGCTTGGTGTAGACAATTGTTAATGTTTTTGGTTTTCCCTATCTAATATAAATGCTGCTTGATTGTTCAGACTACAGCTCCTGGCACTGAGGAAGAGTGTTTAGGAGCCTACCCATCGAGAATGCTTTTCCTCTGCTACCTGTCAGGGTCTGACTAACTGGGAACTCGGGGCACAGAGGAGCAAGTCTTTCAACTGATGACCAGTCTGCTTTTTCCTAAACACATATGGATGTATTTGATGGGCTGTTTTGAGATCTTAACCACCAATACATTTGTATTTGTAGAGGAAAGCCACCAGATTTAAAGGCAGTAGATTTGTTTTGGGACCTGGACCATGAGATCCTTTATAAGACTCAGACTTTCCAGCTCCCAGGTGATGAAAAACAGCAAATGCTGCTCTATCTCAACAAATTCCCAAGTCAGTTGAAGGACAGTCACAACCTGTGCATAAGATAAGGAGCTGAAGGGCTGATGAATCATCAGCATTATTTGTATACAAAACCAAGCTGTTGATTCAGCACCCTTCAGTAGCACCTTTCTCCCCTTTGCCTTTTCAGAGCTCCTCAGTTTTGTATCTAGATAAAGAAAAAAGGGTGCAAATTCCAGGCTTGAAAGTAGAAAGGCTCCTGCACATAGGAAGCAAGGGGGAAACTAATCTTCCTACATGCCTGCCCTTATCAGTGAAGATAGGCCAACACTTCTTGAGGGCATTTCAAAAGAGAAGCTTCACAAAGGTGCTCTGAACTATTCCCCTCAGGATCCTCTTTCTCTCTGCCAGGTAGCCTGAGGCTCACCTTTGTGGAAACCTCTTTAGATCCAGTTTCTTGGGGCTGATACTGAGGTTTGCTGTCAAGCCAAGAAAATCTTCCTTCATCTGCTTCTACTCAAGCAGCCCAAACCCGCCCCAAAGGCAATGAATAGCAGCATCCTCTGTTGTAAAGGCCTAAAACCTGGATCAGCACCAATCACTTAAAGTCATAAAGAAGGATCATCCTACTTGATGAAGCAAGCCTACAGCCCAGGGAAGCTGTGAAATCTCCATCCTTGGAGACATGCAGGATGTGCCTGAGCAAGGCTCTGAAAAATCTGATCTCCCTGTGAAGCTCTGAGCAGGAGTTTGGACAAGAGACCTCCAGAGCTTCTGTGCGTTCCACAGCGTAGACTTAAGCAAGAAGCTCTAAGCAAACAGAGCATTGGATGTTACACCCTCCTCCCCAAGGAGAGAGGATTCAAACAGAACAGCACAGGACAGATAGTGGTGGCATCCAAATCACCTAAGGAAGGCGTCAATCAGGTACTGCAGAGATGTGTGCAATGTGAAACCTGCCCAAAGCAGAGTCCTTAACCAACAGCCCTCAGCACTTCCTGCAGTCTCCGTGGCTGCTGTTGAAATGAAGGCTGCTATCTCGGCTAACTACTGGTTCACAAGCTGTTATGTGGCCAGCAGTGAATCTGGAGACTTAAAGTAGGCAAGAATATGCAAGACCTGAAAAGAAAATGGTCCTCATGGGGCTGTCACTCTCCAACACTTAGCTCTGAAAATTATTATTTTCAGGATTCCCAGGTTTACAAGCACCAGGCTTCATGGTTATTTTCAGTCACTGCCAAAATAAAACTCAGTTTCCACATGCATACATTTTCCTCATACTCTCCCCCCTACTGGCCTCATCAACATTTTTTATCAGGAAACTCATTATTTATACTCTTCTGGCAAGGACATTATATTTCATCAGTGTTGCCAGCAATGCCAATTTCCCTCCTTTCAGTTCTATCCTAAACTGTTTTCATTTCTTTCACCTTGTATTTCTCAGTAAACCAATAAAGCACAAATTCTAAGTCTTCCAGTTTCCCTCTTTTCCCTCCCACAATAGTCATTGATGTCTAACCACAGATGTCTGTGCTTCTTTTCAATAACTGTGCATGCAGTTGCCTATAAAATATGCACATGATAGTGCAGGGAAATTCCACACACGTTTTCTCCATCTGAAGATATACTGGTTCATACGTTACATTTATATTGGGTCTGGATCATGTCCTGCCATCATTCTGCAGGGAGAAATCCCAAGGCAGTCAACAGAGGCTTTTCAAGCAGATAAATGACAGAACTTGGCCCTACAAGCGGAATATTGTATGATATATTTCCTTTTCTGTTTGCCAAATTGATGTTAAGAAGGGGTTATGCACTTAGACAGTCATCATAAGTTTCAGAAATAATCAGCAGACATTTTTACTGAAACCCCAGAAAACAGAGCAATTAATCAGAATATCACTGCTTTTTCTATGAAGTTGTAGTTGCTTTTATTTTACTGGCATTGCATCACATAGCAGTTTTTCCACCATGGGAGCTTTGAGGTCACTATTAATTTATGGGGGAAAACCTTTTTTACTCTGGGTTTTCTGAAAATACACAAACAAGCACCACTCAGACATGACGTAACTGAAACACAGATCCAAGCCCCTCTCAGGTTCCAGTGTCCCCTGCAGTCCCTGCCAGATGTGCTGCACCCATGGAGAATGACCAGGGACAGTGCAAGTACATTGAACAAGCTGTTCCATGGGGGCAGGCTGGCTGAAACAAAAGGCAGATAAGATTGACACTCTGATGTATGCATGCTCTGTGGAGAAGCAAAGTCAAATTAACAGCCTGAGCTCCCCAACAGCAACGGCATTGAAGGGGAATATTAATGCAGTTACCACATCTGCATCTCATTTTCCTTTAGTGTTTCCTACTCATACTGAGCTCACCCACTGGAGAGTGACATAACAGCATGAGCTGATGGGAAAGTGTCTTGAGATGTATTATGAGGAAAAAATATGCAGAATACACAAATACAGCAGGGACAGAGAGAGGTGAGCTGACCAAATCCTGCATTTTACATTTATGAAAGATGAGTGGAGGCATTTTTAGGACACCTCCTGTCTCACACACACCTGAAACAGCAGCATTGCCAGGCCCAGTCCCTAGCAGTGCTCCTCTGTAACAGTCCAGCATTGCTCCTATGGGTTTGCTGTGGCACAGAGATACACACATACACTTCCTGCCACAGTGTTAAAGTGCTGAAGGACACCATTAGTCCCTGTGGAGGGTCTCAAAGTGGGCACTGCACACACTGCACACGTCTGCACAGCACTGATCGTCCCTGCATTGGTACCGCACCAGCACAGCGCTTCCACCAGCTCCTTTGGACATCTCCTGGAAGACAACTACATAGACAGGTTCTGTGCCTTCAGGTAGGATTGAAATGGAGAGGATTGAAGCCACCTTATTCTAAATGACTGGAGTTCAGTGCTCGTTTAGATTCGTGGTGATAGGTGAATTGCCTTTACTTGCTCGAGGGCATCCATGCTATCAGGCCAGAAGTCTGTGTGTGTCAAAAGTTCACATGTGGTGACCCAATTACCTGTCTGCAGCAGTGGGGCTGTGGTATCTGGCAGGCAGATCATACAATACCTTAGCACTTAGGTCAAGGCACTAAGCCCTCTTGAATTGCATGAGATGTATCTGGTTTCATAGAGAAGTCACAGACAAAAAATTAACTGCAGCACTGGAGGTAATCTGGGGAGTTTTCAAGATTTCTGTTGGATTTTACCACACTCAACATAGTGTCTGCTTGAGTTGCAATTAACAGCAAAGCTGCCACTGAGTTTGACAGGGCAGGTCCATGGAAATGTGAAAAAAGCATCAAGTCTTTCTTCCTAGCCTAGCTCCCCTCCCACTTAGATGCGCATCGAAAGAAACACTGCCAGATCTGAGGAAATTACAAGCTCCAAGCTTGTGGTCCCAGGGCAAGTGAGAAGAGTATTGTCTTTTCTGCCCCAGGGGAGTACTGTAACAGGTAGCCCACCAGAGCTACCTGTCCATGTTGGGAATGAGCCCCAACAGGAACCCTGAATCCTACTCCACGTCATTTCCCCTGAGCTGTGGGAAATCTCACAGTCAGATCTAATCAGTGCTTGAGCATGCTGGCATGGGTCCACCTACACTGGGAAGCAATGTTGCTTTCAGAAACTGACACTTCACACCATCCTCTACAACTGGCATCCTTCATCTGGCAGCTCTGGCTCCCTTCAGAAAGGCAGACCATCAAGGACTTCTTCAAGAACAGATAAACCCAGTGCTGATTTGCAGCCTGCCTGTGTCACCAGCCTGCAAGTGCCACTGGTACATTTGTTCAAATTGTGGCTGCAGACCTGCCTACCCCAGCATTTTGCCCTCAAGAAAAAAGAGAGGGTGCAGCTCTCACAGGTGGGTGGGGGCCAATCTCAGAAGTGGTGCCTGGTGCTGCACCTGAATGTGAGGTCAGGCACAGTTTCCACCACAGCAGGAGTCAAAGACAATGCTTGTCTAAAACTCAGCCTAAAACTTCTTTGTCAGTAATTAAATAAAATTGGTAGCTCTGCAGCATGCTTTTTTTCTCTTCATGCTTTTCTAGCTCAGTAGAGGGAGAGAGAGGTGCCACATAAAGATTATGAGTGACAGGTTGATATAATGACTAAACATCTTTGGCTTACTTTCATCTTTAGACCAACTAAGCATAGCTAGCACATAATAAATCTGAGCTGCAATTAAAGGTCTGCAGCATTTTTACTAGACGGAAGTTCAAATTCCCAAACCTAATTCCCATTCCTAGACTTTGGTATCATTTTAGGGGTGTGACATTTTATTCTTCCCTTTTTTATGACAGGAACTGCACTGGAGGCAGTGATCAGATGGCTCTCCTGCCACACGGCAGCATGAACCTCAATAGCAGCAGCAGCTTTGTCACTTAAGGGGTCTTGTAGGTTTTGATCCTGGTGGCTCCAAACACAGACTTTATCCTAAGCCTGAAGGCTGGTCTAAGCTCTGTCTGGAGCTCAGGAACTTGGCCTGTCAAATGGCAATGTACCCCTTAGCTCCATTCCTAGTGATTTATTCAAAGGTGCAAGAGTAGCTTTATATAAGTTTTAAATCCTGATGCAAGGGAAACTAGCCATTGTTTTCCTTCAGGGTCCCAGATCCACAACTATAAGCATTCAAAAATAAAATAAAGTTATGGCCAGCTGTAAAAATACGAGCTAAAGAAGTTGCAGATGTTCCTAGGGGAGCTACTGAAATATTTTGGCACCTTTGCTCTGTCATTAAAAACAAAATGCGATCATTGGTTAGGGCTGCAGTGAGAGTTCAAGTGGACAAGGAAAAACAGGAAAGCATTTAACAGTGCTAATAGTGAATGTGGGTTCAGCCCTACAAAACGTTTGCAAAAGCACTGGCAGGACTCCAGCTCCCAAACCCCATGCTTTACCCCAACTATGGCATTTAGGTCCTGGAGCATCAGCGGGTGGCTGCAGCAAAGTCAGGATCTCAGCACACGCCTCTGCTGCACAGACAGTCCCGAGCCTGGGCTAGAGACAGCTTAAAACAGGGCTTGGCACAGGATAAGGGATCACAGCAGGCAGGTATAATGGTCTGACAAATACACTGCTGTGGGTAAACTACTTCTACCAGCTAAACTTCTTCAACCTAGCTCAAGTATCTCCACGAGACACTACCCCACTTCAAGTTAGCTCCAATATTGGCGATGGGGATATAGCTTGAAACTCAAAGGAGACCAAATACCTCATAAAAATACAAATAGAGCCCCCCTCAGGCACCCTTGAAATGTTTACTCCTAAGAGCAGGACCTAGGCCATTGTGCATTTTGCAGAAAAGTGTAAATTGCTGTGCCTTAGGCAAGCCAGGAGGAAGCTTCATTCCAAGAGTGAATAGTTCCCGCCTCCAAATTCTTTCATCTTTCTCTGCCTGACTCTTTCTGGCTCATCCCTGGTTTTCCTCTTCTTTCCAGATGCTGTGGGGAAACTCTGAGTATTGAGGGATTCTGCCCTAATTCACCCCGGGGGAAAGAAACAAGATACATAGCCAAGTTGGCGAGGTAGATGCAATCAAAGCAAGTCATATGGCCCAGACATAACGAGGTGAGTGAATCAGTCACTGTGTGACACAGTAGCACTGGGGGAAAAAATGGGACTTACCCATTCATAAAAGCCTGCCTTTGAAAAGGAGGCAGAGCCAAGAAGCAGCAACTGGTCCACGGCACACTATCACCTTATGGGGAAGGGGGAACTCGTGCAATGCTTTCTGCAGAAGGTGCAGGTAGCAATATACACATGAACTGTGACCACAGAAATATCTGTAGGAGCTGTCTTGTGCTACCACTCACTGATATTCCCCAAGTTAACAGCTGGGCTGACATTAATTAGAAACATTTTTCCCCTTTTCTAATCTCTAATAGGTCATCTAATCCATGCCAACAGAATTGCAGGGTTTTTCAGAAAAACAGATTGTCAAAAGCTTTTTCGTCTACTGGAGAGGTTTGAATAATTGGACATTTCTACTGGAAAATTAATCTCTGATCTAACAGACATCACATAGCTGAGATTTTCCTCAGCGTTCATTTCTGCCCAGACAACTGAGCACCATGCTGTATTCTCCACAAACAAAATGTCCATCCAAGAAAAAGAGGTTACTGCACAGTACAGTACTCAGAATCTTGATATGCCACCAACTATGCATGACAAATGCTGGAGTGGAGTAAAGCCTACAGGAAGAAAAGAGTGTGTGTGCTCTGGAGAGGCAGAAGGCTCCAAGCCCACAGTATTTAAGCCCAGTTCCAAATTTTCTCAGCGTTTCTGCCTTTTTGGATGGGAGTTTGGGTCTGTGTGCATTTCTGTGAAGGAGACAAGGAGGAAGGGAGGGAGCCTTTTCTTTGTTCCCAAACAACATCCCAGCCTGTCTCAGGCTCACACACCAACATCTAACAAGCAAAGACAAACAACATCACAGCTCCACAATGCTTAAGCTTGATTGAATGACGACAATTCCACGTTAAAATAAAAAAGAACATCAGAGCTTTCCACAGCTGCATCAACATTATCTATTAAAAAAAGCATGACACTACATGAAGCTTTGGCTGTGCAAGCCAAGAACCTAAATCAGTCATGGTTTGGAACAAGGCCATCGCTGAATTCTCGTGTAAAGCGATGCTGCCATATTGCTTACTTTCCACTGAGGTTTTCCACAAATTAACAGCTGTAGCAGACTCCCAGAAAACAGCAACTCTTTCCAAGTCTTTCTTCTCTGAAAATGTTGTTTCTTCACTTTATTCTTCCCCATATGGAAGGGGAGAGGAGGGTAAAAAAAACTCAACAGCCCTATGAAACAAACCCAAAAAAACTCCAGACAGACTGTGAGAAAAATTAATCACAAAGATTGCCTGGAAAGAGAGCGGTTATCTGTAAAATTAAACCAGTGGTGGGCCCGATTTTTCTTTTTATTATACCAGCATGGTGGGATTGAGACTCAAACCCAGGAAAAATATTTCTGGAGCAACCCTTCTGATTTATGACCATCTCAGGCACTCTGACAAGATCAGAAAACTGCTGGATTCTTTCCAGTTGAGCACCACCAAAGGCCAAATCATTCCTATTTAGGGAAAAACAAAACTTCCCTCTGGTTCAGCGAGAACAGTGTTTGGCACCAAGCACAGAGAAAACCGCCTCGTTTCAGCTGGCTGGCTGAAGTGCAGCTGAGATGGAAAGGTGATACCAGCCTGGTGTGGGTGGCTTCAGATCATACTCTTTCCTCCTGATTGCATCTTGGACATCACTAGGTCCCACACAGGGCGATGCAGAGGGATTCATTATAAGTGATAAAAAAACCCTCTTAAAGCAAAAGTTATTTGATTTCTAGCATGCACAGATGGCTGTTGACTCACTTGTGAGGGGAGTGATGGAACTAGCAGTCTGGCAGAAGCATTGGGACTCGCAGCATTGGAAAATATGGATTCACAGAGCTGGTCGACTTCTGAAGATCTGTGAGCTACGGTGTAGTAAAAGGCAATCCTTGTGCCTAGAGAAGGGGCTTTCCAGCTGGTGGAGTCCTGAGTTTTGCCTCCTTGTGCCTACCAGCATGATGCAAAGGTGTGGGTTGCCGTGGCTACTTGGGTGTGCCCACTGACAGCAACACGGGGTGCTTTACAAGCACAGCAATATAAGGTCATCCAGGGCACCTAGCACTGTGCCCTTCAGAGCCTCTTGACCCCAGGGTCACCTCCGTGCAGCTATGCTACAGACAGACACTTCATAACCTCTGCCAAAGGCAAGTCCTCTTTGGGGAGGGCTGGGAGGTTGATAGCACTGTGAGTTATCATGGAGAGAAGCATAGAAACTTGGAAAGTCAACTGAGATGAGCCTGGACCCCTGGCTGATGCTGTTACTGACTCCTAGGTGACTTACCCTGTGTGTCAGAGGCAGCAGCAGCCCCAAGCCCAAGGGGCCATCACAGGACTGTGCTGGCTCCTCTTCCCCATGCGCTGCTGGCAGGCTCCGCAGGTCACAAGAGCCACTCATCGCAGTCAGGAAACAGCTACCGCACAGCCAGACTTCCTAATTCCAGCCAGCGCAGGATGTGATGACTTTGGGTCAAATGGCAAACTGCACCACATGGTGACTCTCCCAAGTGCACAGCCACCTGGGGAGGGACCTCGTCTTGCTGCCAGTCCCCTGCCCCAAGAAGTCTTTCTTGTTCCTGTTTTGCTCAGCTTGGCATCTGAAGGCTTGCATATCATATTTCTGATGCAGACCATGTACAAAAGGAGCTATCAACAGCTGATTCTCTATTCAGGGAAATTTCAGATAATTTTTTCCAAAGTATGAAATTAATCAGCCCACAGGATGCTGCTTCAGCTTCAAGTTCAGAAGCCTCTGCAGTCCAAGTTGCTACTGACACAGTTCCTCAGATTTTGACATCCATCTTACACTCCTGTGATCCCACTGTATTAGCCAGGTCTCATGTGATCAGTGCTCATTTCACACAACAAGCTCAAAAAATAAATATACCTATCTTATCTTTCAAGTATAGCCACTGCCTATAAGTTCCCAAAAAAACACCAAACCTACAAGAAATGCTGGAAAACAAAGGACCTGATCATTTCTTCGGGCCCAAATTTAAAAAAAAAAATTAAAATATCCATTTACTAGTGAGGGGTTCTGTCCTCAGTGCACTCCCAAGCCTCAGAGATGTTCTGTCATACTGTTCACTAATTGTTTTCAGTGTTTGATGTGAGTATTTTTGGCAGTCAGTTTGTCATGAATTGACACTTATTTTGTCAACCTATCTTCAGCAAAACTGCACACCCTCCCTCCTCGTAGACCTGTCAGAAACATAAAGATTACTCATTGCATATTTCTAAGAAGCTCCTGAAGCCAGCACTTGGAGTTTGCATAACAACCATTGTCGACAATCCACCTACAGCAGCTTAAAAATACAGATTTGAATGGGTAAAGAGAGGCCAGGAGTTCTCAGAAGGACGAGTCAGATTCAGGATTTTATTAATAGAACCGGAGGTGTTCTCATGAAGGCAAAAAAAAAACCCCAAACCCACTCTCTTGTTATCTTAGCTGTCATCAGCAGTCACCTTTTCAAAAACAGGCAGGCGAGATGCAGAGTATTCCTGTAGATGAGCAAACAGAAAGCTGCTGCAGAAAAACATTGACAGCAAGATGGAGAGCAGCAAGCACCACGGATCCTCTCCCTGGTCCTCCTTGGGAAGTGCTGGGTATCCACTAGCCTTGCTGAAGGGACTTCATTTATTTATTTTTTTTAGTCTGGTGCCACACATTTCACCCCTGGAGGTTTAAATGTCAAACAAAAGGAACCCACCAGAAAAACACTCACAAAGCTGTTTGTGGCAAGGGCTCCAGCAAAATAAAGCAATTATATTAATTGGAGTGCACAATAGTGCACAATTACATTATTAGGAGTGCACCAAAACAGCAGATGAATTGATGCAGATCAGCAGTGGCTGTTGGTGAGGGCAGGGAGGAGCAGGGCACAGGACAGGGAGGACGATGGGTGGCTGGCTGCATTTCTGCCATGTTGCCACAGCAGCACTCTGCCCAGCCCTGCCTCCAGAGCTCAGCGAGGGGCAGTGGGAAACCCGGCCACCTCCCAACCCGGGGCTTGCTCCTGGAGGACGACCAGCTGTGGCACAGCAGAGGAGGTGCTCTGCCTGAAGGGTTTCCCATGCGCTGTGCCACCTTCTCTCAGGTCTTGGGGGAAAGGAGGGACATTGGGGATGGCCACGAGAGTGAGAGGCACGGGCAGGAGAGCCCAGAGAACAACAGCGACATCAGAGGCATCATCCAGCCACGTTAAAAACCTCTGCTCCGAAAAACCTTCAACACTCACAGTCTTTTCCAAGCCAAATCCCCAGCCTGTTACGTTCACCATTAACAACAATCCCTGCAACTTTCTCAGCCTTGCTGTTTACACAAGCTAGAGCTTTCATACATAAAACTCTTAAATGAAAACATTAAAGAGCAGCTGGCGCCTCTTGGAAAACTCATAAAAAGTCTGTTTCCAAACAGTGTCGCTTCTATACCATAAATTTCTATATTTCTCACTCCCCTCATTCCTTATTTCTAAAGACATTTGCATGAAAACAGGAACTTTGTTTATTAAAGAGTTCATCTGCTCCTGCTGTTAATTTTCCACCTGAAGCCAGAATCCCCCGGGTATGACATCATTAGCACAGCTCTGGAAATGATCATGAAGTCACAAACAGAGGGTTAGGGCTCCACTCAGAGAATAAACAGCGAGAAGACAGAACCTCTGCTGCTGCCAAACCCCAGATCCTTATCCAGTTTTTCCTGGAGCAACATCCCATTGACTTCAGTGGGACATTGACCAAAATAAGGCTGTCAGCAATTCCTGTTTCAACCATTCCTCCCTTCCTGTTCCTGCCTCCAGGGCATGAGGGATTTGCTCTGTGCAGCAGGTCTGGGTCAGGAGAAGCCCTGCCCTGGCATGATGCTGGTCCTCCCAGTACCACATCCTCACATTGCTCCCTGCAGGAAGGGGCAATCCGAGGAGGCACCACCTCATCCCTACATCAGTTTCTGAGCGTTCCCCTTTCCAGCTACACACCATGATACATCCTGCTTGCATGAAGCTCATCATGTGGGGATCTCATGCAGTCCAGGAGAGCAGCTGTTGGGATGTGGGAGACCAGAAGGGAGCCCTGCTGCAGCTGCACATGGGGCTGGCTGTGGGGGAGTGGGGCTGACCCATGCACAGCCACAGACAGGAACAGCTGTCTAACAGTGCTGGGGTCTGGGGATGATTAAGGGCACCTGAAAATCAAGAATAAATACCTTTACAGGGAGACCTATAGGAGTGAGAGATATGTTTCGTGTGCAGAGGCAGAAAAAAGAAACACGGGAGCTAATATGTCTCCTTGTGTGAGGATGTGAAGACAAAGTAAGGATGTCTTTTATTAGAACGGATCCAGCAACACTAATCAAATCTACATTTTCACCTCCTGCTCCATGAAAAGCACGAGAAAATGACTGTGAGCTTAGAAAGCTTCATTAAATCTCTTTTCACATATAAAATCTGTGACACAGTTGAAGCCCTTCCCTCCCATCACCAGGCAAGCAGAGCTAATATGGAATTGCTCAGGCCAAACACTGCTCGTTTTTAATCTGATACCCATGCATGCAAGTGGCGTATTTGTCATGTGATGGCTCTCTGCGTGGAGCGTGACGTATCCGTGACGGCTCTCTGCATGAGTGCCACAGTGCTGGGGGGCTGCAGCAGCAGCAAATATAATCTGGCTCTACACAACCAGCACTCTCCATCCAGCAGCCTGTGGTAAGCAGGCTGCTTCTCTCCCTGCCTCCCACCCTGGGCCACGTCAGCAGCTGGTCTGGGCTGCTCAATACTGCTGTTATGGAGCAGACACCTGAGCATAGATGTCTGAAAATCTACACACCTGTGAGAATGGGATGTGGCTGAGTGGGACAGAGACAGTCTGGTTTGAAACAAGGTTATTAATATGACATGGGTAAGGTAGAGGCAGAATATGGGGTTGATCAGATAGAATCATTAAAGGATTTCTTCAGTTTATCCTTGTACTCTAAGCATTAAAACCTTTGCAAACATATTGCTACATCTTTATTCACTGCTGGTGCTGGGATCCTTAACAATGTTTCAGAAATATTGACTGTTTGTTGAATATGAGCATATAATAGTTGGTATAGCAGAAGGGAAAGGAAAAAAAAAAAGATATGTATTTACTCTTACGAATAAAACCTAAGTTTTTCCCTCAGTGAAATCACTGTGATTTGATTGATCACCACAAAGCTGCTGCATGGTGGCAGTGCTCTGTTTTCATGACCTGATTTGGGCTTGGCTGCTGGGCGACACTGTCTGGGGGAGAGTGAGCCAACGAGTGCTCCAGATGCATGGCACAGCACGGCAGGACCACCACATGCCTCTCCTCCCTCGGCTCTGCCACCAGGTCTCACTCCCCCCAGCTCCCTCCAGAACAGCCCATAGGCACCACAGCCTCCCATTTCCTTCAGTTTGGTCCATTGTTATAGCAAGTCCAAGTGTTTTCCTTGGCATGGGCCAGCAGTCCCATAGCACTGTACTTCCTCCACACAGAATAAGGGTTATTTAACAGCTCTGATTATTTTGGAGAGTTGTTCAGCCTCCTTTTTTGAAAAAAGGAGAATACATTGAAACTGATTGTATTGGCTGCTTGTGCCTATTTTTTCTGGATGGTCCTCGCTCTCTTTGTATAAAATGAGGGCTGCAGACGCAGGCAACTTTTCAAGAAGGCACAGTGCCACTGTCATGTGTACCTTGTTTAAAGGAGTTGTCACCTCTGTCATATGATAAGCATGCAAAAAAGGGAAATGCAGGCACACTGGGAAGAGGTGTCCAGTTTCTGCTCTTGGTCACCCCAGTACGCACCCAACTGAGTCAATAAGAATTTGGTCCAAAGCAAGTAACAACAGGAAGAGCTGATAAAGCTCCTCTGGGTGCTGTTATTTATCCCCGTAGCACACCTCCTGATAGCATAACTCTAACCTGTCAAAGAAGGGTTGCCCTCATTTCTTGATGTGGATACAGGCAGACAAAGAGTAAATATTTCAGTGCAACTGAAAGTGTCTCTGACTCATCATATCATCATCATTTTTCTGGAAGCCACTGGCTTCATTCTCTTTCCTCAGCCCTTCCCTCAGGACACTTTACTCCAGGAGCTCTACATTTCTTCAGAAAATCCCCAATGTTCTCTTTGAGAGTCAGTATTGTTAATTTTAAAGGGCAGTCAGGAGACGAGCCCTCCCTTGCTCTGCCTTCCAACCCTTGTTTTACCATTTCCTTACTTTCAAGTCCCAGTGTAACAAATGTTCAAGGTCTTCCTCCCACCTGCTTCTCCAAGGCAGTTTTAAATTAGCCATGATTTCCTTCTCTCCTCAGCTTCTCATTTTTTCCAAAGTCTGTACTATCAAATCCTAACGCCCTCCTTTCCTCTTTGTTATTTGAGGCAGCCCTGCTTCGTGCTGCTCATTCATGAGGACACTTCCACCCACTCCACTGAGCCAATATTCCCCACCTCTGCTCTGCATAAATGCTTTCATCCCCACATTAATCTAGCTCTCACTTCCAGCAGCTGCTTTTTATTTCAGAGAGAAGGGTGTGTGTGTGGGGGGGGTGGTTGTTGTTCTTGTTTGTTTGGGGTTTTTTGCTTTCTTGGGGTTTTTTTGTTTGCATGTATGTGTGTCTGTTTTATGGGTAACCCCTCACACTCTGCAAGGCTGCAGAGTCTTTCTGAACTGAGTACTTTCTTGGGAGGAGGGCAGATCATGGCAACAGAAGTGAAGGTTGCTTCCTGGAAAGATCATTTGTTCTCTTGAGAATGAAAAAAAACATACTGCTGCTAACTTCAAGTGGGCCCACCCTCTGCTCCAGGCATCTTTACAGCCATGAAAATTACAATGTCACTGGTATTAACAGCACGAAATGGCAACAGCTCACTCCACTACGACTCCCTGCTCCTGCAGGGATAACAACGGAAACTTCAAATTCAATTGAGAAGCTGCCTCTCCAGCCAATGCCTCCAATCTTCCCTGGAGGAAAGTGGGGCCACAGGACTTGACTGGAGAGGTAGTAAACCTCCAGGCTGCTGGAGTCCATGGGGGAGTTAGTCCCAGACCAGCTTTTTTTTTTTTTTTTTTTTTTTTTTTAACAATGAGGGTGGCAAAACTCTGCAATGTGTTGCCCAGAGTAGTTGTAGATGCCCCATCCCTGGAAACATTCAAGGTCAGGTTGGACAGGACTCCGGGCAACTTGATCTAGTTGAAGATACCCCTGCTCATTGCAGACGGTTGAACTAGATGACCTCTTGATGTCCTTTCCAACCCAAACTATTCTATGATTCTATGAAATCTGGCAAGCATCCCCATGGACACAGCATGCTGTGGCCCCAATGTACAATGAGAGTGACCCATGGAGAGCTGGCATGGGCCAAACAAGCTCCTGTAACATGAGTGGCAGACCTGGTCAGCCAGGCCACAGGCACACCCCACCACAACTCTGCTGGTGTGAACTTCCAGAAAGCAGCTTGGGCTGGAACAGTGCTGGCTTCACTCATGGCTTTTCTTCTCCTGGCCTGGAGGTGGTCTCATCAGTTTGACGATGTCATCTTACCCCAGCCTTTTGGCTTCTCTCCCACTTCCCTGAACTGCTCTGCACCACCACCACAGAGGCCCACGGATCCCTCCCACCTCCTGTTCCCTATCACTTCTCTGGGCTTTCATTCTCCAGACTCTTCTCAAGTCCTCACTCTATTTCTTCTGTTCCCACACAAAGATCCAGGAGCCATAAATGGATCAAACCATGGCAAGAACTAAAACTGTCCCATCTTTAAAAAGCCAGAAATACCTTGAAATCTGTGAGAACTAGCAAGTCCAGCCACAACAGTGACATATCCAGACCTGGGATATAAGGGTTAAACTTGACTGGCTTCTAAAATCCCATGCTTGCATGCACAGAACTGTTACACTGCAATTTACTCAAAATTGATACTCCACTTTTCTGTCCATAGCCTTGGCATCTTCCTGCCCCTGCACTCCTAAATCACCCTTCTTGGACTCTTCTTATTTGATTTTCCAGCTCTTCAAGCGAACCCTTCTGCTAACGGTCTCTGCAAACCTCTGCATCCTCACCTTTGAAAATGCTGCCCCTGTCTCACTTTCCATGCAAACATGTTAAGGCATGGAGCTGAAATGTCATGCCAGAGAAAGCAACCCAGGTTGTTTTGGTACATGCAGCGGTCAGCATGCCCTGCTGGAGAGCCTACCAGCATGTAACTAATATCCTGAGTTTTGGAGCCAGACAAGTCCTATTCATCCTCCTGTCCAAACCACAGAGACAAGAATATCCAGCCTCTCCAACGTCTCATAACTCCTGGGATCGACGTGGAGATACAGAGAGGGAAAAGCTGAAAAGCCATCAACGATGCCGGCATTATGATTGGGGACTTTCTCATGCTTGTAGAAGGAGTCATGCCCCTTACTGGAGTGGGCAGGCTGTGACACTGGACAGAAGGATCTTACTTACCTAGATGCAGTAGTTGAGACCTCCGTCTTGAACATACAGATGACTTTGACCCACTTCTGCTGAGATAAAGAAATCAAAGGAAAGCCTGGGGAAAATGGAATCTGAACAGAGTAAAAAGAGACATTTACATACAAGGAATAGCTGTAGCACCACAAACCCATTCTCTTTTTTTCTGCTAGCCCACTATACCCCTTTGAAAAATCCTTCTCACTCTGCAGGCTTTAGTCCTGTGGTGAGGGGAGCAAAGGCATGCAGCACTGCATGTTAAATATCCTCTGATGCTCCAGTGGTGACAGTACATTGGAAACCTATGGTGTGAAAGCCCCTCTCAGACACCAAGGCAACCTTGCTTTGCTGTGCTTCTTCACGGGCACCAGAATCAGCACAGAATCACATCTGCCTAGGGCTGGCATCTTTGATTTATTGATTTATTTTGAATATATTGTTCCTCTTGCACATCTAACTCCCCCCTCCAAGGGCACAAGACCTTTGCACTTTTCTGATGACTTCATCCTTTGTACTCCATTCCCACAAGCTATAGGTCAGGGATCAGATGACGGACTTGACCCAAACTGGCTGACAAAGGCTTCTCATCTGCTTGGCATGGCATTCAGAGAAATCGATTCACTGAGGTGTCAGTGCTGCATTGCATTCAGCAGCAGTTTCTAGGCATGCCATGAAAGGCACCAGCACATCAGTGGGCTTATTGACCCATTCAGTAGAAACTCAGTACTGAGCATACTTCTCAGCTCCCCACAGTCTGAGGGCATACATTCCTCCAACCATGTGTGTTATACTGAGTATAAAGAGCAAAAGTTTCAATTTTGCAGAGTTGCCTTCCCAACAATTTTCACAGGCACCCCTGAGATTCCTTTTGAATGAGAGGAATGCCATGTCTTCCCAGTAGCAATAGATATTTCATCCATTTTGCTGTGAAAGTTAGGTGTTCAAGGAGGTACTGGTCAGCATGGAGACAGGAGCAGGTACAAACAGAAATGTGCCACTGCTACTTTTAAAAGACAAAGCACAAGGAAAAAGCATCCTCTGATGAAGTTACCTTTCCCTCCAGCTCATGCCATCTTCAGGCACACAGGTCAGGCCTGGACTTTCTAATTTTGCTCCATCTTGCAACTGAACCAGATTTTATCCCCCCACAAAGTCCATCCACAGCATCTTATCTCTTTAACAATACTTCCCTGAGCATCTATGTTCTCTATTTGCTTCTCAAGTCCTTAGGAACTCATTTAGCTCTTTTGCTGGTTTGCCTTGTTAATAATTGTCTATTCCTCTATTCTTTGTCACTTTTTCCAGGCAGAAGGAGGGAACATGCCTTCCCAGAATTAGCAGCCCTGTCCAGGAGTGTGCCTCATCAGTGGGCAAGTGTTAATGTCCTGCTGGTGTCCTTACCCCTCTGTCCTCAAACACCACCCACTGAGCAATGGGGCACTTCTTAATAAGACCACCTCACAGTGGAAATCAGGTGCCATAACAATAACAAAAATTTTCTCAACTCCTAAAATATGCAAAGGGTTATGCTCCATTTTTGGGGTTTTTTTCACCAGCTGCCCCATGTGGTAAAATTAAAGACCTATTTATGATAGATGACAGTAGATCAACAGTGTTTAAATGGAAGTCTACAGATGTTTTTGCCAATGGTGTCTGGATAAAACAGGGACTCCAACAAGGCTAGACATAATTTGGCTAAAGATCAGACCAAAGATATCAGAACTTCTTGAGAGTTTTGAATGTTTTAAGGCACATCCATCACTAACTGAAGACAGAGTTAGTTCATTTCTTGAGATATATTTGAAGTAATTTGCAAAAGCGAGCATGAAAACTGAAAGCACCATAGAAATGTGCTCTGAATGGTTACACTACACTGACTATGGAAGGAATTCAGCACAGATGAGGGAATATATATATTTTATATATATATATATATATATATATATATATATATATGTATGTATGTAAAATTCAGTTTGGAGCTGGCTGACTGGTTCCAGCTCGGCTGTGGTGCCCTAAAATGCCCCATATTCTGCAGCCTTCTGAAATGACAGGCTGTCTGTTATGAAAATCACTTTGAACTTTCATATTTCTGGTCCAGAGTCTCCCTCTAGAATTCTTCTATGCATTAACTGCTTTTGCATATGATAACTGTTTTCAAAGCCGAGTCACACTTTCAGCATATCTTCACATCGTGGTTTCACTATGCAAATTCTCTGTGCTCCTCTCTTCTAGGTACCGTATTTGATGAATCCCCCTGCCTTTTTACCTCATGGGGGGCCCCTTCAGGGCTTGCCTCCCAGCTCCAGGAGCATAACTGAACATCAGCCCACCCAACTAAACAGGCTGCTTGCATGGAGAAATGCCTCCCAGTTTGAGATGGAGCCTTGTCAGGTTGCTGGATAAAAAAAGCCCTACATTCATTTCTCTCGCTCACAGGCTCGCTGCTTAGTCAGCTGTTACACTGCCGCATAAAACCTTTGCTAAAAGAGCTGTGGTAGAAAATAGCTGATCAGTAAGTCTGAAGTGTCAGAGCTGTCTGGGTAGGTGGAGGCACTAACAGGAAGGCAGGAAACCCAGTCTGTAAGCTTAGGGCTGGGAGAGAGGAAACAGTTTCCATTCAGTTCAGAGATTGCAGGGCAACACTGATGGGAGGGCTCAGGCTCAGCCAAAAAGCCATTTTTTTCCTCCTCTGTTTTAATGATTCCTGGTTGCTGGAACTCAGCACCCCAGGGAGGAAACGTGGGCCAGCCTACACTGAATGCTGCTCCTTGCTCCTACCCTTGC
Source organism: Acrocephalus scirpaceus scirpaceus (assembly GCA_910950805.1). NCBI lineage: Eukaryota > Metazoa > Chordata > Aves > Passeriformes > Sylviidae > Acrocephalus > Acrocephalus scirpaceus. The sequence goes on from OU383775.1 coordinate 44,499,779, forward strand.
AGCCGCGGGGAGGGGAGGCAGAGGATCTATAAACGTATTTCACACAAGTGTGTGTGAAATAACCCACATAAATCACCCTGTGAGACTTTTTTTAAATGCCTGCTACCTGTAACACCAGCCACAATTAGCACACCAACTTATTTACATGTCATAAATCCGGGGCTGACAAAGACCTGTTGTACTGACTTTTCACCACAAACCTGTGAGCTTTGGTAAATTCGTTAAATCAGACTCACCCCTTTCTTATAAAGGGTTTCAAGCAGCTCACAGCAGCATAAAGGTAAATCACACAAGGGCTGCCTTGTCCTCCCAGACTCCAATCACAGCTCTAGCATTCATCCCTTTGCAATTCCAAATCCTGATTAGATCTGGGAATAGATCCTGCACACGGATCTAAGTGTGGGGAAAACAATGCACCAAAGATCTGGAGTTCACTAAACCCCTCGGAGCCCCCACCGGCATCTCCCAGCCTGGCAGCTGTTCCAAGGCAGCTTTCAGTTTTAATCACAAATTATTCTCCTGACAGCCCACAGTAAAATTAAAGCAAGCATCACAAGACAAAGAGGCTTGACTCTGGTTTACAAATTTCATGCAGGATGCTTTGGGGGTTCTAGCTTGATGTCAGGAAGAGCAAACCAGCCCCCAGATGCAGCAGCTGTGCCCAGGAGCGCCCCGAGGCAGCGGTGCCATTGGCTCCTCGCACCCTGTGGTATCTGAGGGTGTCAGCACCTCTGGCCAGCCCCACCGGTGGGTGACACTTTGCTGTGCCACGGGGGTTTGCTCCTTCTCTTCCGCACTGACCAAGCCCAGCAGGGAAATACATCTCTCACAAGCAGCAGGAACCAGACCCTCTCATACCAGGCGTGTGTTGCGTGAGAGAAATCAAAAGCAAGTTGTGTTTGAACCTGCAGTACCCACACAGCTTGACCAAGCCATAAAAATTCAGCTGTGTCAGTACAGAGACACCCAGAAATGCCCATTTGTCCTGTGTGTGCAGGCATATGCTTGCAGCGTGGTCTGAGTACTGCCTGGCACACTGAAGCCTCACTGCAAATTAGGGATGAGGGATTATTTTTCAGTTTCCCAATTGCAAACTAAGGATTTACCCATCCCTCCATCCCTCCCACAGAGGTCTTGTGAGGATAAACTGAGTTATGTGAACATTTTGAAGGCTGGAAGTGCTAAGAGCCAGACGGGAGGGAGTGGTCCAGAGAAGCAAGGAAGCAGAGTGTACATTCCGTGGAGGAGTTGTTCCAGCTAATGCACAGAGAGCTCCCTTGCTCCCTGAAAAGCCACTCCAGACAATGCCTAACAGAGTGCACACATTGCAGAGCCTCATGTATTCTGTTTTCCTGGAAAAGCACAGAGCAGCAGTGGTTTTGGGCTCTGCCTGGGCTCTGACCGCTCGGAGCACCACACCACCTCCAACGTGTGTCCATCAGCAGAATTTAGGTCCCACTTAGCTCATTCCTTTTCCTACTCCATTCTTGGTGGCTTCCAAGGGCAGATGTTTCCACATCTCTCTTCTCCAAAAGAAGGCAGGAGTGTTCCTTGTCCTTCATGACACTTACTGTACATCACAATTAATCATCTTTAGTCAATGGGGCACCCAACCCAATTGGCACTATCATATCAGCAGGCAGAACCCCCTAAGAAGTGCAGCAATTCATTTATCTCACCAGCACCACACTGCCAAAGGGGATGGTAGGAAGAAAATGATCCGTGGGCTCTCACAGCACCCACCAAATGCAAAAACATGGAGATACAAACACAGAGCACCTCTGAACTCAGCATGGCAGGCCAGTGGCTGGGAGCAGAAAAAGGTATGGATTTTCAGACCCCCCATCACTGCTGGCTGAATGATCCCCTGTCACACATGGCCATGATCTCCACACAAACCAGAAAACTGAAAAATCCATGTGCTGCAGCCAGAAAATAACCTGCAGTTGCAATCATGCTACCTTCTAGCTAAGGAAGGTATTAATAACAAGAAGGATTGAATGGAAGAAGCAAAAAGGGCTGTTCTGGACTCTCCAGCAAGCTTTCCATCTCTTCCCTAAGCACAGCAGGGCAAAAAGGCTGCAGAGTGGACCACCAGTATATTGGCTTTTTTCCCACTAATTGAAGTTTCCACTCACATAAAACTATCCCGTGCTAATACATTGCACTTCCATTAAAATCACGTCACTTCAATTCTTTATATTTTTATTGTGGCATACAAATTACACTGTCCAAACAAAAAATTTTTTAAAAAAAGAAAAGAAAAGCCATTATAAAATGAAATTCTCAAATTAAGTGCTCCATTCTAACCGAAGAAAAAGGGAACGTTTTGAACAAAATAATTTGGCCTGTATATTTTTCTAAACAAAACTGTGTCACAACAAATGCAATCCTACAAAGACCATTTGTATTAATAAAATGGTATTTTCGCAATAAAAAAAAATTGCTGGCAAAGTGTTCAGCTGGGTTTATTAGTGTCATTAAGAATCCTCCCACATTCTCTTATTTTTCAGCAGCTAGCAAAGAGGTACATTCAGAATTTCATTATTTGAGAATGAGGCAATAGATAAAATAAAAAATAAAGAGCAATTTGTACTCCTATAATGGCTTCCTCCCCAAAGCTTCACAGCAGTTTACAAAAAACTCCATGATTTAACCTCCTCTCTTGCAATGTAGCTATTCCCCCTTTTTATGGCTGGGAAAAATATCTCTTGAGAGAGCCTCTGTTCATTTCAAACATCTGTATTCTGAGCGCCAAGAGCGTGATTTACCACAGTTTATTGTGCTCCAAAACAGTGTCCAGGATAGGTGCTCAGTATTTCTAGCAAAAAAAGACCACAGGCATCTCGCAACAGCTATCCCAGACTCCTGGAGCTGGAGTGAATTTGGGACAGCAGGAAACTCAACCTCTGTTTCTTAGCTCTGGGCTTCTCCTCAATTTCCAGGCTCCAGGGCACAAGAGGCCTTTCACCTTGTTCTAGCCTTCTCCAAAAACACGCGGGATATTTCAAATGTTTTGTTAGGCAGGAATAAGCTCTCTGCAGAAACACTGACTGGCTCAATTCTCTTTTGTCCTTTTTACAGCCTCAGCATTCCTGTTGGGCGTCACTTAAAGACGCGAAAGAATTCCCAGTATTTTAAAAACTTCTTATTTTTAATGTTTTCTGGTGCCAAAACTGGCAGACGTCTGTGCACGTATGGAAAAGGCAGGAAAGCGGAGCCGTTTCTGGGGAAGAAACGCTTCTTTCATTTCCTTCCCTCTTCAACATCGGTCGATATTAATTTTAAACCTGGCTGGCACTCCGCAGTAAGGAGAGTGAAAGATCTTGTTCTTTCATCCAAAAAAGTATCAAATAAGTGTAGCTGCAATTTTAAAGCAACCCCGCCAAGCCATTAAGTTCCCAAAAGGACGATGGCTTTCCTGGCAGCACGGAGTTTGCCATATCAGATGCAGCAGACTATCAGATCACAAAGCCTTACTGCTTCATTCTAGGCATGACCCATATTTCATCCAGTGCTTCAGAAGAAGATGAAAAGCCTTCAAAATGCATCCTAAACATTACCATATGGAAAAATCTTACAGCATTTAAAAAGGATAAGCAAATAGGGTCCTATAGAAATACTAGGACACTATAGCATTCATTTCTAAAATCCCAGTGGGATAATTATAATGTCTGTAATTTTCTGTGGAAGGGAAGTATATTCCGGATCTATTCTGTAGGCAGTGGTGATGAGAGCTTTTCATCACAATAAGCACAGGACAGAAAGCAAAAATATTCTGATGCCCAAACCTGTGAAAAATCGAACTTCTGAATTCTACCATTTTTAATGCAGGTAGGCCAGGATTCAATCTGTACCTTAAAAATTGTACAGTGACAGTAACTATAAAGACTCAGAACCAGAACAAGGACCAATGAGGCCATTAATAATAGTAGTAAATGTGGTTCTGCATGAGGAAAACAGCCGAGGGAAAAAAAAAAAAAAAGTCATTTTAGAATATATTATGTCCTCTGTAAAATTCCCACTGCATTTGTACAATGCAGTAGCAATTAAGGAGCAATTCCCTGTTTCTGAAAAGAGACTGCAATCCACCCTGTGTTATCAGATGTTGCCTAGGAGGTCAGGAATGCTCCAAATGGTGCTGCTTCTTCCAGGCTCCCCTTGCCCTTGGGGCACAGGCACCAGCCAGGCGCCGAGAGCCGCCTTCTGCCTCGCAGCCGCGGGGCAGGGACTGCCCGAGCATCCCTTGCCCCAGGAAGGATAAGGGAAGTCCACCTCTCTGCCACGCTGCGCAGGGAGAGCGGGAGGAATAAAAGCAGGAGCCCTCTTGCAGGAGTGCGCACCATGGTGTTATCTGCAGCATCACAGCTTTCCCTGGAGAAATGGTCTGAGTGAGAATGGGGGACATGCTGCTGGCACAGGACGCCTCTTTCAGGCTTCAGTGGCATGAGTCCTGCCTCACTGAGTGCCACTGAGAGCCAGTAACCTTCCAGGCTCCCTCCTTCCCGTGCACCTCCAGCTGCCACAGGTCTGCAGACGTACAGCTGCATTTTGAACAAATATACCAGACGTTTCCTTTCCTTGTACAATTTTTTCTTGCGCAACTCTGGAGAGCAAACTGCACATTTTGGTCCTTGGTTGCACAGCTTCAATGCCCAAATCTTCCCCTCCTCAGGCAGTAAACGCAGCTATTGTTTTGCCAGTTGGTCGGGTTACTCTTTTTTTTGGAGAGCCTCGTGTTGCTGCCAAGGTAATGCACAATGTTACACACTTTAGAAACCAGCCCGGGTTGTGTAATGCTACCCTACCACCACCAAACAACTTAGGACTGTGTCAGCCCAGGGAAAAAACAAGCCTGGAAGCTAGAGGAGAGAAGATTAAAGCAAAGCAGCAGCATGGTTTTTAATTGTGCCTTAGAATTTCTAATCTAGTTAATGGTCCTTCCAGCCCATCCTGTGTAAAGACATGAGCATGTGGCATGTACTGAAGGAGGATCAACACTGACACACTGACAGATGCGCTTATTGGCACAAGAGACTAGATTAGGGTTTGGACTGGATTTTTTAACTTGTTAGCTAGCCAGCAGCAACTTGCTTTTTTGGAGGGGAAGGGAGGGATCAAACAATTGCTGCAGAGGGATATTAGTTCCCTGCCACTTAATCTTCTTCCATTACAGATTCTCTGCTTGAACATGAGACAATGCTGCCATTCCTTCCCCTTGACTCACTGGCAATTCTTTATCCATCTCTGGTTTGCTGCTTTGGAGATTTTTTTGGCTGAAATTTGATCACCCCCACCTGCCCTTTTATTCTCTCTCCATATTTTTCAACACTTCTGTCTCCTTCTTCACATCCCAAAGCTCTGCTGTGTAGTGAAAGCCTGTAAGTTAACCAGAAGTTCAATACATTCACCTCGGTATCATGCAGTTTTGCTTGCCCATTTGAGGAAGATGAGGAGCCTTGTACCTCAGGCAGGCCAGCATGCGTGGCAAAGAGCACAGCACAGAAGGTGGAAAGTGGCTGCCTGCCGAGAGGGATGCAGCTAATGTTTAACAGCACACGTATGAAAGCTAGCTCTGTTCACATTCCTCTGGAGAGCTGTCCCACGGGTTGACAGAGGGCTGTTCACAGAAGAGGGCAGGAGTAATTAAGGAGAACCAAATTCTAGCTGGTGGGAGTGTTGAGGGATTGCAAAAGTCCTTGGAGTGGGCTAGAGGTTACAAGTGCCATGGGTGCTCCTGTTCTGACGGCACAGTGCTGCCAGAGGTGTCAAGCCCTCCTGCCAGGGCTCCCAGCTTCTCGGAATCTGAGCAGCAGCTGAGCAGCTGGGTACACAAACACCTCCCATCCAGCCCATGAGCTCCCAGGCCAGTCCCCCTTTGCCAGCTCGTCATACTCCAACAACACAGAAAAGTGCAAGGGAGTAGAAGTTTGGGACAATGGTGGCACTGTAACGGGACTGCACATTTTGATAAACCTGTGTTCTTCCACTCTTCCCTACTTTCCTTTCTGCTGAATCCTGCATTCCATCCTGCAGCCCATGGGACCCTTGGTCCCACAGGGAGAAGCCAGTGCTTGGACACCACATCAGTGCTTTGAGGGTGGTGGGAGCAGGGACTGTGACTTTCATGGAGCACAGCGGGGACATCACAGCCAAGGCTGCTTGCAGAGGGGTGCTTGTGCCTGGCTGGGTCTGTGGCTCTCCTGCAGCCACCCAGCCCCAAGGCTGAGCCTCTCAGGGAGGCTGTTCATGGAGCAAAGGGTCGGGCTGTGACACCAGCCCTGCTTTGTGGCAGCAATACCAAGGGACATGCTTCCAGAAGCCAGCAGCATTCTGAGGAGCCCTTGCAAACACATGGCTCCAAAAGAGGCACTCTGGCTGCTGAGCCTGCACCCTTCCCATGGAAGGTGAATGCACACCTCTTCCCTAGAGCAAACAAACAGGAGCACACCAGCCAACTCCCGCCTAGCTCACAGGAGTAGTGCCAGATGAGGAAGAGAACAATTCACCCACCTACAGATGAGACTGCAGTACTAACAACCACATACAAAAGAGGTGAGCCACTTGAAGAGGCCAGTTAAGCAGACAATAACAAGGTCTGCCCTGTTTTCACCCTCCAGAGAGCCACCAGCCCTCAGCCTGGGGGACTGTGTGTCCCAGGAAGGAGCCAGGGTAGCTGCCAGGAGCCTCACCATCCCCTCTGAGGGCTTAAATAGCTAGCATGCCTCCTGCATGTCCACACCAATTGCTGCTTCACACTGCCAAGCTGCTCCTTCAGTGGTTTTCCAAGCACAGTGTATTTATTTTTTAACTGGGTGAGCAGAAACAACTGACCCCAAAGCTCTCGAAAAGCAGGAAGGGGCTCATCAAGTTAAATGGCCCCCTTGGGCCAGCGTTAGCACTGCTGCACCCAGCTGTGCTCTGGCTCCGTGTTCCACGGGAGGTTTCAGGGTCCAAGCCTGCCCCAGGCACAGCGGGCATGTCACAGAAATCTGGCCTGTGCCCACAAATGCTACGGCCAGGTTTGTGCTGCAGGCTCTTGCTGGCAGAACAGCGCCATTGAGGCGTGTGCAGGGATGCAGCCATCCAGCTTGCCAAAGCAGGATTCACCTGCAGCCCTGGGAGCACTGCAGCTCCCCAAGGAAATCGGCAGGCATTTCTCAGTCCGATATCCCAAATGTCATCACACGGGTTTTGCTGAGCACAGAGGTCTGAGCAGAGAGCTGGCTGGCCCCTGGAATAGGTGGCTGGTGGTGAATCCTCTATCCAAAACTGCAGGTGGTTGGCCCAGGGCACAAATGGCAGCAAAAGTATGAACCTTTCTGCAGTGAGAACAGAGGGATGCCAGCTCTCAAACTGACCTGCAGTTCTGAACCCTGGGTTCAGCTCCCTGTTCAGAGGCAGGACAACCTGTCCTCAGTCACAGACCTGCTCTAATCCGTGCCCTTCAGATCCAAAACAAACAACAATCAGTTCCTGGTAGGGCTGAGCAGCAAACAGCAAGGCCATCAGCAAGAGCCAGGTGGAAGCTTCTGGCTCTAAGCCTGAGAGAGCTGGGGAGGAGGAGGAGAAAGCAACACAGTGATGGGAACATTGCTCTCCAGAGAAGGGGTGCAGCAGGGGTGGCAGAGAGTGCACAAGTGAGTTCATAACTGCCTGTTAGGGAACCAGCTCTGCACTTAGGAAATGTTTTCTTGTGCCAGCTATAGATCAGCACCTATGGGGTCAGCAGCATGACAGCAAGATCAGGAGGCTGCCACATTCTCCTGGTGACCTAGGGTGTTCACCCATCAGTACACTTGCACTCACACACATGTAAAAGCCCCAGGCCATCTGCTCTTCTTCAGACTGCAAAATTATGTAGTTTGAAAAGCCCTAAAATGCTGATTCCTCCCTCAGCAGGGACACAGTTCTCCAGAAATACAAAAGCATGAGTCCACTGGGGAAAAAGGATATACTGGACAGAAAAACACTGTAACCGTCTATCAATGCCATGTGGGATGCTGCTGAAAGAATTTTGGAACAACTGTGAGACTTTTTGGATGTTCAAACACTGAATGAGTCAAAAAATCATCTGTGTCCTATGGAGAAACATTTTAGAAAACAAAGCAATTGGCTTCTAGCAACATGATGTAACCTTGGTTTTTCCTCCCCTTATTGTAAGTGCATCTCTGGGTGTTTGCTTTTAAAGCTGTATCCATTAATAATGTGCCTCTATATTTATTTAGAGATATGTCAAACAAGGAGCGCTTATCCGTAGCTCCAGGCAACCCAACCATTTTAATACATAAACAGCTATATAAATGAGTCTCATAATCATCCAACAAAAGCTTCAGCAACAAAGAACCCCATAAGCACACCGTCTCTGCTCAGGATGCTCAAACTTCGGCATCCACTTCAGCAGCCAAGGAGAATAAATAAGCTTTCCAAGGGAACCAGTTCGGGTTATTACAGATCAAACGGAGGAACAAGTTGTTTGCCTTTCCTTAACTTAAAAAAAAAACAACCCACAAATGGAAAAATATGGGCCAGTTTTTCAAGCAAGCTCGGCACATTGCCTGCCTAAATTACACTTACATGCAAGTGCATGCAAATGCATTGTTTCCCTGGTCATATGCCTGAACTGCATCCACATTTTCCTCAAATGCCTTCTGGAACGTGACAGGACACGCAGGAGCAACCTCCCCAGCCCTTCAGAAACCAGAGTATGGGTATGCTGGTGGGAACAGAGGAAACACCTGCATTCCTCCACAGCACAAATGCAGCCAAAATAATGATGAGTCTGAAAAAAGCCTGACAAAAGCCAAAGGTCAGGTTGCTGGGACTTTGTGGAGCGGAGGGGGCTCGGCTTAGTGCTTGGCAGGAGGGAGCCTTATGCCCTTGTGCTTTTAAATGTATTTTCCTGCAGGAGATGGGGAAAAAAGCCAAATAAAAATAAGCAAACATTTTCAGCTTCTGCTGCAGTTCTGTAGAGGGGTGACTAAACACTGCTGGCAATAGCTCAGCCCTCATCAGAGCCTGCTGCTGCTGGCTGTATCCCTTCCAGAGAGATGGGGTGTGCCTGCCACTGAGAGAAAGGAGGTGCACAGTGGGGCATAACGTGGCTCATCTGTGTCACAGGCAAGCAACTGTGCTCCTGTGCAGTGCTAGCCACTGCTTTGGGCCAAGCCCTGCTCCAGTGAAAATCCAAACAATGTACTTGCTGCAACCTTGTAGGACCTATTGTGCACATCCCCGACATGAAATACCAACAGTGATGTTCTGGCTGGCCCCTGAGGAGGTCCTGTTTTCCCCCCAGGGAGGTGCTGCTGATCTCTCAACTGGGCATCACCCACCCCACACACGGGACCGAGGGAAGGCACCAAAGGCACCATGGAGGTTCAGCTTCCAAACTTGCTTTTCTCTTCCTGGATGGGAGTTACATGCAAAAGAATTATATGAGAGGGCCACAAGAGAAAAGGGTAAAAAAACCCTCAGTAGTTCAGCTTAGACATCTGGGGTTTTTAATCCTCCTCCCTCTGTCTGTCTGATGCCCAAAGGAAAAAATAAAGTGCTTGGACAGCCCAGTTTGGTGTGAGTCCCTGTCCCTCCCTTCCTGCTCCCCCTCACTGCAGCACAAGAGGAAAAACACTTGAAAGGCTAGGGGGTGGCCTCAAGGATGTCTGCTTTGCCTCCTCTCATGCCACTCTTCCTTTTGTATCTTTTCTAATATCCAAAGAGGAAAAAGGCAGGACCATCTCCTGCATCCAGGTGCCTTTCTCACACACAGAGACAAGCAAAACAAGACTGCAGTGCATTGAACTTGTCCCTGAATGTAACCCTTCTGGCTTAAACAGCCCTGCTGGCTCCTGCCTTGGGCAAGGTTTCAGTTTCCCTGTGGCTTGATGACGTGATTTGGGCAGGATTTATGAGGCTTACAAAAAAACACAATTAAATCTAAGGGGCAATGAAGGGGATTTTTTTTTTCTTTTCTTTCTTTCTTTTTTTTTCCCTCCCTTTTCATTGCTTGCTTCTAGGACTAAGGCAAAAGTTGAATTGGCAGAAGTCCGCTGTGTTGGCTGGAGCCTGAATTTCTAGCCAAAGATGTTTTCTCCAAGTCTAGTTAAATTAATTTTCTTGAGTTTTTCAAGAAAACGTTTTCTTTGCTCTAAGTGACTGAAAAGCCATTGACATTTCAGTTGAGGAGCAATCAAAATACAGACCTGAAGGGCCAAAGCCATCTCTGCTGTAACTGATGTGGCTGTTTCCCACTAAGGGAAACAGCTGAGGTGGACACCCTGGAAGATAAGGCAGGTAGGGAGGAGAAGCCGGGTTGGGACTGAAATATCTCCTCCACTTCCAGCAGAAGAAGAGCCATCCCTTTGGGAGGAGACCCAGTCAAGTCTCTGAAGGTCTCAAAGAATGGATGTACCCAAATCCAACAGAAAGGAGCATGACCTCCACTGGAAACCACACATGCTGGAAAAGAAAAAGCCTGTGTCCCAACTTTGTGCTTTGAGTCCTGTTCAATAAATAATAACAGTATTCTGGAACTGTGTCAGCTATGTCATTTCAGGTGAGGAAGGCTTGTGTTTTCTAGGTACCAGCTTTGTAAACCCCCAAGGAGCAAGGTGCCAGGGCAAGCAAGGGTCACACAGTGCTCAGTGAGGCATGTGCACACCCACAGCCATGCACGCCCAGGCAAATGCATTTCTCTCTCCTGCAGAAACTAAACTTCAGATCTTGTGGGCTGATTTTCTTAATCCAAAAGCAAAGGTCAAACAGAAAGTACGTGGCTTTGGTTTATTTATGGAGAACCTTAGCCATCAGACTTTCCAAAAGCACCAGCAAATTCTGCACATCCATGTTTAAACTCCTCAGAAAGGTGTTGTGCCCTGCCCTTCCGAAGGCCCCCCTGCTCAGGTGTTGTGCTGGCAGTGTCAGAAGCCAGGAGTCTGGCACAGCACCAGCCAGCCTGGCACAGCCCACGGCAGGACCACGTCCACCAGGAGAGGGGACACGGTGAACTCAGACACAGTGCATCCTCTGAGGATGTCAGCTCACTTGAATTATTTACTTCTTTCTTATTACATTACTGAAAAGGAGAGTGAGAAAAAAACCCTCCCAACTCGCCTGAAGAGGAAATGAATAGGGAAACTTTGAGATTTCTCATCCCTGCAAAAAGCCCCTTAGTGAGCTTGGCCGCCACAGCTGCCCCTGAGAGGCCTTGCACCACCTCAATCCTGATACCAACAAGGAAGTACCAACAAGGCTCTTAACCACACAGTTAGTTTCTTTTCTAAGCCTTCGGGTTGCCTCAGAAGTTTTTTTAAACAAGACGCTTTCCTGTTTTTGAAACCTGTGCATCCGTATGGTTTGCAGGTTACTCAAATAACCTTATCACTTGGAGCAACGCTGGCATGAATTTCAAAACTGCTTACTGCGGTGCTCCCCTCCCCTCTCCACACATATCTATTTACTCATAGGGAGCCTTATTTACAGTATCTTCCTGCCAACTGCTGACACAAAAGAAAAAAAAGCCCTGGGTTACACATTAAGCTTTATCGTTGAAGTATTCATGCCAGACGGTGTCCAAACAGAGTTAACTGACTGACCTTAGCTCAGGGTAAGCCACACAAGGGGGAAATTTCTATTGCAATCTGCTTGCACGGGCAGAGCTCGTTTCGCACCACCAGCTTTTTCATCTCCTCCCCCCCTTCATCTGGGCTGAAAAGGCTTTTCAAAGAAAACACGGTTTTGTTTTCAGAAAGCCAAGTAGAGCTGGTTCCTTCTAAGTTCATTAAAGGAAGAATTACCAGAAGGAGACATTTGCAGGTAAATGTTAAGGCATGGAGAGGGCTGCCTGTACAACAAATCCTGATCTAAAATCCACACAGCCTGTGAGTCAAATTCAATTCTTCTGTCAAAAATGGGAAAACGAAGAGGACCGCCATGCAAGGATATGCTGTCCAGAGGGTCTGGAAAATCCAGAAATCAGCTTCACTATGCCTGTTTTGCACAGCAGCTTTGGAAAGATCTGCCAAACGTAACAGTTTCATTTGACAGTCATCTTTTGGCTTAACTTCTGAGCTGGCTGGTGGCCATCTCCCATTGCACAATAAATGCCTGCAAAATTAATCATAAACTCCCTGCCTGGAACTCCCAGTGCTGCTTTCCTGAAGGGTACCTGCAACCTGCTCCAAAACCTTGCCAGTACTTCAAACCCTGTGTTCATGAATGGCCCAGCTAGCAAGGGAGGACAAATCATCACAAAAACAATCCATGAACTTTATTCTTCCACCCCTGCAATCTGCTGGCTGAGCCATTTACCTCTCTGTACACTTCATGACAGCCACACCACAGCCAGGCACAAAGGCGCTTATCTCGACCTCACACTTCATTCACATCCTTTCTTCTCACAGCTAACACTTGGCTGGTGAAGAAAGTTGTATGACCCGTCTTGCGGGAAAGAAGAACCAAGAGCTGCTCTCAGATTAACCTGTCCTGATCCTCTCTCCCCACTGAATTCACTGCCACCAATTCGGCAGGGCTGCAGTAAGGTCCCCTGCTGCAACACTGTCTGCATGTGTTGGTTTTGTCAGCAGGGACTCACAGGAATGCAGACAGAGTGGGTTTGTTGTTTGTGAGAAGCACTGGCTGACCACGGGAGTGTGGGGCATGGGACATGGGTGGGACATCAGTGCAGTAGCTCCCTGAATAAACCACACCCCACTTCACTGCTCCCACGTCCCCTTCTGAAAAATTACTTTCTTCTGCCAAGCAAGCTGCCCTGCACTGGGGGAGGGAAAGCCTCTACTCCCCACTTCCTATCCTCAGCATGCAATGCTAGCACTTGGGGAATGCCTTTCCCAGGAGTTCCTGTCCCACAACAGGGGTGCAGCCCTGGCTCTGACAACCTGATTAATGGCTTTGCACCTCGTTTGCATCAGAAATTTCTCCCTCCAGGTACTCGCCGGAGCGCTCAGGCTCAGGCAGCCCCCAGACCCTCTGAGCACACTTGGCTCTTGCCCAGATTACACTGGGCAGCCACTTCACCTTCCCAGCCCTGGACTTTCCAGCAAGGATGTGGCCATCAAATCCAGGGTGCCATCTTCTCTTTTCCCTGCAACTCTAATTAAATTGCTCATTTAAAAAAGTAAGTGAATTGCTTTCCTGCTATGTTAATTAGTTCCTCCTATGTAGTTTTCCTCTTTCAATAGACTAAATTGAATTAAGCATACAAACACACTGGGAAAATAACAAAAAAAGAAAACCCCAAAAAATCCAGGCAGGATTTAAACATCTCCAGAAGGGAGCAAGAATGTATTTCCTAACATGTCTAATAACAAAACATAAAGGTATAAAACAAATGTGATTAAAACCAGAGAAGCAAGCAGCACACATTTTATTGCTATGTTTTCACTTTTTATTTCTTTTTAACAAGGATAAAAAATAACTTGTGCAACCTCCGCCAGGAAGTGAGTGGATCTTTGAACTCTGCCATCTGGCTAGTGGAATCTGTATTTTTGTGGCCTCAGGTTACAGGTTAATCCTGCCAGTTTTTATTATTTGTAGAAGTAGTTGGCCTCTTGGAAGCTTTTATGGTCTCTGTCACAGAGAAGATTGCTGCTGAGCAAAATACACACACAAAATACCGGGGTCAGTGTGGCGAGGACATTGAGCAGGGAGGGAAAGCCGGGGGGGAAGGCAGTTCTGGCTAATCTAAAATTATCCTTTTTATTACAAGAGAAGACGTTGCAACATGTGCTGGCGAATTTGCCTCACGCTGCAAGTCAGCGCAGACAGGAAGGCTGAGCCTCCCTGCTCATGGTGGAAGTCAAGCCCGAGCATGCCCAGCAGCTGGGGAGACCCATGTGATGACAACAGCATCCAGCTCCATCTGGTGATGTGCTCCCAGCCCCCCCGGGCACTTTTCCATCTAGCCTTGCAAGCAGCTGGATCAATTTACTCTAGCCTACGGTGCACTGCACAGGCACAGACTGAAATTATTACTCATGGAAATCCCCTCTGTCTCAGTGCCTTTGAACAGGGAATCAGGTAGCTTTCAACCTCCTGACAATTAATAGCCTTTGGTCGAGGGAGAACAGTGCAAAAACGCTGCAAGGGATGGGTTTCAAAACAGCTTGCTTAGTTTCTAGTAAATTAAAGGGAGTGGGCGGTTGAGGTACACAGTAATATTATCCAGCCCAGTGTGGTCTTCACTGACGTCAGCAGGACATTTTTTCCCCCCTCTCTTTCCCTCTGTCTGCCTGCCTCCTGAAAAGAGACACATGGAGGCTAACGCTGTGACAGAAGCGTGGCTCATACACTCGGAGAACCTCCAGCTTTCCATCAACAAAGCCAGAGCACAGATGCTACTATGTTGCAAATGAGCAGCACCAAAATATATGCAAGTCATTTCAGAGGAGGAAAAAAGCTGTTGGAAACAGAAATCATGAGGACTTGCAGTATGTATTTCTCTTCGTGTTGCATGATTAACTGTTCTGACTAAGACAACGCTCTTCCTGTGGCTAAGAACACATCCTCATCTCAGATTTTGCTTGAAATAGCACATTTGACCGTGACCCCTCCCCACAACTGCTGTGCCCGTCCCAGCAGAGCTCTTGTGGTGTTTGCAACTGTGTTTTCTCAGTCTCACTGAACACATCGTTTTCTCTGAGGCCCCTGTACTGTAGGCTGGAGGCATTATACAATAGTTGCCAGCTTTGCATTGAAAATATGCCAATAAGTTCAGCAGAAAAATTCCACTATGCTTTCAGCAAACGTGATTTCTGTGTACCATCGTGCACTTGCAGCCTTTTCACGCACTGCTATTTGCATGTGGAATAAAAGGTGGTTGAACAGCAAATAAAAAGATGGACAGCACTGAGGTGCTGCAGGTAGGAAAAATGGACCCTAGGCTTGTAGACATCACCTTCCAGGTGAAACATAACACTATAGTGCCCACATTTACTTTGTCAAAAATGTGAAACACAGAAAGTGTCCAGGCCAGGATTTTTTTAGGGTTGCAAAATACAAAGGGGACTTTTTTATAACAAAAATGTGTACTGAAGCTGCTGTGCCAGGTTCTGACTCAACACAGACACATGCATACTGCTCAAAGTGGAAGATTTTTCCAGTAATTGAGTGGACTGAATGAGCTCATCATGACCCACTGAGCAAGTTTTCTTAGTATTCGTTTTGAGCAAGAGAACAGCTTTGATCAGTGTTTGCACTCATTTGACTTTTCCCCTGTTCCCAAACTTTTGTTCCTTTCATGAAACACCCGTTCCATTTGGCTCCTCTTGGTGAAAGGAGCAATTTTTTCCTAAGTGTGGCCACGGGACTTAAGTAAATATCACTGAAGCATTAAAAATCCAATGTATTAATGAAATGATACTGCAGGCATTGTCAAGTTGCAGGATCACTAGAGCGAGAGCAGAAGAGTCCTGTCCATGAAAGCCCAAAGACGCGGTCGTTCCACAGAACACTGCAGACACAGACGGGGCATCCTTGTGCAGGAGGCTGAGGGAGACGTGTGAAAGTGGAAGACCATGAATCACTGCAAACAAATTATGCGATCACCAGCTGGCACATTCTTCTGGTCCTTCCATATCCTGAAGTCCTGATTTCATGATGCAAATTGATGGCATTCTGCCTGCTGCTCTGAAGAGAATTTTTGCTGCTTGTTATTAAGGTATGAAATTTTACATGGTGTGAAGGTTGAGGAAAAGATCTTCAAAAGTCATTTTTGGCAGGAGTAGCTAAAATTCCCTCAGGGCCACAGCTATAGACTGGGCTCTGCTGCAAACACCCCATATCTTTGTGTGCCTGCCTTCAGAGAACGAGTCAGAGATTTTTACAAGGAAGTATCGCCCATTTGCCTTTTCTGTGAGCTGCCTGCTGAGGTCCCTTTGACAACAGTGTCTTTCAGGATTTATTTGCAACTTTCATTAAGGCATTCTGGAGGAAAAAAATTGAAGGAATTAATAGCTATCCATAATTACAACTCAGCATGGCAGTGCCTGTGGGTTAATGGAGCTCATATCTCCAAGTTGCCACTCCTGAGTTTTAGCCACCAACCTCTGCTCCCTTCTTCCTGCAAATGGAAAGACCCTATTGCTTTACACAGTAGGCAAAGACAATTGCCCCCTGGACTTTGAAAGAAAAGGAACTTTGATGAACTCGCAACTCGGCTAAGCAGCACTCTTCATTTAAAAGAAAACACTCTTCCATTTTCACACCTGACAGGTGCAGCTCAGGTGGTAGCCTGCTTTCTTCCAAGGTCTCACCAAAGAGTAGGAACAGCATCCCAGAGCCCTACCTACACAGCTTCAGGCTCTCTGACTGAGCATTTTAACAACTCAGCCGTGGCCACAACAGCCTGCAGCACAATGTGCCTGGCCATGGCAGATGAGGTTGAAAGGAAATCCACAGCCTTCTCCAGTTCTCGTTTTCAGCTATTTTTGGAGATGTAGTCAAGTCCAGGCCACGCTGATCTGCACAGCTATCTTCACACAGCCTTTGGCCACCCTGCCATATGAGAGCAGAGCTTGAGCCCAGGTTTTAAGTTCCAAGCAAGGTGGCCCTGATGGTGAGAAACAGCCCAGCTTGCTCAGCTTGGACTGAGGTTGTCAGTGTACACTGGTTTTGTAGCAGAGGATCGATGGCAGGTGTCAACTTGTGACACCCTGGCCACCAAAAAGCCATGGGCTGGTCATGGGTCTGAGCCACTCACACTCCAGGCATGGCTGAAGGTGGTCCTGATGGTGCTCTTGCCTGAAGGTGAAAAAGACCACCAGGCAGAGCAATGCCACATCACCCCCAGACAAATGCAAGCAAAAATGTTAACCATCCCATGAGATAGACCCCTGGAAAATATCTTATGTGATTGCTCCTCACTAGCCCTGGCGAAAAGCATGCAAAGAAAGAGGGCTGCACATCTCAGCTGGCAGGCCAAGAGTCTTTTACAGGGACACCCCTGAATTATTATTACTACCACTCTCCTTCTTCACAAAACCTTCAGAAATCTTTCCAAGATGGTATTTTTGTGACCAGACAAAGGTCAGAGTCCCTGCTATGATAAATCAGGCCTGATTCGGAGGCAGGTTCAGCTGACAGAGTCATCTGACCAGGGCAGCTGTGCACAGACCCTGAACCAGTTCCCTTCTTGTGTCTCTGTCAGGCTGGGCATGAAGCTCAGACATCTGCTAGTTCCTGAATTACAGCGTGCACGCAATAACGGACATGCCCTGCTCAGGGAAGCTTGTGTTTATTATTTTCTAAGCTTTGCATCAACTACACACACAACCAGACCGCAGCATCCGGTCACCAAATCTGCTGTGTGCAGCTGGGTTGGCTGCTAAAATGAATGGTGACTTCGTAAGGCTGTGGCTTCCCTAGGAAAAAAAAGAAAAAAACAAAACTAAAGGAAAAAAATTTGCATTTCCCCTTTTCTGTCTTGCCAAATCCTTCCCTTCGAGAAACTACGCAAAGTCCTGCTAGGTAGCATTGTACTTGTCAGGAGGGCAGCAGGCCCAGCCATATCATTTATTCATGTACAGAAAAAATGTTTGGGGATAGTTCACAGCCACCTGGTGGGGGCCAGTGCATCCACATATTCCCTAGGGTTTGGGGGGATTGATGTCAACCCTGAGCCAGTGCAAGGACAAGTGGCCCCACACAACTCCCAAGCATGTCCTGGGTGTACTGCTGAGCACCAGCACAATCAGCTCTTGGTGTCATGCCAGCCTGGGCCCCAGCACATCCCCTGCCCTGTTCCCACTCCATGCCTGCCTTCTGAAGTGCTGCTTGTGCTCCCCCATGAAAAAATGCTGCCCCGCTGAGTGGCCCTGGATCATTCCCTGCACCGCTGCCTGCCCCAGCAGGAAACTGTGGCTGCCAGGCCCCCAGCAACCTGTGCAGAGTGCTGGGACACCCCTCCAGACCCAAAAATGCCCACAGTGGGGTAAGCAGCAGCTGGAGTCCCCCCACAGCCAGCACCAGTGTTCAGGGTGAGCTCCCAGCTCACAGCTGTTGTCCACAAATGAGGCTGAAATCCCCTTCCACCGTTCCCCTGCCAGCACCACTGAGCTGCACTGCTTTGACCTTTTCAGGGAAATCTGCCTGGATGTTTTGGCTCTGCCCCCCTGGCAGCCACATCAGAGGGGGAGCTGAGCCCACTGTAAAGGTCAGAGAGGCACAGCCTGCCCCTCAGGGAGCTGCTGGGCCTGCCAACTCAGCTGTTGTCTTCCCATGACTACGGCTGCCATCGCTGCTTGGAAAGGGCATGGGTGCGATCCTGTCCTTACAGTCTGGAAATCGTAAGGCCATGGTCTCAAATGGGCTCTCAGAAACAGGACAGGCAGGGTGCTCTGCACTGGCTCCTTGTCAGGGAAAACTGAGAAGGGTCCTCACAAGAAGCTGCTTTTAGGGTTGATCACTTCTCAGAGCTACTTAGTCCCACAGTCCAAGGGCCAAGCCTTGTGGTTCACATAAGGCATTTGTGTCTGCTCAAAAAAAAACCAGTAAAAAGCCCCTGAGACTGAGAAGTTTTAAAGACACAGCAAAAAACCCCAAAGCTGCAAGCCTGTGAGCACCTCTCCTAACCATACACAAATTGCTTCCATATTTTACAAGTTTTGAAGAGTGTATGTATGCACTTTGTAAATCAGCAAGCCTGACCCTGAAGCCATCCAAAACTCATGATCAAAAACTTCTGAGTATTTGAGGTGCAGGTGACATCATTCTCCAAAGGGTTCCTTCATCTAAGTAAAAAAAAAGAAAAGGAATTTTTGAAGCAGAACAACAGAAGATCTGAAAACTCGCTTTCTGTGCCAGGAAACACGATGCATAATGGGGACACACACAGTCCCATCGGTACAAGTGAGAAGCAAACAGGCCCTGTCTTCTGTACTTAAGGGACTAAAATGACCTCCAGATAAATACCCCACCACCTGTGACATTTGAGTGTCTGTCCTGTGGCCTCTGCGCCTTTTGTCTACTCTCCTGCATCTCTGCATCTAGTCTGGGAGCACAGGTGGCATGGGGACGTGGCTGAGAGGCGCTGCCACCCACATGCTTCCATAGTGCCCCTCACTGTAGTGCCCCTGGGTCTCTCAAGGCACTGTGGGTTTCTGCCAACACTGCTGAACGGCTACGGTTCACACACTGCTGTGTCAAAGTCCCCTGGTACCAGTTTCAGGGTAGCACAGCACCCCAGAAGGCTGGGCTGTGGCCGCTGCTGAGACAGTTCAGGTTTGCTCCCTAACCCCAGCAGCAGTCCCAAGGGCTGTGACTGTGAGACCCAGTCATGCAGTCCAATAGGAGCATAGCATATCTGTAGGGCCAAGCACTCGGGATTAAGGATATTACATCCAGGTAGTGCACATTTTAGAAGGGGTTGCGCCAGCCTAGCTGCAGTCTGGCTCTATGAACTCAGCTGGGAAGCAGATGGGAAGCTCCCAGAGAGCACTTTCCAGTTAAGTTTCTTCCACCAGAAACCCAGCAAGGTCACCCCACAAGGTGGAAAGCTGTGTGGGAGCAACAAGGATGTTTGTTCAAAGGGCATCCCCAGACTGAACTGAGCCAGTAATGCTGGCACTTCCAGTTCATCCATCTGCCTGGGCGCAGAAATGGAAGAGCCCCAGTGCCACTGCTCACCAGATGCTAAGTGACTTGTACGAGCAACCTGGGTGGATCCAGGCAACCTGACACAAGGCACAAGCACAGAGGACACTGGCTGAGAAGGGGAAGGAGAGGAGATATGTTTAGGAAAGCAATGCTGCAGAGGAGGATGGATGCAGTTACTGCCAGTGTACACTGGGATCTAGTGTACACAGGCAGTAAGGTTTTTGGGGCCATCCCATCTCACCCCCATTTCCATCCCCAGCTCACACCATGCTCCTGCAGGCTGTGGTGAGAGAGGAGGAAGGTGCTCCTCAATGCACATTTAAGTGAAGGCCTGGACATGGGGGTGGAGGCGGTGGGGCAGGGGCATCCAGCTCAGCCCAGCCTCCTCCAGGAAAAGGCAGTTGGGCGGGCTGGCTGGCAGCCCAGGCAGCTCCAGAAAGGATACAAAACCCCATCATTGTGAAAGCAGGAGGTGACAGTTCATGCTAAGGCAAGGGGCTCCAGGGTGATTTCACTGCCAGCATGATGTGCAGCTTGCTGTGTGCCACCACTCTGCAGCTCCTCAGAGCTCCCCTCTGGCACAGCGGCCACAGCGTGCCTCCAGGAGTGTTGTTCCCTATCCACCAGCCGGGGTACTCACAGCGTGGCCAAGGACAACTCTCCTGCTTTGAGATACCAGCAGGACTTGTCATACCTTTGTCTTTATAGGGAAGAACAAAGACTGGAAGATAAAGGCAAACATTTATGACAAAAAAGAGGTGTAAAGTCATGAAGGTGTCAGGCAGTTTGGAGTTCCATGGCAAGGCAGGGCCATCTCAAACAGCCAGATGCCCATGAAATGTTATTTCTGGACACCACTTCAGAACTGACTTGGAGGGAAGTGTGACATTTACTGAGTCACCTCCACCACTTCCTGCAGCACCTGGCGCTTACTTCAAGGGCTCTCATTTAGATACTGAGAAGTTACTCGCTGTTCAGGCTGAAAATAACACCATTTACTTTCATTTTTTTTCTGAAAAGCTTTGCTGAAATCATGATCTGTAATGCAACAGCCTCCAGTGCAGCCCCATGTGCAGTTCACAAGCATGATGAAA
Organism: Acrocephalus scirpaceus scirpaceus; assembly: GCA_910950805.1. Classification (NCBI taxonomy): domain Eukaryota; kingdom Metazoa; phylum Chordata; class Aves; order Passeriformes; family Sylviidae; genus Acrocephalus; species Acrocephalus scirpaceus. The sequence continues at coordinate 44,520,484 of OU383775.1, forward strand.
GAGCATCTTAAAAGCTGTCAGTCACCTGGTACTTCTCCGGGAAGGCAATCAGCAACACATAGCTGCTTTCTCCTTGAATCCAGTAACCAGCAACAAGACTTTCTTTTTCCAAGCCACCCAAACCATGTTGCATCCTGAACACTGATGGGGGTTTTTGCCACTTCCTCTGACTGCACCAGTAAGCCTCCTCAGCCTCAAACATGGGCTGCAGCGGCCACACCATGAACAGAAATAATTTTGAAGGACAGCTCTGAATCTCTGCCTTTATGAAGAGTCATTCAGGGCTCCCATGTCCCTGCTTGTTCTGTCAGAGCCCTCCGGGGCTCAGGATGCACAGCCTCAAAGTGCAAGCAATTTCTGAGAAGAGGAATTGAAAAGAAAAGCTATATCTAATTTTAAAAAAAACAAACCACAAAACCAACAACCAAACACAGACAAGTATTTCTTTAGTTTCATATCTGAATTATTTTTACACATTTCTTCTGCTTTTAAGTACTCCCCTTGCTAAGGATCCAAAACTCTGATTAATTAATTGTGTATACACATTAAGCTTCCCCATTTTGATATACAGTTTGTTAATAAGGAAAGGGCAGATTTTCCACCTTGGTATCACAGAATTTACACAACACTTTGCATCCAATCCAAAAACATTTGTGGTGTTTCTTTCAATAGTTGAAGCTGGATAAAGAACATTTTGTCCTTATGAAGACAAAACCTTTTATTAAAGGCCATTACAATCACAAAGGATCAGCCACCTAAACCCAAGTGTCTTTGTTGGCAGTGCATCCATTAAAACAACTACTCAAACAGGATATGACATGTGAATGTTTAGTCTGTGGAAAAAAAAGAAAAAATCAAAAAAGTATCAAATGTAGAAATGTAGAAATGTCAAGGGTGGAAGAGGAACTGGGGTTATTTGCTGTTAGAAATGTCTCCTCTTGCATCACACCGGCCTGTGAGAACCATGCAGGCAGAAGCACCATGGAAGTTCTAGGAAAGGATGAAAAACCTCCCTTTCTTGTGAAATACACTATTTTCCCAGAGACCATTCCAATTCCGAGTCAGACAGGAGTAAATGTGCAAAGGTGTCTGAGAAGAGCTGCAAACCCACGTTGTTCTGCCTGTGCATTTGGATGTCAAGGCCCCCAGGATGTGCTGCACAGTGGCTCTGCAGCACCAGGGAGAACAGTGCTGGCCCAGCAAAGGGCAAACCCACCCCTGCAGACACTCTGCTGATGCTCTGCTTGCTCTGTTGCTTTGGGCAGACTCTAAGGGAATAGTTCATTTGTTTTCAAGCTCTCCTTGGTTTCTTTAGTCTGGGATATCAGCCAAAAGGCACAGAAAAGTGTCGTGTGGACAATAAAAATAAACTGCCTATTTAAAAGAATTAATATTGCTGCATTAAGCCTCCAGGGTTTGGGAGGGTTCATACAGGTACACAACTGGACATTCAGCTCTGAAAAATGAGGCTGGACAGAATAAAACAAAATTATGTTCTCTCCAGCTGGACATATTTTATAGCCTGTCAGTCTGCCACATTAAATGGAAGAGAGGAAAGACCAGTTAGGACGTGCACCCAAGCTGAGATCTTCTGATCATTCCTCTTTTTTCCCTTCTCTCTACTCATATACCTGGAGACTTTGAAGACTAGGTGCAGGCTGGGGCTAGTTATGAACCAAAACAAGGAGAGGGCTGTTGTGGACATCTGTACTTGCTTTCTTGTGGGACTTGTCAGAAAAAGAGGCAGACTGCATTTTTACTGGAAGGGGAGATTAATCATCTAGGAGATGCAAACACAAGAGAAAAGAAATAGTGTCTGTTGAGACACTTCCAGCTACATCATGCCCCTTGCCCAGCATGTTCCTGGCCTTGAAGGCAGGCTCAGCACCCAAAGGTCTCCAGGGCACTGAAAGAGTAGAGCTGCAGGGGAGTGGCTGGGTGCCAGAGACAGGCACCTCCTGTGCCACTTGCCAAGGCAGCAAGATCCTGCACACAGCCACATTCTTCATAAAATTACAGAAAATGCTAATTTATAGCAAATCCTTCCCAATTAAAGAGCATAAAGCTCCACAGTTAATCAAGCTGATTAAATGAATTAAACTTGTTAAGAACAGTTTTATCAAAACATTTACATTTCTGCTGAGCAGAGATTCATGTGACTTTGAGCTGCAAAGTACACAGTTGCCATGAGAGGACTGAAAAGAGGATTGGGAACATTAACCATGTAAAAAAAATCAAGCCTACCACTGCTTCTCCTAGCATTCATTTAAACAAAGGAGTTCCCTGGTTCATTAATTTCATAACCATGTCAGGTATCTCCTACTTTCTGGAAAGAGGCATTGTTTACCCACAGTGGTAGGAAACATATGGGTCCAAAGGTGGGGAATTCATCCTCACGTTAAGAAACATCTCCAAGCCAAAGTGATGCAAGAGGTCCTGGGAGGGCAGCACCCCGCACCCAAGCCATGGTGTACAGCCATGGCACTTGTCCAGGTAAAATGATGGCCTGGGTCCGAGAGCACCTATAAAGAAACGTGTTCGTAAGGGTACACAACACGCACATGTCCACAGCTGCCTGAAAGATTAAAGTAACTCAGCAGGGGATCTTTTCCTTGTATATAAGTCTACTCAGCTTCAGGCCCCACAGACATGGGTCCAATAAAGGCCTTAGATGTCTAACTTCTTAATTTAGATGCTTGTTTTCAGTGCCACCCAACCGTGGAAAGGTGCACTGCTGGGAGGAACTGGACTCTCAACCATCATCCTACATCCTTCAGAAGAGAGCAGAGCAAGCTGGTGGTGACATCCCATTTACCTGTGCCACACCAGGACTGACCAGTCCCATGCCTTCCCAGAGCCTCACTTGATGGGGCTGAGCTGGGAGCACACAGACCTGTAATGGCTGGACACAGGCTGAGCTGGTGTTGAGGAGTTTCTCTGAGCTTATGCAGAGAGAGGAGCACCCTCTCACAACACTCCACACCTCATTTAGGATAAATAACGTTGGGTTTTCTGTCTATCTGCTCAATGTAGAGCAAGTCGTGATGATAGGACTTACACTGAATGCCTCACTCCTGCACAGCTCAAATATAACAAACCAGGAATAGGATATCTAAGCACACAGCAGCAGGCATGTCTGTCACAAATGGGTAGTCCATGTGCATGCAGAAGGCAGGTTAGTGTGAGCTTCAGATCCTTCTCAAGTATTTAGCCCACCCCATTGATGGGTTTTCTTTGCTGCTGCAGCATGTACCTCTGCAGTAGGTAGTTTGAATGTAGCACTGTGTGTCTGCCCAGTACTGCATCCACAATAATGTCCTGCCAACTGAGGATTTAAACAGTGAGACTGCACAATTCCAGCTAAGAAGGCAGTGAAGTGGGAACAAGCATGTTTAGAAGATCTGCAGGTTCAGCATTTTGCAGTGAGTGAGGCAAAGACGAACTTGGCATTGGCACTTCATCTTCTGTGCCATATGCTTTATTCATCTGAGAGTTGTTTTTCCTGCAGGGGAGGGTGGATTGGCAGGTATGGAAAGAAATTCATTAAAATTACTTTGGTCGGTTCTTTGTGCTGGCCACCATCTCCACTTTGGTTTTTATTTCTCATGCCCAGAACAATCCTGAAACAAAGACATCCTCTCCTGGAGCACAATAAATACTCTCAAAAGAAGTGCCTCAAAGGCCATGCTCCTTTGGATGAGCCTGTAAAGGCTACAAGTTGTGGCTGGAGTATTTATAAAGAGTGGGGAAAGAGAAACCAAGAGACTGATAATAGAAGCAACACATGTTAAGAAACCAAATATGCTTACATTCCATGCAACAACTGGGTTTTGGCAAAGGTACCATCTGCTTATGTGCAAGCCACTTGCCTGGTTTTGCAACAACAGGTTTCTCAGATGATGCTTGAACTGAGCTATCTATTCCATTTTGCACTACTTGTCAGATAAATGGCAGCCTTTTTAATGGAAAGACAGATTCTGGCCAATTCCTTCCCAAAAGTGTCTGGGGTTGAATAGCCAAAGAAAATTTATGCATTTAAACTTAACGATGCTTAAATACTGCAAGTAACAACATAGAAATGGACAGAAGCCTGAGGGGTAGCAGAAATCTCCAGCAAAAGGATTTTTCTGTTCAGAGAAACTGCCAGCAGCTCCTGATAGTGGCCATAACAAATGTATTTCCATGTTCTACCCTTTTAAAGTATATATTATTTTCAGTTAAAAAGAAGTCTGCGTTCATTCTTGAAGTCCTGTGATGTTTCTGCACCTAATGGCTTCCAGGTCTGTCCATAGGCTGCAGCAAGGTTTTATTTATCCACATAAGACAGAGCTTTGAAGGCTTCAGACCACAAAAGCAGAAATCAAATAACTCATGAGCCACAGGCAAACAGGGTGGGACATTTGGCTCCCACGGCTTTGGAGAAGCTTCCAGTTCACTGCCAGTTTGACGCAATGATACTGGGTAGCCACTCAGACAAAGCCCTTTGCCTCTGTCCTTTCCTTGACTGTGAGGTTAGGTACAAACCCCTTCCTATTTCCACCTCTAATACCTATGGGGAAGAAATAGTCAAAAAGGTTTCTTAAGAAAGACAAAAACTGCATAGACATCCTAGTAAATGCTCTTCAGGCAGTGCATGTTTCACAGGTTGGGCTTAGGTGTCATTTACGGATTAGGCTGAAATTGAGTCCTTTCATATTCTAATCCACATTGAATATAAAAATGAAGTGTCTCCTGCACATAAAAAGTGCATATACCATTCCAAAGCTTTTATGTGTCCAAACAATCAGCTCTTAAAACATCTGCTTCAGTTTCAGCAGAATGCATTAGTGCTGAGAACAACCAAGGGCTGGACTTCTCCAGGAGGGCCTTGCTCACCATTTTAATGCTCTTCCCTTTCCATATATCCAAACTATCAGCCTGCCCAGACCCCAGAGAGTGCCCAGTGCAACTGTCAATGGAGACGAATCGTTTCTCAAGCTGGAGACTTATGAACCTATAAAACATTTCTTTCTCTTTCTGTTAAAGGATCTTTCTGTTAAAGGATGCAGTAATGAGGAAGAGTGTGTGAGGTTTGGTTTCTAGTTATGATCTCACAAAAAAAATATTCCTGAAATGGGAGACTGGGAAGGAAAACAGCATCTAACGGCTCCTGCTGGGACATGGGCAATGCAAGGAAACATTTGGAAAAATAATCCATAGCAGTTGCTGAAAAGGGCTCAACAAATGGAAAAGAAGAAGTATCAAACTAAATGCTGGTTTATAAAATAAGAGGGTCTCATTTGGACCTGTAAAGAGGTGAAGAACATTGTGTCATTGAGCAGAAGGGAGATAGCTTTTCTCTGCAGTGTGCTGCTGGGTCTGAGCCATCCTCTAAACAGATAAAGCAACTGCAGGCACTCATGTGTCAAAGAGATCTTGGCACATTGGAAAGAATTCAACAATGAACAAAAATCAAATAACTAAAGGGAAGATTAAATAACTAAATAGTACAGTTTGGATAAGTAAATCCCTAAGAGGAAGATAAAATCATTTGAAGGTATCAACATCAAGGAGAGAATGCTGTTTACAGAGCTCTAGTTGAGGTGTAACAAGAAAGGAAAATACCTCTTCCTGCAGAAAGGGAAAATGCAGACTGGAAGTTTGAGCAGCCAGCCCCCAGCTGGTGACCTTAGCAGCCCTCTCAACTCTCTGCCAAAACCTCATTTGGTGCAGGGGTTGCCAAATGAGTCCCCTGAACCACTCACAGCCATGATGGCAACACCCTTCTGCAAAGCAACCTCACACACACACACACCATGTGTGCTGCACACCAGTAGGGTCCTGTTCCCCAGTGCCTGCACCTCCCGCATGGAAAGAGAAAGCCAAAGGTTTATCTTCACATTTTCCCATAACTAAAATACCATTTCTCGCCAGCATTTGATTCAACAGCAAAGCATGAAGCACCTGGTAGGTCTGCAAAACAAGTCCACCTCTGGAGCCTGCAAATGCCACATTACAAGCACAGGTCAGTACCTGCCTGTAGCAATTGGATAACCGGATGCGTAGCAGCAGGATTTCACACACACCCCTACATGTTTTCTGGTGGAGCCATCCACAGAGCCAGTTTCTAATTTTCCCCTGTGAGTCCTGTCTGGAGTTTAAGTTGCTTACCTCTTCCCATTAGTGATGGCTTGCTCAAGCTCAAATACACCATGCTGGATGTCTGCCTCAGGCAGACTCTTCTGGTAATTTTTAGTTAAAATAAGTCAACTGTCTCCTAGAATAAGATTAGAAAGATGTATGTTAGCTTCCTCTGTTCAAATCAAGAGATCAAGCATGTCTGGCTTCAGAGGCTGGTACTGATACTCAGCCAGGGACGGGGGATATGCCTTTGAGAGGGTTCTAAGTTCCCCCACCTGTCATCAAGTTACAAGTTATACAAAGCCTCACTCTGCATGTGCCTCACAGGGGCTTGTTTGAGTTTGGTAGATAATTTATCTGAGGACCCCATCTGTTTTGGTCTTGCTGCAGGCCAGGGACAGAGGTGCTGCCTGCCATCACCAACACCAAGGGCTGCCGTAGGATGTGGCCTTGAAGGTGAAGCAGGGATGCTCTCATCCTGCACAGCTGCAATTAAGCAGGACATCGACCCTTCCCCACACAACCTCAGCTCCCCTGAGAGCTGTCTGCCCTGGGCATCAAAATATATAGACTTGTTGTTGAAGGGAAAAAAAAAAAAAAGTATTTACATATGGATTTTAATCCTGTGGCTAAAAGCAACACTATTATGGTGCCTGTGCAGATGGGACTCAGATGGCAAGTGTTACTTCAGTCATTTCTAACTGCTGAGTGCTTGACCCTACAAGCTTCCCATACTTTCAGCCTATGTTGGGTTTGTGTCATTTCCTTGATTTACACATGGCAAACTGAAACAAAAATGCAGGAATCCCATCATGTGACATCACACTGGCTACCGCATGACTCACCAGCAGGGCTGGCTCTATTCTCAGATGTTAATTCCATCATGCTTGAAAAGCCTAATAACTGGGAACACTCACAGCCCAACAAGGAGCAGGCAGAAATGACTCACAGCCTGTGCTAACCATTTCCCAATGTATTTGCTGAAAACAGACAATTACTGCACAGAAATCCCTGCGTTTGCTGTACCCCAAGTTCTGCAGGAGGTATGGTCTGGTGGGGATACTCCCAAATCTGACTTCTGTTCCTCCTGGTACTTCCAGCCTGTCTTCTGCCTTGGTTCTGCTCCCATATCCACCTCTACATCTGGAGTCAGTTTCCCTCTCCAGGCAGGGGGCCCTCAGCCTTTGCACTGCAGTAGGGTTCCCTCCCTCCTTCCCTCCCTCCGACAGGTCCTAGCCCTAGTCAGCATAAGCCTTGCTGCATGTTCATCTCAGTATCAGCAAAGGAGCACATCTGGGAGCACCTCCAGGCTCTGGTGCACAGCACTGCAGCGACCCTGTCAGCACAGAAAAACAATGTCCAAGAGCTGCTGCTCGGCACTTGCAGCAGGAGGCTGCAGTGTGCCTGCCATATCATCATCTGTGATTTAGTCGCCAGACTTGAACAAGTTTCCACTGAGCAAGAGTCTTCAGAGAATTCAGGTTCTAACTCTTAAGAAGTTTCTGTTGAGTAGTTGAGATCTGAGGCCCTTTTTTCCCTGTGGTTTCTTAGTTCAACTTATTTCTTTTTTCCCCCATGAAAAACAACCAAAGGTGCATTCCTGATATCTGCCAAATTTCAAGCCTCTCCTGTAGAGGCAGAAAGTGCTAGAGTTCATCAACAGATCACTCAAAGAACATGTTTGAATAGGAAGTGAAAAATACTGTTTCTCTCATCTCCTTCTTGTAAGCAAAACCATTTTTTTGCTGAAGCTTCCCAGATGCATTCAGCCCAAGACAGATACCCAGAACAGCTAAGTGGTAGATAAAGTTTTCAGGGGTTTACAAGCAACTGAACACTTGGTCTTATAAGAAACGTTAGATAGTTCTAAAAACAAGTACATGTAACTTAAACTGAGCTTCTGCTGAGTCAGGAGTATAGACAAACAGAAAATGCATGAATTTGATGGTAAATTACCCAAATTTGTAACTAACTGCTTTTGTACTTTCTAAGAAGACCATGGTGAAGAGATTTGTTTCCTTCAGAAGTGCCTGTGCTCTGCCACAAGCTGCCCAAGCAGAGACTGTTTGGGATCTAAATGAGCTTCATGATGATTCTCTCCAGGACCTCCACTGGCTCTCCAAGAGCCCATTCTGGGACCTGGAGCTGTGTCTTCCCACTTTCCCAGCAGTCACAGACCTCCAGGGCAGGCTACTCATTCTCGGGGGGGCACCACAAGGATGCAGGTGCCAAGCACATGTGTTGCATTGCTCAGTGCTCCATCTCTGCTAGACACAGAGAGCTGCTGAGCTGGGTAGGGGAGCAAGGGACCCAGCTTTTTGGATTTACTGTGTATGTGTGGATTATTTAGAGCCTGGAGTCATGGGTACCCTCAGTGAAGGGTGCTGCCAAAGAGCGGGAAAGTTGTGGGTTGTTTTTTTGCATCAGGCCAGGAAGGTCGCATCACCTTGCAATCATGTTATGGCATGAAAGAAAAAAAGCCTCAGCCCATCTCCCAGTCTGTCACTGCTGAGCATTTCCATCTCTACATCACACACACACACATGCACACACTCCCTGCACACGGCCATCCCACCAATACCCATCATGGCACCATACCCTACATCAGGCTGCTCTTGCTCATGAAGCATGTGCGCAGAATGTGCAATCCTCTGCCACCTCATTTTCAAAGCACAGGCAAAGCCTATTCCCCATTTGTTTATGCAGACATGAGTAGGAGGCAGGTAGCAGGTCTGCAGACAGATGGGTTCAACCTGTCCATCCTTCCTTCCTTCCTTCCTTCCTTCCTTCCTTCCTTCCTTCCTTCCTTCCTTCCCTCCTTCCCTCCTTCCCTCTTGCCTCCCACCTTTTCCCAAGAATGTCCACTGTGTGCTTGCACCTGCAGTGGTGCCACAGCACTTGCTGAAACACCTCTCCCCCTGCTTCAGGGATGTTTTCACCTGTGACTGACAAGCTGGTGCTGGTGTTTCACAGTCCTGCTCTTCAAGCCCCTCTTTCACAGCCACACCACGATTCCTGATCCTCACAACTGGGAACCTGCTTATTTATTAGTCTTTGCTGACAGAAACAGAAAGGAGTGGAGCTGGGGTGCAGGGGGCAAGAGAGAAGTGTGTTTTCATTTCTGTGCCTTTGATTTTGTCTGAGCAATATAGAAAAGCTGTCCTTACACCAATGGTGTGGCCACTGCTGGGCAGCAAGGGCATGAACAAGAGGGCCCCTGAGCCCTGCAGTGCTGCATGAGGTGTAGTGGTAATGCTCCGTAAGGGAACCCAAGTACAAGTTTTCATGTGAATAATGAAAACCCAAGCCTCCTCACTCTTCTCCATGTTCCAATCCCTTCTCCTGTTTTTCTATAATTCCATTTTCATCTCTCTCGCTTCTTTGTACCCCAATTTTACAGATATTGCTCCTTTGGCAAAGAGCATCCCTGTGCTGAGATGATGAGTTTATAAGGCAGAGGGCTGCAACAAATGCCTCATGAAGCCCAGCCAGCAGTCCCCAGCCCCCTTCTTCCCCTCCTCAAAGTTCACACGGTTTAGTATGCAAGCTTCCTGCTGCCTGCCCAGCCAGCTCACTATTCACAGGCAAACTGCGCTCCTCCGCTTGGCTCCCGAAGAAGAATAAGTATAAAAAGCCCTGAAAGTCTTGCTGCTGAGCCAGCAGGAAACTCAAACTGCTCTGAGCATGGGAACCAAGAGAAACGCTGTGGCCAGCACAACAGGTATTGTTTGGGAGGAAATCCCGGCAGCAGACACGACTGCCTACACACACAGATATATATGTATATGTTTAGAGAGGGTTTGGCAAAAGGCAGGGCTGGGGAAGTGTACGAAGAGAGAAAAATAGATTAGCAGCTATATCCAAGAAAGAATAAGAGAGCTGCTCAGCCAAGATAAACAGCTATTTCACTAGCCAAAGAACTGACCCATTTGCCACACATTCAAACCATGTGGGACCTCGAGGTAAAGTGATGAGTCTGGCCTTGGTCTCTTGACCTTGGGTTTCTGACAAGTCCTGGATTTGTTCACATCATAAGTGAGTTTATGAGGCAAATGCCGTGTTTCTCCCACTTGCTGTGTTTTGATTTATGTCAGGGAGCATTTTTTTATCTGGGTTCCCTTTGAGAGAAAGGAAATGAGGAGATGGACTCCAGGAGCACAACTCCTGCACTCCAACCTCTAATGAGCATCTAGTGCCTGGGAACCAGAACTGAGGCAGTCTGATGTAAATCCCCTGACAAAGCAAGTGCTCAGCACCAAACAGCCACCTCTGTGAATCTGGTTCCCAATGCACCACACCAGCTGCTAACCATAGGCACAGTCTATCTGCAAATGTGGTAAATTTAAATGCAAAAAGAGAAGGAAGAAGGAAAATCTTGAATTACATAACTTCTTTTTTCAGTGAATAAAAAGTGAATAAAAGCTGTGGTAAATGAGCTCACAAATGTCACATTCACAGGGATCACAAGAAGTTTGACAAGATTATGATAATCTAGAAGTATTTTAATTACATTTCTTGACAGAGATGCTCCAAAAAAATAAACCTGAGAGCAACAGGTCATCCCACTCAACTCAGCACCCCTTGCAATCATTCCAAGGAGAGGCAGCTGTGAAAAGCCAAGCCCCCATAAGAGAATGTGTGGCCCCAAGTCTTTGGATAAACACCAAAAAGCAGTTCAGAAACCTAGCCGAAACAAGCTGATTCTCCAGAGTCTGTAATATCAGTGGAAAATGTAGCTAAAAGTTTACCTCTGCTATTAACAGCTTTCCCATAATAGGTTTTTCCTGTGCTTTCTGGGAGTTCTAGGCTACTCAGTTCTGCAGTGCTCCTACCCCTGAAAGTCCACTGTGGAGTCACGGCTGAAGGAGGAAGATCTGAACTCTTACCTCCTGGGCTCCAAAATGAAAAGTCCTCCAAAAATAAAAGTATCTTAAAACTCTGCTAACGGCCATAGTGACCCTGGCATGGGCACTGAGCAGAGATGAAGGCCTGGCAAGCCATGCAGTAGGAAAGGCAGCTGGCTGGTGTAGAGGTAACCTGGGATGCTCAGAGCAGCCACATGGAGCCAAGAATGGAAAATGTGACCAGTCCTTTGTGGTGGAAGGGACAGAGTCACATGCGGGAGATTTTAGTCAGCAGTGTGAAGCTCAGAGATTCCCATCAGCACTTCTCCCTACGACAGCCACCTGGAAGAAAACAAAGCAGTCCCCTGGGGAGCAGCGGCCTCTCAGCCCCAGGAGCTGCCCAATTTCCATCCTGCAGGCTGGTGACATGAAGCAGAGGCACTCATTCCTCTCCTCACTTGTCCCCACTCAAAGAGTACTTTGAGGAAAGGGAATTAAACTGCAGTTTAGCATTCCTGCGCAGCAGATGGGCTGCATTGTGGATCACTCCTGCCCCAGGGAGTGTTGCATGCACACTGCACTCACAGGCACAGCTGCACAGCTTCCCTGTGCCCATTTGTAAATGCAGTCCTGTTCACTGGGAGCAGCCCAGAGCCTCCCAGGTCCCTGTGGGACGAGCAGAGAACAGCCTGTGCGGCTGCAAGTGCAAAGGTCACTGAGTCTTCCAAGTCCTCACCCATGAAGCACAGGGACTGAGGGTGCAGGAAAAGATAACCCACCTCCCCAGGGCTCAGGAGCAGAAGGAAAGAGGTGAAATCCTCCCAGCAGCAGGCACTCAAACACAGCCTTGGCACTGTGCCTCCCTGCCGACCAGGAAAATTGGCTGCCATTACGTAGAGCCCCATTCAGCCTCACAGGCCCATTCAGTGCAGAGCTGGGGTGGACTGCCAGTGAGGGGGACACCCATTGACAGACTCCACGAGCACTGCACAGGCAGTCCCTGCCCTCCGGGTGGGACATCCGCCAGTGGCTTCATGGAGAAAGGCCCTGTGTGTTTGCCGGTGTTTGTTATGGGAGTCCAAAGAGGAGAATGAAACTGTAAAGCAAGACAATACTTCTAAGTTGAAGGGGAACATTTCTTCCCGCATTAATTATATCCCATGCTATTCCTGGCAGTGACCTTCACTAGGAAGGAAAAAAAAATCAGATTTGTTTTTATATCTTTTATCCGACTTCCTATACTAAAGCCTCTGGCTAGAATGACTCACATATCAGCCATCACATTATATTATGCTGTATCAGTGCTGCTACCTGTCTTGTCTTCCTCAGCATTAGGTTTTGTTAGCATTAAGCCCAGCAATTTGCAGCTATATTTAAAGACTACCTGCCTCAGTGGCAGTGTCCATAACACCCTTATTTCATCTTTGGAAGTAATACCATAAGGATTACGTTTGAGACCGCTGACAATCTGCCCCAGATTGAAGGGAAATTTTTCTGGTTCAGTTTTCTGGTGCCTGTTGCAGAGCAGACACCTCTTCTCTAACCACTTATGATGAAATCACTTTTGTGCATCACTGGCCTGTTACATACCCACTTGCCCTGTTAGAGATTCCTAGCATTATTTCTGCTCCCTGTGTGCAACAGAGCTGCATGCTGAAACCATGGCCCTGTGAGGGGAATGACCCTCATGGTTCCTCATCAGCCATCGGCCCAGCTTCCCCTGCCCACAATTTAAAGGATTGAGTAGAAACTCCACTAGAGGAGTTTCAGAGACTCATGCCCCTCCCAAAGATGGCAGCAGGCTGGTCCTTGTTCTCTCATTTCATTCACACTTGGTTTCTTCCTCTGCTTTACAAACACTGTGCTTGCAAAACATCACCTTTGTCATGAAAGGTGCACTTGCAAGCAGGTTATCTTCCAGACTTTTCTTTTTTTTTAAAGAAAAAGGCATTTGGATTGCAGCAATGGCCTGTCTCCTGCCAGAACTGAAGCTGTGCTGTGCTGTGCTTCAGGAGCTGTGTGAGTGCCTAGGGAGCATGCTAGCCCTCAGCTGCTTCCAGCCTAAAAGCGAAGCAGTCTAAAGATTAAAAGAAAAATGTCATACTAGAGGTTTTAATATAATATAATACATACCTGGTTTTAATATAATATAATATAATAACATACCTGAAAAAGAGTTTGGTCTTCATCCTACAGAATCCCAAGGAAACCTAGTGAAAATGTAACCATGCCACAGAGTCTGGACACTTTTGCCTGCCACAGAAACGCTGCTATGTGTCCACCATTGCTGAAAGACCCCTGACCTGCAGTATGAGGACGGAACAAATGCTGGCTGCTGGCTGTGCTGGGGCCCTGTTCCATCTCTGAGCTGTGGCTCATGGCATGTCAGCAGGGCCAGTGCAGAATATACCAACCTCTTTTATAAACAAAACAGCACCATGAACCTTGGTGTGAAATCAACTAATTTAAGGCAAATTGCTGCAAGTGTGACAAACAGCAGGAGGTAAGGAAGGCTTAAGGGCACTTCTAAAAGTGTTTATTTCACTGACAGCCCCAGAAGAGGTCATAGTCTGGAACTGGCAGGATGTTGTCAGCAGCCATTGTTCTTTCTAGTGCAGGTCTATCTGATTTTCCATGACACAAGATCTAATCGCTGGGCTTAAGCTTCTACCACAGGATTTTAGTTCAAAGAGAAAAGCCCAAGAGAGAGACTTTAAATTTTTTTTTTCAAGTCCCTAAACAAATAAATAAACATGACACATGAAAATAAATACAATTTTCCTTTAAATTTACTACTGCTTTCATTCATTTACTGTTGCATGGAATATATTCAATGGCTTATTGTCATCCCGAAATAATAGGTATGCATTAATATCCATTGCAAAATCATCTCTTCATGTTTGTAGGCTTTGTTGATAGAGGAGAGGAAGCACACAGGCTCTCCCAGGCAAGCTCTTATTCACAGGTACAAACCTTTTTTTCAGTGATGAATGAATCCTTTCAGAAATGCTAATATCAGCATTTATACAAGGTGGCCAATGTAAACAGTAACTGCTGGCTCATTATTCCTTTTGTATCCTTTGCCAATTTACAAATCTTTAGAGTTAGTGTTGAAACAGGCACTGTTTTGTTGGAAAAGAGCAAAAATGCATTTAGGAATCAAAATCTACTGATGGGAATAGATGACATAACCTCAAGGAAGGGCTTTCCTGTGAATCCAACCAGTGTGAGAGAGAAGGAGAGAGAGTAAAAAGATGGGGATTTTGATACTTGGATCATATCTCACTGCTTGCATCCCCCCAGGAGATTTAGTACTACTTCTGAAAGCAGCAGCCAAAAATATGCTTTGATGTATCTTTCATCTAAAGCTATCTGTATTGATAAACTATGTTTGTGCGGATGAGGCACTGAATCAGATAGGACTTTTTTGTTCCCACTTCTACCACAAGTTCTTGGCGTGTCCTTGGAAAAGCAATGAAAGTTTGTATGCCTGACCCCAGACTCCCTCAGCCAAGCAGAGGAGAGACCACTTTCCCACACAGAAGCATGGAAAAAAGTTCTATGCATCATGAGATGGACAGGTCCCACCGTACTGAGTCCTCCTGAAAGGAGAGAAAACAAATAGACACTGGTCAGATTCAGGCTGCTCTAAAATTAGGCATATGATTTGTTAGGAAACAAATTCTTCAGCTGAGAAATTACCAGTAACAATCTTTTCTTCTGGGATTATAGCTCGCACAGAGGATCCAAATAAAGGACCATTTCAAAGGTTGTGATTAATTTCAGTGCAAAGACACTGGCTTTGCTTTGATTGCAGGGGAATATGACTTAAACTAGGCCAGCTGACTTTGTCCTGAAGAGGACTACAGTTTCTCACATGATCTGTAGCACAGCCCAGCTGTGGATGGTGACCTCTCTGGCCAAAGCCATCGGACATTCAACTCTGCCCTAGGACATTTGCCCCGATAAAGAGAAAATAGACTGGATGGAAATGGAGTTGTCAGAAACTGTTGAGGGCAGCTATAGATTCCAGAAAAAAAGCACTTCCTCAGATCTCTGGGGATGACCATTTCTCCTACTTGCACTCTGCTCCCCCAAGTAACTGAGCACTGCTGGATTAAGCTGGGGAGACAAGGGGATGGAGGAGTAAGAAGCAATCTTTTTTGGTAAGGGAACATGCGTAGTAAATAACAGCTGCAAAGGCTCCCTCATGTATTGAAGTCATTATAATTCAGTGTTTTCCTTCCCAAAATCAGGCTTTAATGGGAAGCAAGTTTCAACCTTTCTAAAGGAGTACTCTAAAATAAGCTTGTTAAGCTCGGAAAGTACTTTGGGAGCCCCTGGGATGAAAGGCGCTCTAGGAATGAAAGCTGATATTTATGATTATTGCTTGAAAGGAACAGAGAGGAACAGTAATGTAAAATATGAATGGCTGCTGGTGCTAAAAAATATATCATTGACTTGGTGCCAAAGAAGATAGTCCTAGCTCTCAAACCTGGATGACAAGGATTTAAGAGATGCAAAAAGTGGAAGAGACTCCTGCAAATAACAGCAAAAGCCAACCCGATTGCAGAGCAAATAGGTGTCTTGTGGGTTTTTCTTTTCTTCCTCCTCTAAATTGCAGGCCATATGATCTGATCTCTCTCATCCCAGCTCTGCCAGCCAAAACAGATGCCTGTTAACCACAGTAAGTACTGCTGGTTTGTACTCATCTTAACAGAGGAACCTACAGATGCCTTTGGACATCAGGGGAGAAAAATATCCTTGATGAGTGGTCATATGTTATGGACTGGCCTAAGTAGATTCATATCTTACTCAAAGGATTAAGAGCAGAAGCACTTCAGGCAAATGTAAATTAAACTTCTCTATTTTAGAAAGCTATGAGAGAAGAGAATCAGGCTAACAGGCTCTGCTCCTGCAAACACCTACATGCATGCTCCCAGCTTGTAAAATGCCTGCTATTGATTTTACACTGGGCATCTGCCCTCCTAATGTGGCACTCCACAGCTCCTAGTGAAGATGTTTCTGTATCCAGACCTGCTATTGAGACATCTTTATGTTGGTCTCCCACTCTTCCACTTCTCCCTGAGAAGAGCTAAAAGAAAATCCTTTGACTGAAAGAATTCTGAATCTTCACTTCTTCAAAAACAAGCTTGAAAGTGAATCTAGTGCATAAGAAATCTTCCCTACAAAAACCCACAGGATCTCAGGAAGTGATTTTTTTTTTTTAATATAGCAGAGAATAACACAGCATGTAGCTCAGGCTGAATGCTAATATCATACACATTTAAATTAGATATAAGGATATTGTTTTTTAAATGAGCTACTGCAATGAATTAACAAAAAAGGCTGTGCATTCCAATTCACAAGCTCCAAATGAAGACAGGATACCTCTCACAGGCGTGCATCAAGCAGATGTGGGTTAGTGGGCTAGAAGAATTGGAGTGGCTCTAGGGACAGGGATTTTGCTAATGAACACTCCACCCAGGTTAGCAGTCCTCTGTGTCTCTTGGAGCAAGCCTTGCAGCCTCTCTGCAGGCCAGTCTCCCACATTTCAAATGTGGCTGTGCCCCACATCAGCCTGGGGAGCAGCATGATTGCACTCTCTGGGTCGCTGAAGGCCGAGCAGAGCCCTGGCCTCACCTCTGACTGTGGAGAAGCACCATTTCATTGAATCGACATTGACAGGGCTGCTTGGCACTGCAGCTGCAGCACTGGCACGCTGTAAAGGGAAGAAGGTCCCCTGGCAGCTTGTGCTGCTGGGGCTGGGGTGTGGAGCAAGCTCCTGCAAGGTCCTTTCCATCAGCCCTGCTTCCTCTTCCTGGCACAGTCTAATGCTGATGGATCTGTATAAGAAATAACACTAAGTCCTTGGCCTTTTTTTTCCCCCTTTATTTCTTTTTTCCTTCCCTTTAGCTATTTAGGCCAACTCTGGCTAATCACACTCTAACTTATACTCAGTCACTGCCATGGCAACCATTTCAACACGCAGTTCGTAGACTGCCTCTGAAACACACACACCTTGATGCTTCAGGAGAGGCATTAGGAGAGGAGAACTATCATCTGCTACACTGACACATTTTTCTACAGTATTACCTCTGGCAGCATGAATCTCTTCTTTTAGCTCTGAATAGCTCATCACTTGTTCTGTCCCCTTTTCCTCGCACCAAAATAGGTTCTTTGAAAACTGACACAGATTTATGGAGATGAAAAAGAAATGGTGTAGGAAGGGAAATGCATTTGGAAATTCCACTCTCTGGCATCTGAATTCACTCTTGTAAGAATCCTGAAAGCCTGCCCTGTTACTGCTTCACAGGATGTCCTGAAACTTGGTTATAACATGGTGTTAATAATGCTAAGGTTGTGGGTTCGATCCTGTATATGGGCCATTCACTTAGGAGTTAAAATCAATGATTCCTGTGGGTCCCTTCGAGCTTGGAAATCCTGTTTTGTTCTGTTGTGCCTCAGTGGAAAAGCAGAAGGCTTTGGGGGCTTGCTTTCTGGTTTTCTCAGACCCCAGGAGAGAGGCAGCAACTCAGGAATAGGGTAGGTGCTTCTCCTTTCTTCTTTGCAAAATGGCTCCTCTTCAGACGTGCAGCTGCCCTGCAATGTGCAAAACCAGGTCTGCCTTTGTCCAAGTATAGAGAGTAAGATTTGAACAGCAGTGAAGAAAGATCTACCTGGAACATTTAGGTGCATTTTTCCAACAGTCACCTCCGAGGATCTTGCTCAAGGTCTGCTGTAATTAGGTTTGCTTTTGTCTAGTCATGATGGCTGGCACCCAGGCAGCAGCGAGGTGCTGCACAGGTGTCTGCCATGCTGCCTACAAACAGACCATTTATTCTGCTCACACTTAACACACTCCTCTCCCAGACACAGTCAGAGGGGAGGCTCTGACTGCCAGCACCACGGTATAAAAAAATCCTTTTTAGTTTCTTTATGTAATTATAGCTGCTGTGTGGAAGAACCTGATTCCGTGTCTTGAATGTTTTATGTGTTTATGTGTGTAGGTTTCAAATGTGTATATATCACATGTAGTGTCATGTTGATCCTTATCACGTGTAATTACACTATCCATTCCTTTCTTCCCATCTTTTTCTGTGTTTTTATCATTGTCAGCTGGCCACTAGCCACAAACACGGCCAGCCCCCACCACTACCACCTACTTGACATCAATAAGAAAAATGTTTCTGCTATCAACCAACGGAGGAGAGAAATTCAGATGCACCCAGGAGCAAGCAAATAGTGGCACACCTAAAGTAACCTGTGTGGAATATTTGATTTCAGTTTAAATGATTTCAGTTTAAACTCAGCCCCCCTAGCCATAGTAGAATGCCCTCAAACACAGGTCTTCAAACCAAAATGTTTCCCAGGAACAAAATCTGAGAGACAAGAGGCAGGAGTCCTTAAAGCAGGCAGATAAATCTCAGCCAGTAGGTAAATAATATACAGCAATCACCTTTGCCCCGTTACTTTAGTGCAGGCACATGCAGACACGCACAGGGTTTTATAAAAACTGCATATGCACTTTCCAGCAAGCATTATTTATGCATACTATCTTCCACTGAAATCAAGCCTCTGAGACTGCTGAAGTCAGGAAACATTGTGTGTTCAGAAAGAAACATCATGTACAGTCTATCAAATTTCTGGGACTCCTTGACTATGTATAGCATGCTTGGAGGGACCCAGATCCTCAGCTGTCCTTTCTAATCTGCAACCTAAAGTCAAGACAAAGGTTGGCAGGAGGAGAATATAGGACACAGCTGACTGCTTTTAGGCCACATACCTCAATAATGCTAATGTCTTTTTGTAACTGTATAGTAATCATGGACAGAATTACAATACGTCTGTGAATGGGGAATACCATCTTCATGGCATGCCTACACCACACACCCGACTCTTCAGTGAATCAAAGTTCTATAAATCACTGTCATGAATTTAGTCTTTGACCATACCTCCCTTTCCCCATGTATCCAAATGTGTCAGTCTCCCTTGGTCTGCAGGTAAGGATGGACTCTTACCCCCATGAGAGAGGGGCCATGAAGTGACAAAGGCTAGAAATTAAGCTGGAAGTCTTTTCCTTCTTATGTCATGCATTAGGTAACTTGCCTCACACCAGCCAGACTGGCAGCATCTAGAGCAGAAAATCAAGCCAGTGAATCAGGGCACGAGTAGGGGAGCTCAACCATCCACCCCCGAGCTCTTAGTGTGGTCCTGGGTACAGTCCTGGCCCAGGCCAAACAGTGTTCTATGAAATTGCTCCCAGGCATAGTCCAGGAGTTAGCATGGCCCAGGATTGTTCCCAATAGGTAGTCTGTATGTGACCAGTTGGTTTTGGAGGGCAAGAGGGTTTAAGCATCTGTCACAGTGGGGTCAGACAGTGTTACCCAGTCACAAAGCAAAACACAACTGCTGCCTGGTTTATTAGCACAGACATGGCCCATGCCACGCAGGCCTGTGCCTCAGGCTTCTGCCAGAGAGAGTGTACCTGCCTTTGCTGATCAGGACACACCTCTGAGCCAGCCATGCCGGTCCTCTCCCCCACTTCTTTCCAGTGCAAACTAATTTTGGCTACAGCTGCTTTAAACCATCACATCTGACACTGAAGAGGCTGAGCAGAGCAGAGTTGATGCAGCCAGTGCCATGTCCCAGCTGGGAGCTCAGCCTGTCCCTGGGCGCATCTCACCCTGCTATGCTCCACACTACCAAATCCCAGCAGGTGAGCACCTGGGCATACCTGACTTGTAGTCAGGGGGAAAATGGGGCCATGGTTACCTGTATCTCCGCTGAAAGGGCTTCATTTTAACTTCTGCTTTTTGACAAGCAGAAAAGGTGCCTCACTGGCTGGCATCGTAATAGCAACAACAGCAGCCCAACCCCTGGCATGTGGCCTCTGCAAGGCCCTTCTGCCCCAGCCCCAGCCTGATGTGCCTTCCCTCACTGCTCCAGCCAAGGAGGGCCTCAGACTTGACCATGGAGGTGCTGCAGACCAGCCATGGACTTTAACTGCCCGAAGAGGCAGTGCATGAACATAGACTGGGCTCAAACATGGGCTAAGAATTTGCTACAGATACACTCTCAGCAAGCCTGGCACAACCATGAAATGAAGCTGGATGTCTGGAGGCCACCAGTCTTCCCTTCCTTAGCATTGTATTCCTGGGAATATAAACCAAACCTTGCAGGGGCAGGAGAGCAGCAGCAGTCAGTGATTCTGTTTTCATTTGATAAAAATGAAAAGACGATGGTGCCTGCATAGCTGATCTCTTGCATTTTCTCTCCTGCATTTTCCATCAGAGAAACATGACCTCTTGGGAGGTTGCATTAGCAAGCACCTCTCATTCCTCCACCCCTGCCTGGGCAGCACAACATCTCTTGACAGTACTGTGAGCTGAGGAAAGCTGACAGTTTACAGGCAGTGCAGAAACCTGTACTGCGCACTCTCATCTCCTTTGGAATCCAGCATTAGGTGCTGTCTTGCTTTCCAAAGAGATGTGAAAGAGATTAGGAAGAAAGTAAAAAGATGGTTTTTATATTTACTTAAGAAACATTCAGGTCTTGTTGTGTTCCAAGGGAGGGCGCTGGCATAGGATAGAGATCAGGACTGCTCCAATTCACATGTTCCCAAGCAGGTCAGGAGAGATTGCAGAGAAAAGCAAACATTGCAAAACCCGTTTGCGATGCAAAACTCTACAAACAACTGCAAATTGTTTGAGTTAAAGCAGAGAAATTGCTTGAATGGGTTTTGAACCCTTTTCCTTTTCCCTAATAATGAGCATTTTCTTTTTTGCAACCATGATCCTGGAATGAGAAGTCTCATAGTTTGGGGATATGTTCACACTGGGAACATTCACGTGACCCTTCAGATCACATTCCTCCTATTTATAAGAGTATTAGTCATCCACTTAGAGAGCAGAACTAATACCATGTTTGTTAAATGACTAAATGCATGCTATGAATAACCAGCGGAGGGTACTTAAAACCACAGTTACATCCAAGTGCACACAGAGAAGCCATGGCCAGCTAACGCTTAGATGGGACACAAATAATACTATTGCATGTAAAATACATTTGCAAAACAATTTGAAGACAGTTCATTCACAGGAAGAAAGGACTAAATTAATTGCATAGATTCTTTTCCAGAGAGAGTTCACCTAGTTAGTTAGACATATAGGAGAGCTGGCAAGAATGCATGACAGCTGAAGACTTAAATTTGACCAAAGTCCAGACATAACTAACTGTAAGACTAAGAGGATGGAGCACAACTCTGCTGGACCTTGGCCTTTACACTACACAGAAAACGTCAGGGTTGTTGTACTTCAAGTTTGCAACTTTGTCACTGGCAAAACATGAGGTTTAGGAGCTCTGAGTAATGCTTAATAAGTTGCTCAACTTAGCTTCAGGGAAAGCACAATACAAACCACGCATGTTATTAGCCCCAACACGTTTGTGAGTCCCAGCCAACATGAGTAAACTTTTTGTGCCTCAGATCTTACCAGTGGCCAGCAAACTGTCACAAGCAGTATCAGTTCCTGGGTCAGGAAAAAATGGTGCTTCCCAGGCTGTGAGGACCTCCCTCCTGTGCATGCAGTAATATCAGCACTTTGGGAAGCATTTAGCAGAACGAGATAGACGTAGTCAGTACACTCAGACCATTTTTGTAAAACCATATGAGTGCACACATCTGTCAGGAGAGGATCTGGAGGAGAGAAGTGGAAGAATGAAAGACAAAAAGGTGGGTGGACCAGGAAGAATGGAAGTATAGGCAGCAGACTATGTGCCCCTCCATAAAAGAAACACAGAAGCAGTCTGGGCTGTGTGAGGTGCACATTTTTGACAGCAGGGAAAATGGAAATGGGAACAGCTCTGCAAACATTTTATGAGAGTTTTGAATAATGATGTGCAAATTATGGGCTGGAGTGCAGAGTATTAAAGGACTTGGAGTTCCCACCTGCCCCTCAGTTGAGCATTAAAGTCCAATGATGTGCTTCCACACTGTAGAGGATGGTGCTGGTGAGACACTGGAATGCCTGGCTGCACTGCACTTTGGCCAAACCTTCTGAGGGTGAGGTTGGGCATTACTGGCAAGAAGTGCCCAGCTGAAGCCACCTGGCACATCAGAGAACTATCCCTGCCAGCACACTTCCCCAGTGTCAGCCTGCCCAGAGTGAGATCAGTGCCACACCATGGGCAGCTGCTGAAAGGTTCAGTGAGAAGGTGGCAGCCAAAGGTGCAAACATCACTTCCTCATTGCAGCCTCTGTGAATGGCCCTGCCTGTGCAACACAGAGGATGTTTTGAATGGCAGAGCACAGGCAGTGAATCATCATATAATCACTGCTGGTGTGTCCCAGCCTGTGTATCATCAAGTCTTCCTTTGGGTCAAGCAACCATCTGAGTGTGACTCACCGCCAGCGCACAGGTTTCTCCTCGCGCAGGCTGGCGTGGTCAGTGAACAGAGCTAATTCAGTGCTCTCACTGTTTCACCTGTGATCCAGGAGGGCTGGCAAGGCTTGGTGCAGTTTCCATGCAGACCCTGGTAGCACAGAGTGTTCCCACAGATCATGTAGTCTGTTGGGCCATACACAAAAGCCAGGTAGCTAATTCTTAACCGTGTAAGTTGTCACTGTTTCCTTAAAAACTCCTCATGGGTCAAAGGGTTAGCACTTTCAAGAGCTAGAGCTATGTCAATAGCAAGACAAGGCCTCCAAAACACAGAATAACTGAGGCTGACAGGGACCTCAGGAGGTCACCTGGTCTGACACTCCTACAAAGCCAGGCTTGAACACCCCTTTTCTAGTCCTCTTCTCCTTAGAGTATGAGCTGCCAACATAGAGGAAGGGGAAATCCCATGCAAGCCAAGGAGCACTTGTGCTGCTGAAGACCCACCCAGATCACACAGTTGAGAAATAAAATGATGGAAAAATCCAGCAACATCAGGTAGTAGCAGAGGGCCACTGGAAAGACAGAGTAAACTGAGGGAAAGACCAGCAAAACTAGTGCAGGAGAGAGAGAAGGCATGTTTATTACTTTGTTGACAAGATGGAGGCAAGAAGGGTGGTGTGGAGACATTTCTCCTTTCTCTCAGTTTGCTGCACATGGAAAGAAGCCACCTCCTGACACCATGAAGGCAAAGAGTCAAGGTTGCTGTAGCTGGAAGAGGGAGCAGAGTCCTGGCTCCACCCTGCCTGCACAGTTCTTCCTTTGCAGGCCTTAGGAGGGGTGGAGGGAAGGGGCAACCCTCATTCCTCTCTAGGCCAGATGGGAGCAGGGCTCACCAGGTCTCACCTCCACCCTGTCACTAATATCAAATAATAATAGTATTTAGCACTTCCATAATTACCTTTGCACTCTGATATCACAGACACAGCTGAATTGGAAGTCATTAAGATCATTATAATGAGCTTCAGTGGATCCTTTCTGTCAGAGGCATTATTTAGCCAGCCCTCATTTTCGTGGTTACATCTGAATAAGCACTCTGCATTGAGGTGAGGTTTACCGATGAGACACTTTGGCTTAAAGGCAGTCTCCTACTTGCAAAGGCAGAATAAGTGTCATTATGCATCATGTTTCACCAGACTTCAAAATGCCAAGGAAGGTAAGTCAGGTTACAGCTGACTCCACCTTCGACTTGTAAGAGCTGCAAAACTCTTCCCATGGACTGGCACGTGGGGAAGGTCTGACATGACCCCCAGTTATGGAAGCTGCTGTTCTGGGGGCCTTCAATGCTCAATACAAGCAGCCACTACAACCTCTCGCTGCAGGCATCAATTCAGCAAGAGTTGTTACTAAAGCAGAGAAGGCAGAAGGCCAGAATCTCTGGGAGCACCTTGTCCTGGGAACAGGAGTACCGTGCTGACCTAGTGAAGGGCTGGGCTGCTGGCCAGAGCTCAGATGGGCGGGCACATGGACATATGGCTGTTGCTGGACAAAGCCATTGTTGGGGCCTGTGAGCAGAACTGAGTCCAGAGCCATCTGCAGAACAGAGACCTGCTGGTCCTGGGTCTACTTACAGCCTCATTGAAGACTTCTTCCTTTGGCCTTTCACTAAGAAAGAATTAAGTGCCCCATTAATTGTGGTTACCTCAGTTCCCTATTCATAAATGCAAATAAAGGCACTTATTTCTCCCATTTTTGTTTGCCCTTTGTGTTTGAGCTGTGAATCCCTTGGAAATCCACAGCCCAAACATCAAGGGCTTCTAGGTGTGCCTGCCTTATTAATAACAAAAGTAATGCGCTGCTTTTGTTACTGAAGCAGGAGGAAATGTAGGCACACGGAACAAACACTTGTAATGCTATTTCTTATGTTAAAAAAAAAGAACAAAAAGGTAATCGAGTGTAATACTTTGACCAAGAGCAAAGGTAAAATCACAGCAGCTGACTCAGTGTAACAGGAAGAACTTAATAGAGTTGGCAACGTTTCAGCCTGCCTTCTCGGGGACATGAACATGGGAACGTGTTAAGAGTAGCATAACGTATCCAAAACACTGTCTGAATGACAGAAAGGAGTTAGTGTTGGGCAAAAGTATTATTTTCAGCAGCAAGAAAGTTATTCTGGCAAAACATGAACACAAACTTGTGTTTATTTCTTGGTGTTCAATTACTGTCAACATTACAAATAAACCCAATCAAGGCAGAGAATCTAAGCCTGCACTACTGGCCCCAAATACAGCTGAAACACTCTCCTAAAGTGTTTGTGACCTAACCATTCAATCCATCCTCCAGAAGCAGGTTAAAACAAAAGTCTTGGGCAAGAACCAAACAAGCTTCAATGCAGCTTAGAAATACAGTCAAGACACAAAGCTGCTTCTCTACTTCAAGACAAACTGATTATTACAAAAAATATTGAGGAGCAATGACACTTCCTGAGCTCTGGCTGTATCTGCAGTGGAAAGGAGTTTCCCATGCCATTTCCTTAATTAGCACAAATATGCTGACAACCTTCTCCATGCTGAAATCAAGCCATAGGTCACTAAAAAGTTGATCTATCTACACATCCAAATTCACCACATGCTGAGCCAACATGTTGCAAAGCCATAATCAGTACCCAGATTATAACATGGCTTTGTCATGCATCCAGCTGCTGAAACAAACTTGGATGTCCCAATATGAAACCTATTTGTCCTGCAGTCAGCAAATAAGAAAAGGGCCAATATATACATTCAATGTTTTGCAAGTGCTAGGATTGTGTGCTGGCATTTATTGGATCATTTTGACCATGACATGAATTTATAACTATGACCACTTGAATCAGAGAAATAACATGATCTGAAGATCAGATTCTAAGCTTGCTTAAACTGAAATAAACAGGGTATAACTCATTCGGCATGCAGTAATTTACTCTGGTTTCATCATGGAGAGATCAAGGCCACAGTCACCTCTTTACACAGCTCGATCTGAGCTTTAGTCCTTGTCAACAGCACGTGCTATAGTACAATCATGCAGCAGTTGAACAGAAAAGACAGCATGCCAATACAGTAAATAGTGTAGTACCAGCCCTAGGGAAAAGTTTAGCAACCTTATGACAGGTATGGTTGAAGTGTGTGAACCTCAGACAGTTTTTGCCTTGTTGGTAACGCAGCTGGCAGGACAAACCCTAAACACAATTTATGCCTGGCCAGCTCCTGGCCAGCTCACAGCTAATTCTGAATGAAAGCTGTGATGTCTAAGCTATTTCCTCCTGGCCAAGCAGCCCATTTTCCGTGACCGGTTCAGTAAGGTTGCTGCCTGCTGTGCGGATAGGACACTGCAGTGTGCCAGTGCCACTGTCTGACCCCTTCTCCCACATTTCAGTTGTCCCTAGAGTAGCACATCCCACAGTATGCTGCACCAGGGGCTGCTGCTCTCGGAAGGCTTCTTCCAGGAATCCACCTCCGTCGTTACTGGTCTATGGCGTCACTACCCACATTTTCCCAGAATCACTTGGCACCGATGTGGCTGGACAGCATGGCAGGTAGCCCTGCCAGCATAGCTGCTGCTTGGAAAATCTGCCCTGTGGATGTAAGCTGAGCATCTCACTGGTTACCTGCTATAACTCTTAGCCGGATACAAGGTCACAGTTGTGAGTAACAAGAATGTCTCTTTGATGACATTGACATAAATTACCTGTACTTTCTTGCCAAATAAAAAATAATAAAAAAAGAACACCAGAAAGTGATGCCCCATGAAGAACAAATTAGATCCCATTTTGTGTCCCTTCACCTGTAGAGACAGGTTTGAATGTCACTGAATTCTGAACTTGTGGCTGTCACCCAGCCCAAAATGAATGAAACCAGACTGATGGCTAAGTCAGTAACTTTCCTCTTGAGCTGTTTTCTTTCCTGAATTTTATTTTGCTACATTTATTTATTCATTTCAGTAATTGTCCTTCAGTACCACAGAACAGCTTTATGACACAAATGCACTGTCATCTGCCACAACAAATTTTCCTTAGGCACTGTCAGTAAAAGCACATCCTTCAAATTTATCATGACTGGATGGGACTCCTCCTGAGCTGGTGAAGCCAGAGGGAAAACTATGCCAAGGGCCAGACCTGGGAGGTTGCAAGCACTCACAACTGGCCTTGGCTTCCATTTGAGGTACAGGCAGCTGAACCCTTGTAGGGGCAGCTTGACACTTCAGTGGTTACGTGGGGAAAGGAGACAGATGTCCCTGCCTGCTTGCAGAAAGACAAGAAACTGACAGGAAACAAAAGTGCTTCACAGTGCTCAGACTGCACCCTAAACCCTTGTTGCTGTTAAACAGCTTTAGTTTCCCAGGGAGAAGGGGAGGGATGGATTGAAAGTAAGTCTGACCTTCCTGGAAGAATGGACTTACTGATGCTGCCCTGGGCTGAAATATGAAACCACTGAAACTCTGGGCCTAGAGAGAGGGAATTACCAAACCAAGCCCAGCATGATTCAATAAAGCAAACTAAGTCTCACACAGCAGCTTCTTCTTCCTAACCCCATTCCTTCTCTCTGAAAGACACCTTGCATGTTTTAACCACATGGCAGCAGTGATCTAGATGCCAAGAAAGCTGCCAATGTCCGGTGTGCGTCAGCACAAGCCAAAGGGACATAAATCAGGCAAGGTGCAGGTAGTCAACTTACTCATAAATGCTTCCCCAAGGATCTCCATTGCGCTCAAGCAGTGGCAAAAACTCCCATCCACACAAAGATTGATACACCTTTGCCTCCCACTGACCTCAATATAAAATTCATATTTGGAGGACAGAACCCCATGATCCTGACCTCATTTACACCTTTACACCAGTTTCACACAGTTACCTCCTTGGGAATACCGCATCCTTGCACAGGTGTTCCCAAGATCAAACCTGTCTCACTCAGCATCTCTGAGAACCACTAATATCTAGATCTTTCTTCACTGGGGGGAAAAAAAAACAAAAACAAAAACAAACAAACAACCCCCCCCCAAAAAAAAAAAAAAAACAAAAAAAAACCACCTCGACATGGCTGGAAAGCTTTTCCTCTCCCCCAGTTACCATTGAAGACATTGATTAAGGAGCTCACAAATAGGAGGGCAGCTTGGAGCCTGCAGATCCTTCACGGAACACATGAGCAAGAACCATACAATTGTTCCCTGCAGTCCCACAGCTGCTGGGCCTTGACTGGGAGGTACCACCAACACAAGGCAAGTTTCCACAGTCCTCTTTCTCTGGAGGGATTCTACTGCACTGCCATGGCTGAGCTGTGGTTTAGAATGTCAAAGTCCTCCCTGCTGGAAATGAAAGCACCACTTGCAGCACACACTTCCCTGGAGCTGGCACTAGTTTCTTCCCATTTTCTAGCCTTAGTCATGACAGCTTGGAAGTTTGGATCTATGCCTTATTTATAAACTCAGCTCAGGAAAAAAAATACCAGGTTTTAGTTTGCTGCCCAAAGGCTAACAGATCTGACCTCAGTCATTAGCTGATCAGGGGACTTACTGAAGAATTAAGAAGTGCTAAATCAGAAAATGCCCAATATCAATGGCCCAAGTGGAGTCTTGCCCCATTTCTCACCTCAGAGACCGCACTGTGCCCAGTGAACATAACACAGCACACTACACAGAAGAAATTATCTCTATCCCAGACATTGTAAAATACTGTACACAGTTACAAGCTGGAGCAAGGATGTGGTACAGAAGTCCCAGACAGCCTTGGAGGCAGAATTACTCATGTATCACAAAACTCAGATGAAGCTGTGCTACTTACGTTGCTATAGGGCAAGGAGGGGGGAGACTTTAGCATTTCCAGAAGACATGTTTTAGCAACTGATAACATATGGGGACTGGATTCTCCAAACTTCCCTTGGCTCAAGAATACAAAATCCTACTTCCCCATATACCATTAGTTTGCTAGCCACTGAGTTAAATGCTGTTTAAAGCCCTAAACTTTAAATTCTTCTTGGCTAATTCTTTGTGTTGACCTCTGTTCTGCCATAGGGGCAAAGACCCTTGCTTTGGGAAACCATTTTCCCTCAAAGTTGTCTGACCTGGCTCTGCCCTTCCCCTAGAGGTTAGGTGTGTCTACAACCAGCATCTTGAATTTATGAGATCCCAAAGAAATAAGTAGCTTACACAGGTGGAATTTGGTAGAGATAATGGAAGTAAATACCAGCTTGATATTTGAGGAGTTTCTGTGCACAGTTTCATTTGTGCCTACTAGCCTACAGGTGTCCTGCAAGCTAAGGATGCTTCAGCTGACTTGTTTTTTCACACCACCCTCGCATTTTTCTAAAAGCATCTCTCCTTTTGGTCACATGGCAGCAGGTGCTCACTTGCTTACACACACAGCAGTGTTACAAATGGCTGTGCTGAACACACGCTGCACCGGTGAGCTCTGCAATATTATCTGTGGCTACAGGGCCACCACCCCTCCCACACTGTCTCATTTTTCTCATGTAACTCCATGTTTGGCCCTACTCAGTCCTTGGCCACTTTCAGAGAGAAGCTGCTCTTCCTCTCCTCCACCTCTCTGAGCTCAGGAATCAGAAATACCGAGGAAAACTTCTCCTCATTTGGGCTTGGGATGAGCAGACAAGCAGCCCACACTCTGTCCAGCAGCATGAATGCCAGGTTATGTGAGGACATGCCAGCAGAGCCCACATACCACTGCTGGGCTATGAGCACTTCAGATATGACTGACTCCGCTCAGGAGACTGAAATATAAACAGCAATTTCTAGGAGGAGTGGCTCCATCCAAATACTCCCCCATCTTAGTCACAGGCTAAAATAAATAAATAAATAAAGCCATATAATCTCCCAGTTGGCATGCTCACAGTCATGTGACTGGTGTCAGCCCTCATCCCAAGGTGAAATACGGATCCAAAGACTGGGTCCCAGCTTTGCGGTGCTCCAGTGGCACAAATGGGAGAGGCAGCAGCCCCTCACTGGGAAGGCGCAGACTTTACCCACCTGGCAGACAGCAGAGCCCAGCTGTATGCCACCTGTTCCCAGCTCCATCACACTCACAAGAGGGAAATACTGAGGGGGCCAGGACACATTTAACCCAGAAATCCCCACGTGACCAAGTGGATCCAAAGAGAATCCATCCCACCCAAAACCACATCTGGGAAGCAAAACAAACAAGGGCCACTGCACAGCTGGGATCCGAAGAGGTTGGAGAACAGGCCTTAGGAAGTTGTTTCCTCTTCCCCCGTGCTTTGGTGAATGGGAATAGCTATGCAGGGAGCCAAGAGGGCACACCGGGGCAGAATCAGTCTAGACTTGCTCTGCTTCTTGTCCTCCTTCCCGCAGCATCTGTTGCTGGCCCCTGTCAGAGGCAGGATAAAGAGCTAAGCAGACCTTGCATCCGGCACAGCACAGCCATTTGTACTCCCCTGCCTTGTGAGTTTGGCCAAAGCTCCTGCGTGTGCATGAAAGATGATCCCAGTATTAAATATATTCCTCCTCTTTGTCCAAAGTAGAAACAGCTCCTCAGCCTACAACATCACCAGGCTATGTTAAAACATCTAAGTATAATCAAGAATGCAGCTGTAGGCCCAAACATGGGTGAGCAACCGTGAGACTATATTTTAACAGGAACTATCCCAATGGGCTCTGAAAGCTGCCTAAAGTGTATCTGCATGTTGATAATTATATTTACTGGTGGTGGTTGGCATTTTTTTTTTCAAGCTGAAGATGAGTCAGAAAAAGAAAAAAAAGTCCTTTATTGTTGTGGTAGCAGAAGGATGTCTCCTGAGGGTGTATGTAATGCACTACTGTCACGGCATGACAATGGAAAAACTGACTGCTGAGCCAACCAAACCCCCATAAATACCTAATGATATCTCTCTTGGCCCAGATTTTCTACAAGTCGGTGCCTGAACTGCATACAAAATGACAATCGATATGAAAGGATCTCTTTTCTCAGCAGAGCCAGAATTTAAGAGCCCAGCTGAGCATTATATTCCAGTTCATACAAAGACATCCTTTTAAAGGTCTGTCACAATAACTTAAAGGTGGTGATCCAGCAAAAAAGCTGCTAGGCCTCTCCTCACCATCTCCCCCACGCTCCAGCCATGAGCACAAAGAACAGCTGGCCTCAGAGAACAGTGTTATTAATTACAACACGGTGACACAAACAATGAGTGCCTAGGTATGTTATTGGGTCTGCATTCATGTGGGAAAAGAACAACATTTTCTTTCTTTCCTCCTTCTTCTCCTCCTCCTGGCTTGAGTAGCTCTGCCACCTCGTGTACTCGGCTGGGGAGGCAGCCTTGCCAAGCACCTGGCCCAGTTTACAGGTATGTGCACAGATACAGGGAGCCCGTTGTGAGAAAACCCGGCCTTAGCAAATTTCTCTGGCCATCGTCCAGCCTCTGCACATTGGGCAAGAGACTCTCCCTGGCCGCGGTTACATCAGTCACCACCACCTCCCTCAGTGTCATGGCACGGCAAGCGGCTGCCAGGGGAGGGGAGGGGGAGAGGGAGAGAGTGAGAGAGGGAGGCAGTCGCTGTTTTTTGAAACAGGCTGTCCAAAAAACATTACAACACCCTTGCCGGTTTCCAGTGGGTTTGCTCAGTTCCTCCCTTCCCGTGAAGACCACACAGGCTTCGCGAGGGCGTTCCGCCCTGCCGCAGAAAGGCGGTCTCTGGGGCCTGCCGCTCCCGGCAGCCGCGGCGCAGCACAGTGATTCCCCCGGCTTCCTCCAGACGCTCTCCCAGTGTCCATCGAGGGACAGAACCAAACTCAAAAGCCGATATTTAGCGGGGGGAAACATAAGCATTTTCTTTCTTTTTTCTCCAGAAGGAGATTTTTCATGCTGCTCCGCCCCCATCGCAAGGGGGAGGCAGGGCTGGAACTTGGAGCATTTGAAGCCACTCAGTTCCACTCTCTCCTCTCACCTGCCTCTCCTCTGCCTGCTCCAGTGCCTCGCACCCTGCCGCACTCGCACGCTGTGGGCACAGAGGCCGCCCAAGGCAGCCCTCGGGGTACCAGGACTCCCTGCCTTCCCAAGCCAGCCACAGGTCACAGGGGCCCGGGCTGGGACTGCCAGCGCAGGCGGGCTGGAGCACCACTGCCGGCACGGCCATCAGCCACATCCCACTCTTGGCTACTGCCAAGGGTAAATTTAGAATGACATCCTCCCAGCAGCGACTGGCAATCTGGTCTTTGCAAGGGCTCAGAGCAGACCCTGGACAAGGGATGGCACTTCAAAAGAATCATCTGGGGCGTGGTGTAAGCAAAATCACTGTATAAAATAGAGCAAAACTGGCAAACAAAAGTATTGCTCCTGGCATGAATGTACTTCCATATTGATTCAACACTTTAAAAAGCAGTGAATGAGAATGAGAATGTCCTTTCCTCAAACCCTGCAGCAAATTCACTTTCGCTTTTGGCAACCTGCTGTTTTCTCACCTCTCAGCTCCTTCACCCTGACCGCAGCAGCACCTTCCTCCACCACCAAACCCTCTGTGCTGCCTCCCCTCGCTCTCTCCTCTGCTCAGCCTCTTGCCTGAAATTTTTGCCTGACCACCCTGGCAAAACCAAGGAGACATTGCTGAAATCCACTGGGAAGACATCACCCATGCGGGCAGCACAGCTGAGCCCCGGGCTGTGAACCTGCCCCTCAGCCCTGCCTCTCCTGGGACAGGAGCCCGTGTGGGTTTGCGAGCTGGCCAGATCGGGGTAGCTTTGCTCCAGTCAGAGGCTCTGGAAGGATTATTTGGCTGTAACATATCATATGACTTTGTTCTTAGAGTTACATTTTAACTGAGAAAGTTTAACAAGTATGACTTATGGGCTTCTAAAATTGGCAGCAGAAAAATGAGCTGAGGAAGTCATGGAAAAAAAACCACAAGCGAGGCCATTCCATGTTATGCACAATTTCTGGGCTCTTTTTCCAATCTTCTGGTTTTTTTGGATGGTGGAAAATATTTTCCAGCTACACAGGCCTGGCTTCACTGAGTATGTATTTATGCCAAGTTTATAAAAAGCAGCTGCAGACATGGTTGAATGAAAGGATTACACTGCTGTCTGTCTTCCAAAAGGTGCTTCGGTTCACACCCTGTCCCATAGAGCAAGGCTTGCTTCTCAAATCTCCATGAATTTATGTAAGGAAGGACAAAATTTGAACCACACAATACAAACAGCTATGGCTGTGCATGCGAGCGGGCATGCACGTGCATACACACAGCTCTCTGCATGGCTACTAGCAGTTCCTAGCCACTGCTAACACCGGCTTTTAGCACTTCAAGTTAATCCACTATTCCTCCAACCTCTCCCCAACCTACAGCCTGGTTCACCTTCCATGAATACAAAAATGGGGAGAGGCCTTTCAGGGTCTTGATCCGGGTCTCAGTGTATTTCTGCTGCCTGCTTCGTGCATACCTGCTCTCCAGCTGCTCCCACTGAAATTCAGGCTTCACCAACCTCACGTATTTTCAGGCTGCCAGGCTTTAAGGTAGGAGGGATCGCTGTAAGCGTGCAGCCTGATCCCCTCCGCAGCACACAACACTGAATTTCAATCAAGAACCCAGGCAGCAGAGGCATAACCTTAATTTTCTGCCATGCCTTGTCACAGTCTTGGCCTGATACACTAGTCACAGGAGGAGAGTCACAAATAATTCTTCACTCTCCTAAACATAATGGCTCCAGGGGTTGGGGAGAGGACACAAACTGAAAGCAAATGTATATAAAAAGGTAAGGTAGGTGGTAAGCTGCAGATCATGCATTACAGATCTGTATCCTGCTGTTTTCTCAGTTGAGTATGTTAGAATAACAGTACTGAGAACGACAGTGTTACATCAGGAATATCGGTCAAGACAATATTTCCTGGCAATTGTTTGAAAAATGCTTTTCTCACAGCTAATTGCTCCCAAGAGTCTGTGTTTTCTCTTTTTTTTAGAAGGAGAGTGATTAGAAAGAAGGTTTTTAAACCTCTGCACCCTGCTGTGGGATAAAGAACTGTGGGGGAAAGAAAGGAAAAAAGAAAGGAAAGAAAAAGGCACAACAGCTGTAATGTTCTATGAAATGATTTTGTTCTGTTCTCTTGCCGAGGTGGTGGGTGCAATCATCAGTTTGGCAGAGATAAATACAGGAAAAGCAAGCCATTTTTCAGGAACCGCAGCTGCAGGAGTGCCACATTGCCATCTAGCGACACGAGCTCTGGAAGCCGAAGCGGCGGGGCTCTGCCGGCTCCCTGAGCCTCCTGCACCGGTGCCCGCCGCTGGCCAACACACCTGGACATGGCGCCTCCTTTTCCTTCTCGTGATTTACAGCCAAGGTTGAAAACTGCAAAACTGCCTGGTCTATAAAAAACAGGTGTAGGGAGGCAAGGGAAAAAGGGAAAAATTCCACAATAAAGAAGTTTAAGACAAACTTGGCTCTGCTAGGAAAAGCTGATTTTTACACTGAGGTGCTGAGATTCTCATCTTCCATTGCTGCTGCTACTGCTGCTGCACACAAAGCTACCACACCTTCCTCATCCTCTGCATTTATCCTATGGATGTCTGTGGCAAAATGATGAGCTGGCAGGAACAGTGAGCACTACCTTGTCCCATGGAGACAAGCCTGAATCTAGACCTGATGCCCTGTTCCCAGTCATGTTGGACCAAACACCTGTGTGCCCTGGTGCTATCTGCAGTGCCAGCCCTGAAAATTTGACTCCACTATGTACATCTGCAATGTACCTCTGCATTTGTATTCTTCTCAGAATACAAATGTTAACCTTTCAACACTTTAAAAAAGAAAAGCTGACTTGCTAAGCCCCTTAGGCAGCAAAAGGCAGGCACTCAGTCTTCAGAAGACGCCCAGCAAAGGGCAGCATACAAATTCTTTTGTATGATCTTCACACAGCAAGTTAAAGAAAAAAGAAAAAAGAGCTTTGGTGTATGAGAATTCTGACATTCACTGAAAGTTGTTAAATTGAAAGATCCTGGCTACAGCAGACTTACATTTACCTAGAAAACAAAACCACTCCGAGTGCCTAAACTCTGCCAGAAGACACCATCATTTTGGGAAGCAACGGAAGAAACCTTGCATCAGGCACCCAAGACTGCCCACAAAGCTCTGCTTCATGGCACATGCCCTTCCCACTGAAATAAAAGACCAGTCTCACACCTTATATGCATTGAAAGGTGATTAGCAGCAGACTGTATTGGCTCTGGGGCAAAGGATGGTGTGTCTAGCTAATCATTAACTCTGTGTCTTTGGTCCCTGGTTCCCGTGAAGCTTCACAAGGGTACAGCTGTACTGCATCTGCAGGCATGTCAAAAAGGGTGATATTCTTTGATATTAGCAAAAAATAATGTGGTCTTCCAAGAAAAAAGGAAAACGCAGTTAAGTTCCCCCAAATGAAGATAATGCTGCTCCTGTGAACTACTCTTTCAGCAGCATGTCTTCAAAAACCAGTGATAGCCCCTACAAATTCTTTGGTGACTTCATATACTATGAGGACTTACAAATACTTTGAATTTACAAAAACAGTCCTGCATCAATTAATGACAAAGTTTGTGGTGTCAACCCCTGAGACCCACATCACCTGCAACATTGCCAGAAGCTGGGCAGGCAGAATTTGAACACTCAGATTTTAAAAAAGGAAAGGTCATGAAGACTCCTGAGTCTGAGAAACTGCTGGTTCTGTCAGACTGCAATCTGTTTCTTTTTTTCTTTAAAATCAGGGTGAGATCACTGGGGTTTTTTTGAAAACGTGCTGGCCAAGGTAGGAGATATCCATCTGTGAAAGGATCTAAAGTCTAATGGCAAATATTGTCAGGCCTGCTGAAGACCATCAAGGGCAAAGAAGCAGCGAAAACACTGCTCCTGACTGACAAGGTCCTAACACCATTCTGGAAACAACCAAAATAAAGAGAATGATTCTACACAAGAGTCAATTTTTTCCCTGCTTCACATTTTATGACCAAAAGCATGGGGAGAGCACTGCCCCAGTATCAATAAATCCCATCCCAGGGGCTGTGTTCCCGTTAGAAAATCAACATAACTGACAAGCACTCACTTTCATAGTTGCCCAGAGAAGCCAAGGTGTGCAACTGGTGCTCAAGCATAGTGCTCAAGCTCCCACTAAGAACCAGACAGTCCATTGGTTCTGGAGGGTGGCAGGGCACTCCAGTCTCATCATCTGACTTCCTGAACATATGGTTACCACATAACCAGCTCCTGCCAGACATGTCCTCCTCCTCCGTATTCTGGAAACCAGCTCCAAATTAGAAAAAGGAGGATAGAACCAACACCTAGATCTGCTTAGATCTGCTCTAACCACCAAGACTTGGAGGGTCAAAAGCATGCTTTAGAAAGCTGCATTGCTTTTAAGGATGAGGCAGCTGTCCACAACAGGGCTACAACTTTCTCTCCGTAAAGTATATCTCCAATTTGCAACTGTTTTTTCAGGTTGTCAAGCATTCACAGTTTGCAATCCAACATTTAGGATGGACACTGACTCACTGCATTGCCTTCTAGGCTGTTTCCTTTATGCCTGCTTTAATACCTATGACGCAGCTTTCCTATTTGCATGATGGTATCACTGAATTTCAGGCACTACAGTTTGGGCTGATTACAAAGTTTTGACAGAACAGAGTTACTTTTAAAGTTGCTATCCAACAGCAAGCTAGATTTC
Organism: Acrocephalus scirpaceus scirpaceus; assembly: GCA_910950805.1. Classification (NCBI taxonomy): domain Eukaryota; kingdom Metazoa; phylum Chordata; class Aves; order Passeriformes; family Sylviidae; genus Acrocephalus; species Acrocephalus scirpaceus. The sequence goes on from OU383775.1 coordinate 44,556,502, forward strand.
TGAAAGATTGCTTCTTACATTTTCAATGCAGAAGGTATTTATGAACTGCAGGCCTGCCAGCAGAGCAATTAACTCAGTGCTTGACAGCTCATGATATTGCTTTCAGCTGGGGGGGGGATATTGTGCCTCAAATCTATTCAGTTATAGAAAGTGCCTTTAATATGTCTTTCTTTTGGTAGGTTTAATGATTTATAAGCAGATCTATGGTCTGTTTAAATCTGATTTTTCCTGATTACACTAGTAACTAGCCCTGATTAGCCAACTAGTCTAAAATTAATGTGATGTAGAAAAGAAGCAAGCTTCAGAGCTTCAAACAAAATTCAGATAAAACACCCGCCCAATTACTACCAAAACAATCATACTATCCTAAATCTTACCTTCTCCCTTCCTGTGTCACTGTCCCAATGTCCTGCTCTTGACTGCTTAGGTTTCCATGAGGAAAGGACCATGCAGAGTAAATTACAGGATCAGGACCTCAGGCTGTGAGTTTGCAGAAGCAGAGACTTCATCTTGACAGATTCTTCAGAGTGCCACACACATCTCTGCTGATACAGAAGTAATAATAATAGTAACTTCATGCTAAGAATGTAGTGCCAATAGCCGGTAAATAACATCCCTACAAAGTAAAATAAGGCCCTTAGTTGTGTCAGACAACTTCTAACATAAGCCAAGGAACCTGATGTTAAAGCTCAAACCTTTAGATGGAGAGATAAAAACAAATGAAACATAAACCAAATAGCAACTCTTCATGGTTATGCAAATTCAGGTGTCATTATAGCAAACACTCCAATTAAAACTCAATAAATGTGGAGGCAGTAACCTGGGGTTAGATGGGGCTTCCCTTCTTTATATAGGCAGAAACTTCTACCTCTTCAGTGCTAAGAGCTGGTAGTCTTCCTCATGGTAACTTACAGGACCAGGCTGTATTATGCCAGGCCAATGTGTGGTGAAAATAAATCTTCATCAAAACCAGACTGTTCCCACCAGTAATGAAATAGTGCTATGAATTTATTAGGTGTGTACTATCAATGAAAAACAAGGGAGATTTTCTCAAAGAACATGCTTGCTCAAGAATCCCTTTTCTTCATTTCCCCATTTAATTAGTCATTGCATTATAGTTCACAAATTCATGCAATAATCATTGTCATTTTAATAATCAAATCTGAATGTACATTCCTTCTCATTAATTAAGTACAACAAGAGATGCTAACCAGGTTGTTTCAGAGCTCCAGGGAAATGCTCTTTTACATACATGCCAAAACAGGCATATTGGTTTTTCACAGCAAATTTCTGTATCTTCCAGGCTATGACAGGGTGTAATATGGCCAGAATGACCTAAGGAAGGAGAAGCAGCATGGTTTTCACACAGTATCTTTTATTAAACAGCTTTCTCTAGATGTTATCATGTGTTGAGCAGACTTTGAAGAATTTCTTACTAACAAGTTGAATGTTTGGAAAAATGCTGATTGATGGCTACAAGGGTAGAAAATTTCCATTTACTTATATAGCATACATACACTTTACACCCCCCCCCAACACAGACCAGGAAGCAGAGAAAAAACGCTTTTGAGATGTAGGAGTAGTTAAGATTCAGTTTCGAGTCAGGGTGCCACTACAACGCGAACAGCTGCCTCCAAGGCATGAGAGAGACAAAGTATAAGATCAGCTCACTTCATGTCGGCTGCAGGATCACAACGGAGTGAGTAGATTTTGTCAACTTCAGCTGAAATTCAACCAGCATTGAAAATGCATCCTGTCACCAACCTATATCTTGCCTCTTTATTTTTTGGTTGGCTCTCCTCACATTACCCATCACAGGCAGAGTCCAACTCCAAGCAAAATCTCAAGATGCAGATTTCACTTCCACCCTCCTGCAGTTAACTGGTGCATTCCTTTCACTCCAGCTAGCAAAGCTCACCCAGAATAATCACAGCTGGGCAGGGGAAAACTTCTCTTGCATGCCTGGGAATCAGATGCAGTTGCATTTTGTTGCAGAGTTTAAGTTGTACAATGCAGCTGGCTTATCTATATACCTAGTTTGTGTTGAGGGGTGAAGAGGGAAATCCTCCTAATCATGTCATCACAACAATTTAAACACACAGGATTTTAAAAAGCCAAAATTAGGTATTATCAGTAGAAACACATTCCACTGCTGCTCCACTGAGCCCGTCTTATACACGTACCAAATCTTTCTGGACAAAATGCTGCATTGCATCACCTCACCAGACAGGAAGATTCTAAAAATTAGGATTTTGCAGGGTGAGCTTGCACAAAATGTGTGTGCAAAACTGCCCCCTGCTGTTTAGATTAAAACCTGCTTAAGTAAACGATTGTGTGACCAAATCAGTTTTTAGCAGTAAGGGTAGAACATGCAAAGAGGCAGAACTATCTGACTTCATCTGTTTTCTGCCTCCGTGCACACTAGAAATTTCATACACAAAAGCCACTCACAACTGCCCTGCAGCATGGACCATCCCAAGAGATCCATAGGCTGCAGCAACACAGTGCCAGCTGCAACACTGTTAAGCAGACCTTCCACCATGGGTGAGCACCACCAGACACCCTCTCATCCCAAAGATGAGTGGAGAACATCTCAGAGTGCAAGGGAAGTGATGAAATTGTGAGTGAGCACTGCAGAACATCCATCTGTCAACCTGTTAACGAAGCAGGAACAGGAACTGCATGCCTGGAGTCAAAAGCTTATAGCTCAGAGGCCTTAAAGAGTTAAGGACTATTAAGTTACAGGAATGATTGGAAAACATTAGTGAGCTCATCAAAAGATGTCTAGTAAATATTCTTTAAAATTAGCCCCTACTGCAGGGGAAGAAGAGAGAACCTGGATTCACATGGAAACCACTGTATTTTGAAAAAGCTGCCCATTATCTAGTGGCAGCAAGCTGGACAGTTTGGTACAAAAAAGAACACAGAAGGGCCAGCTGTTTTCTACAGCTTCATTTGCACATTCATACACTGGATGTGGCAAACTCTGCCCTGTAAGAACATTAGACATCCACATTTTCTTTCGGAAGTTCAAGTTTGGTACAAATGCAGAAACCAAGTACTGTTACCTAGACCAGTTCAGTTTCCAGAGTGCCTCTGACTAAAGCTAGCCCAGTCCTCGTGAATTAAGCACAAGTTTCAGCTCTTTGCAACAGGCTTTTGGTCAGTGCACAGAGAATACTGTGAGCTATGCTGGTCAGTGTAAACATAGTAACTAAAAACCAAACCAAACCTTGGATACAACAGAAGCCTTGGAGAATTTTTTCTTTTCACATCAGCCCTTTTTATGTCCATACGTTTAAAAACACAGAAGCATGGGTGTGCAGCACAACATGCCTTTGAAACAATCACTAAAAGCACTTAGTGACCACTTCAAAGATTCCCTTGATGTTTAACTCCTGTTAACTGTAACACAACAGTCATGTAGCGCCACTGTTCAGCCTAAGGGATTTTAAACACACCATCAACAGATGTACAAATGAAACTTTAGAAAGATTCTTCTGAGTGCATAAATAGCTGGAACTTTACTTTGATGATGGCTGGCTGGCCTCCTACACAGCAGGGCTGGGACTTCTCCATTTTTCATGTTAAGGGCAACAATAATGTTGTGTCAGCCCTCAGGGAAAGGAAATTAGTACCAGATGATTCAGTGTGTGCCTGACCACTCTGGTTATGGATTTGATTCCATTATCTAGAAAACTTATATGTGAGACATCAAAGGTAGTCCTGCATGATAATGAAACTAGCTGGGTGGGGCTTTTTCTAAAAGCTGCCTGAAAAGCTCGTAACCGATGACAGAAGACTTCCCAACACAAAACTAACAGAATTCTCAGTTTCTTTATAAGAAATCCGTTTAGTCATGAAAACAAGTGCCTTGTTCTTGGAGAAGCACAGAAGGGAAGATTGTTCTTTCTGGGAGACAGACTAGTAGTTTAACCTGCAGTAAAGTAAGATTACCAATCTTATTCTCCGGCAAGAGTGAGCTCCATAGCAGCAAATCCACAACTGGAATTGTGGTTAACTTCCACACTTTTTTCATTTGCACAAGTGAAAAGAAATGTACAGCACTATGCACAGCTAATGCAATGGCATTACTACTGCTGATGCAGAAACATCCATCATTGCCACCACGTTTCTGATGACCTGCACTTTGCTGGTGTCTGAAAACAGTATCTTTGCTTGAGTCTGAAACATCTGTGGACTGTGTGCTTAGCTATACCTCTGTCAGCCTGCCACTCTGGAGCAACAGCAAATTTGAATTCTAGACAGTATCTTCCAAGTCTTCACAATTGTACAGTATTAGCTTCACTAGGACATTTGGGGAGAAGAAAAAAAATTCAAGTCTTGTTAAAAGGATTCAGCATTCCACTCTGTTAGTCCAAGGCACTCAAAACAGGTATCAGAGCTTGCTCTAGCATACTAACCTGGTAACCTCTGGGTTATCAGATATGACAGTAAATTTGCATTTAAGGCTACATTTAAACCTATGCTATCTTAAATTTTGTTTGCATCTAACTTTGCAGGCTCAAGAAAATGAAAAATGTTTGAGCAATATGTGTGTCTATGATGCTTATTACAGCAAATACCATTTATAGACATAATCAGACTGTCACCAAGCCTTCCATCAAAATCAGAACTGACACCCAGGTTTGCTGACACCCAGTTCAGCAGAGCTTTGCTGTAAGCTAAAATGTGAATTCAAATTGTCATCATTATACCAAAAAGTATAGAAAATGCTTAGGTTTGACAGAAGGGTGCTACTTTTGCCTTGTGCTGTTTGGGTTTGTTTTTCAAGGCAGAATGGAAGTTTTATTCACCTTAAAACAACGTTAAAAGCTGAACTAAAAAATATGCTGAAGTGACCAGCAAAACAGAAGGTAAATATGCTAACAGTTCTGTCAATGTAACCTAAGAATTCCTACTTTGTACTTTTAAGGGTTAGAAGCAAAAAGAAAAACTTCTTCAAAAAGCCTCATTAAAATCAGAACCTTCTGTAATTTCACAGTGTTTTTATTAAGTGCAAAATAACTTTGTCCCTGTAAAATAAATTAAAAGGAAAAGGGCATGCTAGCCATTGAAGAATATGGCTACTATGCTTTACTTTTACCTTATGCTACCTGAACAATTCAAGCATAAAGATTAAACTACATCCAGTTGTTTAAGACACGTTTGTTGATACCAGCCACTGACTTCAATATTTATCACATTACAGAAAATTTCAGTAGCACCTCAGATCTTTGGAAATAATGTTTTCAAGGGCTTAAGGGGAAAATATCTATTCCATAGCAAACCATCTCAGCAGATGACTCAGTAAGAGCCATTTCTACTCCCAAACTCAGGTATTGACTGCTAGGTCATCATCAACTATCCATCCACTTAACCTCTCAAAAATCCTGCGTGAGGCAATTCCTGAACCACTGAGGAGAATTTGCCTTTGAAGAAACTTGCACAAGGCTGAAATGAGACAGAGTTGGCTAGAGTGCTCTCAAAGTATCTCACTTCTATTACACTATGCCACCTTGTACATAACTATTAATCTAGCAGCATCATTAATACAAACTGTCAGCTGGTCTGAAAGACACCTCAAAGCATTCTCAAGTTAAAAATCAGTCACTGTGCCAAAAAGATAAAGCTACATTTTACATTTTTTCTTCTGCTACCTGAGTGCTGATGGCACAAATACAGAGAATAGCAGAAGCCAGTCTGTTTTGACATTTAGAAGATCCTACCCATGAAGAACTTGCTTTCTTAATTACACCTCTACTCAATTCAGCCTAGTGTATATTATTTGTCTCCTTTCCATTGGCAAAGCAAAATTCTCCACACCATACTGAAATTGTACAACATATAATTCCATTAGCTTTTGCTATTTATGCCAGGGATATAACTGTCTTACCTTATCAGTGCAGATTTTTTTTCTTAAGGCAAATGCCTTCAAAAGACTCTTAACAACCATTTGCTATGGTCTTGAAGACTACAGACTGAAATGTCAACGGTATCTTGCAACGTTTCAAGCTTCAAAAAAAAAACCCCCAACCTTTGTGCTCTTAAAATCTGCCCAGGTTCTATTCCAAACAGCTTTGTTTCAGGCACCTGTATTAATAGAGCTTTCAATTTTGCCAGTAATTCTGACCTGATCAATTTACATGTTTTTGTTCCTGACAGAAATGGATTTGTCATTCTTTCTGAAGTCAGTCATCTATTACCATTGTGATTTGCATCTCCTTCTAAGGTGATCTGTTACTGTTTAAATGATCATATATTTATTTCCTCAGGAAATTACACAAGGTTTTAAACTTAATTAAAAACATTGGAAGACCAGCCATAACATTAAAAATAAATTTTAATGTTGTCATTTTCAGATCATTTGCTCTGACACCCAAATATTCTGGATTTTAAAGTACTATAGGGACACACAAGTGCAGATAAATCTTTATTGCCATAACTTTGTTTTTTCAAAAATGAGCATTGGGTTTTTAATAGGTCGTAGTTTTATGTCTGTATATGTACAACATTACAACTGCGAATTTTAATAATAATGAAGTTAGTGATATTTTGATAACTCAACACAGTGTATTTATAAAATGAATTCTTATCAAAATACACTTTTCACTGGGATAATAAATAAAATCCTGCGAAACCCACCTACACAAAGTTAATTTTAACTCTGGTAGAACCCGATGTGGTACACAGTCCATTAACTACTATGTTTGCCCCTTTATCCCTCTACTGATGCTCATCTTCTGGGGTAAGAAAACTTTTTTTTCCCCCTGTTGTGGTGTGACCTCATTCAACATCATCTTCAGCCAAGCACTGTGCATTTACAATTCTCTGTAAGAAGGAGAAAAACTCATTCACAATTACATAAAATTGACAGTAGGCAACTGATTATCAAGCAATGTAATTTTACACTGAACATTAAGCAGTGTAATTACTGAACAAACTGATTAAAGTTAAAAATGGCAATCTATTTGACTTAAGTTTTTGAAGTCAGTTCCACAGAAATTACATATAGTGCAATACCTAACAAAGCTGAAGTCAGATAAACAATATTCTGTCAACCTCAAGTGATGATCTCTGTGTGATTTCTGGCACCATTCTCTTAGGAAACATTTTTGTTCAATCATTTCCCTAACTCTTATATCTTGTGTACATGACAATTTCCAGTGTTACCACTGAACATATGGACCTTAACCTGAAATGTAACCAGGCCTGAGCTGTAAGAAGAGCCAACTGATACCCAGCACTGAATCTCTGCTTTATGTCAGGTAACACTGTTAGGGTGTCCCCTTGTAGTCCTAAGAACATAAAACATGTAATTTATTTTACCACAGACTCACCTACCAGCATATTAACAACACTACCCACTTAGTACTCAGACTAAAGGGGAGAGCGTTTTATACACAGAGCTACTAACACTTTTATCATCAGGGAAACTCCCAAGCTTCCAAAATTGTCACGGGTTCTGGTGCTAGTTAACATCTTGTCTATAGTTTATAGCTGTCCCCAGAAGCAACAGGGTAGCAAAAGCAACAGATTCATTTTGATGAACTTTCATAGCACTTACACACACTTGTAGATGTGTAAATTAAAAAAAAACCAAAACCACAAGATCCAGTGCAATAAAGTTACTGTTTTTCCAATCTCCTCACTTGTATTTGGTAAGCACTGGATCCATTTATAATATCAGAGTTATGGTCAGATGCCTCTACTTCAACATCTTAGCATCCCTACACACAAGAGAAGTTTTGTATTTCCATTTTATGCTGGTGGCTATTAATGCTACATGATGATTTTCATATCCACTTTTTAACATCTCAGGTGAAAAAAAAAGCTTCTTTTGATCTAACTGAACATATTAAAAAACCAACAGATTACAAAACCTGATACTCAAGACTGGTGTAGTGGATAAAGTATTTCAGTTATTTCCACACCAAACCAACAGGGAATGTTTCACATACCTGGCTTATTGTAGGGAGCTTAGTTAGAAGCATTTGAAACACTGGTGGTGGAAGAGAATGCTGTAGAACTTGTAGTAGCTGCTGCGGCTGCCCACACACAGCAATGGCATTGGTCAAGTGATCAACACCTTTTTCATATTCACCTGTGTGACAGATTTATACAATGTTTTGAAATCAACCATCTTCCACACTGTATCATATTTTACATAAAACATCCACCAAGACTGGATTAAATTACAGTGAATCAATCCACACTAAGCTCTTCTCCTTCCTTGATGGACTTTCTGAACACACAAGGATAGAAACAAATAAACAGATTTTCTTAGATGAATTTGGCTCCCCAGAATTTTTGTACCAAAATCATCTTCTAGCAAAGGTAGAGAGAAATTATTCTACAACTTACCCTTCAGAAAAAAAATATTATTACCTTGACCTAGTAATTCCTCTCCAAGCTGAATCTCGTCAAGGAAAAACTTCTGAACCGCATCAGCATCTTTCAGATCAGGCAACTATAATACACAGAGTAAAAGTTAAATCGCCCTTAAGCATCAGCTAATAAAAAGTTAGCAGAAAATACTGTCAACTGAAATTAGACATGCACACAACCCTATTGTTACACTGACACTGGCAAAAAAACTAAGTTAAATGTACACAGAATGTTTTTGAAAATCAGACTCATGTCTCACATAACACTGCATCACAAATCTGTAGAGACAGAGCCTGAAATACCTCTACTCAGTTTATTAAGTACGTAATTTAGGAGAAAATATAAATTCTAAGGTGTATTGTGTTTATAACAACGGTATTTCTTGCAATTGTTTAAGAGAAATCTTTTATTTTCTTTCTGGATCCATTGGTAATAATGAAAAGGAAATCAAATACTTCTTGCAAAACAACTTATCAAGTTCAGTTTTAAGGGTATCTCATCAATAATTTTAAGTCTGAAAAGTCCTTGTTCATATTACAAAGAGGAAAACACCATCAAACCACACAGTGAATGTTGTACTTTCTAATATAACTCCTCTGTCTGACACAAAAAAGGAACAACCATAGAATTATTTCTGAGCATAAAAAAACCTAAACACTGCATATTTGTAGGAGTGTTTGTAATCCCGGAATCAAACCAAATCCTGAAGTCAATCTTACAAATAATATAAGTGAAACATCTTTCAAAATAGCACTGCATTATTGAACACAGTATTACCTTGGAAAGTCCTGCTCTCTCTTTGGCAAGCTTCTGTTTCTTCCTTCCTGTAAGAATAAAAACATCTTTTCTTTTCAATTTGCAATTAAAAAGCCCTTTAGATTATAGTCTGAAACTATGAACAAATCAAAGTCCCTTTCAAAAGAAGAAACTGGTAATGTATTCCAAATATTGAAGATTGAGCACAAGACTGCAACCCACTCAGTGCAACAGAGCATCATTTAGAGGTCTAATAAGGGCTGGCAGCAGCACCAACCCAAAATGGCAATTCTTCTCCGGATGGCTACAGCAAACAGCAGCTGTGCAGGGCAGCACAGCAGCAGCACAGCACACCTCGTGCACTGCAGGCACACAGAAGCAAAGAGAATTAGAGTAATACAGGAATTATCTACATGACTTCTAACAATAAGCCAGAGAAGAATTGTCTCTAAGTCAAGGCTAGATGGTTTTGAAGTGCTTGGTGCACCACCAAGGAAGAGGAACTTTAGCAGGCCACAGCAGATACACACAGGGCACTTTCTCAGCTACTTTACATCAAAGGCTTGGGAACTAGTTAATAAGTGGCAGTGTCTCCTTATCCCCCAGCAAGAGCAATACTAAAGCATACATTTCTGAAACCTGAGAAAAGCAAACATTTACAGATGGAATAAACATTTACAGATTTAACTGCCTAACCTAAAAGCAAAAAGTTGGTCTGCTACATGAAGCTGTACCACTCCAGCAAAACTAGTGTAATTAAAGTTGCTTTTAATGCAGCTAGGCAGGTATAAAGGTATTTTTATAGTTGCAGCTCTTTATACAAGAGTAATTATATTAATACTGGCAATTTCCTTAGTATAATCATTTTTGTAAGTCTTCAGTTCATCAACTGAAATAGTTACACCACTAAAACCTCTGTATACAGGCTATGGTTAAACTGTCCTTTCTCTCTTTGTCCTCAGTGTCTGCTCAGAAAACTCCTACAGTGACAAAGAACAGCTGTCACACAGCTTGACTTTTTCTTTTGACACAATTTTATAAGCTGGAAATACTTCTAAATATACTAGCAGTTTTGCACAGTAATTAAAAATGTTCAGTTGTCCACATGATGAAGACAGTCAGAAACACTATTCCCTAGTATAGTGATAACCTGTGGCATTTACTGACAAGATTGTGTTCTTTATAGAAAGGGGGTTCACATTTTAACTAGATGGAACACCCTTTTACCTTAATATGCCATCTTAGTAACACTTAGCACCTAGATTCCTACAACTAATTCACCTGTGTATGTTATTTTACACTATGGACAGAAAAACATGTTAGATAGAACTATAGTATACTACAATGTTATCATTTTGGTGGGTTTCAATATTAAAGAATTTCTCTGGAAATTAGTGCTTCAGATAGCTCACCCCAACTTTTCAGAAGCATTAATTTGCACAAAACTTTAAATTGCACTGCTATGCAAGCAAGTTTGAGAATAGATAAAACCCTAAAGATTAAATTTTTTAAAAATTTGTATTTGAAATGTTTTACTATCAAAACAAGGCACATTGCAGCTGTAGTGCATTCAGCAAAAACACCAAAAAGAAATACAAAGAGTAACAGCTTAACATTCATACATCATTTTAAGGAGAAAATTGTGGGTTTGGCATGACTATGATACCTTCTTATCAAAATGTAATAAAAGGTATCATTCACCAAGTTAAACATTCTGAAATAAACAGCAAAACAAAAGACATGCTGGTAACTGGAACTAATGAAAGCTGTGGAACACTGATCACACAGATTTGAAATCATATACTTTAATCTGAAAATAGTGAAGGAATATGAAGAATCACCTAGATTTTAAAACTGAAAAATTATCTACCAAATCTTTCAAGTCTGACTACTAAGGAACTTTTTTTTCCTTTTCTTAATACTTTTTTTACAGGCTCTTTAAAAGTTCACTAGCTAAAACAATTACAAAACCTAATTAACTCTAAAGGAAATTTATGATTTCTTCCTATCCTGGTTGGGAAGAAATACTAGGTTCAAAGTATCTTTGCAATAACAACCAAAAGTTACATTTGTAATAATACAAGCAAAAAGCAATGGCTTTGAGGAGTAAAAAACCTCAAAAAACAAACAAACAAAAAACCCCACCCCACATCTAAAAAATTCCCCAAGTTTGTTTTCCCTCAGGGACCTCCACGAAAATGAAACACTTCCCTCTATTCTAAAGAGGTAATCACATTTTGAAAAGGGAAAGGCAATCTTTCATAGAATTAATCTGTTACCACAGAAATGCAGTGCATGCATCCAAAGCACAAAGCCAAACTGCAGCTGTCACACTGCAGGTCCTCCAGGCACAGCTCTTGTACAAGGGTGCAAGTTTCAAAAGAGAACAAATGGATGACCTGTCCTGCTGGCACGGGTTGCAAAAGCCCCTGAGTAGCCCCAGCAGCTTCCCAACCAGTCCTACAAAGGAACAGAAAACTCAAAAAGTCATTTGCATTTCCAGCTCCCATCAGTGAAGTCTGCCTACCACCCTCTTCTCACTCTGCTCTCCAAGCAGAAGGTGCTACTGGGCAAAATTCAGTGTTGCCAGAAATTCTGGCTGTCTCTGAACGAAAACATCTGTGTCTATATTTTAAAGCAGAGCACTTCTATTTTATTCATTCAAGAAGGCAAACAGTAAACATACCTGAAGTATTTTATTCATAAAATACAGCCAGGGAAGCTCAGCAGCTACAGATGTACATAGCTTTGCTATCTTTTGGTCCCAAGACTAAATATGGACATGCCCCCCAAACTAGCAACAACAAGACCTAAAAAAAAGCCCAACAGAAAAACCCACTCACAAAACCTGCTAAATAAGATTAAAACACCTGGAAAATCAAAGTCCAGTAGTTCTATAAGCCTTCCAGAAACTTCCAGGAAATTTTTTCCCCAGAAACCTAAATCTGGCCATCTCATTTTTATGACAGGCCTTTGAAATGTAAACTTTGGCCCAAACACAGCACACAGAGATGTGAAGTGTTACTGGGAGGACAAAACCCCACATTTCTTCATCTGTCAGCATGTGCTTGACCAAATACAACAGGCAATCTACTGACATGTCAGGTCTCCTGTCCTTCCCAAATTCTGGCGACACTGCATCAGAGGCTGAAAAAGGATCTTATCCTAAGAAGGTTACTGGAAAAGATGTGCTGTAAAGGTGGTTTCTCCAAGCTTTCCATCCCATACACCCACTATTGCACAACACATGGAAAATCTTTACATAAAGAACTGCAGTTGGCTGCTGCACTGAACCTTTCCTGGTCAAGTATTTTACAGCCCAAGCCTTCCTCTCTACCCAACAGTAAAAATGATGTAATACCCAGATCCCTGGCTCCACTGCTGAAGCATCCATACTAAATAATCTGTTACACTAGCAAAAAAAACCCCAACCAAATTAACTAAAGCCTTACAACTAAATATAGATCAATGCATCACATGCAAGGACTGTAAGTCCTACAATGAAGTCCCCCAAATGAGAGCTGCCACCTCCTATCAAACCAAAATGCATTTGTATTCCACTTCAAAGTTAATGTTCTTAATCAGTGTAGTTCTAAGGTTTACTCAGAACATGACTGGAAAGAAGTTCAGATTATGGAAACCTGGAATCCAAAAATAATTTTTGGTGCTTCTGCAAAAACCTTACGTAATTCGGTGCTTCTCCTACTGCATATTTGGCATCATAAAAAATACCCATGGCTGATTATGTCGCTGAAAATCGAGTTTGTTTGTGCAAAACAAACACACACCAGTTAACTGCACTGAAGTTTCCCAATTAATGACTTGCACTGCAGGTAAAAAAGGCTTAGAACACACACAAGAGGGTAATGTGCCCAAAATCCCACAGACAGGAGTGAGGGCCTGAAGCTGAAATATTTGACAGACATAACTTGCTGTGGAGGAAATTTTCGAAAGCTAAATTAATGCACTGCTAAGCAACAACACTGGCCAGGCAAATTCAACCCATGAAGGCAGAACCAAAGCTGTTAAACTACATCTTAATGCTATCAGGTAAATACCAATTTTCAAGCAGTCTAGTTATTGACTTTTCCATCCATGAAACTGCTGATCACATCATGTTTACTTGCCAAGAAAATTTACCTTAATGACAACTTCTTATCTTCAGATTAGTTACCAAAGGAACAATATATATATTACCCCAACAGAAATAACTCAGTATAAAAAGTATCACCTTATTGCTCATGATTCATTTGTGTTCCTTCAGTACTCAAGCCTACAATTGCATTTAAAACCCTCACTGATTATTAAAAGATGTTGAAGATGTGAAATAATGAAGAGCCACGGGAGAAGAGCTCTACATCTTGGATTAATCAACAGTTTGCTCTGGCATTCATTCTTATCCTGGAAGCCAGTGGTAGGGCTGCCAGGAGGGTTTAGAATGCAGCCAATGAAATACCTGAGAGCTGCCACAGACCCCTGCCTCACCACAGCAACTTCACTGTTTTACCTGCTTGTCTTCCAAATGAAAAACAAAAACAACCCCCCCAAACCAACCAACCAAACAAAAAAAACAACCAAAAAAATGGGAAAAAAAAAAAGAAAAAAAAAAGTGTCACCACATCAATGTGGTGGCTATAATAGCACTGCTGAGCCTGTAGGAGAGCAAGACTGGACAAGAGAAAAGACAGGGGGAGAGGTGAATTTGAACCAAGCATGGACAGAAACCACAGGTTACCCAAGACCCACAGCAAACGCTCTGATGGGCTGACCCTGTCTGGAAGCACCTGAAAGAAAGCTGTAGTGAGGTGGGGATCAGTCTCTTCTACCATGCCTGCAGTGAGAGGACCAGAGGAAACGGCCTTAAGCTGAGACATGGGAGACTGAGATGAGACATTAGAAAAAAATCTTTTCCACCGTTAGGATGGCAGGCATTGGAATGGGTTGCCCAGGAAGGTGGTGGAGTCACGATCCCTGGGGGTGTTTAAGAGGGGACTGTGTCTGGCGCTGGGCGATGCAGCGGCAGTGCTGGGCGGATGGCTGCACGGGACTCGAGGCACCTTCCACTTCTGACGGTGCTGAGACTCTCTGCCCCGGCCCCTGGTTTCGGTGAAGGGACGGGAGAGGCCGCGAAGCCGCAGGGGGCGCCGGGGCCTGGGGCAGAGGGGCGGGGGGATCCCGGCCGGGCCCGGGGGCGGCGCTGCGGCGACAGCACGTGCTGCCGTCCCGCGCCCCCGCCGAGCGAGTGAGCGAGGGAGAGAAACGGGGGGATCACTGAGGGAAGGGCGCGACGGCGGGAAGGGACGGGACGAGACGGGAGGAAAGGGGAGGGGACGCCCCGGGACACTCACGCTCCCGCAGCCGGTTCTTGAAATTGGGGTCGCTCCGCCTCTTGCGGTCGAAGTAGATGCAGTATCCGATGAAGAGCGCCCCGCAGAGCCCCGCGGCGATGGCGCTGGTCCTGCCCACCATCATGGCGCCGCCGCCGCCCCGCGCCGCTCCCGCGCCGCTCCCGCCGCGCGGCCCGCGCCGAGCTCCGCAGGCACCTTGGGGCGAGCGGGCACAGGGAAAGGACCCCTCCCCGCTTCCGCTACGTCATCACCCGGCGGCGGCACAGGGCGCCCCCGCAGTGCCTGCGCCGGGGCCGGGGCGCATGCGCGGGTGGAGGGGCGGGGCCTGAGCATCGGCGTTTGCCCGCCAAGCGCCGTCAGGGGCCGGGAGAGCGGGAAACGGGATTCCGGGAATGAGTCCTGGCATCGCCGCGTCCAGCCTCTGACCCAACACCTCCAGGTCAACTAGACCATGGCACTCAGTGCCACGTCCAGGCTTCCCTTAAACACCTCCAGGGATGGTGACTCCACCACCTCCCTGGGCAACCCATCCCGATGTCTAAGCACCCTTTCTGTGAAGGAATTTCTCCTGATGTCCAACCTAAACCCCCCCGGCACACCTTGAGGCTTCGCGCTGTCATCCTGTCCCTTGCTGCCTAGGAGAAGAGAGCGGCCCCGACTAGAGCCCTCCTTTCAGGGAGCTGTGGAGAGTGGTAAGGCTGAGCTTCCTTTTCTCCGGGCTGTAAGTCCCCAGCTCCCCCAGCTGCTCCTCCTAAGACTTGTGCTCCCAGACCCTTCACCAGGTCCACTGCCCTTCTCTACACAACAAAAAAGCCACCCAAATCAAGGTAATGATTTCTGTTTCATCACAAACCCAGTCTGAATGTGAGTCACTTTTTTCTATAGCCGTTGTGGGTAATCCTACACAACTCCAAAAAAAGAATTCAGTTACCCTCTGCAGCAAGACCTCAGCTGGAGGCAGATTCCTGGAACATAGGAATAAAATCTTGCAGCACCTTCTGCTGCCTTCTGGGAGAAGCCAAATGCCCCAGAGCAAACACCAAGAAGGACAACAGCTGTATTAGCAAACAAAATTTATGACACTCTCACATATAAAAAACATTCTCACATATATCCAGCTTCGTAACACTAATTAGCATTTTTACTGGATCGTTTTTTATCAAAGGACTGCTTGTTCTTCCCAGCCTTATTCTTAGGAGTAGTTTTTAGTCTTTTTGGTTTCATGCTCTTCTTTAATGGCGTCGCTTTTTCACCAACAAAAGAATCATTAGAGCAGCTCTTTTCTTTTTTCTTCTTATCAGCTCTGTCCTTGGGAGCACGAGACTGGTCTGGGTTTTTCTGTGCTTTCTTCTGGTCCGCTACGCGTTGCACTCGGATCTTTCTTCCCATCAGAACGGAGTTGTTGAGTTTCAGAGCAAGATGTACAGCATCTGTGTTCTACAAAACCAGACAGCCACTTTAAAAGTAGCATTATTTCCAGCTGAGTGCTTTCAAACGAACAGCTACCTGTCTTTAAAATGGGTAAGCAGAATTTTACAATGCAGAGCACTCAAACCGCTCTATTTAGGGAATGACACAACATCTCTGCTCAGGAACATCAGCACCCCCACACAGCCCACACACTGAGGCACAGACACTTGGAAACAGGCTATGAAACAGCTTACAATGAGACACTAAAGTCTGAGGCAGAGAGAGACAAGGGAAAATTGGGAAAAAAGGCATTGGGCTGCAGGAAACTAAGAAAAATGAGGGTGGGAGACTGGCATGAGAAAGGATGTTGTACTGAATCAATAGTGGAGAACCAGTACACAAACCAGCTGCAGGAAAGCATTCTGCTCACATTTTGACACATGAGAAACGGGAGAACATTGAAGTTATACCAAACAAGTTCATCTGTCCCTCCTTTAAGTATTTAAGGTAAAGTCACTTCTTTCACCCCAGTGTGTATAAAACCTAAAATATTTTGGTTTGTGTCTGCTTCCACAGAACCAGTCTTCTGCTTTCACCATACACAACAACACTACCATTTAACTTCATACATACACAGACACAAACCTCAAAAAATTACTAAAAAGAAAATAATAATGCTCTAAAGGCAGACCCCAGTTCAGGTTTTGAAGAACTCCCCATGTGCTGAAGCACGTACCTCAAAGAGGACGTATCCAAAGCCTTTCCCCAAGCCCGTCCTGCTGTCTCTCACCACTCGCACTCCCACGATGTCTCCACAGACATGGAAGTGCTCCCGCACGGCGTCATCGCGGATGTCTGCAGGCAACACAACGGAACAGATGCCTCTTCAGGGACACACACGGCTTTAAAAGCCTGGCCCGCATCCAGTTATTTCACATTCACCCATTCAGGGAGACAAACAGGATGGAATACAGATAGGTAGACAAATATCAGTGGTTCAGGAAAATCTCAGCAAGCTGACAATGCAGACTTTATAAAGGAATATTTTGCTCTGACAGTTACTGTTTCTCCAGCTCTGAAGAGTACGACATAAATCACAAAGAACTAAGGCAATGACTGAAATAGATTTTTCAAATTATTTCATTTATGCTTGGAACATAGTAGAAATTAAGAATTCTGCTATACATTTTTATAGCTCCTCCTTATGCCAGAATTTCTTTCTAAGAATTAATGCTGATGATAATAAGCTTGAGTTGGCAGTTCTTCAACCGCTCATTGACTGAGCCATGAATTTTATCTGAATGAGGGAGAAGAGATTTACAGTTTCCAACCACAGCTGTCATGCAATTATTCTGATAATGGCTGGGTGTATGAGCCTTTCTCCATCTCATGCCTAGACAGACAAATGTGATGTGCCATCGCAAAAATACAGGTTATTTTCTTTTTTTCTCCAGGTATGCTTCATGGAATCCCCTGATGTAGATATAAACATCTCTCTGCTGAGGGGAGGGGCTGAACTCAATAGTATGGGTTTAACTACAGCAATGGACCTAGACATGCTGAGAAAGGTCCAAGCTGCTGCAGTAATTCCAGAGCACAGCAAATCACAGAATCACAGAATATTCTGAGTTGAAACTGGCCCATAAGGATCATCAAATCCCACTTTTAGCCCTCCCTGGACAGAGTTACTCAGCCTATGGTTCACAAAAAGCACCAAAAGGAGAAGCCATCACTGTCCATCACTTGGAATTGGTTCACAAACAGGTATTGGTAACCCTTGTGCAATTTAGAAAGCCACAGCCTATGCAACTTAGTCATATTTATTTTAAAAACATGAAGCAACAAGAACTAAAAGCGCTTGCAGTGCTACTTACAATAAAGGAAACAATCAAGGTGCAGAACTGGATAGAAACTTACAACCTCTCTAGGTGTTTCAATTAACAAATAAAAAATACCTCCAGCAAAAGGTATTTATCCACCTAATTCCAAGAAATAAAACGCCTAATGTCAACCATTCCATAAATGCAAATTAATGATGCATAACAATCCATTTCAGACTTACCATATGAAAGATTTCCCAAGAATACAGATCGCTTATTGTCATGCTAAAGGAAACAAGAGAGACAGGACAGTAAGTTATTTGTTACAGAATAAAACCAAACCAACTAAACAAAATCAATAAAAACCCCACAACCAAACCAGAAAAGCGGATTTCTAGCCACACATCTTACTTACCGAACTGGTTTTAGATGCAGTGTCAACTCTGATGTGAAATCCACTAGCAATTTCTGTTCCATTCCTTTTATAGTCAAAAACAAAAGGTTTTAAAAGTGAAATAAGCACAACTTAATGTTACTGCACAGCAGTATTCCAAAAGCAAAATCACTTTTAAGTTTGAACAACATTTTATTCTGATTCAAGCAAAAGAGGAGAGCTTGTTTAAATTAGTTATAAGTCTACCTGAACTACCTCTTCAACAGGGAATGAGGAATGAAACTGAGACTTACTCCTTTAGAGCCTTCTGGGCATCACATTCTTCCTTAAAGACCACATAAGCATTGATGAATTTTGCATTCGGGTGCACCTTATGCCTGGAACAGGAAAAGGACACATTACTGCTTAAATCCTGCCAATGCTGTGCAGTGCACAGGCACTTCTTGCTGAACACATTCATGCCTCTGCTTGTTCTGTGCACACTAACAACTTCATTTCCCTTGCAGGTCAAGGTACCCCTGTATGTGCAAGGGAGTCCCATCGTACATCTTGTTCAGCCCATATATGCACCCAAAAACATATCAGAAGAAATTAAAGACTTTTAGCATCTTCCTCCTTTCTAAAACGTAAGAAATGCAACCTCAGGTAACAAATTACAAGTATACATGGCACATAATTACTTGTTCAGAAAACTTAATACACACAAAGGTAATGACAAAAGACAAAGAAACATAAAATAGTGAAAAAGACCTAATACAGACAAACTTTTAATGACCGAAACTTAAACATTGTTTAGGCCTTTAAAAATACACCAAATTCACAGGGGGAACCTACTTGATTGCTGCTACCTTTTTGGATACAGTATCTTCTGCTGGAATCTTAAAAGATAAAAAGAGCTCGAGTTAGGTGGGCCTAGGGTCAACTTATCAGAAAGAGTTTTTCAGTAAGACAATGATGAATTCAAGCAGGGACCACCCAAAGCAACATAGCCAGTACAGTGGACAAATGACAGAAGTGGCTGGACCTAGAGATGGTCTAAAACACCTTCAGAGTTAAAGAGCTTGCCTTGAATTTGTCTGACATGTTTCTTGAGCTCCAAGAGGGTAATTGTCTACTATTTTAGTGAGTACCCTGATTTATAATACCATG
Source organism: Acrocephalus scirpaceus scirpaceus (assembly GCA_910950805.1). Lineage (NCBI taxonomy): Eukaryota > Metazoa > Chordata > Aves > Passeriformes > Sylviidae > Acrocephalus > Acrocephalus scirpaceus. The sequence continues at coordinate 44,575,767 of OU383775.1, forward strand.
TCTTTGCACTATGATTTAAAAACAGTTGAGCAATACCTCAGCCAAACCAGCAATAATAAAGGCATTCCTCTTTCAGAGAACATAAAGCTCTGATCCTAGAATGTATCCACAGATGCATTTTTCCTGCTGCTACAGGTGTTCCTGGGGTAACATGTCCAAGGCTTCTTCTAATAACAAAACCCACATATCCCAAACCACTTCTGATCTAATGAAGGTACAAGCCTCACAAATACTACTGCCCCTTAACATCAACAAATAATTTGGTTATATAACATTAAAGGGAATAGCATACCAGAGACCGGAAGCGAATGGATTGGATTTGTCCATACTTCTTAAAAAGAGATTTCAGTACCTAAACAGATGACATTATGAACACTCAGTACACTTTTCAACCTGGTAATGAGAATTATTTTTTAGTATTTATAAGGAATATAATTTTCTTACATTGTTCTCCTTTTACTTATAGGAGGTCCCTTAACAAGCTATGAAAAAAATGCAAGTAATTTGTAACTATATCTGTGTTTTTTGGGCCGCTTCTTATGCTACAGATTATCAAAACAGAAATCATGCCTCTTACTATGACAGAAAGTATAAATTTAACATGTTTTATGTAACGATCTGAATCACTGTTTGCATACAAAATTAGAAGCAGAGTAACGTTGTAAATGCAGTTCTCTTTTATTCAGCCATTTTTTCATTGACAAAGAACAGACCAGTTCTACTCAAGAAAGAGTCACTGCTGCAGGAAGCCTAACTCCAGGAAACCAAAGATTGTCTCTAATGGTTTCGGAGAACAAGCACCATTTCCTACTTTCCCAAAAGCAGTTCCAATCACAAGTGTGGTGATGTTTCCCAGCTGGAAACATCCCCTCAAACTGAGGGCTGCTGCAACTCCTTTCATTCCTTTAGCAGAGAGAACCCACCCACGTACCTGAACAGTACAGCTGACAGGCAAGTTTCCAACAAACACCGTTCTTCTGTCTGCTACTTCATCAGCCACCCTTCGTCTCTTTTGCTGTTTTGCAGTAGCACCCGTAGCTGAATTAACATTTTTGGTGAAGGCTTGAGAAGCCTTTTTTTTTTGCTTCGCTTTGTTTTGAAACAATTTTTGATTCTCCTCTTTCTCTGCCTGCTCCAGAGCATTCTCTCTGACCAGAAACAAACAGGCAGGTTATGATTCATGGGAAAAAAACAGGGGGTTTGGGATCAAAGAACTGAAGCCTCCAAGATATTTTTACTTGCATTTGAAATTATTATGTTCAACTCTAAAATTTCAAACATTGTTTTGTTCATTCTACATTAAACAAATATATCTGACTATTTAGTAATGAGGAAAACTATTTACTGTCCTCAGGATGCTGCATTCACTATTTACCAGGAGTAATACAGAAATACTTCAGAATTAAATAACTTGATAGCCTCTAAAATTGAAGGGGAAAAGAATCATCTTTGTGTTATGTTGGAACTTAGAACAGATTTAATCCTTCTCAGTTTGCAGGAGACTCAGAACAAACCTCTGGAATATTGCCATGCACTAACAAGTCTCCCTCTATCCAAACTTGCTGTACGAGCATGAACAAGGAGCAGATCTAAAGGAGCCTCTGGAAGGCTACAAACACAAACACAGCAAACAGGTTCCATGTGCCCAGTGCCAGGGACAGGATGAGGGGTTAGCCTTGTGCTACAATCAAGTTAGCTTTATTATCCAAACTGCATTGTAGAGTGAGCAGCTTCCAGCCTGCTCTGAAGCACTTGGCTTCAAGTACTTAAGAGAACAGACAGAGGCACAGAGAGGTTCAGTGCCACTGCAGAAGCCCAGCGGGACACAGACAGCTCACTGTGCCTGGCACCTTGCCCCTGCTGAAACCACCTCTGCTGGATAAAGCCAAGGACAGCTAGAAAGCATCTCCTGAGCCAGAGTGAACTAGATCCATGTCTCTTTATCTCCAGCCGCTGGACCTGATGGCTCTCTTAGCAGGTCTAACAGACCTAGTGTTTCAAGAAGCTGCACTACTTCATCTTTCAGGGGAAAACTACAGAAAGTTTGTACAATCTTAAAAAATAATCTTAAACATCAAGTTGAAGATGAGTTGTAGACAAGAACTTCATCGTTTCATCAAACTCATATTACGATTAATGTAGATGCTGAGGGATTTAATTTTACTATAAAATGGTGTCACTCACTCACCTCTCTGACAGTTTTTTCTCTGCTTCTGAATGTTCCTTTTTTCTAGCCTTCTTTGCTTTTACCGGAGGTTCTTGTACGACGGATAAGCTCTGGTCTTCTGACACTTTCTCCCCTTCTGCACGCTTCCTTTTCTTATTTCCCTGAAAAAAAATGGTAAGAGAAACAGACTTAAAGACAAAATTCCAGGAATGCCCCGAAGTTACTTCACATACGGAAACTTATTTGGAAAGCCACTGCCCGAAGCCCACCGCTGCGTGCAGCGGTGCTGCCGACAGCCGCCCTGCCGGGCTCACACGGCCCCGGCATCGCTCACTCACCCCCGGCACAGCCACCAGCACCGGCGGGGCGGCGGCGCGGAAGAGGCGAGCGAGGGGCGCAGCGGGAGCCGCGGCCGCCCTGAGGCTGCCCGACACCTGCCCCACCACGTACTGCTCCCGCTCCCGCTCCCGCTCCCCCTCGGCCGCCGCTGGGTGCCGCGGCCCCGCGCCGCCCCGGCGGACCCGCATGGCGGGCACCGATCGCGGCGGGACCGGGATGGGGCTCGGCCCGCGTCACTTCCGACGCGCGGGGCCGGGAGCTGCTCCCGGGACCGCCCCCGCTCCCTCCTGCACCGCCCCCCGCAGCCGCGGCGGGACCGTGCCGCGCGTGGGCGCAGTGGCGCCCCGGAAACATCCATCATCAGGCCAGATGGACAGTCTGGAGCTGTGCCAGGGGAGGTTGAGGTTGAGAATGAGGAGGGATTTCTTCACAGAAAGGATGATTAGATATTGGAATGGACTGCCAGGAAAGTGGTGGAGTCACCATGCCTGGGTTTAAGGAAGGATTGGACATGGTCCTTAGTACCATGGTCTAGTTGAGATGGTGGTGTTTGGTCATGGATTGATCTCAGAGGTCTTTTCCAACCTAACTGATTCTGTGATGAGCGTGTGGTATGAGGATGTCTCACGGACTTCCCATGACCCTCAGTTCCAAGGGGAGCTGAAGCAAACCTTACAGCCCTTTGGCTGTCTCATTACACGTTTGATGCACATTTTGAGCTGCCACTGTGAACAGCTCTGTTGGCACCAGCATCCAACCGAAGGCTAAACAAGCAACCCAGCTGTTGAATAGAAGAAAAGTCTTGATACACACACCAGGTATCGCCCCTGCCTTGTCTGCTGGATGCCAGTAAAGGTAGTGACCCCTCAAGGATGGTGTTGGCCCAAGATAATACACAAATACTTGAAAAGGGGCAGATGGCTGCTACATGACTTATAGTGGCTTTTCCAGTCTGCCTTCACACAGAAGAGCAGCACTGTAGTAACACAGGAGGGGCAGGACAGGCTCAACCATCATCCAGCCCATTTCAGAGACTCGTGGCCACTGAAACTCAGCAAGAGGCATGCAGCCTCCAGGAACTCTGCCTGAGTTTCAATCCCTGTGCCAACAGGAAAATTCCAGTCATAAGTATGGACAGGTATCAGTGGAGACTGCAAATAAGAGGAGGTGGGAGCACTGCAGAGCCTTCAAAGGAGGCACGTTTTCCCTCAGCATATGCTGATCTCGGCTATTCCCAACATGATGATCAGCTGTGGGACACAAACCTGAGTCTGTCCCTCATCCAAAGTTAGAGAACACAGCAGGGTGTGTTTGCCTTGCTTTGCCTTTGGGATCATGGTCTAAGCAGACACTCAGGAGTACAGGCACAGCCCAGCTGGCATTGCTAGTGGTGAACTGCCTCAGCTGCAAGCAGAGAACACGTGCCAGGCATGGGACTCATCCACATGGAAAGCTGTGTATAGTATGTACCCTGAAAAGCAGCTCAGACTGGACCCACTGGAACACGGGATAAAACCACCTGGCTAACAGTTTGCCAAAAGTATCTTCCTTTGTTACTTACTGGGAGACAAGTGGTTCCATGAATCTGGAGAGCACCATTTACAGACGTACTTCACGGAAGAGGTGCAATGTAAAACATTCAGACAAATGTTTGAGTAGCCACTAAACTGCATCAGAAATATGAAGAAAATTAAATAATCTCTCTATTAAGGAAAATAAAAAATCCTATTTATGCAAAAACTTGACTTGGGAGCAGGGAGCTGACTGATGATCCCTGTTTTAAAAACATAAACAAATCCCCCCCAGATCACAGAGTCAGTAATTGTCACATCAAAGCAAATATGCTGGCACTAAAACTGAGAGTTGATCAAGAACTAGTAGTGAGTGAAGAGCTGAATTTGAATCTTGCTTGCCCAGATGTAGTTCCCAGTTACATCCATACCCCTTATGCCTACTGAAACTGAAAAGCAGAACTGAACTACCATGACTCTGATTCCACTAAGCTTAAACAGATGAAAATACCCTCTTAAGTAGCTTCACTGCAAATATTAAAATTACCCGTCAGTCGTGGATCATCGTAATTTTTAACATAGTCAATGTTTCCAAAGCTTATTTATCATGAGTTGTTACTGTCAGTCTCATCAGTAATCTGTCACCTTGCAGGTGTAACAGTATTTTGGTCACCTGAACTACAGCCAGTAGCCTGTTTCAACTGGCTCTGCCTTAATGATGGGCCACACTTTCACCTTCTGCTGAAAAAGAGGACAGATTTGAATTGACCACCAAGAGAAAAATTAGGCAAATGCACGTGCTCTATCTTACCTTTATATGTTCATTACAGCATACCAAAGATCATTTGCTAAACTGATTCTGCAGCTTGATGTAATTTTCATGAACACACTACAGTTGCTTAATTAAACTGTTAGAAACAAAATCAGGGATTCACAAACTATGGCATTTTATTTCAGAGGCCTTTGCTTACATTTGTACAATATATTACATAACTCTCCATTTTCTGCAGAACCTAATATATATTTTATAGCTTTTTTCTATAAGCTTTTCCTTCAATGTCTGTCAACAAATTTTTACAGTCCTGTACAATTCTGAATACTTTGAAACCATTTTCAATAAAATCAGTTATAACCTTAAGCGCACACTACGAAGACTGAAAATGCTTTTCTTAGAAAAGTCAAATGAAAAGGATTCTGACACTCTAGCATCTACAAACAAAATGCTTCCAATTCTTACATGTTGTATTGCCAGAAAACAAAGAAAAACATGCCAGCCCCTATCTCCCCAGGCAAAAGAAGTACACAGAACTACAATTAAAACAGTAAAACAATCTGTACAATAAAGTACTGTGTATTAACAGTGCCAGGTATTAAATAGCTTGAATGAACACTTCCGCAATATACAAATGTCTTACAAAGGTATAGAATTAACAGGAGAGAGCTTGGGATCCATTCAACATAAAATCAATACAAGTGAAAACATTTTGAAGTTGGTTTTGGAATTTATACAAGGCATTTAAAAAATTAAACATCTACCACTTGGCTAGTTAGTTATTTTAAAAACAACTACCCGTTTGTGGCAGTGTTGGTATTAGCAACCACAAATTATAGCCTCACACCTTACTCCCTCTTGAAGTCCTCTCCTTGAAGCTCGTAATAAAATAAGCATTACAAATGAAATATTTGTTGCTTTAAGGGGAAAAGAAACATTTACAAGAAAACACAAAAATATACCTGTTATAATCCATTATGAATAAATATACACTTTAAACTGGCTGAATACAATCTTTATACATTAAGATTTAATACAGTTTGTTAGCCATTTTCTTTCTTTTTCATAATGTATTTTATCAAAATTAAAAAAAAATACTGTTTTATAGAAAAATGGCAAAGTACAGTAGTTCATTCCAATTAACGGGTTCTTAAAACCCAGAGTAACCTATTTAAGCCTAATTCAAACCTGTAAACATTAGTCAGTCTTTTTTTTTTTTTTTTTTTTTAAGGAATCCTCATATTTGGTTATCAGGACTGATGTCAGACATCCTAACTGCAGGTTTTGAATAGATGTGCTTGACGTATACAATTAAAGCCACTATAAGGTGACTTAGCAGTTAAAAAACAATTAGCTTGTACAAATGAAAATATTTTCAATATTTGTCATAAATAAATGGAAAAATATCAAATGTTCCAGCTTTAACAAAATACCAGGGAATACAGTAAGCCTTGCCACATTGATTTAGATCACCCCAACAACTATATACTTATTGTCCTGTCTCTACAGGCAGTGAACAGCCTCCATTTGCCACAGTGGAAGGCCTTTGAGTCACTAGACTTACAATTCCCAGACAAGTTGGAAACAATTATTGCTTGAGGAAAAGCAGTTTGTTGTACTTTTTCTTCATAAAAGTGCACTTAAGTGCAAAGTTAGCTTGTCAAGAAACAACTTTAAATACAAAATAGTGCTTGTCTGAATTTTGTGCCACTGTGCAGTATAAAAAAAAAAAAAGGAAAAAAAAAAGAGTGGCCCTCAGCAGCCATTAAGTGCAAAGTGCTTTGGCAAGTCCTGCTGTCACCTGCACTCAACTGACATTCCATTCTGTGATGAACTTGACATAGATGGTTCTGCTAACGTTAACATAACTGCGGCCGTAATGGAACTAGAGGAAGGTGATGAGGAGGAAGATGATGTAGTAGCAGCACCTGCACAGGAAAAGGAAAGCACAGGTTATAGAGATTCATAAATCAAACAATAAACATGTTTTCCAGTTCAGCAGTGAGCACTGGTACTTACTGACTCCAGCAACCAATGCCTAGCAATGGAAAAGACACCAGCCTCCACTGCCTGGTTTGTGTAGGAAACACTCAGTTTAACTGGTCTCCCTTAAAGTCACGGAATAAACCTAAGAGGAAAGCACTAACTATGCCCACAAGCCACACTAAAGTAAATTTATCTGTAACTTGAAGAAAAATTAGAAGTTATTAATACCCTTTGTTCACTGCTTAGGAAAGTTTATTTTCTGTATATTTTTTCCTGTATGAAGTAGTTATGCCTCAAGAGCATTAAATAGATTGCACACCTTGATAATGCTCTTCCCCTTCCACAGCCACTGGGTATCTGATCTTTCTAATGGTGTAAAATACTTGCACACAACATTTCCAAGACCCAAACAAAACCACGCTCCTAATGACATACATCTCCCTGCAAATTATTCAGTACCATGCAATAACAATGAATAACATAACATATTCAGTAACATGCAATAAAGCCCTCTAAAAGCAGAATTTAGTTTCCAGCACTTACTTTCCCGCTCTTTTTTCTTTAAGCGCTTTCTTCTTCGGTCAATGGAAGCCACCTCAGATTTCAAGGACAGGTAATGTTTCCTGATTTCTTGCAATTTTTCTTGGAGAACTGTTATGCGCTCGGCACTAGTCAGATTTTCCAAGTCAGCTGCAAGTTAAACAATCTCCATTAATTATTGTATCAAAGCATTTTCCAACACTTCTGGATGTCAGCGAAGTGGAAGGCACTCAAATCTTAGTGAAGTGCTTTGAGGTAGCAGACAGCAAAGCTAAGAAACAACAGCAGCAGTAGCTGCTCTTTATCACTCCAAATTTGTTCATTTTTTATTATTCTTTACAAGATATCGCCCTATGTTTTTTGAGGACTTTTTAAGGAACTGAGAGAGGAAAAAAAATGCATTCCTTTCCCCATAAGGACAAAAAGGATAAAAAAAAAATTAGTACAAAGGATGAAAACATCAGGGCCAAAATTAGCTTTGAGCCTGTTGCTTTCAGTCCTTGCTGGAGCTCAGTTTGCTCCCAGACACTGGGAAGTCCCTGGCATATGTGAAGAAGCACACAACAGAAGAAGCACACGGAGCAGATAATGTTCATGCCAGAAGGACAGGTATGCACAGCACAACAACCATACAGGATGACCTTGCTGTACATGGCCAGCACAGGAGCTGCCCCTCTGGCTGTTTCCAGCTGGGAGCCCTCCACAGCATGGCACACTGTGGGTGGCACAGGCAGGAGAAACTCTTGGTTCAGTCCAGGGAAGCCACACTGGAGGCACTCCATTCAAAAGCATTTAAGAATCATTAAAACTACTGTGGGGTGCAAAATGCACTACATCAATTGGTAATGAGGGCAGTACCAAAGGACCAAAAGTCACAACTATATTAGGCTGTGAGAAAATGGGGAAAGCTCAAGTGTCTGAGTCATCCTCAGCACGGAATGTGTCAAACAGCACTCCATAGACCAACTTCTGCCAAGCAACTTTAACACGTGGAGTGTAGCCAAGGTAAAAAGAAAGGAAGGAGCAAAAGTCTTTCAAATGTGTTACACCAGGAAAGTGTTCAATGAATCTCAACAGGGCAGTAAATTACAATAAAGACCTTTTACATTACGTACTCCTGAAGAGCACCAGAATGTGACTTGATTGCGAAGAAATACTGGGAAAAAACACTTTTAAAAGTAGGCTAATGCTGAGATTCAGGGTTTTGGAGGAAATTAAAAAAATAAAACACGAAACCCAGCAAAGTCAGATTCAACTGGTAAGTTGCACTAATATGAGGGAATTAATAAGCCACTGATTTGTTTTTCACATAGGCAAATGCAGGATCCTTCCCACACTGCTCACCCCTAGCGGCACCAGTAGCTTGACTGAAACAGAGTGGAAGTTCTTAATACTAGAAATAGCAAACATGTGCTCGTTCACGAATGCAAAATGGATAGGGAAAAAATTACAAATCAATCACCTAAGTGTCTGAACAAGAGCTAGACAATGAGAAATAAAACAGCAAGGAAATATCAACAGAAGAAGCACACAGAACAGATAATGTTCATGCCTGAATGACAGGTATGCATAGCACAACAAGAACAGCAAGGCAACTCAGAAGCCAGATCTAAAAACAGTCCTGGAAGAGTGTGACAAAGGCAGTTCCCTGTGCTGCAGTTGCAAAAAAAGAAAAATACCCAACCACCTTTTAAAAAAAAAAAAATTAGGATTTATCACAAGCTTAAGCAAATTCAGGATGGAAACAAGAAAGCCAAAATACAGAACCTACAAAAAGCCTTTTTACACTATGCCACAAGATGACACTAGGTGTGTTTTCAAGAAAATACTTACACATTTGAAAACTCCACTTGTAAATTTTGGGCAAACGATTATTCTGTTCTTTGAGATCAGACTCCTTCTCTCCATTTTTACCACATTTTCCTGGAGACTGTGTTCTTGTGAGTGATTTGGTTTGGTGAGATTTCATGCCAGTAGAAACCGATTTTGCTGACTGAGACTTGGACACACTTTCACCAGCAGATAGTTCATCGCTGTCGCTGCTGTGTGCTGAAGAAACAAGATGACATTGTTACAAAACAAAGTCCAAACTAAAGCTTGTCAGAAGCAACCTCTGTGCTGATTTTCATACAACGGGAATTTATTTGACCCAAATCCTTTACTTTAAAACAACAGAATCCATCCTGGTGTAGCAGCTTGGCTTGATGCTCTCTGCATCACTGAAGCACAAACCAGGTATATTATGGGGCCAAAATGAACCACATCTGCCTGCTCATGGGACTGTACTTTTCCTAAGAGTTCACAAGACTGATTGTTATGGTCAATCTCCTGTTAAGCTCTTTCTAACATCAATTTCTAATGCAGTATTCAATACATATATAAACCTCTATCCCATTTTAGAACTAACAGTTACAGACAGACCTTTGACTGTATTTTTAGGACATGTATAGCAGAAATCAGAGCAAACACATCCTTTTCTTAGCCTTATGTCACCTTTATTAAAATTTTCCTCTACTAAAATCACTATCAATAATCTGAATATATGTGACATACTCTACAAATTCTTCAGACATGATGATAAATTTTTTTAATTTTGGAAGAAGATCTTCCACTGACCCAAAACAGAAGAACTTCACCTCATGCTGAAAAAACTTTAACTATAAAGCAACAGGCTGAACTGAACACAAGTTTTTAATCAAACCACTCAAAGGAGAGTAACAAAATAATCTATCTAAAAGACAAGATTTATGAGTAATGATTGAAAGGATGAAGTTTTTTAGCATTACTAAAATAAAACTGGTGAAAAAGATAAAACTGGAGGTGAAAGAAGGCACAAGAGACTGTAATTCAACACAAGTCTAGCAAAGCAGGGGAATAAAATGCCTAGGAAATCTGTAGAACCTCAATTGTTAGAGTTGTTTTTAAAAACACATTGAATTTATATTTATTAAGAAAAATGTATGCCTCAGTTGTACCTGCCCCAGGTGTTGACAAAATAAGCCCTGAACCTTTTAGCCTTTATGATCTGTTGATCTACTCAGGAGAAACTGAATATCCAATACATGTAGTGTGAAAGAGCTTGGCCAGCTGCTTGCTGGTGTTGGTTTAATGCAAAGGCAAGAGCTGAAGCTGCCACAAAAGCAGTTCAACAGATACACCAGATACAATTTTGCCAAAAGCTTTTTTTTTTTTTTTTTTCCTTACAATTGAATCACATTTTTCCTATTTATTTTCCTTATTACATCCAGTAGTGCCTAATGTCTAACAAAAAGAGCACACACCAAGGACTACATGGTAGCAGCTTTGAAGTTTCACATCCTGGTGAAGACATAGGTTGAGAAAAAGAGGTAAATTCACCAAATCCAAGGGAATAAAGGCAAGGCTAAAAATGGTGTATTTGTTCTGCAAAATCAGTTTGTTTTGTTACTTTAATTTCTGGGGTGAGGGTAGGAATAAGGATTATGAAAGGAGGAGACCAGTGAAATGGAATTGAAAAGGATGAGAAAATATTAAGAGGAGATCAATGAACATGAAAAGACAGGTAGGGTGAAAGCAAATACCAGCCCAGCAAGTATAGACTTTTAGTAAAAGCTGTTAATAGAAAGAGGGGAGGGAAGCTGAGGGAGAGAGGAAAAAAGGCATGGCATGTATTTTTTACCCTTGCTTTAACTCCGTTTTTTACAGTTATCCTCCAGTCTGTAGCTGTTTCCTGGTATTTTCTTATTAATAGTGAAACGAAGCAGTAATTGATCTTGTTGTCTCCCAAACACCTGTGCATATGACCCCTAACACACCTCTGCTTTTATTAAGCCTTGCTTATCCAGCACTGTGGTTTCTATTCCAATTAGCTTCTACAACTACAAAAAACTGCCAAAGCTGCATTATTTACCATAGGTATAACAGACAGCACAGGAAGAAAACAACAATCTATATTTTTCTGGAATTACTCTAATATTTGCTACAGGGTAGCAAAAACTCATCTTGCAGAAAATACATCATATAATTTCCTTCAGGTCCCAGTCTCCCCTCTAAAGCAGGCAGCTATCATGATAGAGACTTTTGTCCCAGTTCTGCCATGTGTGAAATACTCAGTGTTCTTGGCTTTCCTGAATTACACAATATTAAGGAGCACTTAGAAATAGGCCCAGAAATAACACAAGAAATTTGAAAACACTTTGGCATTTAGGTAGAGCAGTTTTCTTAATTTAAACAGTGTTAAGAATTCCCTGATGAGAACACTTTGTCCTAATGCATTTTTTATTAACAGACATCATCTCCTACAATCATTTGAACAAATGACACACTACTTTCACACCTTTTATTTCACACTAAGCTGATGTACTTACTAGTTTTACTCTTCTTTTTGCTGCTCACAGATGTTTTGTGGCTTCTTTTCTGCTTTTTTGAGGAGCTGCCTCCTCCCTGAGCATCTTTAAGTCTTTTTTGGCCTGTACAGACTATAATTGGGGAAAAAAAAAAAAACAGAACCTGAAATTAAATACATGTTTGCACTTCTCCCACAAAACACTTCAAAGTTTAAGCTTGTAAAAAATGCAACTGTTCCTGCCTATCCTTAATGTAGCTCAGTTTTCTACTTCTATTGATAAGAGATGAAAGACAATGGAAGGCAGACGAAGTTTCTTTGCACAGAGTGCACATGTATGATGACTACAAATTACTTTCCCATATGCATCACCAGAATTTCTCTTGAACCACATGGATTTACTATGTTTTAATACTGTAAATTAAATAAGAATACATTTATTACAGAAGTTATCAAGACCTACTAGGACTAAAAAATGTTTTAAAAGTTTGCTGTACTTGGAAGCTGTGAGAAAAAAAACAAAGCCATAATCTGTGATCAGTAATTACATTGATTGAATGTGTTAAAAAGAAACTTAGACAACATTTAAAAAAAAAAAAAGGCAAACAAAAACCAAAGGAAAAATTCTACCAGTATTTGTGACTACAAGGGGAAAAAGTAGAAAAGGAACATGGAAGGATTCTAGTACACCTGCTAAAAGAGAGTGTTTTAGGAGACTTCTTCAAACGTTGTTTCATAACCATGTGACTTACAGTTTAAAAATGACCCCCTGGAATAGAACAATTTAAATTAAGGAACTCAATTTTCTGAAACAGGTAACATGCTGACAGAATCAGAGAGGAAGTCAAAGCCTAATGCATGTAAATAGTGTAGAATTTCCTTCAAGTGGCAATAAACTACTTTCATATAAAAACCCCCAAGCTACTTAAGTTCTAAACCTACACAGCTCTAATTAGCAAAGCAATACGGGTGTATTTATCGAGGGGTACACAGTCACCTCTTAAAAACTCTCTCCTTTAAGGAAACACATTTTGTTGCATACTTTCAGAAGAACATTTCCAAGAGAAAGCTGAAGGTAACACACCTTAAAGGGTATTTTGAAAAAAAATAGCTAATTGTTAGCCAAAATCTACTGAGATAAAAAACCCCACTTCTGTCTCAGGATTGTAGACAAAATATATTTTCTTCCTTTGTGTTCATAATTTTTAGCCACTAAAAGACAGTGAAAGTAGCTGTACTTTTCATGAAGTGTGAAACAGTCACTTTCAGAAAAAAGCTTTTGGATCTTGCCTTGCCAGCACTTAAAAAGCAGGCAGCGATATCGTGTGCATAAGTGTTTATTATCCCCCATTCTCTAGTGGTTTCAGGAAAGGAACTTCAATCTGAAAAATCACATTTGAAAATGAAACATAGCTGAAAAGGTCACTGCTTTTATCAGCTTGACTTGAATCTTATGAAGTTAATGTTCTAGAAAAATACGAATTAGAAATGACTGCCTAAGCACCCTAGCAGCAAGAGGGCTTTCTCCCCCAAAACAAACAACTTACAGAGAATCAAATTTTATGCAAGAAAAGCATCTCCTGCTTCTAAGGAGGGTGCTGAAAATGCTTCCATCTTGCTACAATAAATGTTCCTTACACAAGCTATTAGTTTGCTCTGGGCTTTTTTGCCATATCCATTATAAACTTATTTCTTTTATCCTTTGCCCCTCAATGAAACCACCACAATTTCTAATGAAAGGCAAATAAATTTGCTGGCAGATTACATTTTATTCACTAAATGATTATGCCATTTCCACACATCTGAAATGGACAGCAAGCTACTACTTCCTGCAACAACAAACTTCCCTTACCATAACCAAAACAGAATGAAAACACATCAGCAATGTTAGGAATACAAGCTGGTTAGTTTGGAGACAGCTCTGTTTACCCTTTCCTTTACCTTTTTCAGCATGCTCTGGCTCTGGTTGATTACTACTACTGGAGCTGACGCTGGCATCAAAACCTGTTGGAGAAATATTTCCCTCAGACTGGAGGTCTTGCAGCTCCCCTGCCACACTGTCCACCTCTATTGTGCTATCTGTTTCACTTTTGATGCTTCGAATCTCTTCTTGATTTGGTGGCAGTGTCTCAGAGACAGTGACACTGGACTGATGTCTACTGGACTCTGTCACAGTTACAGAGGAAGGTGACTCAGGAGTTGTAGGAGGCGTATTTAGCACTGAATTGCTGCCACTGCTTGGAAATTCAACTTTCTTCTCACCCACTTCAGTTGGCTTCTCCTCAACAGGTTTAACATCCACACTTGCTGGCAAAGATTTTTCAAGTTCACAGTTAGGCAAAGAAATGCCTTCTTCTGCAAGAGTCTGAAGCTGCTCCTCTGCTGCAGCATCCTCAGGAGCAGCATGCGGAGGAGAGGCAGCAGCCTCAGTATCAGAGTCTGAGAACAGCTCCTTCAGCGTTTTCTTCGGCCACTGTCCTTGGATACTTGACCACACATCTTTTCGATCCTTCGCTCTGGTGTTCTGAAGTCTTTCATCAGAGTTATTTAGGAGCTTTATTCTTTTCTCTCCCACTTCAGAAAATCCAGAGTAGAAAGTACTTGTCCGTAAAGATTTCCTTTTCTCCTCTAGTCCATTGTACTTTTTCGTTGGAGTGATTTTCAGTTTAGATTTGTCTTCCTCATCTTCATCTGAGGAGCTGTTACTGCTGTTTTCTAAACTAAGGGAGTCTTTGTTTTTGGACTTCTCATCCTTTCTATTAGGTGACACGGTCTTTAAGGACTCCTCTGCAACACAGTGTCTTCGTTTACCACGCTTCACTTGCGGTTTTGCTGTTTTATCCACAATCTCCTTTTTCCCATCCTTTCTCTTCTTTGTGGCTTCATCTTCTCCATCGGAGTCACTATCTTCAGATAACTCTTCCAACTCTTTCCGCAACCTTTCAGGAGACTTGGATACAGACTTGGGCACTGCTGCATCTGTAAGAGCTTTCGTTTCTTCTGGGAGGGATGAACCGCTCTGTTCTTTTAGACGGAATTCATTTTTATCTTGGCTTATGGCTTCGGGCTGGGATTCCTCTTTGCCATCAGCATGTACATTCAGGGCACTTTGGTCATCTTCTTGCTCACTATCATCAGAACTTTCAGAAGCTAATTAAAAATAAATCCAAACAAAACAAAAACAAAACAAGAAAGTTTGTCTTGAATTTGGTTACAAAGAATTATTTAAAAAAAAAACCAAAACAACTAAAGAACAGATAGGAAGACATATATGAAGACATGCTACAGGGATCACTAGCAGTCTCTCTTTTCTTAAATGGTACCTCCTGAAGAGATCAAAAGCTCATGATATAATGGCTAGATTAGAAACTAGGAAGACTCTCTGTTATACAGTACATCTCCAGGAATTTCTGAAGAGGTAGAGAAAGCATAGAGTGTATTAATCCATAAAATACAAACTTCTGCACTAATACCCAAACCAGAAACTGAAAGATGCCCTTACATAATACTTATGGGTTACAAATACTATCATTATCTACCTTTTTTCCAAAGCCCATAACACAGACATCATTTTCCCTGGAAAATCCAGAGTCTAAAGGACAGAAGAACAACACACACATTGGATACTTCTAACAAACCAACCTGATGATCAGCCTGGAAAAAGGAAGTGGAAGCAATAAAGGAAGGCACTTAGGGAAACAAATGGACAAGGAGAATGTAGGACAACTGCAAGAAA
Organism: Acrocephalus scirpaceus scirpaceus; assembly: GCA_910950805.1. Taxonomy (NCBI): domain Eukaryota; kingdom Metazoa; phylum Chordata; class Aves; order Passeriformes; family Sylviidae; genus Acrocephalus; species Acrocephalus scirpaceus. The sequence continues at coordinate 44,591,142 of OU383775.1, forward strand.
ATTCAGGGTCAACAACAAGGAAACTGAGAGAAGAACAAAGATATATAATCCAGAAGGAATCAACAGCAATCTCATTCAGTGCAAAAAGACATGGATCCAAGGATCCAAGGAGAAACACAGGAATTGGCTCAAATATACAGACATATATATATGTATGTATGTATGAAACTCCTTGATTTGTAAAGTCAGTTAGAGATTAGTTATCACACTAATAATAGTATCATCGCTAATTGGGGTTTTTTTGTTTCTCATTTCATAAGGAAATGAAGCATTACAGATTACGTTGATTGTTATTCTACCTATAGTTTTGGAACTCAGTGGCCAATGTCATCCAAGTTCAAAGAAGTTGGAATGATTATTAAATTCACACAGCTTCCACAAAAGTTTGTGGTTACCCAAACTACCTATACCATATATGATTTCTTTCTCTGGAAGCATGCTCTAAAATAAGAATGAAGAGAAGCAAGTAGGTATTAAAATGCTGCTGTAGAAGTGTGGGCAGGGGAACACAGTGCTGGCAACAACAGACATGCAGATATGAATAATGGGTCCTATAGCTTAGGTAAATCAAAAATTAAAAATTCAGAAATTAGTAGGAAGCAAAAATGCTTTGCTGTATATCAAACAAAAAACAAAGATGGCAACACAAAATGTAATCGACTGTTAACACACTGAATTCACAGAAACTGCCAACAGTGCTTTTGTCCAAGGGTTATTTCTGAAGATGATGTTATAATTAGCCAGACAGACTCAAGCATTTAGTTGCATCAGTTATTCTACATTGTCATTTACTCCTGTTTAAAGGCCATTTACAGAATTAGAAAAAGCTTTTAAGTACAATACCTTGTAGCCCATTAATGATAGAAGTAATTTCTATTGATTTAACTGGAGCTTGCTCAGTATTTTTGGCTTCAGTGCTGTCAAGTTTGGACCCAGTCTCTGGTGATGTGCTGGTGTGAAAGGGGGGCTTTGACAAACGTCGCAATTTACAAGGTTTAGGAGAATACTTCTCTTCCTTCTCTCTGTCAGTTTTATTCTAGGTGAAAATAAAGATACAAAAACTCTTTTCATTGGAGTACATATCTTATAACGGATTACAATTAAACAATGGTTACAATTATCTTAAACATTCAATCTGTAGAGGAAAGCTCTACTCTTTGTTTAAAGGACTACAAACACCTTTCTACACTCCATGCCAAGACCTTTCTACTGAAGACAGGGACTTTGTCAACACTAAAACAAATGGGAAAACAAACACAACCAGTGCTCTTGGAGTAGTGGCACTGCAGTATGCCAGGATCAGCAGTAGCAGAAGGAAAAGCTTCCTTGCAGCCCACTGTCCAAGACATATGTCATTATCTAAGCCTAGACATCAGCTGTGGAAGAATCAATTTTGAAAGAAATCTTTGCAAAAAAACTACAGAGTTCCATGCACATGGACTGGTCCATAGGTTTGCTCTGCAGAATCAGAGAGCTCTCAAATTTCACCCCCCCCAAGCTGCCTCCCAACACTGACAATAATCTGTATCCTTTTCATTTGTTTTCTGTAAATGACTACACACATTTAATTAAAAATTCAGGACAGAAGGAAAGACAAGCTTCCCCTCCTTGCCTCAAGGAGAAAAGCCAAAACCATGATGAAAAGAGTATCCATGTTTAAAAGGCTACTAAGTTGCTTTGCCTGATAAGCATTTGTAGGTCAGGAAGGGGGGGGCAGGGATTACTTAACTAGGTATCAAACCAACACCAGGAGCAACAAGAGAGAAAAGGAAGAAAAACTACCTTTATTTTCTTTCGATGCTTAATTTTTGGTACATTTTTATCGGCTGGTCTCACTATCTTGTCTGCCTTTATCCATTCATCATACCTAAACAGAAAAAGAAATCGTACCTGTTTATTATTTTAAGCAGATAATCACATTACAACAGAAATTTAACTGAGGAAAAAGAGAATTAGTAACCATATAAAAACAGAATTGGAATTTGAATCAAGTAATTTATGGAATTCTTAAGTCTGTGAAGTTTCAGCTAAGGTTCAGAGGATTAATGTCTTTTTACACTGAAGGGTAAATGCAAAACCTCTTTTCCAGTCTGCACAGAACAGCAGAAATCCATGTGTGAAGGTAAAACAAACTACCCGAATGAGAAATCTGTACAGACCTCTAAAAGGTATACTTCCTATTTATACACTGTAAAACCTTAAGAGTAAAATAAATCCTTTCAACTACATAAAATGTGACCAGTTAATAAAAAGAAACTCTTTTGATCCCAAGTGACTACTAAGAGTTATCTGGAGTTGGTAACCCTTCGGAGTCACCGACTTTGAGTCACTGACTTCGCAGTGACATTTTTCAGTTCCTTTTCTGTTAAGGGTTTCCATTTTGTATCAGTGATACAAGACAAAAACATACTAAATAGCACCAAGATATTAACAACAGGCATCTTGTTACTCAAGATTGGACCTGTTAAGTACAAATCCAAGACTAAGATTACTAAGAAGTACATTCTTAGTAAGAATATACTGTAACTATGGTACTGTGCTTGTCAGATTGTGTATTTCTGAAAAACTCAAGAATCATTTAAATCAGGTTTTTTTTCCTCTCAATAAGAATAAGCTGCTTTACTACTTAAACTGTAAATTCAAGAACCATCTGCACAAAAAACAGTTCTGTTAAAAATTAGTTGGTATTAACTTTGACCTGAATGTACATACAAACAAATTCTGATCCTCCTAGGTAAACATAAAAATAGAGGGGAAAAAAATCAAAAAAACCCCCCGAAACCCAAACCATACTCTCCAAAAAAACTTGTACAAAATGGAGTTGAGCACAATCACCATGCTGGCTTTCCAGCTGGGCTTACTTTATCATCATTTTGATAAATGCAATGACTGCTGATACAGTCCTAATTCGCCTTCATTGCAACCACTGCCAATTATATCCACAATATTGATATAAATTCAAAATATTTAGGGAAAAACATGCAGACTATGATATACCAAGACTGCCTACACTGCTGCAGACACCACTGTCACTGTACTAGTACACTGTCATTACCAGGTAAAATGTCAGTACACAGGTTCAAAACTGAAATACAGTTCTACAGAGTACTTGCTCATATGGAAAAATCCCATATATTGTGAGACTCAGGGAAACTCTATTTGAAGCCATCTTTCTTCAAGACAAATTCATGTTTTGCACAAGGAATACCATGAAGTGTCTGCCAAATGGACTTTGTGACCCAGAGAAATGCAGGAATATTTTATTAGATCTAAACACATGCAGGAAAACAACACTAGGACCTGAAAAACACATGGTAAAAAGTGAGGATTCTGACAGTGTCCTCTTCTGCCTCAACCACGTTGCTAGAACACTGAATTTGTATTCACTCATTCTTATGCATCTCCAGTAAGAAATTAATCTTCCTCCTATGCAAAGTCTGTGCACAGCCCACACTGTCTGAGATTCATGGCAACTGCAGTGCCTGCTGGGGCAAGAGCTGACAGACATGGGGGCAACACTGAACCAAACGAGAGAAGTGCAGAACGTGAAGAGAATGCCTGTCCATACCACAGAGCCCTATAAACATTATGTATTGGAAACAGTGGTCATGCAAGCCCTCATCTCAAGGAGCACAAACTGGAACACTAGTATGTGACAGTCACAGTTGCTGGCCAGAGCATATCCTGCTTTACTCCTGACTGCACCCAAAACTGCAGACAGACCTTGCGAGGAGGCCACAGAAGTCTCCCATCATCTCCAGGGAATCAGCTGCCCACACTTCACACCTTTACATCACACAGTTCCTTTCACTACTCACGCACAGAATGCATATGTTTTGCCTAAACCTGGGACAACTGCACCCCAGGCTGAAACAGACCCTGCAAAAAAGATACATTTCAAGCCACAGTTGACAATCTGACCCTGTATTACATTCTCCTCTACTGCAAGACAGAGAAGCACCCTGAAAGCTGCATCTTAAATGGGGTGTGTGACTCAGACTAGAGCCTCTTTCTAGAACTGCACCTGCTAATATATGAACACTTACTTCATCACTTATCTTACTTTGGACAGTCTGTTCACAAAACAAACCCCAAAATATTATCAAAAAAGTTCTTCAGCTCTCATTACAAGAAGCATGTACTTTCAGAGGACCTGTGTTGTTTTACTGCAGTGCTGCCTTTCATATGTACTAGCTTCACTGCCCTAAAGTGAGCAGATTAGAGCGGAGAGGACGGAGATAATATGGGGAGCTGCTCCTAAAAGAGCTTACACAGATTTCTTTGAAAATCAAGATGGGGGATTTAATAAGGAATTATTATTTGCTTATTTTTTTAAATCAGGTTCTATATGAAAACCTGGAATGCTTTCATAAAGAAAATCTCTTTGCCTTACCAAAATAAAGACAAAGAAGAGCACCTTGCATCAGGGTATGTACTGATATATTACATTCATATGCACTAGCAGGATAAAATGTGCCACAACACACTCTCAGAGACTGCACAGTCAATCTTCCACAGAAGCACTAGAGGAGAAACAAGAAAGAAAGCATACTTGTCCAAACTAGATTTATACTAGCAAAGATACCACTTTTCTCAGAAGGACAAGTGACCTCAAGGAGCTAGCAAGCCTTGGCAAATTCACTGAAAAGGTCCAGTATACTATCTTTAGCTGCTAAAAAGGGAGAATTTTTTTTTTTTTTTTTTGCTGTGATCAAAGAAATAATAAAAACTGATACTCAAATACTGGAGTATTAGATGGGGATTCTAGTTTGCCTAGTTTCTTTTTTGTTTTTTAAATAATCCCTCCTCTGCCCCCCCATGACATACATACTCTCCAGGACCCAAAATTTTGCTGCACATTTAATTTCAGTGGTTGACTTTTAAGTATAAAATTAGCATATGAAGTAATGTTTCAACAAACTTAGACAGAAATTAGCATTTCCACATGCAGATTTCTGAAGGAAAGAAGAGTTGAAAATAGTAAGTCTTAGCTTTAAACATTTGAAACATTCAAGAACAATGTGTCTTGTGATGTTGTACCATAATGACACACAGTTTCAACAATCTAAATGCTTTTTAAATATGCACCCTCTAATTACTGGGAATACACTGCAGAAGAGTCAAAAAGAAAAGTCACCTCAAACACACAATAAACTGTTCTTTGCACTGGGAGCTGAAGATTAAAATTACAACAGAAGGAACGGACACTGTAGGCCCCAAAGAAGTTTCAGTCACATATAAAGCACACATAATTCAGAACATCACTGGTCTGCCAGAAGAAGTACAGTTTCTCTGTATTTCTCTGCTTTTTCTAGTTAACATGTGGTAACATAAGCAGGTCCCTCTAACAGGGCAGAGATTTCTACCATTCCCTTTGACTACAAGTCAGGCTCCACTGAACACTACCACCCAGAGACCTTTATCAGAGACACATCCCCTGAATCTCAAGAGCTAGCAAGATCCTTTAGCACAATGCTGTACAGTTCTGCACTATTTCCTCTTTAAAACAAAAAAAAAAGTTCCACAGTTCTTAATGTCATTGTTCCAGAGCATTTAGAAAAAAAACCAAAACCAACTAATAAACATGAGTATGAGGTTTACCCAACTTCATTCCAAGTACCCTAAAGAATGTGAGCATGCCCCCCAAACAGTTCTTCTGAATTCCAGACCGATACTGAAATCATTAGTAGTTACTCCGGATTTCTGCTCGAACATATGTGTTTAAAGAACAGGCCATTAAATGGCATACTTGACCAAAAGGGGAAACAGGAAAGTCAACTTTAAGGAGCAGAAGAATGACAGAATTAAAAAAAAAACAAAAAACTGGATGATTAGCAAATCTTAATTCAGTACATCCCCTATACTGTACATACAGTACTTGTGTACGCTAAGTAATCTACAATGAATAAGGAGAGGAGGGAATTGCTTCCTACCCAACTAAGGCAATTGCTTTTCCAGGTTGCCACTGACTGAAAGCCAAATCAAGCTATTACAGCCTACAAGACTAGCCTTCACAATACTAAACTGTCCAAGTGTTTAGATGCTAATTAAAGTTGAAGCTTACACACTCTTTCTGTCAAATCCATAAACTTAAGTAATTTTGCATGCATGAAAAAAAGTAGCCACATTTAGCAGAATCCAAGCACAGTCCCACAGCTAAATCTCAATCACTGACATATTTTTAATGAAGAATCCTACTCCCCCCCAGCCCTTTTCAGAGGGCTCTTTTGAAACACCAGGTAAAAATACAAACTCAAGTCCTGCTGTCAGAAAGACCAAACAATCAACACTCCTTATTTCTCAAATGAGTGCAAGTTAACTAAAATTGCTTTTATTGTCAAACATATCCTAGTCACAGAAATAATGCCTCTGACATCAGTCTGCAGATTTGTTTAAAATGCAGAGTTAAAAGTTTAGATTCTTGATTTCTCCTTTAAGAACTGGGGTGCTGGGATCTCCAAGGTGAAGAAGACTCATTTTTGACTTCTCATTTCTTCAGATACGAAGTGGTACTGCTCAAATAAAAATCTGATCATCTCACCTCACAACATGGATAATAGCATGATATTTGCTCAAAAAGAAAAATAACTTCTATGCATGTGAATTCCAAAACAAGAGTTTAAAAGCAAGAAACCTCTTGGAATGGTACACACAGTAGTCTTCAGTGAGTAGGATGAAAATTTCAGCAAATTGCACTCCAAGGGAGACCTCCTCAATAAGAACTGGACCAAAACGCAAGTCGCACCCCAGCTCCCACCTTGAGCAGGCTGCATCTCCCCTTAGATCTTGACTTCAGAGCCCACCATGCTTACAGATGTTGCCTGAAGAGAGTTTACGTCAGATCCTATTCTTGTAAATCAATGTAGATGAAAATTCTACAGAAGACTGGTACCAAAACTGGCAAGAGCAAGATTCCTCCTCAACAGTAGCTCAGGTGCACCTGGAAATCACCAGGCCTTGATGCAAAGAGGTGAATTCAAGGCAGCAAGAGAAGCATCGTACTTCTCTGTTACCTTTGCTAGCAGATCTTGCTAGAACTGAATAAATGATATTTCTCCTGTCTTCCTGGTCAGAGGCAGGATGCCCAATGATCGATGAAGGTTACAAGAACCTCAGCTTTCCAGAAAAGGAAAAATAAGAATAAAATATCTCAGACTTGTCTTAGACTTGTGGGTTTTTTTCTACAGACAGTAATAAAGTTTAAAAGGTAATAGTTTAGGACAATGAGCAGTTTTGTTGAAACTGAGGAAAGAAGAAGACATGCTTATAAGCTGCTCAAAAATTTCAGTTTTCTCTACTTTTTCAAAGTTGCTTCAAGTTTTAAATGGGGAAAAAGAGGTCTGAAATAGCAACAGAAATACTTCAACTTACTTCTATAAATGCTAGACTAAAGACAATAAAAAGTGCATGCTCCTCCTTATATTAAAGAAAGCATAAGAAGCCACTAGGCTAAGAAGAGTCTGGCTGGGAAGTTTAGGGCAGCCTCATGGGGAGGAAGGGTAGGGAGGATAGATATCAGACCAGATGAAATGCAGTTATTGCTGTGCACTTATTTGCCACTAAGAATCTTGTTGTTTTCCAGTTAAATTGCTCTATTGCTCTACTGCTGGTCTACTGCAGCTCTATTGCTGGTGTACTCTGTGCTTCACTGACAAGAGTGAGTTCACAGCCTCAGCTAAATGCACTATCTAAATATTGATGCAGAGAAAATCGGCTTAAGAGAGCCAGAGGAACTTGAAAAGAGTGATGTGTCATTTGTATGGGAAGATCTAAAAGTAAGATGGGGAATAAATGAAGCCTTCTTTGAACAAGTAATTTTAAGATGATTTTCAAAGTAACTAAAGCCCTGCATTTATATAGTGTTAAAAATCTAGTTTCATACAGTACAATGACCTTCACAGAACACCAATACTAAAAGTTTAGGACTCCAGAAGTCTATTTACTTAGTTTTTAAAATTCATAAGTGTATTTGAGAAGTAATTCAAGAAGTAATCACTAACTAAAACTCAAGTTACCTCACGTTCCATCCACAGTAGTGCACCAAGTAAAGGACTTCTCCACCTTCGATGTCAGAATCTTTAATACTAGCTTCATACATTTTTTGATTTTTCCCTCTTCCATACCGCACTTGGACTTTCATGCCTGGTGGATAGCATTCAAACTCTTCTTCCTCATTGTTATTGTTGTCTTCTTCCTCCTCCTCCTCCTCTTCCTCCTCCTCTGCTTCTTCTTCATCTTCATCTTCTTCCTTATTCGTGTCATCTCTTGAAAGGTTTAAAAAATTGTAGAGTTAATATGAGATACTTCATAAGCTTTTCAGTTCCAAACCACATATATTGATAAATATTGTGGATGCATTAGAGAGTGGGAAACAGGAGGCTCCAAATATGTGAAACTGTACTACAGCTGAGCAATATCAGCAAAATAGGATATAGCAACACAAACAAAATCCAGTGATTGTAAGGTGCAAAAGAGACTAAAAAAAAAAAATCCATCAAAATCTGTATGAGTAGAAGTTGTTCAAACTCATCTTTATGATTCTTGCATGCAGTCTCTTTATTTAAATATAATTTTCTCACTTAAAATTAGTTCTTTTCAATATAGAGAAATAATCTCCTAAATTCCATTTTTCAACCTACAAGTTTTACAAAGGCTTCTTGAAACTTGCTTCTTAAAAAAATCCTTGCTTGATTACAATACATAAACTCTATCTCAACAGCTTGAAATTACTGTAACCAGAACCAGATTTTGGACAAAAAAAAACCCCAACACCTTATTGCTGTGTATTAGCAAATTAAACAACCTGTGCTAACTTATGACCTTGTCACTCCTTGCCAATTATGCCAAAAGTATTCTAAATATGTCAAACTTGTATTTAATTACCATATAAATACACAAGCAGGTGTCCACTGCTTTCAGAGTAAGCTAATTTTGAACGTATCTTTAGGTATTTTGGACCAATTTTCAGAAGCAGTAAGAACCCACAGATCTTGCTAGTTTCAGTCAATGGTAGCTATGGGCTGCTCTGTTATCTGAAAAATATCTGCAATCAGCTTAAAGAGGCAGACTACATTACAGAAGTTAATGGGGGAAAAATATCTTTTAATCTTAATTAGACTTACAAAGCAGTATTATTTGCCCTCATATCATTCTAATCACACACTCTGTGCAACACAGAACAGATTTAGTTGCTGACTAAATTCTCAACAACTGCAGACTGACAATAATCAAAAAACCTGATACATGGAACAGGTATGTTTGGATGTCTGGATAAGAGAACATAAGTACTGCTCCAAGTCTGAGTCACACCAGTATTTTACTTAAGTTCACAGACAGAGAAGTCTGCATTAATAATTTAAACCTTTCCATAACATCTTCGATAGACAATACCCAGATACAGCAAGCTACTTTCTCTCTGTGAAAGGATGCTCCTTTGTAGAACTGCAGTATTACTATCTAATTAGCTGGCAAAAGGCAAATTCAACTGTAGTATAACCACACTGATTTAATAAAGTTACTTCAGAGATGAATGTTGTCACATATATATATATATATGCACAGACACACTAAATATACTCATACATACACGTATATACACACGTGCATACACAAGGAGACAAAGGCTAAAAAAATCCATCTTTGTCTATTAAGTACACAAAGTCACAGAAGACATATCTAGTCAGGTACATATGGTTTAATTCTAGAAGGCCAAGACTTTAATTTTATTTTTTAAGGCATATATATATGTATGTATATGTAAAAATACACACACACAGTCTTGGCCTTCCAGATAGATAGACAGATAGAACTATACACTTTCTGTGAACTACTTTGCTAGTGAAGTTAAAACCACCAGAGTTAAAAATGCAACCTGAAGAAACAAGCTTTAAAAGCTTACTTATGGCAAAATTTACTTCCCAAGGAAATCAGGAAAAAAGGTGCCCAAAGATTCAGATGAAAAATTCCTGAATAGAATTCCACAGCTAGCAACAAAAAGCCTCAACTAGCTATTTAAATGATTTTAAGTTATACCCTCTGCTGCACTAAACAAAAACTCCTAGACAATTTCAGTTCAACAGGTATTATCATACAAAAGCTTAAAAAAATGGGATCAGAAGCAGAGCCACCACTGCTCCAAGAACAAGATGAGCTTGTGATTTTCCATTACTAAGTACACTTCAAAACTGCAGTGAAGCAAATTTTGCCTTTTTTTTTTTCCTCTCCAAGATCAAGGGGAACAAACTTCAAATGCTGTCTGCAAGGTAAAGTATGCCTATGCTGGAGACTCAGGATTTTCCAGACACTGAATTATGGTGCCAGTGGCTTTTCAAAAGCTGAACAAATTTGGAGTCTCTCTCACATCTTAATCACCCTATGGCTTTCTTGGTGTCCCAACGTATCCTACAAAGACTCCAGGAAAATACCAGAAATTGGAACTTTCTGGAAGAGATGTGTGAAACTATCATTGCGAAGTTGAGTAACTTGGATGGTCAAGGAGATGTGAACAGCAGGCTGAGCATAGGTGGAGGACATGTCAGGAAGCAAAAGCAAAATGGAAGCAGAGATGGCTGCAATTAAAAAGTGTTCTAAGGAGTGACTTGGTTAGCAGTCATAAGCTTGAGATTTTAGGAAACCATACAGAAGCAAAGAACGTTCATCATTTTGGAGCAGAAAAAAACCAACACACTCATATAGCTCCTGGAACAAAAAACCAACCAAGCCAAAAAACCCCAGCACAAAACCCAAGAACACATACCAGTGGTCGCAAGGAAGATAATGTCTTATAATGCCATAAATAGTTCAAACATGGCAGTGCAGACAAAGGAGAAGCCATGACTGCCACAAAACTGAGGTTTCTAAGAGAAAATTGTGATTGTAGGCATCCAGTATGCTCAGTCATAACTTCATTAAGTCCATGTATGTATGCGTGAGATCACTGGATTTTCTTCAAGGCTGTTTAGTCAAAATCCCATTTGTGAGGAGGGCATGGGGAAAAAGTAAAAAAAAAAAAAAAAAAAAAAAAAGAAAGAAAAAAAGAAAAAGAAACAAACCTCTTGGCAAGAGACAGTAATTGTCAACTTAAAACCAGTACCAAGCAATATCTACCACAAAGCTGCAACAATTTGAACAACCCAAGCAGCAGCTGATGAAACAAGGCAGCAGCAGATGTGTATACACAGTGTACAGGAGACACAATAGAAGTGTCACTCTTGTTCCAGAAACCAAAATACTACCAGAAAGCTTATTAGGACTCAAAAGCATTTCAAATTACAACCACAGACTGAAAAGTATACCCCCATCCCATCTCACTAGGATAAATCTTTAGAAGCAAGAAATGAATTAATTAAAAAGCAAAACTATTCATTAATAAAGTAAAACCATTAAAACATTCAGGTCATACAAATATTGGTTATCATTAGTTTCAAAGGACAATGCAAAATCCTCAAAAGGCTAAAGCCACACACACAACAGGTCATTCTCAGCCAATATAAAGATTTAACACCAGCACATAATTAATACACATAATTAAGTGTATTAACAACCAGATGTAGTTAATAAATGAAACACTGCTGCTCTTACACCACTAAAGAAAATGCAGCATCATGCATATCTCTTTCAACCCACATTCTCTGACACTAAACGTGAGCTGAAACAAAGCCCAGGTGAAACCTATGACACAGTGTGATTTTGGAACATTGTATCTGCCTCCTAGGATTCCTGTTTTGCAGCACACCTAACGCTACTCCAATACACTTCCCCTGATGCACCAAACTCATACACATAGCAGGTGAGATGGCACATGCAAGATTATTTTTTCAGGAGTTATTCTAAAATTTGAGGAAGCAAGATTATTTCAATTATTGGCTCAATTAAGTCATTACAGTTAATTGAGTCACTAGCAGAAATAAACTTTAGTATAATTGACACTTCAAGTTTAGGAATTAGCTTCTATTTTTGTTTCCTGCTTATTTTTTTTTCCTTTTTCTCATCCTAGAGCATAATTTAACCTCTACTTCTCATAATACAGAGCTGAAAGATGTTCAGTCTCTCTTCACATTGTATCAACAGATACTTCAATCACAGATGTATTAAGGTGACCTTAAGTTTTAAGGCAGAGAGATCATTAAGACCTTTACTCGTGCCATGACAACAGAATCTCATCTTAATAACAAAAAATAACACCTCCCCAAAAACCACCAGTATTTGTCTTTCCTCTTGTCCTGGTTTTGGCTGGGATGGAGTTTGTTTCTCCTTGGTAGCATAGTGCTCTGTTTTGGATGTACCTGGGTGGGAGGAAAGTGAGCCACTGGTTGCATGGGTTGCATGCCAGCTGGGTTAAACCACAGCACCACTGAAGCTACAAGGAAAATCTGAAAATAAAAGCCCCAGAGACTTCTGTCTGCACACGAAGCTGGAATAAATGCAATTAGGGCTCCTTGTCGTAAGGGAAGGGGAAGGCACTACCTTGATCTGAGTCACACCTGAGTGTAGTACAGTACACTTCAATCATACAAGCACACAGTCTGTCATCAGTGTGTTCCTCAGCTGCCACAGACAGGTGAGAGGACCTCATCCTAGGTCCTCTAGGATGACCTGTGTCATTGTTCAGACACATGTTGAAACATTCCTCAAAAGGATAAAGGGTCGCTCCAAAGTCTGACTGAAGAGTACAACCCTTCCTGTTTTCACAGCACCGGTTCACATTCACCTTGGAAGCATCCAGTGTCTGATGAATGTTTAAAGACTCTCCCACACGTGTAAGCCTCGGTGACAGCCAGTATGGTTAATAACCTGCACAGTGACCATTTGCTATGTAAAACATGATGGCAGAACCACTGTTCCCAAGTCAGATGTCTCCCTTCCATTCCATACAAAGAGCCAAGTACATTTACACTGCCACTCTATGCTTTATTATTGTCATTTGTAGCCTATTGCTGTATCAAGCAATCATTATATGTATGTATGTATCAGTCTGTATTCTATATTAAGAAAAAAAATCAATTAGACTTTCTGAAAATATGACTATGCAAGAACTTCTTTCCTCATACAAAGACAGCTGAAATACATAAATAGAACACACATCACAAATAAGAGCATTGAAATATATTACTATAAATAAAACTACTAAGTATGGTCCTTATAAGCATTTTTCTTTTGCATACACACCAACAATCTAAGATTCTGAGCATATGTTTACACTACACAGTCATTGAATGTGACACATTGCTCTCCATTTTCCCAAGCTGATCAATTCCACATAAACTTGAATCAAACTGGAGAAAGCTATCTCAATATACAGTTCCCAACTCTTCAGAAGGTAAGAGATATGCCTTTTATATCACATATTCTACACTACAAGGAAGAAGATTCTAACATTCTTGCTACTATTTCAGATTCACCACCACAATGATGTGTCATTTCAACAGATAAGGAACTGAAGAAAACATGGCCTTTAACAATGTCTTTCTCCCATATGTGAAACAGAGCTTCTGACTATTATATAAAGCCCACTGTAAACTGCTTTCAGAAAATCCCTAACAGGTGTTATCAGAAATTTTAACTCTTGTACAAAGTTTCAGCAGCAGCACAAGCACAGCAGGCAGTCCTCTTACCCCACAGGGGCAATAAACCTAAGTAAAATCCTTTACATGAAACAATGCCCATCTTTACTTAGTTTTCAATTACTGCTTTTATGAATCCTAGTTCCCTCCTACTACTTATAGGAGGGGAAATGTTATTACTGAATGAAAGATGCATGTAACAGCTTTAAGATTAAGATTTTTTCTCTTGCACCTGAATGAATGGCTGATAGTCTTGAACAGAATTAAACCAAAGACTAAACGTTTACCATTTTCACCTTGTGATACTGTCAAAATATGACAGTACCAGCTGCCAGAAAACTACACCATAAAGACCTCAACCATCAGTATCAGACAACCAGAAGTGTTTAGGTTTATAAAGCATTCCTTAAGGACATTTGTAATGCAATCCATGGAGAAAATAAAAAATGAGACTGTTTTCAAGAACAAGAAACAATTAAGCTCAAGAACTTTCCCAAGGCCAAAGAAGGACTTTGTGAAAATGACAGTCTGATGAGCAAGAACAAGGTAAGATCCAGAAGTGGGCAGCTCTTCCTGGTGTTAAGGCAGCACCTCAGCCACAAGAAGGAAAATACAAGAACAAAACCTCTTGCAATGTCTACGTACTGCAGCTGGAATTCTTAAAAAAATTTTGCCTGGGCACCTCAAAAATCCAAATATTACTCATATACAAGTCTGCTGCCAATTTTTTGTTGAAAAGCAAAAATTACCCAGATTCTCAGCATTTAACCTTTCATTTCAGTATGAAGTTCTTGACAGTCATCTGTCCCAACTGCCTTAGAGCAAAGTGTCAAAACCAAAATGAAACACAAAACCAACCAAAGAAAATTTCTCAATAAAACTCCAAAACCACCATAGTTAATTCAACTCCAAATTTCTATCTGGGAAAAAGAAACCCCTTACTAATACTGGTTATATAGCAATTAACCTGCACTTCCATTTCCAAACTGCACCTACTGTGAAATTTTTCAAGATTTACCTTTCATTTTATCAGCCTGTACTAAAAAACTCACACCTAAAAACTCCACTAGGCTCCTAGCCTCAATCTCTTTGGAACATATTCAATTGTCTGCACTGTTCACTGTGTAGAAAAACACCTCAGTTATCAATTTGTTGACTATGACCCAAGTGTGCAACAAGTTAAAACAGTTAATATTATTGGATGCTACAAAGGAAACAGCACACCAACTATGCACTGCTACATTTGAAGATCATGACTTCCACAACATGAAGTTTGTAGGAACTTCTAATGAAGAAGGATTTTGAACTTTCTTATTTATTCATTGGCCAAGTATAACTACTTTTTTGATGTTATGGAAAAGGATGATTTACAAAGTCAGTTTTGTAAAGGACCCTCTGAGACAGACACATAAAACGTAACACATTACTGGCTTTTTTTAAAACTTGTTTTAATGACCACAAGTTGTACATTCTATATCTAGCACAAGTATCTTCCACTAGCCACAGGGGGGGAAAAAAAACCAAACCAAAAACCCACCACAAACCCAAAGCAAAAAGTGAACAAGAAAAGCATGTATAGAATAAAGGGCAAGGTGCCCTTCGAATCTCTGCTCTCAGTGTTCACAAATACACAAGCAGGCAAGAAACTGGCACTCTGGGGAAGAAAGGAAGAGAAAGGTGAGCCATTCCTCCTCTTCATCATATTGTTAAAGTCTGTGTAGATGGGACCATACAATTCAAGTTGTAGCAATCTCAAAGGTTTGAGACACATGGGATTGCACAGTGAAACAAAACCTGTAGAAAATAAACAACCCTGGCTACCAGTAGTATTTCCTGAGATCTGGAAGCTGGGAGTTACATCCAATCCTCCCGTAAGAAAGTCAGCAAGAAGAAACCCAGAAGTTTTTCTATCCTCAGGGTTCCTTGTGTCTATAGACAAATAAGCTACATGAAAATGTCCAAAGTCCTGTAGATATAAATCTAAATAGAAAGCACTTCAAGTTTGCCTAATATAACATTAGATTTAATTTGTTTAGCTATTTTGTTAGGACTGTGAAGGACAAATGGTCCATAACTTTGAAAAAGTTCCAAGAAGACATTTTAAATACACCAAGTAACTAAATTTCAGTCTGAATTTCACACTGATCTATTTTCATTACATCTCAGGTATTGGTGTGTGTGATTAGTTTTCTACCTAAAAAATGCCTATTTTCATTTTGCATTTCAGTTCAAAAAAGAGCTCCAACCACAGCATTTCCACCTTTATGAAAGTTCTGCCACTTCTAATCCATGAAGTACAACATCTAATACTATACTCCATAAAATTCCTTTAAGCCTTTATGGTATGAATGCTAAAAACATTATTTAGCATTTGGGATGACAGTGACGTTTTTAAAAGCTCTTTAAAGCTGATACAAGTGCATTTTGTACTCCCTATCAATCTGAGAGGGTAGAAGGGAAAAGTAATCATGTTAACAGTGCTACTACAGTAACACTGCTTATAAATACTTACAATTACCTGCTGTAAGTGTTCCATTTTTGTAATTTAAATTATTCCTTCAAACAAAGCATACCTCCCAGCAATGACCACATCACCACCTACACCTCTTTTTAGAGTTACGCTTCTTAGTCTAAGTAACTCATTACAATCTTCCATGAGTCATAATAGCAAAATACTAGTTGGAAGAGTTTTCCACTGGGATGAGTAAGGAGGAGCAGAGGAAAAGAATTCACTCAATTGTTATCAGGTGAATTGGGAAAACTTAAAAGGAAATAAGTATTCTCTACAGATTTTTGTTGTTTTTGTAAATAAAAAGCTAGGAACACTCATAACATTTTCTGATGTCATAAATAATGCAAATTGACATGATTTGGGATTAAGAACACTCCCAACTTAAAAAAATAAAAATAAAGGATTACTGAAAAGCAAGTGCAGCTTCTAACTTTTCATGTACCATTTACTATTGCAACATGGTAAGCATGAAGCCACCATACTTTTCAAGTATAAATAAATATAAAATAGCATCACAAACATATACACATGCAAATACACAATTTAGGGAACTTTAAAAACTGCTATTCTCTAAGTATTGCTAAATTTTCCATCTATTTAGTTCTATATTTTGAAAGCAGCATTGTAAAATCAATCTTTAAAAATTCTGAAAATATTGCAGACCTGTTGAAGCACAACTCATCTAGTTCACATTAAAAATAGCAAATGCAACAAAGTCCAGCAATTAGTATTTTAAAGAAGAGAAGTTTACATAGGATACAAACAAAATCACATCCATAAAGAAAAGGATCTTAAACTGAGTTCAGGTAAACTTGGTTTTTCTGTGTTCTGGATCTCTGAGTTACAAAAATTGCCAATGAAATCTCACCGAAAATATTCAGGAGGACAAAAACATTTTACAAAAGGATTATTCCAGAATCCACTAAAAAAAATCAAAATCTAAAATAAAATAACTACTACCAATGAATCAGAAATCAATATACGAAACCATGACATTCTGGCCACAACTTTTAATGGGTCAGAAAAAAATTAAGAGCTAATGAATGATATTTAGACAGAAGGTCAAGACAACTGATCTACTAAACAATAAAACTGCTAGAATGAAAAAGGGAATTACTAGTCACTCAGCAGATGGAATTAGCTACAAAAAAACCCAACAAAACCCAACACATCCCTGATATACAGACTACTGTGAAAGTATAAGGAGGTATCATTATCTGCTCTCCCTCTTGTAACAGGGAGGTGTCATTATCTGCTCTCCCTCTTCTTCCTTAAGCATCTGGTCCTGGGTTTTATTGAAGACAAACACTGTATTAAAAGAGATCTATCTGACCTCTAAGGGTAATTTTTTTGTTCTTAACACTAGAAATCCTACTGTATGAAGGTTTTAATTGTAAAAATACAAATTGGTAACACACTGGAGATTAATGAGGACTATATTCTGGTTGTATTTCTTTTGTGTGGCTGCTGAAAAATACTTGTGAGATTTTCCTGCTCTGAAACAGGAAAACCTGCCCATTCCACGAACCAAATGATTCACAAACATTGATCTGATGGCCCTGATCATCCCTATTATTTCCATTTCATACCTTCAAAACACCTGTCTGAAGATCTCTACAGGAGATTCCTGCCAGTACCAGGTCTATTCAACAGCAAGGCTGTTAACTGAGCAATGCAAGGTACTTTTATCTTTTCCCATGTTACACACCACTGTCCAAAAGCAAAAGCTGGAAACCACAAATCTGCCACATACTTGTACCAAAACAAGTATAAAAATACTCCCTAGCAATGACTGCAATATTTTTGTATTAAATCCAATAGTCACCTATGATTTCTATATTCTGTTCTCACTCAGCTTACATTTAGGCCTGGAACCTGTAAAACTTCAGCTGCCTTTTAACTATGGAGAGATGAACTTCAATGGCCTAACCACAACAAAGTTATAAGTATCAGTCTCTGGAAGATACGAGTCTAATTAACAACATCATGTCTGATTTGAAGCTCAAATGACAAGAGTAAAATTTAAAAAACATGTATGTCTCATTGATTAGAAACAGCATAACTTACCCTGATTTTTCTTTTTCTTCAGCGACTGCATTTACTGTAGAATTTTCCATTTCTTTGATCTTCTCCTCCTCTTTATCTTCCAGTTTGGTTTCCTCTTCAGTTTTGATTATATTTAAGTCCTTTTCTTGATCAGGCTGGGTAAGCACAGAATCTGGCAAATTTTTTTTGTTTCCCTAGGATAACAAAACCTTTCGTTAACTTACAAGGTGAAAATAAAGGATTTAAGAAAAGGCAGACAAAACACACTGAAGTCATAACAGCAAAACAATGCTACAGTGTGAGGCTTGTCCTAAAATTACAGCATCTTTGCTTTTCCTTTTGAAAATCTTAAGCTAAACCTAACAGCTTAAAGTTGCCAGTGTCCTAGCTTGTTTCATCAGAATGATACAGGCATGAAAAGCTCTTAGACCTGGACTGCAAAGCAATCCCCACAACAAACACTTCACAAAGCACCTTTCCACTTGGGATGCAGAAATACCAGTACTGGCCTGTCTAGCACTCCTCCCAGAGAATACCAGCACACAGACCAGAGCTGGCTGCCACTTATATGCAGAAGTATTACAGTTGTGTTGCACACTGACTCCCTGACTTGAGGAGCCACACTGCTTCCACAGCAAACTCCAAGGCCTGTACAGTGCAGCACATCAGTTTATGGCCTTCCTTTGCTAAAGCCACTAAGTCAACAGTGGATTTTGAAAAGCTATAAACATTTGTCTCTCTGGACAACTATATCAGATCACGCATACATAGTATGTCCCAGGTCTTTGTAGAGCTTCACTGGATTCACCTGAGCACAGAAGTAACAGCAGTATTTATGAGGGCTTACAAGCACAGCTACATGCATAACAAAAATATCAGCAATATAGTTAGCTGTGAGCAAGCATTACCCAGATAAAGATAAAGCTGGACACTAATTAGTCTCCATTTCACCCAGGAGGCCCTCAAACAAGTGGAATGTCGGAGCTGTTTTCTAACAAGTCAGATATTTTGACATCATGACCCCATAAAACAGGCACCTAGGGTAACTATGGCTCAAATGTCTTGTTATGAATTAGGTCTACAGTGAGTTTTCATCTTATTTTAAATCCATTATAGAAAGTTCAATCTTTATATTAATTCATGGTTATTAACACACCAACTGACTTTATAAGCAAGATATAAGATGAACTTTAAAATATATTACCAGAACAGAGGGCTTATCATTTTCTTTACTTTCATTATCATTCTCAGCTGACTTATTTTCTTCTTGTTGTACTACTGCTACTTCCTCCTGCTTGCGCTCGTCCTTGTCCACCTTTATCTCTTTTGTATCCTGCTCTGGTTCTTCACGTGTCTTCAATTCTTTTTCTTTTTCACAGTCTTTACAAGGCTTGTTCGTCACTTTCTCTGGCAATGCCATTTGAAATTCAATGTTAGCTGATGTACAATACTCTTCAAAACCATAGAGGTATCTAAAAAAAATAATAAATTGTTTGTGATAAGCAAGTTTGACTCAAGAAGGAAAATCCAACCTAGAGAAGCTAAACATGGACAGTAGGTTTAAGGCCTTAAAAACTGTATTATAACCAAAGAGTTAAGGATTTTATGTATATTAGCCCTAGCACAGGATCACTTCAGTACACTGTAGTTTTAGCATAAACTTCATGGCTTTATTACTTACTTTCTGTATGCACATTTAACATTATATCCTGCAGCTGAATTTAATACAGGGATTCCAAGATCTTGATAAACTTGCTTCCACACCGCTCCACTTTCAATCTGTAAAAGACAATGAAATCATTGTTTTTGAATTAATTCACTGACAAAAAACCCTAAATTGACAAAGTTTACAGCTTCAGAAAATAAATGTAAGTAATTTCCTCTGATCTATAAAATTATTATTTATCACACACACAGTATTTCACTGTAATGCAAAGTGTAATCTAACGTAATTACTTTAAGCAATTTAGCATTTCTGAATGCAACAAGCCACAGCAGGCTTTCCTCTCCAGGTGGCAATAAAACGGGAAAGAAAATATAACTATCAGAAAAAATCAGTACATCATTTTTATTTCATATTTAAAGTAATTGTGAATTATCAGAGCTAGAATTTTAATTAAATTGGAAAGAAAAAATACGTCAAAGCATTAACAATACCGAGCCCTGGTAGTACTGCACCAGACATAGCGCCTACCAATCTTTCATTACGTCCTTAACGTGCCCTTTGGTGACAAAGTTGTGATGTGCCCATTTCTAACCATCTAACCATGAAGGTAATGCAGACGTACTGCAATACCCAAGTACCACATCCTGTCTTGTCTATCAGAAAGGTGTCACTGCACAAACAGACCTTCTCAGCTGTCAGGCTACATTCATGGGAAGCAGTTCAAAGCATAAACAGCATCTGCTTGGCCATTAATTCAGTATGTTTCAATTACTCCTCCCAAGACCAGTCTCACTAATACCAGTCAGAAAATTCTTCTTTACACTGCCCAGAATAAAAGAAATTACGGGCCTCACATCAGGCCACTAAATTGGTTGTCTTTGAGATTTTACTGAGCAGTGACTCCTTTCACTTGGAGGTAACAACTTTATCAGACAAAAGTTTCTTGAAATATTACAAAAACATACACGCTGGCTGATTTTATGCAGCAATAATTAAACAAGCTGAGTAGATGTGTAACTTATTTAGCATCTCACTAGTTCTGGTTCATGTTAAAGCATGGTTTTTAGAGCTACAAGGTGTCTTACGCAGCCATAGTAGAAAACTTTCATACATGTAAAGGTCCTGTGTTATTTATCAGTACTTCACAGAGTAATAAATTATTTCACAATAACGAACAACATCCTCAGGTTTTATGGCTCTGGAATACTCATCATACTAATACTCACATTATCAAATCCTCCAAGCTTGTGTACAAGTCTGAATAATTTGAAGAGATTCAAATTTCTATATCCTAATACAGGTCGTTTGTTAATAGGAGTCCCTGGATAACAAAGACATTTGTTAGGGTGTTTTCAAGTATTTTTTTCAGAATAACATGAAATTCACATCATATGCACTATCATTAAGCACATTATTTTAAACTCCACGTTCTGCATCTGGTACTTTCCATGAAACTAAATATAGAGTCTTACTGAACTAGAGGGAAAATGGATTATGTTATTTAATGCATATATATATATATATTCTTCCATACATTACCGAACATGCAAAAATAATGCAAACTTTCTTGCTAACTATATTATACATATTTTTGTTTCACCCACTGAAACAATTACATCTAAAAATACAATAGCCCTTTCACTGATACAAACCCCCCCCCAACCCAACCCTCACAAGGAGCAATCCCACAATGCCTCAAGAGCTGAAATTTCCTATACTACTGTACTAGCAGTAGCTATCACATTGTCATCTCTTGTGAACAGTTTAACTCATTTCATATGGCATTAAAGAAGATACTAATTTAACCATTTATAACAGTAATTTAAATACAGATACCCTCACTCCTGCCTCTAGAGAAACTGCACTTTTCTTGCAGTATATAAAAACCTGATAGAGATTTAGCATAATGAATGGTACTGGCTTTTAAAAACATCTCAATCTACAGATAATGTTCATGCACTTAAGTGATCAGGATTCACGAAAGAAAATTAGCACAATGTAAACGCATTTTTCCATGACCTAAAAGGTGTGTGGGTTGGTATTTTTAAGTTATTAAACTGAAAATATAAATTAATATGATTGAGAGTATTAAATGTTTGATTATACATACTATAAGTACACTGTAGTGAATATAGTACAATATACCCAAAACATAATAGGATATATATTTATATATATCCATTTATTTCTGAAAGCAGAAATATGGGACTGCATTTTAGGAGATGAGTCAAGTGACACTCATCTTCCAAACAGTAGGGAAGTCAGAAGGCATGAGTATGGTTTCCCTGTTTCCAAAACTGTGCTGCAAAGCACTACTAGTTTACAGACTCAATTAAAATGCCTACCTCTGTCTTCCATGAACTTGTACAATTGCTGAAGAAAGTTCTCTCGTTCTTCAGGAAACGGTTCTATTTCCTCCTGTTTAAAGCAAGGCATGCAAGAAAATTGTCACCATTTTGAGTTACAGTCTTTCATTAAGAAACATAAGGCAGTGATAACTTAGGTTTAAATGTTTAAGTTTGTTTCACTGTAGTCAGCAACAGGATAGGCACAGAGAGATACACACTCTCAGTGCTATGCCACATGAATCCAAGTTTTATAAACTACAGTGTTTCAAAATATATAAAACATTGACTGTAAACATACATCGAAATTGGATTTTTGACTGATCACTGAAGTATCGTAAGTGATACCATAGATCAAGATGTGTTCTCAATTTCGTCCATCTATGCAGAAAGTCTGGGAGACAGCGCTATTAATGATCAAGAGATTATATCAGAAATCTCAGCTCTATTTCTACTGCAGTTAAGTGACTCCTTGGTTCCTGGATAGACTACGTCACTTTCAGAGATGAAGTCAAAGAGCAAATGGTGCTTGCACTTTCTTAGGAGTTCTAATCCACTGCACTGGCAAACCGCAGCCAATGGCACTGCATGCGAACTGCCATGGGGTACCAGCTGAGCGCGTGCTGAGCAGGATCAATCCCAGAACTGAAATAACAATGGATATTTTGGAAGTTCAGTTCAATGCACTAATAAACCTTTGTATTACTTAGATTAATAAACAGTGGAGTTTCATAACAAAGCACTATGGCTTACTTTATAACACCTCGTAATTTCTGTTGGAAACGGGGCTTGCCACAACTAGTAGCAATAAGATATCAATATATCAAATTCTGAAGAAATTCTGATGACTGAGCTACTGCAAAACAGTACATCAAATATGAGTTGATTAATTTTTAATACTACCTGTAGAGTTTCCAAAAATAACTAGTTATTCAGTAATTGAAACTAAATTATTTTTGTTTAGTGTATTTGCATTCCATGTTTATTATTTCCATTCTTCAACAGTCTCCTTGCACTAAATATTAAAGCTTCACCTACCCTGAAGTACGGGGGTAAAAAAATATACTGTCTTTAAAGTTATACTAAGACAGTTGAGAAAACAACAGAAACAGAGTATCATTACTAAACAGAACTGGGAAAAACACACACAAACAAAAACAAACCCCAAACCCTCTAATATCTACATAATCTTCGTAATAAAGAGATGTACAGCTGAAAGTAAGGTCAGAAAAGGCTGTAACTGTTATCAATGAGTAGGGTTATTTCTTATTCTGTACTTCCTCTTACCCGTTAAATGCAGTTGGGTATCAGAGCACACAGGCAAAAAAATTAAGAACCAGTATTCACAATATGCTGAAAGATATTATAGATAGATAGATAGATAGATATAATATATCTTTTTATATATATATACACTAGAGATTTTTTTCACAGGGTAGGGGCACCAGAAATCAGCACATCTAACCCAGTTCCTCTCTGACAAGGTGATACTGCAGCCCTGAAAGCAGTAAAGATAAAAGCCTAGTTAAGAACATTCATATTCCACAGGCCATGGAGAACAAATTACTTGGGTGGAATAAAACTCCAAAACTGTGTAATTCTGTTGTTGTTTTTTTTTTTTTTTTCATCTCCCATGGCAGGAAAGGACCTTTACTAGCATCTGCTGGATCATGGACAACGGATCATGACCAGCTACTTGGGTTTCTCATGTTCCTCACCAACAAGAAAAAACCTGCCATAAGACATTAATCTCACAGAGCATTTAGAGGAGGGGTGACAGGTGTCACTGAACAAAATCTTCAGGAAACCCAGTAAAGTTTTGAAGAAGGAATGTATTCTTTTTAAATATAAGGGGAAATAAGGTAAAGGTGATGAAGAGGCTGAATGAAACACTCCTTTCCTACTATACAGTCCAGTGCCTGAAGGGTACTCCTATGTCTCTAATGTGACAATTCACAGAGGTGCCAGAATGGCAAGCGAATGAATACTCCTTACTAATTTTTCCAGTAGAGAAAAAAGTAACTTTCTAAGAAGGTGTGCTACCATGGAAAGCTTAGGATCCTGCATGCCTCTGAGAAGCATTAACACTTCCTCAGAATCTCTACAGAGTCAGTATGCATCATACTATACTAACAGTAGCTGTTAATAATCTCTTAATCCAGTTAGACAACGAGGTTTCCTAGATAATGGTTTGAAGCAGGCAGGTCACACTGTCATATTTGCTTATTTTCAAGTTAGACAACCAGAGTGCTAGCTGGTCACTCTGCAGTCTCTAATGTAACCTGTCTGTGCTACAATTTAAAATAAAGTGGCTTCTACATAGGATAATAAAATCCAGGAAAACGAGGACATGTTTTTTGTAACACAAATTCACACAGTACTATAGCACAGCACTGGAAGAGAGGGTCTTTGACAACTCTTTTACCTACCATCAGATTTCATAAAGTAAAGGAAGGCCATCCTCCAGTATCTTCCATTAGGGAAAAAAAAAACCAAGGTGGCAACTACTTTTTTCTTAGAAGATAAGTAGAGAGGATTTGTACGTCAACTCCTATCTATATGGGATGGAAGCATGTATACAGATATGAGATACAGACGAGCATTTATGTATCTACAGAATGAGGTGTGAACATATATACAGGATGGAAGTATGTGATGACATCTTTAAGAGCTCAGGTTTTTTGTTTTGTTTTGTTCTGGTTTACAGGACCACATGGATGGCCTGAGGGCCACCAGTGACAACATTTCATGTCCTGGGAAGCAGTAAAACAACCTGCAGGTGGATAAAGTCCCAAGAGCAGGCCCACAGGTCCTGTTTGGGAAGAGATGCTGCTTGATAATCAGGAAGTTATAGGCACAAAATAACAAAAACAAAGAGAAGTGCAGAAACTGCTAAAATATGGGTGGAGAGAAGACATACACATACCACTGACCACCTAGGAGAGCAAAGAAGAAAAAAGAGAAGTGGAAAAAAAAATTTGCCTCTGTTTTAGAAACTTCCTAGTTCAAGAAGTGACTGAAATCACGGTTTACTGGACAAGGTATTATCACAAGAGGTGATACAGTAAATTCCAAAATATTTGTCTGAGATTAAATCCTCATGTCTAGCACATGAAAAGATTAGCTCAAACAATGTCACATGCAACTAAGAGGAACTCAGGAGAAGGTGTTGAAAGAATACAAGATGAAGTGTTTACAAATGTTGTAGCTAAAGGCTCTGTATTTTTCACCTAAAAGTAGTGTGGGAATGATCACTATATAAAAATGATGTGTCATTCTGCATAGATACAAACCTATCTACATGCACCATGTTCACGGCTGGACATGAGCCTGCTGAGAAGGTTCAGAAATTGTATTGAGCCCAAGGAACTACTCTCCTTGCTTCTCAAAATACTAAGCAGAGCATTGCCCCTTGAAAACTTTTGATCAGAGCTGGATAATCTTGAGAGCTTAAAGACGAGACAGAAAGAAATTATAAGCACGGAGAGGTGGCAAAGTCGTAACTTCACACTTTTGCAGTCTCCCAACACATTTTCAAGAAATGAATGACTGAAAGATGAAACACTATCTTCTGGTATGCCAGAGGCACAATATCCACAGAAGACAGACTGAGAGAAGGACCCTAACAACCATTTAAGACCCAAACCAGTTCAGTTTCTTCTTTACAGTTCCCCTACTAATAGGAAATTAGATCTGCTGCACTACTGGCACTTGCTTAAAAATTAAGAGAACAGCTCTCAAATCCTGGTGAGCGAAAAAGTGATTATGGCAGATACAGATTTAGAGTACCACAAGAAGGTACAGAGAACTAAAAGGTTCAAAAGCCTCTCTTTCAGCGTCTCAGCCAGCTGTGAAATAGTTCTTTCCACTAATTTTCTTCTTATCTCGTCTTCCTTTTTTTTTCTGGACAGGAGGCTGGGAGTAAAGAACAGATGATTAGAAAACCAAGCATGATGTGGGGACTCCATACTTGCAGAACAAAAAAGAGAACAAAGGTGGAAGTGGAGTGCATGGGCTAACGCCTTGATTGAAAATTCTTCTGCTTCTTTACTCAGGGCAGCCAGAGAGACAGCTTGTAGTGAAGCAGTTCTTCAGCAGACCAGGGAAAGAGGGAGTTACTCAATAATGCCTATGTTAAAAGTGTTGCCTATGTTAACACGTTACATGTTCCCTAAAGTTAAAAATACCTAAATATATATGTCTCTGCTAATTTTTATCAGCTATGTATCTATGCCCTTTACTAACTTCACTTGCCTCTTCCTCACTACTGTTATCCTCTTTTTCTTTTTCATCCTCTTCCTCTTCTTCAGCTTCACTGCTGGAGCTGTCTTCTTTCAATTCTGTTTTCCAGTTACTAGGAACAGTTCTGTTTTTACGGAATTCAAGTGCTTGGTCAAAAGCTGTAAAAGAACCAGCCTTTGTTAGCACTGCAGGAAGTATTAGTTTGCATAAATATTTCAATTAAAAAAACAATAATCAGGGCTGATGGGAAAGAGGAGAAGAAGGAAAGACTGCTAATTAACAATTCCACACCAAAGAACCTCAACAACCACTCCATGTTGTCCATCCTTATTCGTCTTATTCAGTCAAACTGGTCAAGTGTTCTCTGCACATCAAGGCACTCAGAGCTATTACCAGTATTTTTACCGTGTTAGTGTCTACAGACACAAACAAGGATTTTCTCATAGGGCATGCATATATGAAAATTTAATTGAGGAAACCCCTGTCCAACAGGTTTGCACTGCAGTTTGTATATATCAAAAAGGGAGGGCAAGGAGGGAGAAACAAATACAGTTTGTATATATCAAAAAGGGAGGGCAAGGACGGAGAAACAATTACAAACTAATTCTAAGAGTTTCATCGCACAAGGTTAAATGCACTCACAATTCCAGATTTTCAAAGTTCATAAAGGCAACTTACAACTATTAGGGGCACTATTGTGAGAATAATTCTATGAAGTTTTAAAGCAAAAGGAAAAATATAATGTATAGGAACAACGTGTGCACGTTTGGCATGTCTACACTTCAAGTCAGTGCAGAGCAGATGGGGTGTTGTTTGGGGGGGTTCTGTTTAGTTAGGTTTCACTTGTTTAAAAAAAAAGTTCTACTAACTTTGCTGAAGAGCCCTCCTTCAATATATTATTCTGTAACAAAAGATCCTATATTGTAGAATCTCTAAAACATGAATCAATCTGCCATAGATTTAGTGCAATTCGTGTAACTAAGCAAATACATACAAGTGTTTCTCACAGAAAGTTATTTTTACCTTGTTTTAACAAAGCATCAGGCTTTGGTGAAGTTTCACTGATTTCCCGGACATCTTTTCTTGGCACAGAAACACTGGATAATTTAGAAAGTGTTAAAAAAAAAATTAAAATATTTTAAAGGTAAACTAACTATACAATACAAAGCTACCACTAAGATGATAATACTAAACATACATAAGAAGCATATGAAATATATCTTGACAATTCTACAGTGTTAGTCTGGTACAGTATTAGTCAGTGGATTAAAACCAGAACTTTTACATTAAATTGATTAGACTATATGCGTTCACTGCATACTAAAGAAAGCATGCTACTTCGAAAAACAGGTGATTTCTGGAATATCTCACATAGGAAATACTTTAAACCCTCACATAATTTAACATTAATTTAGAATCCTACCTTGCTTAAAACATAAATGAGTATTAGTGTAAATTGTCAATATGAAATTAAAGACTTGCAAACTGAAAGAACAAAGCACTTTTTGATTTCTACTTTGTCTGTAACCAAGAAAGCAAATCTGAATTGCAGCTCTGGAGGACTGGGGGGTGGGTATGTGCTTGTGTGCACACATCTTATGTGTGCTCCCTGGGTGATGTGCACTGATGCCTGAAAAACTAACAAATGGTAAAGCAATACACTAGATTTAGTAAGTAATTAAACCACAACAAAACTGTTAAATATTTCAATATCCTTCCTGCAAAACATTCTGTTAAATTGAACCAAACATAATAAATAGCTGTAACTTCTGAAATAAAAACTGAAACCTAGAAAAATAATGCTATTGTTGTGAGTTTAAGAACACAAAGTTCTTTATTTTGTTGCAAATACCAGACAGTCTGGTTTTCTATGTTTCTCTATCCTTTTTCCTACTTTAAGTAGCATTACAGCTCTTTGCAAGGAGCACGATAAGATGCAGTTTCAGTCTAGACTGGGATAAACATATGCCTTACTACCTTCAAACAAGAAAGAGGATTTCTGTGTGTGCATGTGGTGTACGTGCAGGCATGCACACATCCCCACCGACCCTTCTGGAGCTGGATAAGCTTACAGCCACATCCCTGAAAAGCACTGCTCAATTCCAGCCACAGCAGGAAAGAGTTTCAGGCCATTCTTGAAGTCACGTAATACTGCTGTGTTTGCCACAATTTTAACAATGAAATTGAAACTAAGACAGATAGATTTATGCAGCCCATTATTTATAATGATGAAGTTCAGGACCAATTTCATCGCCATGTAGGCTGTTAACAGTTTTTTAAACATTAGAAAAATCTTGGCAAGAACTTACTGAGCTTACTGATGTTATTAATACTTTACTCAACACATTTCATACTACATTTCACTTGAGGTATAAATTTTGTACAGTTATCAAATTCTACATTCCTACTCACAATTTGCCATCCTTGAATGAGCGAACAAGAATATTGTCTTTTTTCACCGCAATATCATCACTACAATCTGGACAAACCACCTGCAAAGATATTACAATTGCAAAGTTTAGAGAGAAAAAGCTAAAGTAGTAATAGTAAATACCAGTGCTTCTCTAAAAGCTTTTGTGCTCATTTCTCATTGGCAACCCTGAGATGAGAGCAAGTGAGATCCCTCAGAACACAGGAGTGATGACCTCCTGAAATTACTGAATGCATGAGGTCATGCTCGCTCCTAGAGGGAAACTGATGGCTGCTGCCAGAACCATAAGAACAACATTCTGATAAAATGTCAATCTGTCACGCCTCTACAGCTTATTCCACTCCGCATCCTAAAAGGACAGAAATTCCACCAAGAGCTGCCAGCTGACTTAGAGACCTCTTCTGAAAACTTCTGGAATTGGCAAGGATGTGATCACACACAGTGTCAAAACCAAAAGCCAACAGGATCTATGAAATGCAATTTTATGAGGGAACACTTACAAGTAATTTGCCTAGGAGAGAAGAGCACCTCAAGTACAAGTATCATGACAGGTTCTTTAACTCAAGAGGTAGACTAATCAAGTCTAGCACTGAAACAACATTAATTGTTGAAATTTTAAAAGCTATTTAAGTTTTGTTAAACCAGTATACAAGTCACTAGTCAAAAAGCTTCAAGAATTCAATTAAAAAAGAAATATATATATATATTTTTTGAATAGCCAGAGATATAAAACGGAAAAGCAACCACTCTCCATCACTCATCTGATGTCCCATAACGTGCACAGCTTCCTGAAAGTTAGGAAAATTCTGGCTGCTACAGAACCTCAAGAAGCAGCAAATAACTGTAGCCCTAAGTTAGTCCAGGTAAATACTTTTTCTCTCTTATACCAACTTTTGCCTATCAGTCCTAATTTTCCACCGAATATAAAGATACTAAATGGCAAAAGTTGTTTTTTTCCCCTCTTTACATATGTCACAGCCTATGCAGCATTTTAGGAGCTTAAGTCAAAAGCTCCAAGTGGTTTGGAAGTAGACTTACATATCACAAAGCATAGGCTAAATATGCTCCTCAAAACAAACAAAATTTAACAGACCAAGTTTCAATACTCAGTGCATTCTACGGTCCACAAAAAAATTACTTCAGAAAACGACAGCTTTCTAACTGAAATTAAGCCTGAGATATAGTTTGCAATGTCAGGGTAAAAGACAATGATTATCATCCTGTATTTTAAACTGACAAGTGCAAACTCTTAGCTCCTTAAAGATGGAGAAAGGCTCTTCAAGCTTTAGCTACTGGTTTTCTAGAAGCATCAAGATCTTAGTAGTCAGAAATCCATTCAGAGGCTGGAAAACAGCTTACCATAAGCTCATCTAGTGCCTTTACATCAAGCAACATCGCCTCAATTTTGTCTGAATCAAGTTTTCTCAATTTCCTTGCAAAACAAACTCCACTGGAGTCATAGGAGGATGAAAGAGATGATCCTATGTAAACTCCATTTTCTGAAAATGCTGCAGGCAGATTTCCTCACTGCACCTTTCAAAAGCCTTTAAGTACACATTAAAACTAAGCAGTGCTATAAGGCTTACTAAATCACACTCTTTGACATAAGGAGCAACTGTCAGACCCTTTTACAATTCCAGTTAGTCATTGTACTCACCCCTTCTCCACAGAACTAACAAAAAAAAGCGAACAAACAAACAAAAACCCCACCAACCCAAACATGTATGCAGGATTAAAACAATGTAGTCAATCACTGAGTCCTCAGAATAATTTTTACCAAATTTAGACTTCTACAGTTTTAAATTTGTAAGTGATAATCTATCTGGTTATAGGCCTGATAGCCAAAGTACTTGGTTTCCACTACTAATCTTAATTGTTACTTGCTGTAAAGGTTTAGACTAATCCCTGAACTTGTTTTCACATAATAAACTTGCACAATGTCCTCTGTGCTTATACACAAAGTATCCGTACATAGTATCATTAATAAGAAATAATGCTGAGATACACATTATTCAGCACATTAAACCTGAACTTTCATTACATTATTCATGTCATTACCATAATACAAAGCAAATGCAAAATATAACAGTATAATAAGATAAGATTACTTTGTTGATACAGTAGAGATAACCTGCTTACAAGGTAAAAAAACCAAGAGGCATAGCTACTAGAGAGGGGATTATAACAAAGAAAACCAAGCCAAACCAAAAAAGGCAGCTATTTGAGGTATAAATCTATCCTTTGGCACAGCTTTTCTGGTTAAATGTAGTACAATGTTTGTTTGCAGGGCTATAAACCTGATTACTAAAGTAAGAGTTAATCTAGGATAAGCTACTTCAGAGTTAACAAGCTTCACCCTCAAACTTTATCCCCCTACTGCTTTTCATTTGTTGCAGGAAGTTTTCCATGAATAGAGAAGCTATTCCAATCTTCAAACGAAAGCCAAAGAAATGATTGTGTATCTTTTGTGTATCTTTGGAGCAGAAGCACCAATTCAGCTCTTCTTTAAGGCCTGATCCATGGTTGTCCTGAGCAGCACTACAGGAGTCAGAAGCAAGCCTAACTCCTCTCAGAGAACATGCCATGGAAACTGGTACCTGTCATGGCCATGACCAGAAAGGCAAACCCAGCAGTGTGACATAAAACTGCTCAAGCCAGTTTCACTGACCACTCCCGAGTGAGCTGTGAGGCAGGTGATACTGCATCATCTTGATGACAGCTTTCAGCAAAGAAACATCTCTTGTTTCTTTTGTTTACCACTGAAAACTTCTCCTAAGCTATTGGTGTAAATATGGTATCTCCTTGCTGTACATTCTGCTCTCTCCCTTGTAAAGAAGACTTCAGTGACTCCTTCGCTTCCACAAACTTCCCCAAAAGAATTCTTACTGGAAAGTTGCTGGACTGCATTACAAGACACAGCAGATGACAAGCAGAAAGCTGCAATTGAGAGCTATTGCACATACTAAGAGGAGTTAAATATTACTATATGGCATCATTTCAAAAGCAGAGCACAAGTCTCCCTGAAATTAGATAAACATGTTAAGCTTTCTTTGCTAGGGAAGAATTAATCAAATATTTACAATTAAAAATAAAATAAAAAATACAAAGCATGGTACTAGAAGGTACCACATATAGAAATACATTAATTTCCAAATATATCAATTGGTGAGTCTACATGCAATCACTACTAGACTAGTTGTGATCCTTTTTTAGAAGTTTGTTTTTTTAAAAAGTGTCTTCAAGACAGAATAAAGGAAGAAAAAAAAATACTGGTACCAAAAGGCTACAATTTAATTTTAAAGTAAATTTATTGCCAATTTTCTACTATCTATCCTAGTGACCAAGAAAAAAAAATTAATTTTATTATCCAATGTGTTTATATTGAATGCTGAAAAATCATGTCTATGTAATCACTAAATTTCCCTTCCCTTTGTACTCTTTATTTCCTTCCTTGATAAATCCTTCCTTCCTTCCTTGGAATATTGACATGCAATAGCCTAGGAAAAAGGTTCTGAAATTCTAATCCAATAGTACTGAACACACTGCTGAGCTCAAAATAGGTCAACAAGCTCTGGCTGTTTGGAAAAACTACAGCCATGTTAGCAATCTCTTTTTTTTTAACAAACATATCTAGATATATTTCCTTTGTCTGTTATTGTACAGTCCAATTTGAAAAAACATACTAAGTTCTAATAAAAAAACACCAAAATGAAAAAACCCCACACCTTTCTTTGATGCCTAGAAAATGCTGTACAGAATTATAATAAAGATGAAGCTCTTACCAAGGCTGGAAACCACAGAGCTTTCTTTTTATCCACACTAAAGCAGTCCACGCACACAACTTTTCCTAGTAACTCATCACTTTGTTTCCTATCATCTTCATCTTCATCACTGGAAGAGGATGAAGATTCTTCTTCAGGACTAAAAAAACAGAAAGAGACTTAAAACTCAACTATTCAAAACTTGCTTTTATAATTACAGGAGATCCAAAGCTAATTATCAAAGAGGCATAAATAATACTGAATTCAATTGCCTGTTAGGTGTTTCGGCATTAAAATGAAAAAAGCACTTATATTACAGTAACAATTCAAATATTACAAACTCAGAAATGCACATTTACAAGTAATACATGTAAAACCCAAAAAAAAACACCACCATGCACCCATACTGAGGAAGAGAAATGCATTATCAGGGTATTCAAAGTGAAACCATTCTGCCCTACATAAACACTGTTTAAAAATTCTGTTGCAGTTTTAGTTTTGGACCAATGTTAAGCTAAACTCTTTTAGTTTTCCCTTTTTATCTCCCTATGCTTTTACTTTACCAGACAGAATGGAAAGGTATTTTGAGAGAGGACAGATCTCTGATGAAGAAACATCAGAAACAAAAATGAAGAGCAAAGAGGAAGTCTATTTATCCTTACACAGTTCTTTAAAGATGTGTGGTGAAGCATTTCTATGACTGTTTCAATTTCATACTGAATGAAGTGTTGGAATGTAAGAAGATGTGCCAAGGTGCAAATGCATTTCATTTAAAAGGGTTCTGGCTCATTGTTTTGACTGTTCAAGTACAAAGTTGCACCTGATTTTAACTATATGAGGAGTCTAAATGTACAAACTTGTCCAACTAAAATTACTTGCAACGCAAAAAAAAAAAACAACCGCAACTCTCTCAATGCTCTCTAGATATCTTTTTTAATAGTCACTTCAAAGGTTAACGCTCAGAAAATATACAGCATCTTCATGAGCACAACCACCATTACTTTAAAAGCTGTCTTCCATTTGTCACATAACTGCTTTTGAGTACAAAATTCAGTATTAACAAAAACCTCACAGTTACCAGTTGTGTAACAGAAGGCAACTGATGCACAGTTTGAGAACTTCCTTTTCTCCACTTTAAATTTATCTTATTTCTAGTGATGATAATTGTTTTGCTTTATTTTTTTCCCTCAACATTCTTCTTCTTCTTTTTTTTTTTAAGTAATGGTTTCTTTTAGAATATATTAAAGTCTTTCAGGCTGCTTTCTGGGGCTCGAGAGTCTATTGTAGGAAGAGAAAATGTCAAAGATTAAAGAGAAAGCCAGAACTATTCTGGAGAGACTACTTCCTAACTCAAATTGCACAGATACTGGCATAAGTGTCTTAAAACTCAGTTAACTCAGTATTAACTTTAAGATAAAGATAAGTGTGTTGCTACTGACATCATAATATACTGTACAACCCAGTCAGAGACACCAAGGATGCTACGGTCACATTCTCTGTGGTAATGCCAGCTTTTTTCAGCTTTTTCCTTCACTACCTCACCAGTCAGTAACTCAACAATATTCTGAGTAAATTTATAGCTCCTCTACATATACAGGGCAACATTTATTTCAAGCTACTAAAAAGTGCAAAAAGGTAACCCAAGCATGAAAACCACTACACATAAAAATTTTAAGCAAACAAGCAAAAAAATCCCCACATAAATACACACACAAAAACCTCACAACCCACCCACAAACAATGAAGAATAGGCACTGGACTATGTAACACTGGTTTATCAAGACCACAGCTCCCAAGAATTTTGGCACCTAAAAAATATTGAACTTTGTTTTTACATCAGTAAGCTTTGTTGCAAACTATAGGAGAAGCAGTGGGAAGAAACTGTTGCACAGGAAGTTCCACCTGGATATGAGGAAGAACAACTTCACTGTGCAGGTGATGGAGCACTGGAACAGACTGCCCAGAGAGTTGTGGAGTCTCCCTCACTGGAGATGTTCAAGAACCAGCTGGACACAATCCAGTGCCAGCTGCTCTTGAATGACCCTGCTTGAGCAGGGAGCTTGGAGCAGATGCCCCTCTGTAGTCCCTTCCAACCTGACCCATTCTTTAATTCAGTAATACTGTTCATCTACTTCTAAAAGCCCCTCAGAGACCCTGTACTGAGAAACCAAAGGTCTGTAGGAGGATTCTAGGACCTTCCACAAAGACTTCCTATGAGCTGGACAAAGACTGCATTGTTATTATTTTTGCTTGAGTTCAACACATTTACAACACTGCAGAAGTGTTTGTCAATATAATTTAACACCACATTTCTATTTGGGATGCCACCTTTCTTTTTTTAAACCAAGAAAAAGCTCTTGCCTATACCTGGTACTATTTTAAATGCTGATTACACAAAGACTTGAAATGCTTCCATGCAACAATAGACATGAACCTGACTTTCAAACTGAGTGCTAAACAACATTTTTCATCCAGCCTCCTGGGTTTTTTAATAAGAGAAACCTGAACATAGAAATAATAAAACTTGACACACACTGAAAACTTCAGAATTGATTAGACACAGCACAGACACCAAAATATTTAACTTACATATGATTGGATCTCCTTCCCCGGTTTGTTTTCTTTCCTATAACAGGAGTCCCAAAGTGTTCAGGATTGGTGAGTGGAAGCTGATCTAAAGTCTGTTAAAGTGAAAAAATACATATGCATATACATAAGAAAAACCTGGCATAAGTTATTCTCCAAACAACCTGCTTCACTGAAGCAATTTTTGTCAATAGAGACTCTCATTACAAAAGAAATGCAGAAGTACATCATACATGTCATGCTTAGATTTTAAAAAAGGAATATGTTTTGTTTTGCTGGTTTTTTTCAACACTTTCTCTGCACCTCTGAATAATTAACTTTTGTTGAACACACAGAGACAGTTCTTCTCAGAAGTCCAGCCTTTGGACCATCAAAACACAGAGAAATAAGTATCACGTATTCTGCTCACCTGGCATATTCCGTCCTTACCAGATGAATTTTTTGCCTATCTTACCATTAGACTCATTACTGAATCATCTACTTAAAAATGGACAAAGGACCCCTTTGAAATGAAACAGCAAGATCACTCAACAGCAGCAAATGTGACAACTTAACTTTATTTTTGTTAGTAATTCATACTTTGATATGCGAGAGAAATTCTAGAAGAATTTTAAAGAGGCTGCTATATTGATAATTGGGAGGGTGCTAATTGATGCTTTATCAGCATCAAAACAGAAAGAGAGGGGAAGAACTTTCCCTCTTCAGAAAGAGTCCTTCAAGAGAAGGAATTTACGGACATGCAGTTTCCTCTCTCCTTAAGCCTGTTGCTACCAGTTTAAATGATAACCATTCCAGATTTGAAGGCTCCTGGTGCACAATAATATTTTGTACAGCCACTTATTATTGTTCTTTGAAAGAAGGCAGAAAGCCTTCCAAATTAAATATAGTCCTCTGACTTCAACTTCTTTGTCATGTATGAATTTTTCAATGTGTAACACCGACAAGCATCTCAAAAGTATTCTGTTTCAGAGAGAATTGACTCAGGGACAATAAAACTGGCTTTTTAGAATCTAAAAATAAATGCATGACTACTTCTGAGTGTGGTGGACATCCTAGAAGATTCTACACCACACACTTGGGAAGCAGTATCAGAACAAGACAAGTGTGGGGCACTGGCCTAATTACAAAAGAAATTTGAGATGCAATTTTCCCTGCTGAGTAGCTGTGCAATCACAAGGTAATTATTAGAAATGTACAACATGTTTCATTCAGAGCTGGTGACAGTGAATTGCAAATCAGTGACTTCTGGCAGAACATCGAAAGCTTAGATGATAAAAAAGATGATAAAATAAGAAGTACCAGTCATCTGAATGTAAGGTTTCTTTGAGTCTGACAAAAAAATCCAAATTACTCTCATTCAGCGAAACAGGTCACAAAGTATAAATACGTAGACCAAAATTTTCAACCCATGTACTCTAAGGTAATACTCCTGAAACCTTATTAAAATAGTATTTTTGGAACAGAAGAAATCTACTCTTCAGTTGTGCTAATCATTAATAACAAAGAACTAATTGAAGGAATACCACAATCTTTAAAATCATAGCATTTCTATCTGGATTTAGGGATCTAATTAGGATCCCACCTCTACATATGTTTAATCCTGATTTAGAATTCTAGAAGATACCTGAATCTTCACAAGAATGAAGCACGCAAACAACAAACGCAGCTGACTGCAATAACAGCACGCTTACGTAGAGCAAAAAAAACCATCTTCAGTAGCTGTCCAATAAACAAACATGTTTACATAAATCTGCCCATCCATCCAGATTGTCTTACATAATATGAAAGAATAATCCTCATTCTGAAATTCTAGTTATTTGGAATGTGCTATAAATGTTTGCACACTTTAATGTGCAAGTCACCTCTAAGACATGAGCCAGCTTCAAAATATTGGTAGTTGTCAAATAAACAAGTAACAGCAACTTATTATTGGCCATTTAAAAGAAAAGCATTCATGTTTCATTAGCCATTATAAACTGGCATCAAAAATGCAGCAGAACATTATTATGAGGAAACATGTACATAGGTTTTTCAAATTATAAATTATATTACTTTCCATGTTACAAGTATACTGTGATTTTTTTCATGACTAATACAGATAATTTTTTACACAATGCAAAGTAGTTGTGTGATCTACAATCCATGAATTATCAATACTATAAAAATGAAAAAGATAAAATGCTGGGTTTGTTTCTTAACTTACACAGTTTGGTGAAATCTAACTGTAATTTTTAAAAAAGAATAAGCCAGACCCTGTGGACTGCACTTTGCATAACCCCCACTTCTAGCAGCATGGATACACATAACATAATAAAACCTGAGGTAATAAAAGTATCACTTTAAAATATTTCAAAATAAAAAGTTAAAATATGAGAACTCTTCAATTACCTCACTCTCAGCAAAATGTCTTTCTCCTTTTAAACACAAGGAAGAGCGTCTCAGAGTCTTCTCATCACCATCGTCAAATACTGTCACCAGATAAGAAGTGAGGAAAGAAAACATTTTTTTTTAACTCAGGATATTAACAAGCATTTATTTATTTATTAACAAGCAACAATTCATTTACATGTCAGAAAGAATGGGATATATATTCCTTTAGCAAACCCTTAGAACAAACCTATGCCCTGATAATGCTGCAGATCCAATAAAGCATTTCACAGGTCACCCAAATACAAATAAAAATACATAAGCTGCTCTCCCACCATAGCTACTTTACACTTGCATACCTTGAGTAATCAATAGTTGAGCAGACAATTCATGGTATCATGAAATTAAATTCAATACACAAGAATTCAAAAGCTACTTTTTCTAAAATTTTTCTAACATTCATAAACTATTTTTCTAACATTTACGATTTTTAAGGAATTTAATTACACAGCTCCTGTGTATTAAATTCAAGTGGAAGCTCTGTTTACCGTGGAGAAACATAAATGGATATTTACAGAAAAAAGCTGCAATTTAACATTGTATGGAAGTTCAATGTCTTTCTCTACTGCCTTCATGCAACTACACTACAGAACAACAGTGATATCATCCTAAGGAAGAGGACAATAGTCAAAGTGCTGACAATCATCAAAACCAGCTCTACTGACAGGACTGTGGAGCGCTCCCAGTTTCTAAACTTTTCGCTATCTCTGCTATCACTAGGTCAACTGGAAACAAGTTCATAATACAGTTCATTCAGCTACATACATTATCCTTTAGAATCCTGACATGCACTGTACACATTTAAGGTGGAGTCTTCAGAACCTGATTAACTGGTCATACAAAAAGCAAGCTTTTGTCAAGTCCTCTGCAGGTACTTAACAGATGAAAACCACTGAAAATTTGGTGAAAACCAAATTTTAACTCTTAGGCTTTGCTTGCACTGTTCAGTGAGACAAGAATTTATCTCTTCTCCCCTCTTGAGCACTGATAATAATTATATTCTTGCTCACACACAACAGTGACCTCGAAGACTTGTAGGCACAGCAACAACTCCAGGATAACATTAAAATATTACATTAAAAAAAAATTCAGCAACTTCTTAACACATCTTTCACCTTCATTTAAGCATCCCCTTCCTATCCATCAAAGTATCAAAGTAACAGTGTTAAGAGAGTGGCTGTTGACCAGCAAGATTAGAGAGATTAATTTTAGTCATTTCTTGCTTTCAGATGGAGGATGCTCTACTCTTCAACATTTACTAACTCAAATAAAAATATACAAAAAGCAACAAGGTACATCAAAATTACTGACTAATATTTACTTGATATTAAAGAACCTTTTATCTAGTTCTGAGAAAGTTTCGCCCCCATATAAAATTGAGCACTCTTAATGAAGAAACTTCTCCTGTAACTACAATTTTCCAGCTTGTAACTACAATTCCCCAGTATTATAGACTACAGTAATTGTGGAATACTGTTCAATTGTGATAAGGTATCAGTTAGAGACGCACATCTGTCACTTCAACACTTGATGAAAAGTATCAATGGCAAGAACTGCACACAAACCACGCAGATTTGGAACTGCATCTCAAATGGTCAATGCATAATTAAGCCCCCCTTTGTTTAAGTGAAGTAGAAGTCAGCAGGCTCCTAATCCAGTTTGTGTTAATTAACAAAACAGTCTCTTTACATAATGAGAGATAAAAAAAAAATCTATCCACTTCATGAGATAAGCTGACTACAGCAGAGGTAAGCCTATTCAGAGCTAGGCAGGTAGCCACATAATGTGTCCTATGTGGTAATCTGCCTGTGGCCTCTTCCCTGCCAGAGGGAATCTTAATCTTGTTCCATAACATGACTTCTTTCAGAGGAAAAGCTTGACCTCCCTGAAAGACTTACGTGGCCAGCATGGCACATATGGCTTAATGAGTATGACATTCTGATCTATCAGAACATTCTGAAAACAATCTACTGAGCAGGGATCAGGAGTGTAATGTATTTAAAATCACATATTCTGAAACTGCAAGAGAAAAGCCAGGGAAGAAAAGAGACAACTTAATGAAACCAAAACCACTTTGAATTCTGTGAAAAAGCATTGTAATAACAAAAAAGTGCAGAAGGGGATAAGACTACTTTTGAACACGCACAGCTCTGCATTTTTAGTAAAGTAAATGATTCTGCAACTTTCTTCCCCCTCTCATAGTAAACAGAGCCTTTAAGAGACATTTATATGAATGACACATGAAAACAGTATCTAGTTACCAGGACTTAAATACCTCCAGCTCTTTGGGATTTTTTTACAGGGCAGGCAAAACTAAGGACACTTAAGTATGTACATTTATATGTGCGCATATATATATATCTATTAAATTTATATTTATATATTTATATATGTTTGCCTATTACATTTACAAGTCTTATGCATGTGTATACATACATATAAATATATCCACACACAGGGCTATACTAATTTTAAAAGACTATACTAGTTGGATTTTTTATAAAATTTATTTCGTTTTTGTTGTTCTTCGGTAGGAAAGCAGTAGCACTAAAAAAAACATGTAAGCAAATGGATGTAAAATTTCTGTTCAGACAACACCTTATGAATACAAGACACACAGGGATGGTCAAAGCAACTTTGCCCATACTTCAGTGTTAAAAGAGGTCTCAAGCAGCCCTCAAAGGGTATTCCTCTCCAGACACTGCTGCAATGGCACATCTGAACTTAAGTAACTTTTGGAAAGGTACTACTTCAGATAGATCTATGGCTTCACAAAGTTTTTGACCAAATCATAGCAATTTTATTCACAAAATCATTATCAGTGCAAATAATTAGATGCTTCTCAGCAAATGTTAGGACAACATTAGGTAACTGCTAGTTAAGATGTGTGCCAATTCTGGAATCTGGTAAATGGCAACTCTATCTTACAGTAGGACTTCCACTCAGATCTGCAAAGTCATCACTGTCAGTAAAAGTGATTGTCATCTCATTCCACTCAGCCTCCTGACAAAGATTATTCTAATCATCCACAACTAGAGTTAATTCTCTATCAAAGTCCACTACACTGCCAGCAGCTGTGCTGCTTTTACCGATTCTGCAAGGTAAACATGCTTTTGTCTGCTTTTATCTACAAAACACAAGAGTTGAGACTGAAACCCATACTTCTTCCTATTTCCCAAGTTCAGGATTTTTGACAGACATCTCCTTTGACGGCAAATCTGTGACATCTGCCTTCAAAATTTATTCTGCATGGATTCCTATCTTCTTGCTGAACTGCTAACCTCACAGTTTCTCAGAAACATGAACAGAGACATACAACACAGTTCTAACACCAGCTATACCATTTGCTTCTTAAAAGCTCTCGTATCTGATCCACTTCTGTATTAATTACCAAAACACTGTCTATAATGTTATTCTTGTCTTTGTACCTTATGTTTCACCCCATCCTAACCCAGTCTCATCTTTACTAAGAGATTCTACTTCTCCAACAGGAAAACAAACATATTTTCTTCAACACTAATCTGTAAGGTCTTATCTAAATTCAGAGCTTTATTCCCTTCTGAAATGACTATGACTAGGGAAAATAAAGTCTTTCCTTAGCTGCTCAACATCAACTCATAACAGCAACTCATATCTCCAAAGAACCAAGTCTTGCTAAAGTTCTTTCAAGACCTCATCTTCATCTTCCCATATATACTCAGGAGAGGGCTATGTAGTTTCTCAAGAATCAATACATTTATTGTATGTAAATTAAAAAACCCCTCCACCCTCTATTTGCTAGACAGCATGTGTGTATTATCGAACATCTGAAATATCACTTTATAACAAGCTATATGTATTTTAACAGCAGCTGTTGTAAGGACTAAGTCTGGGAGTGGGGAAAAGTAGGTGTTGCAGCTTGTGTTTTAAAAGCACTCCATTGCTTTTTTTTAAGGACATGTGACAGCATACTTTGCTTCAGAATATTTAACAACAGTGTACTAAATATCTAAGGAGCAGTCACCAGTTATAGAGTAATACACTACGTCTTTATTTAGTGTCCCAATTTCAGACTGTAAACGGTGCAGTTTCTCATAAAAACCCAAAATAAGAAGTCTATCTTTAAAGGTTTTTCATAAAAACTCTGAATACCTAAGCATCTCTAAAAAATCTCTCTCACCATGCTTAGCACATGTTCAGGCCACAGGCTTATTTTTAAGTCATAAATTTTATTCAAATACATAAATTTTTCTCTTACCTACAGTATACCAACTTGCATCTGTTAATTTGTTGATAACTGCTTCCTGGTATGTTCCATCTGGATTCTTCACTTCCACAACAGTTCCTACCTAAAATAGAGAACTCACTTAGCACTGGAAAGTTTCTAAAACAGGCAATGAAATCAACACTTTTGTGTTAGCAAACAGAGATAATTCCTAACCTATTCCATGTCAAATATAAAATATTTTTCCAGTTTCACTTGAATATACTTGTGTCCCTCAAACTTCTTTTTTCATTCCTTTAAAATAAGCCAACTAACTGAGCTGATTATTTCCTGCCAGCAGGTGGGGAACAAGAGCCAATTTGAGTGATGTCATTCTCTTGTGTAAGAGCTTTCCCATCAAATCCTCCTGCCGAGTTCTCCAAAGGAACAGTGACTAAAAATCAGTGCCAGCCATACTTCTTAGCTTTAACGCAAAAAGAACAGAGGCTTGCAGCAGCCCGTGCTGCATCCCCTTTAACTACAAAGAAAAAAGCTAACATGAATATACTGTCTCTATCTCTAGCATTACCTTTTATGCTTCGTGATCCTATCTAGCCTGAGTAATAAGTTGAACCTTCTACTCTCACTCCGAACCATATATGCACATTTACATCATATACTGAAAACAGAAATGTTTTCAAAGCATTAGCAAGATATAAACCAAATTTATTACCTTTAAAGGACCCTTTATGTGGTCATCTTGCACTTCCACTGTTGAAGAATCGTGCCTAAAGGTTACCTAAAAAATACAGTTCAACTGACAATCACTTGATACAATTGAGCAGCATAAGCACATGCAAACGTCAGTAGCCCTTCTCTTACTCTCATTTTACAGATAATCACCATAATTATTCCACTTGCTAAAAGCTTTTTTATTCATATATTTTAGAAATATGAGGGGTTAATTTCTTATTATCAAACTCCTAAAATATTTTTTCTCTTTTACAATAGAATCATTACCTCTAAAGGAAATGACAGATTGGAGTATAACAAAATTGTCTAATGGGTCAAAGTGATCTTTGCAGTTCTCTTAAATGATCTGAACTTCTCTAGTACCACAGCAAGAAAGGAAGAAGTTTCACGACTTCTGAGTACAACTTTAAAGAAACACTTGTATTTCAATGCTTTGAAATCAAACAGTTTTAGCACCTTATCTTTTGCTGATAAAAGTGCATTTTTCACCTCATGGTTGAAAGACTCACACAAGTACAGGACACTGCTGTTGACTAAACAAAATGAAGAACTCAAATGGGCTTTCAGTTAATGTCAGTCTAGCCTACACACAAAGTTAATTGGAAGGAAATGTAAAACCAGCTAACCTTTCAGTCTTTCAAAACCAAGGTAAGTAAATCCTGTAAACATTTAAGGTATTTTTGCCTGTCATTCTCATAAAGATACAAAGCCTGTTGTCTTTAATTCTACACACTCTGCCCTCAGAAGAAAAAACTGGTCTGGAAATTCAAATGTATGTCTGTTGTGCTATAGACATTCACCGTTCATTTCATTCACAATTATCTTGGTTACACTGAAAGTCACAGGATCCTCCTATCAATT
This sequence comes from Acrocephalus scirpaceus scirpaceus, assembly GCA_910950805.1. Taxonomy (NCBI): domain Eukaryota; kingdom Metazoa; phylum Chordata; class Aves; order Passeriformes; family Sylviidae; genus Acrocephalus; species Acrocephalus scirpaceus. Next base: position 44,634,517 of record OU383775.1, read on the forward strand.
ACATCTGAAGTTTTAAAATTATAGGAAACTGAGAAAATTCTGGAATTACATTTTATGTAACTATGTACATTTATCAACACACAAATGATGTTCTGATGTTCACTAGAACATACTCTCTTTATGTATTGATGTTGAGGTATATGATGTTTTACTGAGTATTTGAAATAAGTAAGAATGTAACATGCGATCCAGCTGTGTAACACCAGCTCTCAGCTGCAGCAATCCTACATCAAAAGTCTAGACTTCACATTCTCACTGTTGTTGAGAGCTTCACAGTAGCACACAGCAACAGCAAAATTTCCTTCAGAACCACAGTGTTCTCTTAACACCAACTCTCCTACACAGCCTTCTCAGAGGAGATTTTAAGGAATTTTGCCAAGAACAGCACCTACAACCAGGACTAAGGACAATCTATCTTGACTGTCTGATTAGAAAACAAATGCAGTAAAATGCTACACTGCTTTCCAGGGGCTACTTCAATGAAATAGTCATCTTGTCTATCTTCTGTCAGAACTACACCAATACATATAGTTGTGAAAGTATGTTCTCTTCAGACCTGCACATCTCACCTGCTGATGGCAAATACTTTCTGTCCACCACACAGACAAAGTCATACCTGGTAACCAAAAGGCTGACAAAGGAGTTAAGCTAGGAATCGGCTGAGCAAGGACTACTCTTCTGAACGCCATCCTGACAGATACAGGTATTTAGTTATCTTAAACGTATTTTGCAGCAAAAAGGAACTCTATCCAGAACCGTCAGTCAACCACAATGTACTTTGATGAAAGGTAAACAAAGTGAATTGCTACTGTGTATTCCAGAATGGTTTGTCTTTAAAGATGTCTTGGGGCTTTGACTCTTTGCAGGGAGAGTTTTGATACCAATAGTTTTTGCTTCTTGAGATATTCATTTGTGCTAAAAAAATACTGATTATTAACAGAAATATTCAAACTCCAAACTCAGGGTGACACTGCTGGCCTTTCTTGAAGCTGAGAAAAGCGATGTCAGTATTTACTAGTTGTGGGTTTTAATTCTCACAGTATTTAGCATTGTGGAACTTTTCTGTCTCAGGCAAAAGATTAAGACATTTAGCACATCATCAACTTGGTTAGACTCAGCTGGAGTTTCTATTTTCTTCACCATCCTGAAAAGACAGTCCTAATAAGCCCTATTACAGCAGAAGCTTTACTTACTTCTGTTTCATAAAGACCTACACAGAAAACAGTTTCTTCTGAAACTTCTGCGCAGGCTGCCTGAATGCAAGTGGTGGTGGATGATGCTGCTAATTGTTTTAGGAGATGCTGCCAAAATAAACTGGCTTAAGTAACACTCTAAAAAAAGCTATAACAGATCTGATAAAGTAGACTAACAGTCTTGTAACACCCAAAGTCTTGCCCTTGAATCAAATTTGTACTGCCTTCAACACTTTTGAAAAGTCCACACAAATCTGAAGTTCTACTGCTTTCCATGAGAAAGTGTGCAGTGCTGTTATATGTTACTGTAGAATTCCATACCATATACAGAATTTGCCAAGGACTGCTAAACTGTGAAATACAGTACCTATTGATACTGAAATTGTAAGTACATAGCACCTGCATTACATTGAATGAAGTTATTAAATTATGTTGTGATGGGAAAGTTATCATGAAGGTATCTCCTCAAAATATTCTGGGAAGCAGAATTCAATAGAAGGAGAAAGTACATAAAAAGAGACACAATTAAACATATTTTACTTGTCTAAAGATTACAAATACTCCATATAGAAAAAATTTTGTTGCCATCATAGTTTCTCAGCAGAACATCTAGCTATAAAACATGTGACTAAACACTAAAGCGACTTTTTTAAACACTTAAGTGACTTTACACCAAAATTGACAGTATGAAGTTAACTGACTTTTCTTCTCCTCTAGTAATTCTAGAAGACTAAGGCATAAAATATATACTAAAGCCAAAAGAAATCCATTCAGCAAGTGAAAAAAATAATGTAGCAGATAATATACCATAGTTCCAGGCAAAGCACACCTGGTAATGAGAATTTTTGTTAGAGCTAGTATTGGGGAAAGTATGCATGTGCCAGAACGAGCTAAACAGATTTTCAGAGAAAATCAGAGGGGGATACTGTAAATTTAAGGAATATACATTCCTGGTGAAGAAAAAACAATGTAAACAGATATTGTTACAGCACTTACATACAAAAATCTCAACCACAAATTACTCTAGAGCAACAACAGTACTGGGGCCAAACTGCCCTAAGCAATACAGTAACAGTGAACATACAAACACACCCACACACCCCTCTGTATACAGAAGGCTTTGTACAAAATCTCCACTAACTATTTACAGAAAAATTCCATTTCGTGTCAAGATCTTTCTGCAAACCTTGCAGTGACCAAACTTCAAGTGATAAACCCCTAAGAAAATACTTAGCACTGAATAATAAATAGCAAGTGGCCATCTAAGGAGCTGGACTGAAAGTCCCTCAAAGAACTGAAATTAGTTAAGATTTCACTGATCTAGGCACAACAAAATTCCTGTACTTAAATACTGATGCTTAACAGTTTAAATAGCAATATGTAATCACTTAAACCCAATGGTACTGTAAAGCATAGACCAGCTGATGCTATTAGAAGTTTTGACTAATGAAATGAAAAGACCACTGATTTACTCCTCTGGCACATTTAAGACTAAAATCTTCTTGTTGTATTTAACATTACTATCAAGTAAGTGACAACAGACCTTCCCACCAGGGTTTATGGAGAGTGCCTGCTCTCTCCCTCAGACACCACAGGCAAAAATCAGTCACAGCAGGAGGGCAGAGTTAAATAACGCACACTATTTTACAGTGTGCAATAGTCTTCAATAACAGGTTATTGCTGCTCCCGTTTCACACATTTTTCACTTAAATTTACAGTAGATATAAAAAAAATATTCAGCCACCGTAACTCTCACAGATCAAAAATCTAATTTGTATTTTCTAGGTGGTTTTGATCCTTGCTCTGTAATGCTCCTGTATGAGGTTAAGAGGCAAAGCAGAAAAATAGTACCTCCTTCCAAGTCAGAAGTTTTTAGGGCAACATTATCCCATTAGAAATATATGGCTATTTTGCAGTATATTGTTCTCTTTATTTCTAGAAATGATACTTTAAATTTTCAAGCAATGTTAAATGTATATCTTGCAATCTCTCTGCAGAATTTTTACTTGTCCTGCATGTGGCTTATATTGATTCAGTCATTAACTAGTTATCATAAATCTTAGGTAAGATCCCCTGCTTGCTATTCTGTAAGACTCAATATGCCATGTGTTTTTTGGAAGGCAGAAGGGTTTCAGCATATTCCTGAACCATTACCTAGTTGCCATGGCCAAATGGCGGTGACCTGTGCTCCTTAAGTAAAAGATACCCTATTAAAGCCTACTTCGAGCAGTCCTAGATATTTTCTGATAATATTCTCCCATATATAAGCCTACATTTGTCACATTTTAATCAATTATTTTAAGGTCAGCCTATGGCATTGAAGGTCAAAAACACACAGATGACTAAGTAGTGACAGAACATATTTATTTGTGTGGGAGTGGGGGAATCCCTACCATCCCAACAATAATAAGCTCGCTGTTATTTCAAAGACCAAAATGCCAGCCTCCAAGGACAGGACAGCCTCTTACCTGTCCTGAGACTAAGAAGTTTCATATTGTGCCATTTTGAACATTAATCACTTTTTTACCCCCTCCCAAAGAAAGTGTTTACAGGAAAACCACATACCTTGACTTTGACAAGCCTTTTTGCTGTCTTGATCTTGGCTTCACAGAAGGCTCCTCTATACTTTGCACTCACATCAGTGCCCACTGTGAGATAGGGAGGCTCATCAATTGCCTAGAACAGAAAGGAAAACAACTGCTTTTTAATTACTGACTGCTGGCAATACAGCTACCATAGTCTCACCAATTTTTGTGGATAAAGTATTATAAAACAGCCCAATGAAACTTAAATTGACAGCAGCAGAAACACAGAACACAGCACCAAGCTAGTACAATGAATATATTACAATCTCATAATATATAGATATAATTTTGTGGTATAAGACCATAAATATAATAAATGGATACTACAGTTACCTACAATAAGCACCACCTGAAGACACAGCAGGTGATCAATTCTGCTGCAATGGCAAAGGCCAACCAAGTATTCTGCCCTCTCCTTACATTGCCTCAAGACCTGGTAAGTCACATGAAGACACTGGTGTTTATTTCCCTCAAATAATTAAGGTTCATTTTTCATTAGTAAATAGAACAACTCTAAGGAGATGTTTCTTTTTCACTTTCAAATCAAGTAAATGATGAAGGTGATGCTCATCAGGACAGCAGCCTACAGGCAAGGTACAGTAGGAGACTGACAGAGACTAAACACACAATGAAGGTGAAAGGTCCAGACAAAAGACAAGGTTTTGTGACATGAAATACAGAAACAGGTGACACCCAAATGGGGAAATAAGAAACACTAGACGTGGGAAATAAGAGAACATAGGTCAAATCAGTATACTGAGTGAGACCATGAAGGCACAGTTCCTTCAAAGGAAGTCCATCTTCTCTCACACCATCTCTTTTAGTATCATCTGGGTGAGGAGACTCCAGATAACTGAACCACCTATGAAGCATCACTTCACAGACTCTGGGTCAGAGGATGGAAGGCAGAGGGTGGCACGCAAGAGGAGAGAGGTTTGTTTTCAAGAGCTGCAAGCCTCCATGGAGACCCACACAAGAGCAGAGCAAAGAGATATAAGCCCTTATCAAAGCCACATTGTGTTTCTGTGCCCCTACAGATTCAAACACAGCTTACAAGGGGCATCTCTGGCACATCCAGGTTCTCTGTGGGAAAAATATAGAGATAAATCTTCCCAGGCATCAGAGACTGATGCTATTTGAGACTGAGGTGCTTGCACTCAGCATCAGATAATTCCTAGTAGCTGCTTGCAGTTCCAATACATGAGAAGGCATGGAAGTGTGTACTTGAATGCTTCAATGCACCATTTTTTCAGAAATTTAAGTTTTACAAAACCTGAAACTGAAAAAACATTAGATGCTACAGGGTTAACTCCTTATTAATGATGTTTTTTTACAGTAAGTCTGTTCCAGCCCCTCTCTCTCACTGGCAGGCAATAGAATATATTTCTGAGTACTGTAAGATTGTTATCAACCTGCACTAACATCATCAGAAGCATGAATGCACTAATGAACCCCTCTCTCTCTCCCCCTGCATGTGTGGTACGTGACTGCATGCAGAGTAGTAGGATATACTACGCTGGTGGTAGTATATCCATGAACACCTATCCTTTCCTAATCCAGGCTTAATAGCAATAAAACCCCTCTGAGATTAACAAGGAATCTGTTAAGCATGTTGGGATTCTGAAATTCATTCTCTCCTTGCTTGCCCAACAGTACTTGCCTGTGAAGCAGGCTGCATTGCTCTTCTGCTGCACTTGGATGGATGCTGAAAGATGGACTCAAATGGTGATAAATTTGGTTTTGGTCAGTACCCTCACTGAAGTGAACCAAAACGTGGCTGTTTCACACAACATGAATCTGAGCAGAGGGAAGCAGCAATGTATTCTCTTGCAAAGACAGTAAAGCTCTAAAAGGGGAGCATCCCTCCTGCTCCACTGCACTCTTGAGCGAAGAAACTCATTCACCACTACAGGGGTGATAGCATTTCATGCCAGTTCATCTTCCAAAGTTAAAAGGAATTGTGGAGTACTGAGACTACTTTAATAAGAGTGACAGATCCCAGATGGGTCCACACAGATGCACACAGCTATGATTCTCCTATAAACAAAACCTAAAGAGCTGGTTGTGTCAGTATCAGTCTATCTTTCCCTATAAAGACAAAAGAATTATCACAAAGACCAATCCACAACATCAAAGTGAACATACAGAAAAATACAGAACACTTTTTCTTCCCTGCTATTGACACTAACTAAAACAAAAAAAATAAATTTTGAGCACCAAGAAAACCTGAAGCTCTGCTCTTTGTTTGAAAATTTATGGCAAAGGAACAGGCAAGTCAACAACCAAACTTTAAGCAGGACTTTAAATTCTTATAAGGATCATAATTACCAGTATTGTGATTACTTTATCACTGCTCTAACTTATTCTTAACAACCTCTTCCCGAAAGAATATTCATTCAAAAAACAACATCTGTAGGAACTTCTGTTACTAACACACAAGCTAATTTCAATCTCTAGCCTAAATCCTTTGAAATTACTCTTATTCCTTTCACTGAAATTAGTTAATATTTACTACTGTAAAGAACTTCAAAGAATAGCAAACGTATGGACTATTTAATTACCAATGTAGGTATGTTTACTAGCAATACAGTATTGGAGTGGCTTTTGAGAGAAAAATGATGAAATTAGTTTCTTTAACTACCACTATAAATCATTATACACTTTAAAACAGTATCTGAAGTCTTCAATGGATATATACTGGATTTTTTCCTGCTATTTCAATTATTCCATTGAAACACAAATTACACGGGTTTTCCCACCACCCAAATCACTTAACTGAAATTTCAAAGATACTTCCCTCATTGTGACAGAGTAACAGCTGAAAGTGGCAAGTTAAAACAATTAGCAAAATGTGCTGCATCATAGTGAATGCAAACCAGAAAAATAATGATTAGACTCTGGCATTAACTTCAGATATTTGTTACAATGACTTTATCATTCTCACCAACTCTGAGTCACCTGTTCTCAAGAAGGTTTTATTCAATTCCACCAACATTAGAGAGATCAAAAATTAGTATACAGCTATTTTTACCTTTCTGTTATCCTTTCCCTGCTTTGTGCTTATGTCATTTATTAGACGTCCTTATGTTCAGTCTGAATATATCTTTGCTATTTAATTTTGACATGTTTTATCAGGATTTGGTTTTATTCCTTTTTTTTAGGCTTTTCAGAGCAGGTTTCCAGAAAATAATAATTAAAAAAACCCCAGTATGCTAAAATGCAGCTAGAATTTTATAGTTCAGTAATCTTTGAAAAGGTATTGGAAGCATACTGAAAAAATCTTAACAAGAATCTTTGCAGTGGTATTTAAAGTGAAGGGGGACTACCCTGTAATATAACAAGTTCTGGGCTTCCTAAAATTCTTGAAGGTCTCTTAAAACAAAACTGTACTAGTCTCATACGTTGCTGTCTCAGCCTTTATTTTAAAAGATAATGTGAATTGACATTTACATTTTATATGTGAACACAGTCACCTGCACTTTATAATTTAAAGATAAGAATCATCGTTTCAGGAGCATATCACAAACAATCAGTAAACTTCTGCCAACAGCAAAACTGGAAAGTATGCCCAGCACATGCCATCATTCATGTATAATGAGATCATGAACTTCTTTCATTCAGAGCAGCTTCAATACACACCCCAGGATATCCTGCCAATGTTTCCAAGTCTCTATACGTACTCTTTCAAAACTCTCAGAGTTCACACTGGAAGGAGAAAAATGACGCTGATGGTAGGATCTCGCCTTGTTTATTTGGTTGTTTTACTACTGCCAGAAGACTGGCATTAAAGATCTTCATGGAGACCACTCACCCAGCAGGCGGTTCCAAGCGGAACCGTATTTTGTCTGTATGAATGCCCGAGGCCAGGCTAGCGAAGGGGAGCCGGACCCCCGCCCGCACACGGATGCCAGGGGAGGGCTGTGCCCCGCGTCCGCCACCAGGCGGGGGCTACGGAGGGGCTGGTTCGGGTAGAGATCGGGACCAGCCCCTCCCCAGCATCCGCTGCTGGGGACGCTGAGCGCTACCAGGGCGGCCCGAGCAGCGCCCCGAGGAGCTGGGGACACCGGGCCGATGCTCCAGCTTCGGCAAGGCCGCCGGAGGAAGGCAGCGCCCGGGTGACTCGTTCCGCACATTCGGGCGGGCAGACGAGCACCAGCGATTCCCCGGGGAGCTGCCGCTTTAAGGGGAGGGGCCGGAGCCGGGAAGCTGCCAGAAGTTTCTGGCTGCCCGAGCCAGCCCCGAGCTCTGCCGCCCGCCCTCGCCCTCTCCCCGAAGGCGCCCACGGCTCCGGCAGATTAAGCGCGGATTGCCGTAAACTAAATTTGTCCCCTTAAGGCGATTGCCGGGTAAATCTGCACGCAGAGCTTCCCGGGAGCCTGCCGCTGCTGGAGTCGGGCACGGAGGGCCGGCAGTGCCAGCTCCCGGGATCCGGCCGGGAAAAGGTGCGAGCGCTGCCCGCGGCCCTGCAGTGCAGCTCCTCCGGAACGCTGCTGGAATGCGCCGGGCCTTGAATATCCTAAATCACCGGCCAAATTACTATTAAAAAAGTTCCGACACTGTCTTGGGTGAGCAAGAAGGGATAAAAAGAAAAGCACTTCCTGCAGTTTTGCACTCTCCATTAGGAAATCCAAACTAATGGACAACCGCCATGCTACTACTAGCAGTTAATTTTGCTTTATTAATGGGAGTAGGATGAATAGTTTCTCTGCTATCTCGATTCACAACTGCTGTGCGCGCAGAGGAGTTGCAGCACAGGCTGCCGCAGCTGAAAAAGCTGGTTTACCACTTAAATAAGAAGCAGTCTCTAGGTGACCAGTCAGCAATTTCCACCAATTCAGTGGCGGAATTTTCTTTGGCAGCAAAAACAGGCTGCTGGAAGGGTTCTGCTCCAGCCTTCGAGCTGATCATACCTGGAAGGATTGATAAATGGCTAGATGCCCACATCATAAAACAACCTGCACACCTTCTGAATTTGGATAATACTTCTGGTCTTTGGTGTATGAGGGAGAGAACACCCAGATACCTCTCCAGGGTATTGTGGAATACACATTTTAACACTGCAATTTAAAATGGTTGCATCACAATTTAACATACATTTTAAAGCTGTAAAGAAGTTGGGTTTCCAGCATTATTTTTTTACACACATATATTTTTTCATCTCTGTGGGATGAAATCATCCTCACATTTCTTCTTTCAACTGTGCTGCATTATTGTACTCAAATTCCTTTGTAAAGTCTGTCATGCCATATAGCAGCTGATAAAATTGCTTTACATAGTGCTTTGCCCATAAGCACATGTAACACGGTGTGTGTGAATGTATTATTTCTATCTCCTAATCTGTATTCTTCTGCACCATGCACAGGATGTTCCAAGTAAACCACATGAAAACAAGATTAAGTATTCAATCTAGAAATGTAGCAGACATGGTTACTAGGAAAGCCTGCAGGACTGCTTTTGGAGTAATACACGAAGAGGAAAAACCTCCCCTCAGTCTTTCACGTATATGCAGTCTGAAGAGCCAAGATTTCAGTTTGCATTAAATATTCAAAATTCAGCATTTATTTACTCTACAGGACTCTTGAGTCAAGAAACTAGTGATACATTTTCAACAAGCAAAAACCACCCCACCTATCCCACAATTAGTGAAAAGAAAGGACAGGTTTTGAAAATTTAAGATTTGTTTCATTTCAATAACCAAGGTTCAGGAAAAGCTTCTTAAAGATTCAAGACCCTCTCCCCCCTGACCCCACCTGGCATCCAAATTATTATTGAATTTCAAAAAGAAACATCATAAGGCTCAAAATCTGATTTCTCACTCATAGTAAGCATGAGAAGCAGTGGCAAAACTTTTTTCCTACTGCCTATGGTATTTTGAATTTACTTTTCCAAGGGAAGTGTTTTCTCTTTGTCGGTAGTCCGTAATTTAAGATGAAAACAGTTTGCAAGTGGAATCATTACACACCTACTTGACTCTTCCATCTACAGTCATCCCAGTCCCATAATTTAGTAGGAAAACACAACAATAATATCCCCGTACTTCAATCCAAGACCAAACCAAACCTTAAAGTCTAATGAAGAGCCAAAAATTTCACATGTCTCTAACCTCAAATTCTGTTTCCATCCTGCAGAATTAGCAGCCACCTCGAAGTCATTCAATAGGCTTTCAGAAACTTTCGGGGCAATAAAGGCTTGAAAAGACTGAATTTTAGAAAACAGATTTTTTTTTTCTTTTTTTTTTCTTTTTTCTTTTTAAACAAGTAAATTCAACATCTCCTAGACAAGTTCTGAAAAAAAACATTTTCATCAACACAGGTGAAAAAACCACAAACACACAAAAAATTTCCTCCCCAAATACTAATGCATTTAACTTACAGATTATTACCTTAAATACTTTTAAGCTGCAGTAAGTTCCACCCAACAGCAGAGATCCACCTACACACTGCAGAATCAATCTTTTAATAAGCAAAATCACAGTGTAATTAGAGTGCAAGATTTTGCTTACAGCTCAACCTGCTGTAGTTCGGAGAATGTTCAACTTTATAGTAATAGCAGACATCTTCAGGAAAAACTATTATTATAACACTTCTAATATACTCAATTTTGCAGATATCTTTATAGTTGATTTCAAATACATTCCTCATGTGTTTTCAGAGCAACAAAGCTATGAAAATTCTAAAGCCTTTCTACAAACCGTATCACCAAGGCACACAATTCCTCAAAGGCAAATGAAATATCTGAAACAAAGACTGAAGCCCAGAAAATAAAAAATTCCTTTTAAAGAAGTACATCCATTGGCCCATCATCCACCTTCCAGAAATGAGAACACCACAACAGGAAGCAGGAGGAATTTTTCTGAAACTTGCAAACTACAGAATAGAATAAAAGCCAGTGATGTTTTCCACATGAAAAGGCTATTACATGAAAGCCCAAGAGTAAGAGTGTGCTTTGAGGAAATTTGCTTCTGGCTGAAAAATCAGACTTTTACTTGCTTTTTGGTTTTGTTACTGTTGTACATTACATAGAAAGGCAGAACTAATTATTTTGAAATTTATGAAGGAAAATGGTTCGGTTTTATCAATATATGCCCACAAATCAAAATTTTGGTAGGAAACATCCTGACCAAACCAAACATTTACAAGGCGGGGGGAGGGGAGTTCTTGTAAGGAAACCTATTTCCAGTTTCAATTTGAAATCTACAGGAAGTTTCAAGTAACACCTCACTAATCTTGTATGCAAACATTATACAGCACATAACTATGGCAAAATGTCGTTGTTGTCCATCCCCTCAACGAAGCTGGAAGTTACCAGAGCTTAGTGCACTGCTGTCTGGAAGCTTTAAACCAACTTCTAACACCTTTAGCCTTCTCTATAGATACAAAATGGATGTTTTCTTTATTTCAAATTATTCCATTAGATCAGTCCAGTCCAAGCTTATTTGAAGTTCCTAAAGACTTGAATGGGTTCAAAACCTGATTTTCCTCTCCAAATAAAAGCGAGCTGTGGAAAGCATTTACAGGTTCTAAGATCATAAAGGACCAAGACACCCAAAGCAAGAAATTCAATTCAGTAACAAGTAACACTTCTTTTATTTATTGTATCTGTATTAAATGCAGAATGGATTTTCATTATTTTTACTTACTCATGTAAATGTGAATTTTTATGGAACTAAAAAAATGAGAAGTAATAATTTAAAGATTTTAAAAGTTAGTCTATCCTAATTATTGCCAAAGAGCAACTCAATTCTCCATCCAGAAATTTACTGAGTAGTGTAATTTCTAAACATCTAAACTGTAATTATCTCATTTCCTATTCAAAGTAACAAATCCAGAAAGGTGACTATACTTCAAAAAATTACAGCATTTAGGTATTTTTTCCCCCTACCATACTGAATAAAAGCCCCTGAATTCTGATTCTGTTCCTAATTTGGTCACAGACTTGCTGCACCATGATGTGGCCCAGCAGGCCTGTACCAGCTTTCAAGTCTGCAGAATGGGGGTAAATGCACACCTTACTCAAAGGCAAGTAAGTATTTGATGTTTCTCTATAATACTTTCAGACCTAAGAATGGAAATCTGTATTCTTTCTATCAGTATATCACTTTATACAGTGTTTTATTTAATAAAAACACTCCAGAACTGCTGATCAAGCTCCCTAAAAATAATGCCAGTTCTTTACAATTCTTTCTGTAGGTCCCTTGTACTGTATGGCTGAAAGACTACATGAAGAAAAGATACTTTGAATGCCTACCTACTCCTGCTGTTTATCCCCCTAAATATAAAATCTTTCTTGAAGTCAATTATTGCCATAGCTACCAGATTGCAATTTTTTCTTGTAAGGTTTAGCTAAATAATTTTCAAACTCAAATTCAAAAATTCAAACTATTTAACATTATAGCTTAGTACTATAAAATGATACAACTTAATTTTGGCCAGACTTTTTGTACATTTCAAGCCTGAACACTGTTTCTACATACATACAGATAAAAAGGTAATAATTAATTTGAAATAAGGAGCTTCTCAATGAAGAATTTTAATCACAAATATTTTAAAGACTTCTTTCACATTTCCTGTGTTTTGTGCAACAACCAAAATCCATTCTAGTATGGAGAAAGCAATCAATAAGATGTTTGCTGTTAGAGGGTAAAATAATTCAGCAAAAAGTATGTTCTCGATACCTGTTTAGCACTTTAAGTTAAATTCAATTTTTACATTGACAAACACCCTTCTGCCAACTAAAAGCTTCAGATATCACTTAGAAGCATTATTTAAATTATTAGGTCTGGAAAACTTGCCTCATTTTAAAAAATGTGCCATAGTTCTGTCTAGAAGTGCTGCTATGAAAAACTTGGGATGTTTCAAAGCACTGAAAAGAATGATATACTAATGATATGCTTGCATTCCAAATGGATTGGAACAAAGATCATTTGATAGTTTAATCAAACAAACCAGTCCAGGCTGTTCCTGAGCAAAATAATGAAGTGACTATGTAAAGTCTGAAAAAAGAACAGTCAATGAAATCTCAAGAGAAAATAAACCTAAACAAACCTATTTTTTAAAGAATTTGATAATTCTTGGGCATTATTTTTATTTCCAGTCAAAGGCAATTTAATGATTGTTTTATTTTTAAGAAGTTAGTTGCACACTAAATTCAGTAGAACAATATACAGAACAGGTAACTGTATGTATGTGTAATTGTATTCTAGGTAACTGATAATACTGCCACTTTAGTTGACAGAAGAATATAACAATATTTTTAGATAGTAAAACTGATAGTAAGAGCAGGAACAGTGAACAGACATTAAAATCAGATAACTACCTAAGAACATTGGGGTTTTTTCACTGAAATTGTGGCATATTAAGATTCTGTTTATTATCATCAATTTTTAGAACTATTTTCTGTTGTGTAAAACTTTAGAAGCACATTAATGCTAAATCGAAAAACTGAACCTTAAAAAAAATACCACCAAAACTCAAAACTAACACCCAAAAAACCCCAACCATAAATCATGACTCCTTTTTCTGCAGATACAAAATAAAATTCCTTGCCTTGGTTTACTTCCATTCTTCGTACAACACTTTCTAAACTGGCTATGAGGCAGGAAAGGGGGGGAGGAGTTATTTTTGTTCCTAAGTTAGAACAGAAAGAGAAAGCTGAAGGAATGACATACCTCAAAATCTCTGAGCAGAAACACTGACCCAAGTCAATTCACTAAACACAGCTATGATTTTATTAGTCTGAAAATGTTTAAATATACACCAATAAAATTATATTCCAAAATTCTAAGCATTTAAGATGTTATTTTGTATGTTTTTACAAAATCATGACTGTAGCTGATTTGTAATTTAATATAAAGTACTTTTTAGAATACCACATTAAAACTTTAACAGAGTAACACATTAAATCACATCATTAGTCTGGTAAAAAATTAATGTATAGCCTCTGGATTTGGATTTTGCTGTTGTTGCTAGCTAGAAGAATGATGGGGGAGTACACAAAAGTAATGCCAAACTTGCACATAACTGTCAATACAAAACAAAAAAATGTAAATACAAAACAAATTGAAAGAAGAGAAGTTTTCTCATTGAGAATCAACCCTTCTTCAAGACACATTATGTAGAAAGTTAAGCACAACCAAACTATGCACAAATCCAAGCATTCCGGAACTAAGAACTTGTGCTCTGTGGTTCTGGAGATGAACCACAGTTCATCTCCAAAAATGAATTTGTAGCAGACAGCCAATTGTACACAAGAGTGTACCAAAAGTATGGTAGTATAAAATGTCTAATGTTATACAGCAGTACAAGAAATTATAGACAAGAGAGTGGATTTTACATCTGCCATGCTCCCCCCATTGCTGCATAGTAATTCAGTGTAAAACTGCTGGCCAGGGACAAGACACTTAGAAAAGAACTATGAAAATTAGTTTAGAAAATACCTACAAAGAGACTGAAATAACTTAATCTAACCACTTTATCAAATATTAAATTAAAATGGATGAGATTCCTGGGAAAAACAAACAAAAACTTAATTACACATAAAAGGTTATCAAGGTCATTCCTCTCAGCAGGACCATTTTAGCTGTATTATTCATAACAGGTGTCTGTAATACCTGTTCTTACATTTAGAAGTGAATATCCTGCACTCTGCAGTACTTACAGGCTTTTCTATAATAGCTCATCTAACCACTCCTTGCTTCTGTTATTTCTTGTCTTACCAATATTGCAAATGCAAGTGTACTTCTGCTTTGTAGCTTTCAAGAGATGCAACTTCTTAGAGTAACCCTATTTCTAAAAGAAAAAACAACTTATAGCATAAATTTTATATATAGGTAAAATTTTATATTTATTTATATTAACCTATAGGCCCTGTATGTTGAACTGTCCCTCTGGAGTTTTATTTAATTACCTCACATATTTCTCCTAGCTGGTGCCTAAAATTGGACACAGGTATGGCCTAGTTAATTGCAAGAGAAGCAAATATAATTTCACACAATTTTCAAGTAATACTTTAACATTCTAGTACGGCATTTGCCTTTTTGGCAGAAGCATGACATTGCCTCATGTTCCATTTATTTTTTCAAGAACTGCCCCCTCAGGAGGCGGGGATAGCATGCAGCAGGTTTCATTTCCAAAGACAGTGAACTACTAATGTGGCACGTAGCACACCATGAAACGATGGCAAGTGTTGATGGCTCCCCAGCTCAGCCTGCTGGCTGCCTTCAGCCCCAGACACTAAAATCTTAAATGAGAAGGCAGCAAAGTTCTCAATTCCATGTGCTGCGAGTCTCGACTCATTGAATAAAGCACCAGCCTCACTCCTCCAGAGGATCTGGACTACTGCAAATCCATGACATGAAGCACGTTAGAGGAAATGAGATGCCTAAACAAGCCAGGAGTGCTTGCAGATAGGTTCTGAGCCAACCATGCAACAGAATCTACCCTTCTTTACAAAGCACTATTACCAAATTCTTTCTGCCCAGAGGACAGAGCACCCAGTGCCACATGCCCACATTTATAATACAAAGGAGACTTCCACAGTGCCATCGTTCGCACTGAGAAGTACCACAAACACCCACAGGTTAGCTAGAGTCCTTCACTGGATTTGGCCTACAGTGTCAGACTCAAGTGCTCTTTCCTTGCAAAGGAAAAAAGGAATAATGCAGGGACCTTTTATCTTACAGTCTAGGGCATCAAAAATCCCATAGCTTCAGGATGAACAGAGTTATTAGGTTTAAAAAAAGGATGTTAATATGCTGTGTAACTAGTTGCTTGAAGAGATCATAAGATCGATTAAAATACTCCCATCACTTCGAACTTTTAAATCAACAGTCTTACTAAATACACATTAAAAGGATGATCAAGCAGCTTTTGAGGTAGCAGTTCAAACTAAGCCTAATATGGCCATAGGTATTCACACTCAAATTCTGAATCAACAAGGAACTCCCACAGTTAAAACAAAATATTTTTATAAAAGGCAGCTACAGAACATGAAGTCTTCTAAACAATTACCTGTGCTTTTCAAGATTCTGTGAATTGCCCCGTACACAAAACAGCCTATCAAAGTAATCAGAAAAATCACTCAGTCAAAGAAATACCAGCTTTACCACTTCTGATTTGTGCTGATGTATGTCAAAACTCATTTTGCCACCCCCAGGCACTTGTGCGATGTCTCAGACAGACAGGAAGTATGCACATGGTTTCATCTCTGGTTAGAGCTCAACTTACTTACCATAATACTAATTTTAAAAATACTCTGTACACAACTCTACTCAGCAACAATCTGTTCATTTCTTTAGTTTTAAAAGCTCAACTGTTGCAGTCAGTCCCCACTTCCTCTCAACAAATTATGCAGGCCAAAGCTGGCTGCCTTGCCTTGTACTTATATCCACTGCTCTCAAATCCTGCAATCTTGTGGCTATTATAGCTGTGGGGTTTTTAGCCTCGAAGACAACCCATTATAATGGATTAAAATTTTATAATGCATTTTTTTTAGTGCTTACAAAAAACCTGGTAACATAGCTAGTATTTAATACAGTTGCTTATTAGATTTCGGAGATGGCAATAGTCATAATGCTTTATCTCTGCAAAGGAACAGATGGAACAGGCCCTTTAAATTCAGGAGGGGAAGAAGAAAAATGGGGACTACTAAAAGAAAAAAAATTATTTTAAGTGAGAAATTACCAACAGAGTTTCTGCTGTTATTTGCAGCCAAAATACACAACTACCTGTATAAGAACCAAAATATGAATGTTTTGTGTTTTATGAGCTGACAAGTGGCAAGAAGCAAAACAGCCTGATTGCTACAGAACTGACAGGAGACTTCTAAAAAATGTAAGTGCTTTAAAATCTAACTGGTAAAAAGTATATAGCTTCTTTATGGTAGAAATCTAATCAAACAGAACTGTTCTAAATGCAAGTCACACTCCTTTATTTATTTTTTCCTGGTTCCTTTGAATAATCATCAGGATGGAGTTTTGATCACTTTGCAAAGTTAGAAAATCGATCTAGTAAGAAGGATTGAACCTATTCACTCCTTTGAGAAAGCCAGGAATGCTAAGATAAATATTCTAAAATCTCTGTCTACCTGCAGAAAACAACAAAAAAATGTAGTGATCAAAACTAAATACAATAAAATGGGTTTGAAGATGGTGACACATATTACCTACTGCCAACAGGAGTTCTTAATTTCTGAAACTAGGAAAGGTGGTGGGGGAGATGTGTACTGCTAGATGCTCACCACCAGCAGTTAAAATAGACCATGTGTTCTTTCATATTTCTTTTGTGAGTTAAATTAACAATTCACAAGTGTAGAAGGGGAAAGCCTGTGCCCTCCAAACTCAAATCCACATGAATGACAATGCCTCTCCCTGTGCATCCTTCCTTTTGCTTGTGTTCTGATATCTTTGATTAAAGGCTAAAGTGCTCCAACTCACCAATTGGCTTGTTTCTGTTACTTTTGCTAAATTGCTATTCTTTCACTTTAGTACGTTGTATCATTTCACTGCAAGATCACACAGCAGAGTTAACAAAGTAGGAGCGGACAAATCAATGGGCAAATTGGCAGCCTGCCTCAAATTACAAGATGAAGTAGTACTCCACAATAATTTAGAACTTGTAAGGTTCTTGAAAAAAAAAACAAACAAAAAACCAGTGAAATTTCAAAACTTAGAAAATAATCCTCTTCTTTTTCCATGGGTGTTTACCTTTTCATTGCACACTCTAGCTCTTAAATGTCCTTTTTTTTCCCCAAATTCCAAAAATTGAATGTATGAGGCCCTTAGCTGCATGGGAAAGATGACATTTACTTTTTTTTTCTTTAATAGCTTGATAGTCAAGCTGTCTCTTCTTCTAATGATCTGGGTGTCAAACAAACGGCTTTCAGTCAAACATCTCCAGTAAAACCCTGAAGTGGCTTTAAACTGGCTGAAAGCACTTCAGCACTGGAGCATATGCAAGGTCAAATACAAGTTAGTATTCAAAGTCTAATCTACTTGGATAGCACTCAAAAAAACCAGTTAATGTTAAGTTTTATATCCAGCACACATTATCTGCAAACAAAGCAGGTGACTGAGCATTCTCTAGGAATGCTTTAAGTTTTGATTTTTATAGAGAACTAGTGAATTACCGTTACATTACAGAACTAAACAATTTTCATTAATCTGTTCTTGTAAAATAAGAAGTCCAATTGTAAACTGAGAACTAATTTCAGGAATAACTTCAAAAATTTCAGAATTTACCATGAAAGAGGCACTTTGCTTAATTCAATTTATAAATGGGATCAGTCCTGTCAAAAATCACTGCTTTAAAATGCAATATTTAATGTGACTGGATTACAGATAACTTGTACTAATATGATGATCCAGTGCTGAGGCAGTCTTTGAAAGTCCTTCATGGACTAGAGATATACAGTAGAACAAGAAAATTAACCAGACCCATACAGCTGGACAAGCGAGATTGCTCACAAGTCTCTGCCTTGCACAGGGTAACTCCATTAGGTTTAACACCAATAACAGACACTAAAGCACACTTGAATCCAGAAAACCTGTTTCAGGTTATACCACACTGGCAAAGAGATCAAAATATGAGAAAACATTCTTTTAGTCCTCTCATGGTCTTGCATGGATTTAACCCAGGGATCCCATTAGCACTGTTTGACAGAGAACAAACACCCAGAAGCACTGTAGTTACAGGAATATGAATATGCAGACTTTCCCCTCCTTCACTGAGCCTGACATTGCAATTAAAAACATCAACTGAAGAAGCAGGTTCAATATCACTGCAAAGATAATTTCATTCGATTACACCTCTGGCATCTAGTTTTTTCTGATAAATTAAGACTTGGTGGAAATACAGTCATCTAAATCTCCATTTCAGACTATATTAAATTAATAGCACGTAGCACAAAGATACTTCACCTATGGAAACCTTCCTGTTCTCTCTACCAACTTGCCTTTTGCTTTTCTCCTGGCTTTTCCAAACAGGTTGTTTCCATCTCAGACAAAGTGCAAGGCTCAGATTCCCTAAGATATAAACCTAAGTAACAGAACCTGAAGATGCACTTTAGAACAGGCAAACCAGGCTCTCCTCTGCTTTCCAGAGACTTGCTCTGAAAAAATATCCTCAAATTTCTCCACTGGCTTCAGGAGATTTAGCATGCACAGACCAACATCTTGTCCTCCTTTCTAGGTCAGTGCCAGCAATAACTTTTAAGACTCTCATTCACTAAAAATACTTTTCACTTGTTTTGGGTTTTGATAATGATTGACTTCAACTAGATACACACTAATCCCTACAACTTTTCCCTAGGTTCTAGCGTTAAGCGAATCCTTCTTTGGAACATTTTTAAATAGATCTTCATTCCTGGTCTAAACTAGCCATTTATTCCTTCACCAGTAACCTGCTGTACTATTCTTGAGTCTCCAAGGGAAACATGACACAAGAGCTAACAAAACATCACAATTGGATAAAACAACTAATACACCAAGAGCGCAGTATTTTTGGCCTAAAAATAGTAAGCCCTTATATTTGGCTTTCCTGGAATTCCCTATGCCACAATTACGCATTTGAAACATCTAATAGAATATAATTGTAATGAAATTCAAAGGCAAGCTAGCCAACAAACCGAACCTTTTAAAGAACTCTAGGTAATTTCTAGATGTTAAAATATATATGTATGTGTTCATGTGTGTATAAAAGTAAGTGTAAACTTGACCATTATGATCTTCACCGCATAAATTTTTGGAAGTAAAAATTACAAGTATTACCCTTTACAGGTATATTTATCCTGGTCTCTTTGATGATACATTCTAGATCTATTTTTCAGTGACCTGATGATAATCCTTTTCTTTGGTTTTTTCCCCCTTTTACATTTATCAAACATTCATTTTTCTCTCCAAGCTTCCTGTGAACATTCTATGTCCTAATAAAAAAATATTTTACATTACATTAGCTAAGATACAAATCGCATACAGTAACTACAAATGCATGCAAAGTATCAATAGTGCTTCAGCCTTACTCTATGCAGAGGCTGTATATTCTAACATCTGGAACACAATCTTAAAATCTTAGATATTTGTATTGCAGTATGATTTACTGGCAGTTCAATCACCATACTATCTTTCTTCCATGGAAATATGGAGACTTATCTTTATAGAAAGACATTATACCTTTCAAAATAGTAAAAAAAATTTCTTCAGCTTCCTCTCCTAGCAAAAAAAAAGGAAAAGGGGAACAAACCTCCCATAAAAATTTAAAGCAACCACAACTACTGCATGTGCAAAGAAAAAGGTGACTATATATATGCAAATAAATAAAATTACATAAGAAGAGCTGCATTAGCCAAAGTTTTTCAAGGTACTGATTTCCCCCTAATAGTCTAATGAAGCTATAGGTCCCTGAATAATGAACAGGACTATTAACAACAAGATTGCTTAATTCTATCTTCAAATGTCCCTAGAAACAGGCTACAGAACCCATGGCACTACATTAAAGACAATGAGAGACAAGACACAAATAAGGTTAAAGAAAAGTGAAGTATTAGCATTACTATACACACACTTGCACCATGTAGAAGCAGCCAGGCAGCACAAGAAACAGTTAAAATTAGGTTTGGTCTGCCACTACAATAAAATAGTTGGTTAAGAGTACAGATAGCTTCCAGTCATGAAGAGCAGATTGATTAAGACCTTAGCTATATAACCAATTATAATCACATAACCAATTATCTGGGTCTGAAAGACAAAAAAATCCCACATTATTTTCTGTTAAATCTCACGTTTCTTACCAGTACCTATTAGGCCACTGCTGTCAGTTAAAATATACACATCCCTGCAGAACACAGATGTCTTAACTAAGCTGGACACTGGTTAGCTAGGGCAGAAAAGAAATTTGTATCACAAATAATTTACCAAGGAAAACTGGAGTAAATTATAAACATGCTCACAAGTAGACTACTTCTACCATTGAATAAACTTGATTTTCACTAATGTAATCCTCTTCCAGAAAAATATAAACATTATTTTCCACAATACATTTTTCTTTCAAATCGGAAGTTCCTCAAACTATTAAGTAAATTGTAAATCCTTCCCTCACTCTCCAAGTAGAAAAAACCAACAGCTTATTTGTATATCCTACTTTCCCCAGATTAACAGAAATAAATGCCTCTTCTGGAGTAAGGCATACATAATTCAGTACAATTGCATATGGGTTTAAAAAAAAAGTGAGGACTAAAATTTCAAGTCCAGAGT
This sequence comes from Acrocephalus scirpaceus scirpaceus, assembly GCA_910950805.1. NCBI lineage: Eukaryota > Metazoa > Chordata > Aves > Passeriformes > Sylviidae > Acrocephalus > Acrocephalus scirpaceus. Next base: position 44,655,540 of record OU383775.1, read on the forward strand.
TTTAATTTATTTTTTTCATTGTAAAAACTATAGTGTTTTTTTAATAATATTCTTCCATGAGCTGGTTTTACAAGTATCCTAACTTGTAGGAAAACAACTCCTAACTTACAGAAATTTAACAAACATAAACACATATTTGAACTTCTCTCCCATCTCAATTCATTTTTAGAGAATACTACTGGCAAATACTCTTGCATGGTTAGTAGCAAGGGTATTAAAAGAAAATCAATAAATTCTCTTTCTCATTCCTCTCCACAACCACACTCATCTGGCAGAGTAAGAGTTCGGTACCTACATTTAAGAGTTCAGTATTTAAGTTTGTGAAAGGAGGTTTGGGGGAAAAAGGCAAAATGTAGTCAATGTGGCAACTATTTAGAACAGTGATGCAAGATTTTCCTGTTCAAGTAAGTTCTACTTTTCCATCAGAAAGTACCCATAACCAACTAAGCCTGCAAGCATGAAAAATAAAACAGATAATAAGAAAACAGAAAGACCCAGCTGAAGACAAGTTTGGAGGAGATTTGTCAAGTGTTGCATAATTATGAAGATATATTTTAGATACATGCTAAACATGAAAGAAAGAAAGTGTAAGTGCCACTGTAGTAATTAATATAGGGAATAAGAACAATATATAAGCAGTTAATATTCAGCTAGGTCACCTTCCAGACTTTAAGAAATTTAAGAACCTAAACTACTTGTTTCATACCTTTTATCCAATTTATCCACTCAAAATACTTCAGTTTCTTTGGCTACTCATTGCTGCACCTGTTTCCAAAATATCTTCAGCTGGCTTAGCCTGTGACTAATGGCAGCCATTTCCAGGGAGTGACTATTTAAAGAAAGATCTTTGCTCAGATTCCACAAAACTCTTCAACGTATTAAAGAACAGAGAAGAAAATTTTTGAAGCTGCATAGGTAGTGTAAGACTCTGTTCGCTGCTTTCAAGTGTGCTGAAGCTATTATGTAAAGCCCAGTTTTTTCTTAAAAGTCTTTAAGCCTCTTAAACTAAAACCTTCATTTTTTTAGCCTCTTTTCAAAAAGTAACATTTAGGATTACTCAAGTGAAAAAGTCTACCTTAAGTTTTGCTTGATAGTCTTTTGGATGTCAACAATTCTACTGTTACTTTCCACATGAAACCTTGTTCCATTCTCAGAAGTTGAACAAGAGGCACCTCAAAAGGTCTTCAGTTCCAAGACACAATGCAGGCATCGCACAATGCTTCTCAATAAAGTATCAGTGCCTCCATCAAATCACCAGGTTACTGTATCAATTTCATATGCCAATGAAATTCTAATTATTATATGTTTATGATCAATGTTTTTTCCCTAAGCCTAATAATAATTGAAAAGAAATTCTGAAATACATGGCTTAAAAGATAAATCTAATCTTCCAGTAGTACTGTATGACAAATCAGCCCAATGTAATATTTCACAGAAATACTGTGCATCACCCTATTAGAAGAGGAATACCCAGTTAAAGCATTCACACTAGCCTTACTAAGCAACTGATGTGCCCACATACTACTTGGCTGGAATGTTGTTTCAGTGGACACAAAAGCTGTTTGAAGAGAAACTGCCAGAAAAAAAAAGGAAAGATGGTGCACTTCCTTTAAGCAGTTTTTTTGTAAACACAAGTCCCATCTGCACATCAAATTCAAGTATTGCAGTGGTTTGGGGTTTTTTTCCCCAAGTTCAATTCTGAGCAAACATAGTAAGGATATCCAGCTACAGCAGTAAGACAGCAAAGTTCTAGAACTGTATCTGGATTTGTCTGGAATCAAGTACCTTGGAAGGAAATTTACCATTTCCTTTAGGAGTTTTGTTTGTTTATATATATATATATATATATAAAAAATATATGAAGATCTTAAAAGCTGATTTGTTTCCTTAAAACTTCAACTAAGTAAATACAATACACGTAACTAGAGAAACTTGATGAGGCCAGCTTAAGTATCATGGATCATTTTTATTCCACATAATAAATGCTATGTCTAATATTTATTGTCAGAACATAATTAGGATTTCATTACACCATTTCAAACATTCAAATAAGTGCTGTTGCACAGCAAGTTACTCCAACAACAAAAAGGAAGACTGTTCTCTACTGTAGTGTAAAAAAGAGTAAGTATAGTTTTACTGAACTGAAATCATTGCTACTTGAGCCACAAATAAAAACATTTCACTGATTTAAAGTTGACCTACTACCACCTGAGTTGCTCTCTAGATGCTACCAATGCTACATACAACACCAGTGAAAAAGTCTGTCATAGCAGGACATAGACCTGTCTCTCTCATATATATTATTATTATGCTGTCACTAAGAGTATTTGTCTTACAATATAGAATGTAACAAAAGCAGCTTACTCACTTTACTTGCATCTAAAAAACTAAATCACCCTACACTGGCAAGTGTACATATAAATATGTATTTTTTAAAGGTACAATGTGTGAAATAGAAGATAATTTTTTTAATGAAATGAAATATGTTTACCTTATCAATCCCACATTTTGGCTGGCATCAGACAAAGTAAAATGAAATCAGAATATTAGCTCAACAGCCAAAGAACTACTAGCAAAGAAACTGAATTAGTGTAGACAGGCAGCTAATATACATACTAATACTTTCTGGAACTTCATGTTAAATTATTCCAGGGAACACACTTGGCAGGAGCCTTGGCAGTCCAACTCTAAAATGGATCAAGAATATCAGAATATATTTGAAGAGTGACTTTGCAAGTTTCAACCCATCTCTCCAATACTGTATGTCATAAAGTGACACAAATCTTTTGTACTACTTGGTTTTTAGGAATGTAAAAACTGCACTAGTGGTCTCCGAGTAAAGGAATGAATACAAGATTTAATGTCTTTTAAATTGTCCAACATTGCAGGAAATTAGGCATGAAATTCTGCAAAGAAGACAAAGACACCACACAGTTACCCAAATCATGTTCTACGTGTAAAGGTATGTGGATTGTCATTGTAAAGTTCTGGAAGAGCACCTCAGAATGAATCTGCATTTAGAAAATGGAAATGACTCAAAGTATAATTATTGTCTCCGTTTTTGTCTCTGTCCCAGGCAGCAAGGTATTCGTACATATCAAACTAATTTTCACACAGTACTGCAGTCTTACTTATGCCTAAGTATTTTCACTATCTCCCTTGATGCCCATCTAGCAGGACAACCTTCTAAAGAAACTGAAGTGGAAATTTATAAAATTATTGCTGTGTTTTCAAAAATGCATTTATATTTATGGAAGCATGAAGATTAAGGAGCATATATATTTTATTTCTAAGTTTAGTGATATAATTTGAAGTAATGTTCATTTAATATTACAGCAACATCTATCTTTCAATATGCAGAGCAGTAAAGTAAGTTAAAAAGTGAAAACACATTTTCCATTACAAATTACTGAATTCTGAAATGCTGGTATAACATGTACTCATTTTAAAAAAAAAGTCTCAATCCCTTACTATTTCTCCCAGGAAAAGAAGTTACACCAACCAAAGTGTCACAGCATTAACAAAAAGATTAACTTAACACTCTTTCACTTAAATACTCAAAAAGGATATTGGAAAGTCTCTCCCACCATTTTAAATTAATTTAAAGTATTCCTTGAAATCCTATAAGAATGTATTCCACATTTATTTTTAAGAAGCACGAAGTGGACTATTTTAAATGTACAAATGAGATTTAGTGCTTGCAATCTGCTGTTGAGAGGATAGCTGAAAACAGGAAGGAAAAAAATTATCACAGTGGATCAGGTTGCCCTGCCACAAACTGAAACATTTTTTTTCAGATCAGAAGAGAACATAAAAAACCAAATTACTCCCTACTACATTATTTATTACTAGCTGAAACCTTGCATCAGATACACTTGGATCTGAATTTTGCTGAAGTCAAATCCCATTTCCCAAATCCCATTTAGAAGGATTGTCTTAAACGATGAGAAATACTAAGTTAGAAGGACACTTAAGAGGGAAAAGGGAAAGGATCACAGATAAAAGCTCAGCTAGAACATCGGTTCTCAGAAAGGAAGATAACATATCATCCAAATATCTGCATTAAGTTTGTGGTAATAAGCAGAAAATGTCACACACCTCACTCTACCATCTCCAGCTGGCATTAACACCCAATTGTCCTCAAGTCTCCACTTGTCTACCCATAAATAGATGGGCCTTCTTAACACATACAAAAATAACAAGTCTGAAAGTTTGACTTCTGTTCCCTTCAATTTCCTTATCAAAGAGTGATATAAATTCTCCCCAAATTATTATTTCTTATTGTTTTAATTTGGAATAAAGATAACACAATTGCTTACATCTTCCACCCACTGGGAAAACTACCTACTGTCAAAATGTATTATAGGCCTATAGAGATTGTCACCTTTATAGGATAGAAATCTAATATTTATAGATATCTTTCTACAGAAAATTATAATATCAACTGTTTTTCTAATTTAAGTAGAAAGAGACATAATTGTTATTAATGGTATTCTTTCCAAATACTGAATAAGAACTTGAAGGAGGAGGGAAAGCAAAACTTATATTGGCCTCCTTAAAAAATGAGGTTTTTCATCTGTTACCCTTCTTTAAGACGTCTCCATTTTTTCAAATCAGTTTATCATATTAAAAATTAAATTTTATTCATTCCTTTCAAGACACAGCATCAATTCAGTTAAATCTTTTCACTCAACATCTTCTAGAAAACATTATCTTTAAACCTGTAAAGAAGTCTGGCATTCTAGGTAACAAGCAAGCACAAAAAACCTTCTACAGTGATTTCACCTGTAGAGTTTACAAAATGTTTAGCCTAGTGACTGTAAACTGCTAACTTGGCAGAGGGATGGGGTAGGATGTGTGTTCATATGCAGTTTAAACCAATCCTAATCAGTCTTGGTCCACTTTTGCTTTTGTGTCCTTTCTTCCTCTGCCAGGCATCAGTCAGGACAGGAACAGTCTGCAAGTGAAAAGTATATGTATCTGATTGTTCTTAATTTCAGCTTAGTTCCGTGTACTCTGGCACCACACAGATGGACTGCTAGCACAGAAGACAATGAGAATAAACAGCCAAGAGCGGAAGAAGGAGACAAGTCTGCATTCTTCCGTGACCATACAACCTTAATTTGACAAACTACTTATGAAACAAAATTCTTTGCTACAGGTTGTTGGGGGACAAACCAACAGATTGAACAGTAAGAATAGCAAACTCCTCTGCCCAAGAGCAGTGTTATTCACATATAGTCTAACCTGGGTGATCTGCTCTGCAACAAAGCTCTATAGATGTTTGCATTCACACTTGGCTTAAACGACGATGAATGCTGTCTCTAGTTACTTCTTAAGGGCATCTACATAAGTCACAATCAAAGACTACTTAATCTGGGAGTTCTGGATGCTAAAAAATCTTTTCTTTGGTGTATGGACTACCATCTTCACTCTAGAGGAAATACAGGCTCAAAGACAGCAATGGGAGCAAGTAACTCCGTATTAACTGGAGTGATGCCTTTTCCTGCTGCTTTTGCTCACAGTAAGGAAAATGCCTTTTCACAGTTCAGCACAATTTTCTTCATAGTGAAGACAGGTTCAGGAACCCCCAAAATAGTACTCCACATTCAATTAATTAATAGATACTCAGGAAGGAACTTAGGAAGTCACTGTCACACAGTGGTCACATGTAAAGCAGCTAGCTCATCTCAGTCCTAGTTTTCTACAGGTAACTCAGCAACACTCTCCACCACCCTGCTCTGAAATTCTCACAACTGGCTTTCAGAGCTTGCTTACAAACACTTCTTGCTAAACAGGTCATGACTGCTTTATAGTCTGCCAAGCAAAGGGAAAAAAAAAAAAAAAGACAATAGTGTTCTCTTTATTGAATTTCTCCCCTGGTTCAAACTAATCTTCAGAAGGAAAATAGATGTCTTGTCAAGTATTGAATATCAAAGTGGCTTGCTGTCTTTTCCTTACTTGAATTCCCTGAAATATCCCCTCATCTGGTCACCCCATGTTAACAGAAAAAAGAACAAAAAACCCAGCTACCAAGATTTATGACTTTCCATCAAAACCTTTTAAAATAATTATTGTAACACATATTAAATCACTAACATTTAGTTTATGCATAGGGCTAAACAATTTTTCTTAGTTCCCTAGAGGCCTTTTGAAGTCTTCCAGAAGCCTTTAAAAATCCATTCCATGCACATATCCAAGCAAATATCCAATGAGTGATAGCAAGCACAGTAACTGGACAACAGTAAGTGCTAAGTGGAAAAGGCAAAAAGTAGTAGTTTTTACCCAAACACATCAATTAAAAAGCAAGCAGCCACAATATCTGACTTCCCAACATTTCTGAACTGTGACCCGAGTGACATTTAAGGGAGAAACAGTTCAATATCTATGGTTTTCAGCTTTGTACGTTTCAGCTAAAACAGCTGAAGGGCCTATTAAGTAGAAATGCAGAGAATCCAACTGTTGCATTTCACAACAGGTAGAGAACAGAAAGTGGGTTAACTACTTTTAAGTAAGTATGAACTGATAAACAATCGAGCATTTGGATAGCTGTGTATCACATCAGGGTGCCAAGTAAAGTTAAGCTCTAGGTTTTTCTGTAAAATGTGTTACCTTTTTCAATGAGGACACCTCAAATCCCCTTTTATTCTTCAGCCTATTATAAAAGTATGCTTCTAAGGAAAATGAGCCTATCTGTAGGATTTAAACAAAAATATGAAACCAATTTGTAACAGTATCATTTCCACCTTTCTCAAAGTTAGCACTATTTTTTCAGTTTACTCAATCAACAAAGCATTCAGATTAAGTATTTGATAGTGATTGTAAAGCTTAATATCTCAAAACCTTTGCATTTTGTTTCAAAGGGCTTTTCAACTACAATGCAGAATTTCTTTGAAAACAGACATGCAATGTGTATCACAGCATGCTTCTGCTCTACGTGTATACAATACTTGTTTTGGATTACAAAGTGAACTGAATAACCATCCCAAGCGTTCCAGTGAAGATATGCACTTTCATTATTCTGCCTACTAACATTTCTCTTAGACAGTATGCTCATACGATAGTTACGCTGCCATGACAGCATTGATCCAAAAATCCTTTGCCAACTTTGAAGATAGTAATACAGGCAACTTAACTAATGCTCACAGTTTATTACAACTTCAGTCTTCTCAGTCTAAGACAGCCTTTTTTTCCATGATGTGGTCTCATTAACTTTGAGCCCTTATCAACCAATACAACTATTCAACTGTCACATACTACCCATGCATATTTGAGTTCAAGAGTTCCATGTTTAGCCACTGTAAAATATACAAAGACTAGCATTTAAAAAATGCAAATAAACAATTTCAAAAGAACAATAGATTATTCCAACATGACTTGTAATTGCCTGGTGCAATTGGTGCTTTCCTTTCTACATAATTATGCAAGCATGAGGAAGTCAATAACTGCCTCTGATCACTTGTTCAAACTGGGACATCAGGAAAGAATTTTAAAAAATCATTTTTCACAAAGTAAAAACAAGTTATAGGGGAAAACCATCTCTTAAGACTTACCTGTTCTCCTGCCTCCATCACAAAGACTACTCTAATGGTACTCTTCCTTTAGAAATCTCCACTTCTGCTGTGATTCATGTAGTTAACCAGAAAGTGAAAGGTCACTACATTCCATGACTGGTTTCTAGCCTGCATAAGACCAATGGGATTTTCAACTGACTTGTGCTCAAAGTTAGAAATTAGTGGCTGAAAAGTTTACTAAATATTTTGCTTTTGTTTTCAGCCATACTGGCAGAGAATATGAGCAATGGTCTGGCACACATTAAGGGGAAGCAGCTACAGTGTGTACCAGTGATCTCTCTGGGTAGCTGGAGAGGTCAGTAGGACAGACTACTGAAACAAAACCAAATTCAGGATGAACTAAAAGCAAAACAAAAAATCTACCATAAACCATAGGCACGGCTTTCTTATTTTGTTAGTGTGGCAACTTTGAACAAGCACCCAGGAACATCTAGGATTACCGAAGAGAAGTTTCAACAACCATTAAACAGTTTGTACTTTACAGAATGAAAAACATTAACATACAAATAGTATCAAAACATTTAAACAATCATATCAGATCTCTTAGTTCATATAGCATTGCTCTAGCTTCTGGGACATCTACTCTTTTGATCCCCACTCAGCAGTGAATTTTTTAACTACAGTGGGTATGTTACCTTCATTCACATATTTATATATCAAACAAATGCCATGATACATATTAAAAATCCCACAAGCATTTGCAGCACTTCTTAGTACAAATCATTGGTGAAACCAAGCTTGTGTTTATTTTTCTCTTTAAAAGCAGACACTTTGCTTTCATAGGGTTTATTTCCTGATTTTGGAGCTAAAAACAAGCACTCTGTAAGAATGCTTCTGTATATATTGCTACCTACTTAGTAAGTAGTAATTTGATGGCATGCAATTAGTTTTTAAATCAAACAGATTCTACAGTCTTCTGTCACATACTTAATACAAAAAGGCTTTATACAAAAGATGCTAAATTAAACAACAAAAAACTTCACAACATGCAAACAATCCTAGCCATTATCTACACAACTGTATTAACTATCACAGGACAATCAACACCGGAAAAAGCCTGATTTAAGTAGAACATCATAATAACAAGCATAATTCTGTTAGACTTGAACACTTCTTGTAAGACATATTTCAAGTCTGTTTTTAAGTGGTCTTTGCAGTCCATGGGAAGACTAGTTAATAGGCTAAAGTTACTCATTTATATGAGGGACTTTACTTCCTTGGATTAAGTTGGATTATTATAAGGAGAACAATTATCCCAACAGCTTTGGTAATCTCTTAGTAGGCAGCATACCTCTTTTGTGTCAAAGCATTGCGAAATGCAAGAACATGAGTGACTTACAATTTTGTGTCAATACAATTCTTGGTGCTGTTCCTAAATATACCTCACCATGTTTTACAAAGAAAGATCAACATTTTATCCATACCACACAGGTGGGGGAAAGGAGTTAGTAAAGCTAAGTGAGTTGTTCAAGTTCACGTAAAGAGACAAAGATACCAACAAGGAATCCAGTTCTAAGGCGCTGTGCACCAGAATCCACAACACTCTGCACTTGAAAGAATGACCAAGGCATAAATCAAAACACAGGCCTCAATCGTGCAGTAAGAAGCAAGTCTGCAGTCGGCAGACTCAAAGCAAGACTAGGTCCTAAGGCATTAAATCCTCTACATGCTGAAGTGTCCTTGAGGCACACTCTTTGGATAACTTAAAAAATAAATGCGCAGAAATATACAGTCATATTTAAACAGTATCTTGATCTAGTATAGTCAATGTTACCTTGAAGCGATACAAACAGCTAATAATTCTCTTAAGCATTCTCCCTTTACTGCTTCTTATTGGACTAGCTTGTATGCTTGTAAGCTTAACTAGTAAATGACAGATTTAAGCCAGCCAGAAGGACGGATGCACTGTATCACTCCTGCAATTTTGGTTAGGCTGTTGAATCTTAGAAATTTCTTTGCAACCACAACTCTGTTAAAAATTTCCGTGTAACAACTAAAGCTTCAAAGTAATGACTTACAGATTAACCTCCCTTAACACTATACGGCATAGTAAATAAAGTACTGGAGTTATCTCAAGCATATGTAAGTTTAACACTACACACACCAAAATTGCAAAAATCACAGACTTAAACTTAACACCTGAACACTCTGACAGAATTTATTCCAACTTTAAAAATAAACACAGAATAGTAGCACAAACCTTATTGAAGAGTAAGTAAGCTGTGAGAGTTTTTTTTAAAAATACGGATCTATTAACAGGTTTTTGTGTTTGTTACTCTAAATTTAATCATCTGTTATACATTCAATTCAGCCTGAAGTGAATCTATATTACTATTTGACAGAACACTTTGCGTTCTACTTGTGATCTGACCTCCTCATACTCCCAACTGTCTATCTACATATTAATATGGCTCCAAAAACCACAGTATCTGAACCTAATCTCTATGGTAACTGTAAGATTTGTTTACACTGAAAAATAATATTAGAAACATATGTAAATTTACCTGTCATTTAAATAAGTGTTTTTTCCTTCTGGGGAGAAAAGCTCCCTATACTGCCTCCTGTTTATCTTGCTTCCATCTCCTGTATCTCCACCAGGCAATGAGCCACATTTGGAAAGCTCCCTATCATACAACTTCAACAGCCTGTTGTTGTAAATTCACAAATTATTTACTTTTAATAAGACAGACGTGCTGTATTTTAGATCCTAGCACTTGCTAAAGAAAAGTCATAGAGAGGGCAATTAAAACATGGTTTTTAAAAAATACTGTCATAAAGTCACCAAAGTACAAAAAAAAAAAAGCTAAACCTTTAACAGCTATACTGAAAGACTTTGCTGCTCAGCAACTCAGATCAATCTAGAAATTAAAATAGTCTATTTCATTTACCATTTCCAGCAGTGAATATAGTACAGGGTACACATTTTACATAATACTCATTCACAGACAGTAGGCAAAAACTCTGATAGTGGAAGAACCTACATACAGACTGCTCTTTTTTATTAACAAATACCAAAGAACTGATGCATCACAGATTTGTAACAACTGTTTTTTATAAGATTTACAGTATTTTGAAATGAGATTTACTGCTGCCCAGCAGGACCGGGAGCTGAATTACATGGGAATGATGGTAACATAAATGGCAATTTGAGCAAGACATATCAGCAAAACAGTAAAAAAAAAACCCTAACAAACACAGTTGTTAAAAACTAGTTTTAGACACACAGCTCTTGGCCACACACAGAAGAAATCACTCTATTCCACCAATACAATCTTTTTTTCTATAAAGCTTGCATAATATACCAAACATAAATAGTCTAGAAAGGTCTAAGAGAAGAAAAATGCATGACAGTGAGGTACATGACTACTACACAGCACCGACAGGAAAATTAGAACCTGTTTGAAAATCTTTCTGCACCTTACAGCAATCATGTCACTGCAGAGAATCTCTGACATGCACCCTCTCTGATCACATCAAGATTATCCATTCAACAAAACTCCTACTGACGAATAGAAAGTAAGTAAATCTATCCTCTATTCAAGTAAACAATGTTCTAGAGCCAGCATTTCCCCCACAACGTTACTTTCTCGAGCAGGGTGACTGTGCCCTGCTCCTCCATGAAGCAAGCTCAGCCCAGGCAGCCATGTCCTTATTCTCCTACAAATAATGTTTCTGAAGGAGAACAGCCCCTGCTCGGGGAACTTGCAGCTTCCCCCAGCACAACGCGGCGGAGCAAAGCCCGCCCCACGATCAGCAAACAAGCGAAGGCACCGAAACACGGCAGTGAGGGTGAAGCTGCCCGCAGTCTGGATCTGCACCAGCACCGAGCCTCGCACCGGGGTCGGGACAGATGGACTGACAGATAGGACAGCATTTCTCCATGCAACCCTCCCTCCTTTCCCCTCCCGGGCACACGAGCGAGTGTTTTACCTTCATGATGAGCTCAGTCTGCGGTAAAAGCCTCGATCGTGGCTGAGCGGCCGAGGGTGGACCTGGAATTTAAAACAAAGCGCTAAGGCACCGCACCAGCCGCTCGCACCGGGCGGGGGGAGGGGAGCCAAGGATCGGGTGGGGGCGCTGGGCTCCTCCCGAAACTCCCCCTTTCCTTCCTCGGGTCCCCCCTTCTCCCGTGGCTAACCCCCTTCCCTCTCTGCTCGGCCGCTGTTTCTCCCCCCTGCTCCCACACGCCGCGGCTTCCCCTACACTCGCTGCCATTGACGCCATTTCTGTCAGAGGAGGAGAAACTTGCCACAACAACAACCCACCCCCGGCTGCCGCGGGAGGGGGGAGGCGCCCCGGCCGCCTCCCCGGGGCGCTGCGCCCTCTCCCCGGGCACCGAGCGGCGGGAGGGCCCCCGCGGGGGTCCCAGCGCACAGAACACCCCCCTCCTCGCTTTACCGCGGGGACAGGGAGAGAGGAGAGAAGGAGGGAGAGAGGGAGGGAGGCTCTTCCTCCATTGTACGAGGAAGAGTGCCCGTGTACGCGGCGGGGGAGCGGGGTGTCGGGAGCAGTCCCCTCACCCCCCCGACACACACACGCTTTTGTAGGGGCTGCGGCTCCGGATCGCGGCGGCTCCTCCTCCCTCCGTTTCCCCCCCTAAATAAAGGAAAGCGCTGACTCCGCCGCAGGAGTTTCGGCAGCAACAGCCGCAACTCCCCGGCTCGGCGCAGCGGGTCCGGGCGGGGGGAGGGAGGGAGGGCAAGCAGGAGGCGGCGGAGGAGGGGAAGAAAAGGAAGAAGAAGAAAAGAAGGGAGCGGGGACGGGGAGGGAGGAAGGGAGGGGGGCGGGGAGAAAGGGGCCCGACCTGCTCGGCGGGGACACGGAGCGTGTGTCTGTGCGAGTGTGGAGGAGGGGGCTCCGTCCCTCCCGGCAGAGGGGCTGGAGGAGAAGCCGCCGGTCCCTCCCCCCGGCCCGCCACTGGGTGTTTGGGGCGGGGGGGGAAGAAGAAGCATCGGCGAGTCCCGCCGCAGTCTCGCAACCAGGAGAAAAACAAGCGCCCCCCTCCCTCCCTCGCCGCCGCACGCCCGGCCCCGCGCCCCCACGGGGCCCCTCGCCGCCTCTCTGCCCGCCGCCGGCGGGGCACGGGGGCTCCTTCCCCGGCTCGGCGCCCTCACCTTTGTTCCGCGGCGACCGCCCGCCCGCTACTCCCCCGGCCCGAGGCGGGGGGCACGGAAGGGAACTGGGCGAAGGCTCCTCTCAGCTCCGGGCACCCTCGGCCCCGCTTGACACTGCTGCAGCGGCTCCGCTGGCGGCGGCCCCGCACGGCGCGCGGAGGGGCCGATCCGTCCTGCGCGGCCCCGGCGGCGGTGACTGCTCGGCTCGGTCCCCTTCCCCCTCCCGCACCGATGACTGACTGACGGCCGAACGGGAACGGCCACGCCCCCTTTTCCACCTCCCCCATTGGGCCGTGTCCCGCAAGGCCCTCCCACTCCGCGGTCCCATTGGCCTTCGCGTCGGAAATACTGACATCATTCTTCTCCACTTCTATGGAAACTGAGACTCGGCGCCGAGGGTGCTCATGGGGAACGCTGTTCTTGATCGCTGCTCGCAGTGCTCCTGGCAGGCAGAGCTGAACGGCTCAGCGGACTACAACTCCCAAGGTGCACCGCACGCGGGGGGCAGGTCTCTCCGGCGTATGCTAACGAGCCGAGGGGGCGGGGCCCGCGCGTGCGCGGGGGGCCCTCGGTGGCGCATTTTCCCCCCAGGAGGGGAAGGTGGCGCCCGGCGGGGCGGAAGGAAGGAGGGGGGCGGTGCCCTCGCTCTGGGCTCTGCCGCCGCCAGCGCCGCCACTCCCGGAGCGGCGGTTGCTCGGGGGCGCAACTCAGGCGGCGGAGGAGGAGGCGGTGGTGGTGAGGCGAGGTGAGGTGAGGTCGCTTGCCCTGTTAGCTGCCTGTGGCTGGTGGGGAGCGCTGGGGTGCGGGCGGCGGAGAGAGAGGGAGCGCCCCGCTCGGAGGGGCTGGTTCGAGCTTGGCTGCGGGAGAGCGGGTCCAGCTTGGCTGCGGGGAGAGCTGCCCCGCCCAGGAGGGGCTTGCAAGCTGCCCGGGAAGAGGCTGGGGGAAAGGGGGCCGCCGGTAGTGCTGGGCGGTGCCGGCGGATGCCGGGGCGGGCGGAGTGACTGATAGAGCGCTCCGGGGCTGGGGCTGCGCTGGGCTGGCGGCGGGCGGCGCTTCCCGGCCCTCCCTGGCGGCTGAGCCCGGCAGCGCCGATCAGAAAATGGGGGTGGACGGCGGGCGGGGGGAGCGATGCGTCCTCGGCTCTCCGTCTCCTAAAATGGCGCTGAAGAGCTGGGCCCGCTCGTCCTGGAGTTCTGGAGGTGGCTGAGGAGGATGCGCCTGTCGTGTTGAACTCTGAAAAAATGAACCTTATTTCCCTCGGTCTGCTTGTGGTGGGAGTTTGGCAGCTGCAGATAGGGTGGCAGCAACTTCGTTCTCGCTGTGAAATGTGAGTTTTAACCGCGTAACGCAGCGCTCCAGCTGCGGTCGCGGGTTTTGCCGACTCATCTTGTGTCTTGGGGTCAGCCCGCAGCTCAGAGACCCTCCCCGTCTGCCTGCGGGGACTTTGGACGCCCAGGTATTGTTGTGTGGCTTCTGCAGCGTCCGTGCTCAATGTTACCTGGAAATCCCATTAAAATAGAAGCACGATCTCAGGAGCAGTATGCTTATGCCCTTCTGGCGTTAGTGTTGGAGTGGCGGCGACGGAAAGCTATTGTTTGCTTAGCTGCATCTTCGGGAAAAAACGTGTGGTCTGTGACTGTCCTTCCACCTGTGGGAAGCTTGCCCGCCCGCAGCTTGAGTGCGAGGTGTTGTTCGGTGTCGGCCTAGGAGGGGTTGTAAACACGACTCTGCTAATTAGAATGGGAATGTGGACTGGTGTTCCCGTTGCATTTGGATTAAGACTTCTGGTAGTCTCTGAAACAATATATATTCGCTATGTTTTCTTTGTATTCCTTTTGAAACTCTTTCTCACTCACCTGTTCCTTCTCTCTGGGGCTTCTTCCCCCCCGCTGGTCACAACAAAGCCAGTGTCTCGGTGCACTAAGTTCTGTGATGGAGCTGATTTGAGAACATTCTGAATGGTTCATTTTATACTGCAGCTCTCTGCTTTGGTAGTTGTCTTTTATTTTCTCTGTAATTGTGCTGTGACTGCAGCCCCTGAGATGATGATACTTTTTAAAATACCATCTGTGTATTTAGCCTGGACTGTTTCAGACGATTATATTCCCCCTGTTTGGGCAGAGAATAAGAAGGTTCTGCAGAGTGGGATGGAACAGGATAGCCTGAGAAGCTGTTTTGCAAAGTTCCAAAGGGAAACTTTTTCTTGACATTTGACCTGGAATTAATCATTATTAATCAAAAATTTCCATCCTCTCTAGAAAAGTTCTAGATGCAGATCACAACTTCAAGTATAGCTTTAGAGTAGTTCCACATTATGGAGGCTCACATCACCATCTTATCCTAGTGTCATGTGTGTTTTCAAAGAGGTCATCAGAGATAAGGTTTGATGCAGTCCAAAAGGCAGCTGTTTGGGCTCTCTGTTGTATGTGGCTGTTCTTTATGCCTATGTGAAGATACTGAGAAATAACTGGAAAATTAACTTTTTCATGCATATGAATTGAAATGTAGCAAGTTTGTGTGCTGGTTTAAAAGGTAAAATGGCCTTGAATGCTTTAATCCTATGAATAAGCATAGATGTAATCAATTCTTGCACTTTCACTAACAAAAGGCTTTTTGTTTCCTTTCATTTATTGTTTAACTGCTGGCTTTTACTTTTTATTGGGAGATGGTGACTTGAGATCTTACGTCTAAATCACTGAGAAGTGCAACACTGTAACTTCCATAACAAATCGGTCAGTCACCTCAGCAGGAAACCCTCAATATCAAGCATTTCCCAAGTGTGCCATATGTGATAATTTTGTGCAAAGAGCAGTAATATTACACATCTGGTATCATGGTATTTTTGCTTAGAGGCTTTTGTAATGAATTTCATTTACATGTTTCTTTATCAACTGTCCCTTTCTATGTATAACTTCGGGGGGGGGGGTGGTGTTCTGTTCACTGTTAATGTGCCAGTGGGTGTGTTAAATGTGTAGCTGTCAGACTTTTTTTTTCCTTGGTGGGGATTTATCTAAAATTTAATTTACTCGTAGAATAGCAGTATAGAAAATTTTAATTATATTGATTTGAGATGAGTTACTTTTATTCATGAGATCTTTTTTGCCTTGCTTTTATTAAAAGAAAATGAAAGAAAGAATCTCTGTATTTCTGGCAGAAGCACCTGACTAATTTTCTGCTGATAAGCAGTATTTCAGGTGAACACCTATTAGTTTTGTGTAGAAAGATGCAAATATTTAGGTTGGTGCTGTACAATACTAATGAATTTCAGGTTACTTGGGGATTCTGAATATTGGCTTACTGCCTTACAGATGAGCGAGAGACTTAATTCCCTGAGGCAAGTGGAAGAGCTTTAACATTTACTTCTGAGCAAGAACTTTTATAGGAGAGCACTTCCAATCCTAACATCTCTTCTCAGCCTAGCTGGATAGCTATGCACTTTCAATTCTCTCACCGTCAGTGTGGCTTTTTGACAAATAATAGTCACAGGGGAGTTGTTAGGTTGATAGTATATCCTTATATCTATCTCTACCAGATTCTTTCTGCTTAAAACATCTGGGGGTAGGCTCTGAAAATCTTTGATTTTACCTCCTTGCTGAAATCCTTTGAGACTTACTCTTTATATGTAAGGATAGAGTTTGACAGCTGACTCTTTGTGGCAGTGCTGGTTGAAAGCCTTTCTGTTACAACAACAAGCTGGCAACAAAATAAGGAGTCGAAGGTGTCAAATCTGATTTTGATTAGTGTGTGGCCTGACTGCTACTTGTGCTGGCACATCATGGATAGGATGGAAAGGCTGTACTTCTTATCACAGCATCACTGCCAAGAAACTGTGTGGAGTTTTCCCAAAAGGTGCAGTCTTATGAGCATTTTGTTGACAATTATATTTGGTTAAATAGCCTTTCTTGCCCCTGAAGTGCCAATACATTTGATGAACACACACAGTGAAGCAAATAAAGAAATTGATCTAAACTTAAACTTGGAAAATAGTTATTAACACAGATCAATTCTCCAAGTACAGAATGCTACAAATGCTTGTGGGTGTGGAAGATAGGAATGGGAATAGACAGGAACTGATTGAGCTATACTCTCCCAGCTTCTTGTGCACCTGCTCTGTGGCTGAGCTTGGGAAACTGAAAGTCCTTCACTTACAATAAGCATTTCTTAGCAAAAGCCAAAACGTTAGTGTGTTATCAACAGTATTCTCACACCGAGTCCAAAACATAGGGCTGTATCAGCTACTAGGAAGAAAATTAGCTCTATTCTAGCCAAGATTGGGACATTAATTTACATAACTATTCACTCGCTCCAAGAGGAAAGAAATAAATCCTTTGCGCAATACTAGTGAAGTATCTGAGAAGTGATGTTGAAGTAACATAAGACTTTATGCTATTAAGACAGTTCCTGTCTTAAAACTGCATGAGAAGAATTAAGTTGCTGCATCTGCAGTGAAGCAAGGAAGGCTAGAGGTGAAAGGATAGCAAATCGATCACAGAAAACAGTCTGAAAAAAGAATGAAGATGACCAAAAGTATGTGAATTGAAGCTAACCAATAGAAAATTGTTGAGCTCTGTAGGCCCTGGATCCTAAAAGATTATTCATAAGAGTCTGTTACTTTTGTGGTGTATGGGAAAGTGTGTAGAGCTGTCTGTATGCTTGAACAGTGGTAGGAAAATGGTATATTTCTATTTTGACTTCTAACAAAAGATTGAAGAATTATATCAAAAGCCTGAAGCTAGTATTCTACTTCTTCAGGTTGCCTTGGTCTGAGGTGTATTTTCTTAGACATTTCCACTTTTGGAATGTCTGATGTATGGAGAAAGCATTTAGGGAGATCTAATCAGATCAGTCGTGTGGGGTTTTGTATGAGTGTCTTTAAAGACTTGCAGTGGAGCTTCATTGTTGTGAACAGTAAAGTTTTAAATACTTCATCACCTAAGCAATGTACTACTACCTAAAGTTAGGAGCTGGCGTAAACTTTATGAATAATTAAAAGAAATCTGTATTTAGTGTGTATTGTATGTGTTTCCTTGGTAAATGACATCTGGAAACCTTTTATATACTGACAGTGTCATGTGCAAAATTGGAATATTTTCACCTAACCTGTAAGTCAACTGACGTTTTAGTTGTATGCATCTACTGTTTATTTCCATATTTTTAAATCTAAATAGTGCTAATAACACTTTCTTTAACAGTGAGCGACATCTTAGGAAATAAAGAAATGGATGGGATGGATGAAACATCTAAAAGAATCCTAGAGCCATACCAGTATTTGCTTCAACTGCCAGGCAAGTTTCTTTGTACTGTGTTGTTTGAAATATCAAAACTGGTTTTACAGCAACTTTTGTCTTGGGAAGTATAAGCCAAGAAGTTTTTCCATTCTTTATTTGTGGATTTAAGAATAATAAAAAGTAATAATAAAACACTTTCCAGTGTTTCACTTTTACTTGTTATTTACTTCCTCTTATGGAACCACCTTTTTTTGTGAGATTGGTACAATAGCTCTTGTGTCTGTATTTATATTGCCATATTAATAATGCAATTATAGTAAGTAATACTGCAGTTACTCTGTTCTCTAGAGTAGCTGACATGCTGCTTTTAAAAACTGATAAAGGCAAGTACTTGATCCTGGTTTTAAACTCAGGGCTGACAATGTTTTGTTCTTTAGTTGCTTGCTGTACTCAACTCAGTGGGTTGTGGGTTTTGTTTTGGATGAGGGGGAGGTGTGTTGTTTGAGGGGGTTTTGTTTGGATAGGGGTTCTTTGGGAGTGTTTTGTTGGGGTTTTTTTTTTGTTTGGTTTTGTTTTGTGTTGTTTTTGGGGGGGTTTTGTAAGTGTAAGTGTTGTAAGTGTTCCTCCTGTGTAATTTATTTTCCTTGGGATGTATAGAGACAGGTGCTCTTATGGCCAATTTCAGCTGTCCATATTCATGACTTGCTTCACCTGTCAGAGGTTCAGACAGTCCTTGTGTAGTATCAGGTCACCACCAGCACATTCACATGAAGTTTTCAGTCTTGACCAGTATAGTAGAATTCAGGAGGCAGTTTGAAAGCAAACTACTGTATGGATATGCCCCTTGGAAGCCTTTCTGACTAAACAATCAGGTTGCTGTGACTTTTCTTTGTAAACCTAAAGTGTAAGAAAGACCATACAGGCTACCAAAGCAACTAATTTTGTAAAAGTAGTGGCAGAACAACTTTGTCATTGGGATTACTGCGTAATTGCCTGGCTGCCCTCTGCCCAGTTTATATTGCATGCTGAAGGAGTTAAGGAAGATACAAAATATGGATAAATATTAAGGAAATATTTCTGATCAAAATTATATCTGACCAGGGTAGAAGACTTGCTGCCTAGACAAGTAGCATTATAAATCAGAGGCAGAGTACTAAGTGGCTTTTGCACATGTGCAACAAGAGCTGTGTATCAGTAGGGTGAGTCCTCTGACTCCTAATTCATTATACCTGTGTATAATGAATTTCATTATTAACCTCTACAAATATCCAGGATTTTCTTGCCAACATTAGTGATTTCATTTGACTTGGCAGTTACCACCAAGTTGAAAACTAAGAAAAGGAAAGAATTTGGCAGTTGCATGCCTTTTTAATGCCAGAAGGCTTGTTTCTCATTTCCTCATGTGTATTTCTTTTGGTTATGTTGAACTTGGTGGTGGTCTTTCTAGAGAACTACCTTGAGAATGAGTCTGTGATATTACAGAGAACTTTCTAAGCTCTGGTCCTGAAGCAATTTGCTTTCCTTGAACATCATCTTTAAGCCTACTTTTAATTTGATTAGATTATCTCATTAACCAAGGAATGTTATAACACCTCAGCATCTTTAACTGCTAATTATTTTTTAAGCTATTGGAGATACTAGGAGGAAAAGCTCAGCTTCCTAGTTGGAAATGTACAACACCCAAAAAATGCAGAAAAAATCTTCTATAGGCAAAAGTGCTTGATTAATAGCTCTTCAGTTACCTTTCACTTTAAATGATGGATCTAGAATATATGTTTGACTTTCCCACCTTGATTCCTGTGGCTAAATTCCTTTACTTTGTGAGTTCAACTGTAACAACTCTGTACTGGTGGCTTATGTAACACTGGCAGTACAGTGTGGGTGTTTTATATCCTGTCCTGCTAAAGTATCATAAATCTGATAGTCCACTTTACCATGTTGACTTCTTGTTATTTTAGTGTATGTTTTGGGGAAGGTGAGAAACAAGATACACTGTTCTCAATGCAGTAGTGGTGATGTGATTCAAAAGAGAACTTCTCTTAAACTAGACAGGTGAAAGTGGTGTACCTGTGGGAAGCTTCTACTGAGTAACAGGTGAAGCAGTGATCACAATCATAAATAAACTGTTTACTGTGTTTGAAACACTGGCTGTGCCTAAGGTGAGCTATGCCAAGTACAGATCAGTAGGAGCCAGTTACATGTGTGAATCTTGGAGTCAGTATGAGTACCAGTGCTTGGTAAGGGTGGAAAAAATAGGATTATAGATGCTGTTTCTACCTAGAGTGGAGCTCAAATGAGACACCCGAGCTAATCCAGCAGGCTCTTGTTGAGAGAGGCAGTTTCATTCCATCCTCTTAGCTTCTGGCAGTATTCTCCTGCTGCTTAACTTGTGCCAGTTCTCAGCTTGCTAATCAAATTATTAGGTAGTATCAATCACCTAACCTGTTAAAAACTTGCCTGGTTAATCTCTTGTCTTATTAGTGAGCAGACACGATAGGGACAAGAAGCTGTTTCTGTGTTGGATCAGTTTGAGCTCTGAGGGGCTTTGCAAAAAGCTTGGCTAGGTGTCAAATATGTACACTATGCCTTCACAGTAGTCCAGTTCCTTATCTTGTAAGACTAGTTAAACTCTCCAAGCAGTTTGGTAACCGACAGTTGAATAAATTTAGATACTTGTCAAAGTTTGTTTGCAAAAAAAGGGATCGTGTGACTGTATTAAGGTTGGTAGCAGGGAAGGGAAAAAGCCTGCTAATGTTGTCAATAGCGTAAGAACACAAATTTTTGTAACTGCTAAGGATTAACTTCTCAGTAGAGGAAATTGATTGCTCTGCTTCCCTTTTCTGAAATAAGACTTTCAATGGTAACAGTCTCAGGGTGATACTTAAGGTAACCTTGTATATTTCTTTAGCTTCAAAGGGCGCTAGGATAGGGAAGCTACTAGGCTTAAGGTATTTTTAGTATGGTGCTATTATAACTGCTAGTATAGTAATTAATGTTTAGTATGGTAATTAATGTTTATTCCTTCTTGAGCAGAAATTATTGCTTGGGAGAAGAACACATTCAGAAACAGTAACTTTTCTTGTAAAACCTCATTGTATTGGAACATTGCCATACTAGTTTTTAGTGATGTTCTGCTTAATCTAGTATTCTGTTGCTTAGTATCATAAAGTGCAGCACTGACTTTCATAGATTCTGTTGTGGTTTGTCTCAAAAATGGCTGGATTCACACACGTGTGAATCTTAGTTTTGAGAGTCTGAGTTAACAGCAGTAGCTGATTTTGCAACACTAAGGAGAACATGGAATTTCAGTTGTCATAAAACTGATATCGTTAATAGCTTGCTGTTGAAAGGGGCAGATTCTGATCCCATTCATGACTGTGCATCTTCCCATTCTTGTCCTGCTAGTCTTGGCTACAGTTTTTCCTGGTCTTGTTTAGCAAGCTAAACAGTCAAGACTGGCTTTGTTGTTCAGCTTTTTCTGCTGGGTTGTTGAACTTGATCAGCCTGGTGAAGGAGTGAAGCACCACAGGCCATGATCCCTACCACTGGCACAACTACACTTGGCACATGAGAGGCCTCTGCTTGGGCCAAGTTCCTGAGGGAGGCTGCACCCCTCTAGATTGTGAGCTGCAGGGATGCCTCGGGGCACCCACTAGGCAGAAGCAAGTGATGTCCCTGCTCCTAAAGGTGTATAGTTGTGGAAAACCTGTGTCACCAAGCAAAGGAATGATGGAAGGGGGTCAGCACAGCACAGAAATAACAAAAAATTACAAGACTCTACAGATTCAAGAATCTGAAATCTCCAGGTATATTGATGGGGGACAGAAATAGTCTGTGCATATCAGGTTGGGAGATGAATACTCCTGCAGTGGTGAAGGCTGGTGGACTCTGACACCAGGAGAGAGGTTCCTGTTCCTTGAGCAGATGTGCAATTGCCAAATAGGTTCAGTGCACTGAAAGAAGACGCATGGCTGGAAGATCTTCATAGGCCTTTTATAATCTACGTGATTCTTTCTATGGTTTTATACAACTAAGCATCAGAACAGCACCTAGGGCAGCAGCAAGTGGAGAGACTGACTCCTGTAGGGAATAGCAGCTTCCACATGTGATTTTGTGTTAGGGAGGTTTGCTGCTTCTGGATACCCTCTGATAGGGATATTCCTTTAGGGATGTGAGGGAAGGACTGTCAAGGTGTGTTTCACCTTTAAAATACTTAACCTTACAGCTCTTCTACTTGAACACTAATGGATATAGCAAGGGGGTGCCTGAAGCTTGTCAAGCAAGACTATGGGACCTTTAGAATGAGGGCCAAGGGCACAGGAAGCCAGGTCGATCTTCTCTATGATCCTCAACCCCCTTCTCACCATCAGGAGAAATAAACAGATACTGTCTCTTGACAGCAAGTTAGTTGCACAGCTCATGGCTGATAGCAGAGCTTTGGCTTTTAGGACCTTGAGGCCTCCTTTGTTGAGGAAGGACTACCAGGAAGAGATAGCATCCACCTATCCAAGTCAGGACAAAAGTAGAAATGATAGTAAAAGAAAATGACTACCTGCAGTCAAGTAAGGAATTAGTGAACTTGCAAACAAAGTGTATAGGCTGATTTGAACAAGACACTTAGTAATCTACAGATCAGATCTGAAAGCAAATCATCCCAGCACTCCAACAAGGAAGTATGAATAGAACTTGATAGGGGAAGCTCTTGCTTTTTCTGGGGATCTGCAGGATTGGATGCTTCTCCGAAGTGCCTTTATACAGATGCATACACTATTGGGAGTAAAAGGGAGGAGGTAGAGTTTGGCATGCAACTGTAGGGCAACTTTTTTTTGTAGTATAAACACACAGCTAGAGTGCTGCAATGGATGGATGTGGATGGCATAGGAAGACCGTCTGGGGTAGCAAGGAATGGGAGTTGCATTTTATGTGAATGAGCAATTGAATTGCATGGAGTTCTACCTTCAGTCAGATGAGCCTGTTGAGTGTCTATGGGTTAAGATTAGAGGGCAGATCAATGGGGTGACATTATAGTGGGTGTTTGCTACAGACCCCCTAAGCAGGAAGAAGCGGATGAGACCTTCAGACAGCTGCAAAATGCTTCATATTTACAGATGCTGATTCTTATGAGAGACTTCAGTTACCTCACAGTGTTGTAAAAGAAACATCACAGCAGAGCACAGGCAGTCCAGGGGGTTTCTGAAATGATTTGATGACCTCTTGCTGACACAGGTGATCAAGGAGCTGATATAGGAAGGCATTATGCTGGACTTCCTCTTCAGAAAAAGGGAGAATTGGTTAGGACATTAAGACTGGAGGCAACCTTAGTTGCAGTGACCATGGGATAGTGGCGTTCAGGATTGTGAGAATGAGCAAGGCAAAAATCATCACAACCCTGGACTAGTTAACCCTATTTTGAGCAGAGAAGTTGTGCTAGAGAATTTGGTCAGTGACCTTAGTCATGCACATGTTGTGGCTGTACATGTTAAAAGTGTATGTGCCTGCTCTCTGCTTGTCTTCCTGCAGTTCATGTATGCTGTTTGTAGTATTCTTGTAGCTGCTTGGAAACTTTATCCATTTAGTTTTAATCCATCAGAGGATGCAGCTAAACGGGCAAGTGTACAATACAGCTGAGGTAATACAAGAGCTTTTTTCCTCCAGGAGGACAGTGCCCCTTCCCCTGATCCTCAGCATCTCCTGCTCACCCTGTACTGATAGTGGCAGATCCACTGCATAAGCTGACTCAGTACATAAAGCTGGCAGAAAGCTAACCTAGCAAAAAGCTGTGTTCTCTGTTGGGCTAACGGGTTGAATTAGCTGTAATGGGGGCTAGGTTAATAGTCTCTCTGCTCTTTCCCGTGCTGTTCCAGCCCTTTCATGTACCCTCTCTGTAAGTGGGGTGCTGCCTTAAGGGCATAATTTGTGGTTACTTTACAGCAAGAGTGAAGCAGTACTAACCAGGAGCCTGTCCAGAAGGGAGGTCTGTAGTTTTTGAGTCTGTGCCCTGTCACGAGAACAAGTGTGTATATAAAGAGTAAGTTGGCTGATTTTTTTTTCCATTTTTTTCTTTTAAATGAGAAGCATCTCATCTGAAGAGGAGGGAATGTCCTCAGTACTGCATCTTTAATATAGCTTGATATTTGTTTTGAGGATAAAGCTTTAACGTTCTTAGCTGTAGAAAGAATTTCTCACTGTTTTTCTCACCATTTCCACCCAGCATTACTAAGGACAAAAGCTTTCCATAGTTGCTGTTTGATTTGGGTAATAATTTGGGATCTTAGGCAAATGAAACCAAATGCATTTAGCAGAGCTTTATAAAAGCTTGGTGCAGTAATGTCTATTATTATAGCTCTATACGGTAGGTAGAGTTTCTAATTTTGGATGTCAGACCTCTATTCTTCAATTTTACAATAGCCTGCTTAGAATAATTAACAGAGTGGTGAAATGTGACAGTGAAGAAACTGGATAATTCTGGCAGAGCTCCTTTTAATTTTGTCTTAGTGTCCCTGTATTGTTGTCTTGTATAGTTTGAGGAGAGGAGGGGTGTGGCAAGGAATAAAATCTTCTGCATCCAGGCTTTAGAGACTAGTATTGGAGGGGTTTGGTCTTTTGCCATCACAATATGGCTGCAGGCATAAATCAGAAAATCGCTGTACTGTCACATACACCAGGTAAGATTGACTTCAGACTCAGATAAAATAGCATTTATGTAGCAATAATGTTCCTTTAGAAGACAAGCAAATCTGCATCTAATAAAGGAAAGATAAATGTCTCACTATACAGATAGCTGTTCTGCTTTGAATAGTCAGTGTCTAAGAAGCCTTACTAGTCCAGGTAGACAAGTCTAACAATTCAAATGCTGTCTGTACTAAGGAACTAAAGTGGCTTAATCCTTTGTGCATGTGCATAATCCATTTAGAGTGCATGCTAGTAGTCAAGTTCCTCATGATGAAATAATGCTTGTTGCTGAACATCCAACATTCTTTAAGTGTATTTTTTAGGAAACACATTCAGAAAAACAGAATTACCTGCCTAGTATTAAAAAAAGGCAGGTGTTCTCTGTATCCAAGTAATTCAGAAGAGAATAAACAGCTACAGATAATATACAGTTCCTTAATGTGATATCTCTGACTGGTTGTTATGAATGTGATGAAATACTTGTTAATCCTTAACTGGTAAGCCATACAGTTTGGCAGATATTTGTAACAGTTATTCTCAAGGAGAGACAAAACAATCCTTCCCTTCTGCAAAAAACTGCTAGTGTTTAAAACTGAGCACATACAACAAAAATTGAGAAAACAAGCCAATGGCAGTGTATGTCCAGGTAAGAATGCCTGTTCACATGTGGCAGAAGCAGAGGGCAGAGCTGCTGGGGGAAAAAGAGGACCATTTTGTTAATCTTGTCTGGTAAAAACCAGATGATGGTGACAGGAAGCAGTGGAAATCAGTGAGAACTGAGACAAAAAGTGCAAATTTCTGATCCAGGGAGGACAGTTATCACCCTTGCTACAGAGCCCAACCCACAAAGCTGTTGCTTACCTGGTGGTGACTTAATTAGAAGGGGAAAAATTCTTAGTCAGGGTCTATGACTGCAAGTGAATTTACCCATACTTATTATTCTGTTCCGTATATGCTGGTTACAGAGTCATAGAGAAGCCTTAGGGAGAGATTCAAATGTTGACATTTCTTTGGTGCTATGGGCAAGATGGAATTATCAACATGAGTGAGGACTAGTATTGCAGAATATCTCAGTTATGTCTCAGTACATCATGAGTCAAGTAATATGGGTTCCATGGCTGTCTGTGTTGCACTGCTTTTAAGTTTATTTAAAGGTTTTTCCAAATGCTTATTTATGTGAGCTATATATACAGAGCTGTTTTTGTAAACCTGTCTTGCAGTTATTCCAAGATATTATACATAGCTGAACTTCTCAAAATTCAGAGCAGAATTGTCTCAGTGTGGATAGGGGATGGCTTCATTTCATATTGAACATGACTAGATGCTGAATGGATATTTGTACATGAAAACTAGCAAATTACTGAGGAAAGTGGACATCAATAACATATAGGCATAAGGTTAACTTTTACTGAAATTCACTCTGTCATGTAGAAAGTATCTGGATTGAACAGAACAACTTGTTTTAACACTAAACTTGGTCATTTGATGTTGTCTTTCATTCCTATGAAACAGAGTGACTGCTTGGCTCCAACAAAGTAGATTTTGCCAAAGCAGACCAAATCCTGTTTGTAAGTGGATTTCTTGGGTATAAGATAAATATCTGAATTCTTGGAAAGTTTTGTTCTGTTCAGAGTGTTCTGTTCAGATTTTGGTTTAGAGTGTTCTAGTAAGCATATGAAATGTCACTTTACTGTTTTACAAATTTACAGTACCAGTTGAAGAATAATACTTCAGTAGAAAGACCTAAAAATTGAGAGAAATAGATATTCAACAAATACCCATACTTTCAACTAATAATGAATCATAATTGAAACTTGCAAACTAGCTGATCTGTACAGGCTACCAACATGGTCAGGATCCCTTGCTAATTAAATTGTGAAAACTAAATGTAGTAAGCTGTAAATATGTGTTTTACATATTCCTGTGAAGTGTTTAAAACTGAAACCGCTGCTAATTGATGTTTATTTAATAAGGAAACAAGCCATGCAGCGACATATTTTCCACTTTTGTCATCACACTGATCAGTTTTTTAATTGGGTCTCAAATCAGCTGTAGTTGTTAAGACAAATTGTTGTGCCTAATAACAAACTCTGTTATTTTTATAAATGCCTATAATATTTTTATTGTAGGTAAGCAAGTGAGAACCAAACTGTCACAGGCCTTTAATCACTGGCTGAATGTTCCGGAAGATAAAATACAGGTACTGGCTAATTATTTTTAAAAGGTTATTATCTTTCTTCCAAGACCACTGGTAACAGATCATTCTCTTATATAGCATAAATTATCAGAAATCTTAAGCACACTAATTTCTGAATATAAAGTGAACATTTTTCATGGAAACAACTTCAGTGCAAAGCTTTTACTGTGATGCAACACTAAGGAAATTACTTCCACGTCTTACTAGAATAGTTACTTCTTTCCAAGTGTGTTCAACCTTTGAAGCTGTAGATAAGCAGCTATCATTGTTACCCACTTAATGTAACTCAGTTATTAACACTGAGTTTTTAATGGCTTATAAAAAAAGCGAGACAGTTATCTTGTAGACTTCATAAATGTAGTGTTTGAAAATAAAATCTTGAGGTTTTGATACAAGAATATCAAAGATGGCAATTAAATCAACTTTGCAAACCTAAATTTGAGAGGGATGTATCATATAGTCTGCAGTCCTTACATTCTGGGAAGCATAATCTAGAAATTCTCATTCCCTTTTCTCTTGGACAAAGTGTGAGATGCGTGGCTGTGTATTTAAACACTATGGCTTTTCAAATGAAAAGTTATCCTCCTTTTTAGGTTAGACTGCAGTTTTGCTGAACTGCATACAGAGTGTGCAGAAAGTATTTTCTATCCAAGGCAATGTAAGGAATTAATATAATTGGTTGTGGCTTTTGACACTCTGCTGGTCCTTTGTTAATTTCATTAATTATTGGCAGAAGTATATTTAGGGTTTGTGAAGGAGTCATTTTTAGGGTGGCTTAAGAGTGACACTTAATAGCTCTCAAGTAGCAAAGTGATTTAAGTGGTTTAAGAGGCTGCATTTCATAATCTAGGAACTCTTCTATTTTTCAGTCTGTCTGTGTAACTGCCTAGCAAAATTTATTCTGGCTTTCAGCTAGACACAGCCTTTGTACTCAAACATCCAAATAAAACATATAATACAGCAACCTGTGTACTGTATGTATGGGTTTAGTCTAATACCACAGATCAGAATTCAGATTGGAGGAAGCCTCTGGAAGTTATCTAGGACAACCCTGTACTTAAAGTAGAGCTTTCTCTGTTGCTGTGTTAGGCTTCTGGGAGCCCTGTTGAGTTTTGAAAATGTTTTGATGGGGTTTCTGCAGCTTCCCAGGGCCTGTCTTCTCAGGCTGAACCCCTTTCATTATAACAAACCCTTCTGTTCTATTCAACTAGGATTTTTTCATGTTGCAATCTGACTGCTGCCTCCTGCCCTTTTGCTAGGCACCCATGACAGTGTGGTCCATTTTTGCTTAGTGCTATAGTAAACTAAAGCTGCAGTGCCTCTGTGTGAACAGAAGTTACCAGTTCTATCACTTTAAACTGATGATCATGTAACTGCTATTGAAAACTTGGACCACTTGGTTTGATTATCTTTATGAAGAAAACCAATGCTTTAATGTCTCCTTTACTACTTAAGTTGTTTGTAATGGCAGGAAAAAACAAGACCTTGTCATCTTTTAGTTTTCATCATGATGCAATTATTACAGCTTTTGTGCATGTTTGTACTAATTTTAGTAACTAAAGATGGTTGAAGTCTGGAGGACCACCTCTGATCATCTTTTTGACATCTCTCATAATCTTCATAAGATGTCTCCTTTGTCTAACAGCCTGATTAATTTCCAGCTATTTGTATTTCTTTTATTAAAAATCTGGATTCTGGGACTCATTCTGGCACTTTTTTGTTACCTTAGATTATTTGTCTTTGTGTAGTTTATTTAGGTGATACAATTGAGGCTACTGTTCCTTGGTAGTTTATTTTACTGTTAATTGCCACTGTTTGGCTTTTGCCCTGACCAAGTGATCTCTTCCCCCAACACTTACTGAATTTCTAGTTCCCTTTTGCTGCTGCACTGAGACACTTCAACATGTTGAATTACAGAGCGCTGGGTTTGTCAGGTGAACTTTTTTCTGAGAAAGCACTGAAATGGCCTAGCAAGAGTCAAGCAAAGTTTAAAGCTATTGCAGATAAGGAGGTGGAAGAAACCTGTGTGTTGGACTGATAGTGCAGCAGATACTGATTAGATAGATGTAGGTTGAAAGAAAACATAGCACTCTGTCCTGGGTCTTCAGCTTTCGTTATGGAGACCAGTCTTTCATTTTCTCGAGCTACTTCCTGATGTCTTCTAAAATAAGCTTTTTCTGATATCTGAACTGTTTCACTCCTTTCCTTCACCTCTGAAGCACTTTTGACACTGTCTTAAGTTCACAAGGTAATTTGATAGAAGCACAGAGTAAGGAAACACTTTCCTTTAAACCTTATATATGGAAGCTGCAAGAGGTCATGAAATTAGTGATATGAAATAAGTTAGCAAGAGAAATACTAGAATAGGCTTATCCAGTGAATTCACAGAACACAGGGACACGTTCCTGATAGTGCTGAGAATGAGATAATGGGCCAAAAGTATATTCACACAAATAGGTGTGTAAAGTTGCCTTCAGTAAGTACTCTATCCCTTGATTTCATGAGTGTTTAAGTAGGTTGTTCTTGCAGTTGTATCTTGGGAAAGGCATTAAATTACTGGGGTTTGAGTTTTAGTCTTTGGGACAATCTTCACTGAACACCAGGTGGCTTGGTTCTCAAGAAAATGCTTACAGCAAAGTCCTTATTTTGTCCTACAGCACCCACAAAATAGGACCATACTAGATATTTCCTGCCATTTTACGGTGGTCTTAGTGTTTTTTAACAGTTGTTTTGATGAATGTTGACTTAATGCAATGTTTGTAGCTAACGAGTGTAATCGGTGCATTAGCTCTAAAATCATATCTTAATCAGATGTGTTTTGCAATGAGTTTATACAGTATACAGTTTTACGTGCTTAAATTTATTTCCATTTAAGCAGCTGCTGAATATACCTGTTGCTAGTGTGGCAGCTGTGGAATAAAAACAGCATATAGTGTTAAGACTTCATTTTTTGTTGAGTTGTTAAGGATCCGTTCTACTCAAATGTAGTCACCTACAAGCCTGATGTTGTGAACCATTTATGGCACACCTCAGGTGGTCTACCTAGTAACAAGCAGTGTGTAGGAAGCTTCTCAAAAGATATTGTGGCTGTTGCCTTTCTGCCAAGGATTTTCCAAATGATGTTTCAGAGGGAATAGTCTGTCCTTTAAGAGCCCAGTACTGAATATAACCACACAAAGTGTGGGAAAAGAAAGAGGAACACTCTGCTTCGCAGAGAAATGTGATAATGGATGATACCTGACACTCTCAAGAACTGGCTTTGGGAGATTTCAGGTTTGTTTTCTAAACATTTCAAAACATTGTGTTTATTTTATTTTCCCCTAGTCATGTTTCTAGTGGCAGTTATTCTATGACTCCTAGACAATGGCTTTAGAAGTGTTGCAACAGTGAAGGGGAGCATGCAAATGGAAGCACTTCAGGGAGTAAGTTAACTTTGAATCTGAAAACATTAAACACAAGACTGTGTGATCCAGGACTTACAGCAAACTGGAGGATGAAGAGAAGCCTAAATCTGTACTAACAGTAAAAGCAAGTTGTCTAAAGAGGAACCTCAGTGATAGAGAATATAGTTCTTTAAAACATTATCCATTTTAAATATAGTCTTGCAAAACTCACGGTTAAATTACAGTGATAGACTTAACCATTTTCTCTTCTTGTAATAGGTTATCATTGAAGTGACAGAGATGTTGCACAATGCAAGCCTACTTGTGGATGATATTGAAGATAACTCAAAGCTACGACGGGGCTTTCCAGTGGCACACAGTATCTATGGAATTCCATCTGTAATCAACTGTGCTAATTATGTTTATTTTCTTGGCTTAGAGAAGGTCTTAACCCTTGATCATCCAGATGCTGTTAAAGTTTTTACCCGTCAACTTCTGGAACTCCATAAAGGTCAAGGCTTGGATATTTACTGGAGGGATACTTACACCTGTCCTACAGAGGCTGAGTATAAAGCGATGGTACTGCAAAAGACAGGCGGTCTCTTTGGATTAGCTGTAGGCCTCATGCAGCTGTTCTCAAATTATAAAAAAGACTTAAAGCCACTTCTTAACACACTTGGTCTCTTCTTCCAAATAAGAGATGACTACGCCAACTTGCACTCCAAAGAATACAGTGAGAACAAGAGTTTCTGTGAAGACTTAACGGAGGGCAAGTTCTCATTCCCAACCATTCATGCAATTTGGTCAAGACCTGAAAGTACTCAGGTGCAAAACATTTTACGTCAAAGGACGGAGAACATAGATATAAAAAAATACTGTGTACATTACCTTGAAAAAGTTGGTTCCTTTGAGTACACTCGGAATACATTGAAAGAGCTTGAATCTGAAGCCTATAAACAAATTGAATCCCTTGGGGGAAACCCTGAGCTTGTAGCACTAGTTCAACAGCTGAGCAAAATGTTCAAAGAAACTGAAAATTAAAAAATTAATTTCTGTATGTGGATTAAAACTTTTTTGAAAATGGGAAAATAACCAGATGGAGAGGTGTGATAATCAGTCTCATGTAAAACTTTCTCTTGTAGCCATGTTACAGAAATTACAGTTAAAAATAACATTTCATTGAGTTTTGAAATATATACCCTATTATCTCTAAAGTCGTAACTGCTTACCATTGGTTTTGTTAAAGCAGATGTATTAGAACTAAAACAAGTTTTGAATCTATATGTAATAATCTTTACAAAAAGGACAGGTATTATCTCATACCTAAAACTTTCATGCCCCTAACCAGGCTATGATAGGATTCTGGTTGAAATTGTGTTACATTAAATCAAGTTGACATGTATGTATTGTACATTTTAAATAATGTTCTTGTAAACCAAAATTTTTGTTAAAAAACAAAGGAAAGTACTTGCAACCACAGTGCACATAAAATTGTGTGATATTTCCAAGTTCGACTTGTGAAGATCAGGTGGATCAGTTTACTATGTCCTAGGTTGAATATCCTATCCAGCATCTGTGGATATTTTCAGGGGAATGTGTATTAGGAAAGATATTATTTCATATGCGAGTAAGACATGTTCAGTCTGAAATAGTGACTTCATAAAGATTTTGAAGTACCTTAGAGAAAAGATTTCATCACATCAGCAAAGTGTAAATTTGCTGTTGATTCCAGCTCTGCAGTGAGTACTTTTGCTCACCTGGTTTTAGATTTTGAAACTGTCAAACATTCTGTAGCCAGAAACTTAAATCTATGCATTAGAGCTCATATATGTACCTGCAGATAGCAACATAATGAGCTGCTATTAGAAATGGAAAGGTATTCACACCAGGTAACTTTAGGACACCATAATTTGTGCAGGTCTCTTTAATCTCTGCTTATAATTGAGGGGCTTCTCCAAGACATTATTCATAATTCATATTTCATTCCTGTTCTGAATTACTGTCTGGAGGCATGTTCTGTATCTCTCCAAAGAGACAAGAGCTGTAATTTTTTTGTTAAAACAAGGTACAGTATCTTGTTTTACAAGCTAGAATACCACTTCAGTTTTGTTAATTGCTTTAAATAGAGCTTTAAAATTATAGACATACCAAAATGCAAGTGGGACTGAGAGCAAGATTTAGGGGTGGGGCTGATAACAAAGTTCTCTGCTCATATATGTATGTGTGTATATATATGTATATAAAAATGTTAATAAAATGTAAGCAGGGATGTTTGGTTTTTTCCTACCTGGGCTGGCTTTAATCAGGTTCAGTTCCCTTAGTATTCACAGGTATATTAAGCTTTACTTTGGGGTAGCAAGGTAATAGTTTGGATCAAAGGTAGGACTGGTGCTATAAGCTGTGGTGTTAGCTCAAGCATACTCTAAAAGGGACAGAGGTAGTTGGCTTCTGATGTCTAAAGAGTAGTTTTATGCTGGTGTTCATTTACTGTACCTGGAAAACAGGGAAAGCTATGATCTCAGCCCACTGAGAAAACTAACAGAAGAAGGTTGCTGTAATGTCTTCCCTGGGCAGCCTTAATATCTTTCTGAAAGTGATCAAACATGACAAAATTGAGGATGACTGCTTTCAGTCTGAAATATTATGTAGTTATGGATGATAGCCTATCCCTTTTATCTGCATGCTGAGGAGAAAATCTTTGTCTGACTAGACACAGAATAATAGGCTTTTCACTGAATGGACCTGGTTGCCAGGACTGAATAGCTTAAAGTTGGTGAAAGGTGTCTTTAATGTTGATGAAAGAGAATTATAATTCCTTTTTCAGAACCTGCAGTGCTTAGTAAGCCTGTAAATTTTTAATGTTATGTGAAAATACTATCTGCAGCAAATTACATTTATTTTGTGCCATGTCTTGGGAGTTTCTAAGCACTGTTGCAGTCAATGTTGAATAGGGGAAAGCACTGAAAAGATTACTGTTGTCAGGAGAATCTCCTAGTCTTACTGTGAAATGTATCCTTGTGCCTGTTAGGATATTGTAACTGCTACACAATGCAAAGTGCACTTAGTGCCATTTCATTTCTGTTGTGTTGCTGGATGTAAACAGTTCTGTGTAATCAAACTTCCATAATGAAGCAGCTTTTCTTACTTTTTGTATAAAGCTTTTCTACCATCTGAGATCTCTGCTATGTCATCGCTCCTTTGTTTCGTTCTGGCAATTCACCCCACTATTTATCCTAATTCTGTATCTTGTAGCATGTGCCTTCATTAGGAGTAGGTACGTGGATGTTTTCCAGTTGCAGACTGTTTAAACCACAAGTGGGTAAGAAGGGAAAAGTTGTTCCAGCGTACTTTTCCCAGGTTACAAGAGGCCATGCAGCTCTGTCTTATTCTTCTGCCTTCAAGGCATTTGATGCCAGTATTCAAAGCATATGCTGAAGGTATATCTGAAAAGGCCCGCAAGTAGAGCATTGTTGCTGTTCACTTTGGTTAGGATAAACAGGATTGTGAGAGCTTTTATTCATGTATTCAGGAGTCAGAAGAGGCTAGGAGGTTTCTCCTTCATCTGTTAAGCTGGCAGAGCATCTTTAAGTATTAAGTGCTAGTAGTAATGAGTGTCCCTTAGTCAAGGTAGATTTTATATTTGGTGCCATAAGATGAGTCTGTGCATTTTCATCAATATTCTCCAGTGTTATTACTGGTACTGGCTCCTGAGGTTAAGCAATCTTAGGAAAAATCCTTCTTTAAAGCAGCATGGGAGTTCTTGTGACTGCAGAATTAGTTGTGTAAGTGCCCCTCTCTGTTGCTGTGCCTCCCACAACACAGGGAGTAGGGATTTTTCCTGATCTTCATAAAATATCTACTGTTGAAGAATGGGAATTTGAGTTGCAAGTGGAAATGCCCATGGGGAAACAAAGGGGATGCTGGTTTTATTGTCAGTCCCTTTGAGTCAGAATTGTTCCCTTTATCTTCCTACCATTGCCAACAAGTTCTACTTTGATCAGTTATCAGTGCATTTCTAGGGGGTTTAGTTCTTGCAGTTCACGTTAGGAGAAATGCAAATACTCATCAGTTTAGAGCATTCTCTGCTACCTCAGTCTGTTTTCTGATTGTGTGCTTGCTTGGATGTAAATGAATGCTGTCACCTGTCTTAGAGTAGCCAGCCATTGGATGGGACATCTTTGATTTTTCGTAGGCTTATGTTTACCTCATTAATTATGATGAAAATTGCATCATTTCAAGATCTTCCTGAGGAGATAGCTTTCTCCTCTCCTTTTGAACTCAGGCTGTTCATGTACCCACTCAGAGAAACTTTGTATCTATCAGCCAGTTGTTGATACAAACAACATAGAAATGTTAATGGGAAAGAAACTGTTGGCATTTCTTTATGCTTCTGCATTTTTGTTAACTTTGCTAATCTGGCTGCATGTGCTATGAAAATTTCCTATATTATGACTTTTCCTCAGTTATTGTTAAAATGCTCTAGCAAGGTATAAAAATACGGGGTTTGTGAGGGGGTTTGCATTTTTCATGTAAAACTGGTTTGAACTTTAATATGCCTTTGTCACTGAATTGGGCCAGGCTTTTATTCATGTGCAAGAGCCATATGGGCATCTGTTGCTCTTCTTTGTCCCATCTTAATCATTTTACATTTCAGGTTTGGTATTTACTATGTTCTTTGTATTATTTGCTCAGTACTTTCACTGTAATTCTTCTTTCAGCTATATTTCTATTCTGCTGTTAAAACCAAGCACACATAATACAATCAAACTCAGTTTTGATCCTGGACAAACATAATAGTCTGGGTCTACTTTTGAAATGTTGAATCTTGGCTCATCCTTTGCCTTCACAAAAGTAATCCAAGATTAATCCAAGATTTTCTGCAACCTCAAAATGCCTGAAACTTTTTTCCCAGGAAGCTAAGGCTGTAACATTTTATATGATCATAATTTATTTCTGTCTCATGTAGCTTGAGCTCCTTTCCTTGCCCTACCTGTTTGCTTTCAAGATTCATTTTGCTTTGGTGGTAATGCCTACTAGGTCTTTGTATGAATGAACTTAACTCACTAGCCCTGAGGTAGAGAAGTTAATTTTTGTCCAGGTTAATGAATTACCCTACTCAGCAAGAGCCTGATGAATGTCAGAGCTGGCAGGTGGACAAAGGCCAGGGAAAGGATTTGAGAGAACAAGAAGACTCATTTTTGCTTCCTGAGGCTGCCTGCCTCATGTAATTTCACCTTGTTTTAGAGAATTTACTTGACTTCGTTAGGAAAAGCTCAAGTGTGTGGTTAGTTTCTCTAAGCTTCCCTTCCTGCTTTCCAAATAGACTGTGAGAGATACTTAAGTTAAAATTATTTATTCTGATAATTATTTATGTAACTTGCATACATCATCTAAAGATTTTGATTAAAGGTACAGATAAAACAGTGCATTGTTTCATTACTGTATTTTTCTTTCTCTTAACAGTTTTTCTATTCTTGAAGTCAGGGAAACATAACCTGCCATGTGCCTATTTGAGTTGATTGCTACTTCACATTAACATCCTTCCTGAATAAGTTTCACCATAGCTGAGCATCAGTGTTCAACATTTCCTGCAGCATTTATTTTGAAATTACTTCAGAGGCACTTTGTTGAGGTGTGGCTAGGAATAATCCACGTTTCATTAACTCACTTCAAGCATATAATCCGCAAAACTTCTAATAAAGGTACAGGTTAAACCACATTAACCCTGATAGTGTTCCTCACCTGTGTACCCTATGGAAGAAGTGAGTTCTCAATTAACCTACTGAAAAGCTATTTACTGATCATCTGTTTAGTACAGCATAGAGAACCATGGGAGATACACCAAGAAGGCCTAATGTGACACTTCAGGGAAAGCAGTACAAAACCTGACATGCATTTTATAGAAGACTAACTCTGAGGTGAAGGGAAATCGTAGATAATTTTCTGCTTTTGAACTCCATGAAAATACTCTACTCATTGGTGTACAAATTACATGCTGACAGTTATGCAGCTGCATCATCTCCTGAGCACAGTAGGTCATTTTCACTCGCCTCATAATGTTTCAGTTGCTATTTCTAGAGCATATAGTGTGAGCTACTTAATCACTCAGTAATTACTGAAGTCTGTAAAATGGCAAATGCATACATTTTGTTTATGTATTTTGAAATACATAAAAATTCTCCTATCTCGCCTATCCTCTTGCAATCTGTGTTACTCTACAGAGAACTTCTGTTGGTTGAGGGAGGCATAACCTTTCACTGACTGAAGTTATTAAAAAGCAGGCTGACACCAAGCCTGTGTAAAGAGGGGGAAAAGGGTTTGCAAGGAAAAAACCCTGAAGTTCTTTAGAAGCAGAATTTCCTATAATTACAGAGTTGGTATATGAAGGATGGAACTAACTCCAATAGTTTTTCTGTGGTTTTGACTGAAGAACCTGTAGCTAACTGCCTTCTTTTTGGGGTGGGATGGAATGTACAGGTCAAAGTAAAAGCCATACAGAGGAATTGTCATTGCTATTCACAGAAATGTAGAAACTGTGCTATAAACCTAATCTTTTTTACACCAACCAGCACAAATGTTCAATAAATGCAGAAGCCAGATCCATTTTTATTTAAGTGCTTATAAAATGCTGAAGTTCTAGTTTGAGGTAATGAAGTGAAAATGTTAAATTGGTCTAGTTGTTTCATTGGCATTGGGACTGCCCTATTCCTTGTCAAGTACAGATCATGAACCATGGCTACTTGATTACAACACTGAAACAAGAAGTGCAAATAAATAGAAAGAATAAGCAGTAAGTTATACTATTCTCATTATCATTTTAGAAACACTAAATAAATAAGTTTGACAACATGCATGTAGATTCTGAGAATAGTTGGATGACCTGTCCAGGGATAAAACAGGACAGCTGGGGTCAGAAAGATCTCAAGTATTTTCTTGTTTTCAGCGCCTTTCTTGTCAGGCAGTACACAAAGGGGAGGATGCTCTGACCTTTGACCTTGGAAACAGTGGAGGACTCAAAATGAGAACAAGAGGGCTTACTGCTCTCACTTGTACCACTGTCCATGTAGCTTCAGCTACATAGCTTGGAACTGAAACAGATCGTTCCAAGAGTGCCCTCTGTAGGAGATGAGTGGGTTTAGGAACCCAGATAAGACACCACCACCAAAGATCTGGAAGAAGGACTTAGGGTATCTATTTTTTCCTCGATTCTATTAGTTTGCCTTCAATAACACATTACCTATGGCAAAGGAGGACTATGAAATAAAGGTACAGAGTTCTTTGCTGGATTGTCCCCTTGGGGAGCAACTGCTTTATCCATGACAGTAAAGCACACCCTCAAAGCCTGTTACTTGAAGATGCTATCAGCATATTTATGCTGCTATCAGCATGCTAAAGAATATACACATTACCCAGATTATTTTGATTGGAATGTACTTGTGTTACCAAATATTCATACTTGATTTCTGTAGTCAGTATCACAGACCCAAAGGAAAGAGTACTAATGTGCTGCCTACCAAAAGAGCAGACAGATTTGATGTAATGGAGCCATAGGATTGAAAGAGCTGCTTGATTATTTGCTGTCATGATTGTTCCAGTCTTGGGGGTGCCAACATTCAAATGATATTGTTTGCATTAAGCCGTTATGAGACAATGAGATTAAACACAAAGAGACACAAGAAACACAAGAGATTAAAAAACGAGAAAATGTCAATTAGAATACTTCAATTTTTATATTAGATCTTGCCATACCTATCTCTGTTAAACTGAAGAGCTCTTACTCAATTTCTGTTCTTCACCAACTGGTACTAGAACACAGTGGGGCCTTTTCATTTTTTGCTGTTGGTCTACGCACATTTGACATCTCGCTTTTTATTTTTTTCTTTTATAAGCTGTGTTCGCTAATTATTACAGGTCTTCCCTGGATCCCCCGGGGATATTTTCCCCAAATACTGAATGTTGAAATGAATGCAGCAACAAGTGTAGCAGCGTACAGGGAACTGCAGCTGTTTGGGAGTTCCCCTGGCCCGGGGGAGCTCCGGGGGAGTTCTACTGCTCGGCGGGTCGCCCACGTTCTCCTCAGCCGCTGCTCCGGGAGAGCGCCCCAGCCTTGAGTTACGGACTCGGAACCACCTCTTGCTCGGTGTCGGTTCACCGATGCCGCAGGGCTTTGCTCACCGCGCGCTGCTTTACAACACGGCAGCGCTTCCCCAGAGGCGTCCTTCATCTCTCCTCACAGCCCGCCGCAAATCTGCGGCTATTCCCAGGGAGGCGCAATTCCCGGGGACGGGCGGAACACCCCGGCACCGCCCCGCGGGCCCGGCTCGCCCAATCAGAGCGCCAGCCCCTCGCCCCGCGGCATTCTGGGAGCTGTAGTCCGGGGCCGACAAGCCCGCGCGGCGGCGCCAACTCGATGAACAGCATTACCCAGAAAGCTCCACGGCGGCGACGCCCCGGGCCGATAGGCCCCCTGAAGGCGGTGTCTTTAGCAGGGGAGAAGGCGGGGTAGGCCAATAGCGGGCCAGGGCAGGGCAGCCCCGGGGCTCACGACCAATCGGAGCGCGCCGAGAGCCCGGGCGGGGCGGGGCGGCCGGAGCCGCGCGGCGCAGGGCGGAAGTGCGGCAGCGGAGAGCCCCTGCCGGTGCGTGAGCTGCGCCCGTGGGGCCGGGGCTGCGAGCAGCGCCACAGGAGGCGGCTCCGGGAGCGGGCAGCGGCACGGGCTGTGGGAGCGGCACGGGGCAGCGCCGGGAGGGAGTCCGGCATGCAGCCGGGCGACAAAAGCGCAGCTCAGGGTAGGGGCGTTGTGAGAGCAGCGGCTTGCGCGTGTGTTAAGGGCGTTTCTCCTGTCCCTGCAGGTCTGGGAGCAGCCCGGACTGCAGCTGTCCCGGGATGGCTGCTGGGGTGCCTCCCGACGCGCTGGGCCGGCGGGTCTCCTGTGGGACTGACTATGGGACTGTGCGCTATGTGGGCAGCGTGTCTCCTACTGCAGGTAAGCGCCACAAAAGTAATAATCTTCACATTTTACGGTTGTTCTCGAGGTTCTACTCACGTTTTTCTTAATTAAAAAAAAACCAAAACAACAACACTGTCAAGTAGAACGAGGCAATTTACAGTTTGATTTTTCCTCATTGTTCTTGTGTAAATATGGCGACTTCTA
The DNA here is from genome assembly GCA_910950805.1 of Acrocephalus scirpaceus scirpaceus. Lineage (NCBI taxonomy): Eukaryota > Metazoa > Chordata > Aves > Passeriformes > Sylviidae > Acrocephalus > Acrocephalus scirpaceus. The sequence continues at coordinate 44,694,862 of OU383775.1, forward strand.
GTCTGTGTGAGTTGTTGGGGTTTTGGGGTTTTTTAAAGAAGTCAGAGTTGTCAGAAGTTGTAAGAATGACTTCACAGTCTTTTCCCTGATCTCTGTGCTGGCATAGTCAGGGAAGGTAAGAGGCAGCAGCAGCAGATCACCAGAGCAGGTGCTCCTTTGATAACAGACCGTATTGGTTTGTGTGACAAGGCTCTGACAGTGGCAAGGGGCTATGGGGGTGGCATCTGTAAGAAGCTGCAAGAAGCTTTCTACGTGTCCAACAGAGCCAATGCCAACTGGCCAAGGCTGAGCCTGTCAGCAATAGTAGATGCACCTCGGTGAAACCATCTTTAAGAAGGGGAAGGAAGAGAGACGCTTTGCACAAAAGTAGCTGTGGCCAGAGAAGAGCTGAATGAGAATATGTGAGAGGAGCAACCCTGCAGGCACAAAGGTCAGTGAAGAAGGAGGGCAAAGAGGTGCTCCATACTCCAGAGAGATTCCCCTGCAGACCTACTGAGACAGGGATGATATCCCTGTTTCCTGGCAGCCTATGGCGGTCAGCAGGGGTTCAGAGATCCACCTGCTGCCCATGGGGGAGACACACACACAGGTGGATTCCCTGGGGGAAGCCCGCACCAGAACAGGCTCCTGGTAGACCTGAGAACCTGTGGAGAGAAGAGCCCTGCTGGCGCAGGTTTCCTGGTAGGTCTTGTGACCCTGTGGAGTCACACCGGAGTAGCCTTTTCCTAAAGGACTACACGCCATGAAGAAAGGGTTCCACACTGGAGCAGTTCCAAAGGAAGTGTACTGTAGCCTGTAGGGAGGATTTATGTTGGACCAGGGCTGCCTTCTAGTCCAGCTGAGATGAGGGTATTTTTAAGATTTGTTTTACTTCTCATTATTCTACTCTGATTTTGATTGGTAATAAATTCAATTACTTTCTCAAGTCAAGTCTGTTTTGCCCATGACCCTAATCAGTGGGTGATCTCTCCCAGTTCTAATCCCAACTCATGAGCCTTTTGCTGTATTTTTTCTCCCCTGTTCAGCTGAGGAGGGGAGTGAGAGTGGCTTTGGGTGGGCACCTGGTATCTAGCCTGGGTCAACCCACTATAGATGTTCAAATATATGGAAAAATTCCTGATGCTTGGAAGAAGACTAGCCTTGCATACAGTTCTAGAAGAGGCAAGAAGCATGACCAGGAACTGTAGACTCATTAGCCTCACTTCAGTTTCTGGAAAGATCAGGTAGCATGTTTCCTTGGAATCCATTTCCAAGCCTGTGAAGGATGGGATGGCAGTTGGCAGTATTTGGTACTTGGAAATAAGATGAAGTTGTACTTGGCAAGTGTAATTACTTTCTATGATGATATGACTGTGAATGTGGATAAAGGGAGAACAAGTCAATACTCCTTGACTTCAATAAATTTTTGAATAATGTCTCCATAAAGAATTTTATTTGGAAGCTGAAGAAATACAAGGTACGTGAATGGACGTTAAGTGAGTTGAAAGTTGCCAAGTGAAAAAGTAATTAATGACTTGATATCTAGTAATGTATGAGTACTACAAAGTAAATGTTGGGGTGTGTATCATTTCACGTATTCATAAGTGACTTGGGTGATGAACAGTGCAGTGTTCACCCTCAAATGGCTGCTGGGATACAGGACAGAACTGCAATCCAGATCAAGCTTTATGAACTTTAGGTTTGAACCCAAGGCATTCAGGAAGGATAAATTCCCAGGTGTAGTATGGAAGGATGTACTAGGGACTCACAGAGTCTGTTGTAAAGGGCTTGGGAGTTAAGTTGGATACTGTTATGAATATGAGCGAACAGTGATCTCCTGTAACAAGCAAAGATACATGTTGTACTGGGTTACCTTAGAGTGAAGTGAACAAGATGAACATGGCCTGCAAGATAAAATAAGCTGTTATCCCTCTCTAAGGACTGGGGTTCTTGACAAGGTTACACTTGGAGTAATCTATCTGGTGTGGAACCATTCCTGTTGAAGAGACATGCAGATAAACTTGAGAGGATCTCAAAGATCTCCTCTCTTGAAGAGTCCTGGAGGACTGCCAGGGTGGTTAAAGGCACAGACCATACACATGTTGTGAAGAGGCTGAGTGATCTGGGCTTGGTTAATGTGGTGAAGAGAAGAAAAAGTGACATCCAATGGCTTCCTGCATCTGTTTGACTGTGGTGGTTACAAAGATGGCAGAGCATAACTCTTCTTACAAGTACTAGATTATATAAAAAAGGATAATAGCCACAGCAGGAAAACCTTTTTCATTACATTGCAACATTACAATGCAGCACTGGCATATGCTCACCAGATATGTGGAATCTTTCTCTCCTTGAAAATTCTCAAACTGACTACGTAACAGACTACGTGACTGACTTGTTTTAGTGCTGGTGATAATCTCCTGCTTTGAGAGAGAAGGTTAGGCTAAGTGAACTGCAGAGGTTCTTTCTGGCTGTGATTTCTATGGATTTGATGCCATAAATTTGAAAAAGTATCAACCATTTTTTTCAGGAATTTGGCTTGGTGTGGAATGGGATGATCCTCAGAGGGGAAAGCATGATGGCAGCTATGAAGGAACACAGTATTTTAAGTGCAGGTGAGTTTATTCACAGCACTGACATGTCATATGTGGTAATGGGATGGTCATGGGAAAAGGCCCTTCGGCAATTTTTAGGGCAAACCCTTACGTTATCAGTTGGCCAGTATTAAAAAGATCATCATTCTGAGTGCTCTGACCAGCTAATCCATAGAGGCTCTTGCATTGAAATTTATCCATTTACAGGTATTAGAGTATAGTAAATACCTAGAAAATACAAGTCATGGTTTCAGAGGTATGTTATAAAATGAGACTTTTGGATGTTATTACTGTTAATAGGTTTTAGACCTTTTGCTTTAGTTAGGAAATCAGTATTTCCTAGTGACCTTCATTAGGTAATTCTGAACTATTGTCCCATATTAAGGTTCTCAAATACAGTTTATATTTGAATTTAAGGTGATGTGCGTGTATCTCGTTAAGGGAAGATACCAAGTTCCTGTTAATGTTTTGTATTATATTTATATCACTAAGGAATTGTTAAATATATTCATTTGACTTAGTACATGCAAAATATAGTGCAGGGTTTTTAAATATATGCATGCATTAATTTAAGTGAAAAGATTTAGGCACTTAACATGTTTGAAGTTGCAGAATACACCACGCTAGGATGGATACTAACTGCAGCAAGTTGTTGATTTCTATGTCAGGACACATGCGACAGCTAAAAGTTTGTAAGTTAAATAGTAACTGAATGAATTCGTAGAGGAAAGTCATCAATAGCTCTTAAATACTACAGACTGCTAGCTCAGTAAGTTCCTGAGCATAGAAGTGGAGGAAGGATGAGAGAACAAAATCTTTCCTTCAGAAAAATAAGAAGACAACAACCACCTGTGAGGATTGGATACTTTTTCCCTTGTATCAAATAATAATAGAACAAGGCTTGAGGAGGCTAAACACACTTAAGAAAAAAACTGAACATTGCTGGATTTTTTTTTTCAGGTAAAGAATTAGAAATTATGGTTTTAGAACAACCATGTCTTTTAAATTAGTATACTAGTGGAAGTTGCCTCCTAAATGCTTTGAATTTAATTAAAACAGTTTCCAAATTGAAGCTAGCTATGTTCTGCTGTAGGAGAAAAAAGTAGAAATAACTGGCTGACCATTCCAAATCTCTCTAGACAGAAAAAGCAACTGAACATTTAATGAATGTTTTTCAGAAACTTGACTGCTTTACATTTGTGTGTATATGATATTTTTGTACATGTGTATAGACTCTTGTGGTTTTAGTGGACATTAGTGTGCTTCCAGGAGATGAGATCTCAGATAGTAATCTTAATTCTTGATGCAAAAATCAATGTTTTGAGTGAAGCTCAATACCCATAACAAATGTAAATGTTGTGGTCTTTGAACATGTTGTTCTTTCAATACCTGTTCTTTGTACTCTGCTATTTTCAATCAGAAGAGGTCCTGCTGGAGTCTAAGGGAATTCGTTATTCCAGCAGTCCACCAAGGCACACAGACATAACTTCCTGTGTGCAGACACGTTTGTACTTCTAGTACCAACTGTGAAAATGTAGGCAAACTTAAGTAAAAATTAGTTACCTTATTTTAGCAAAAAGATGCTAAAAAACACAACCCTCCCACAACTTAAAACATCACCTCTTCACTACTACTGATTAGGAGGGAATAATGTTTCTTTGTAGATGAATATACACATCTAAAAAAAAAGCTATATTTTTCCCCTTACACCTTATCATGAGTATCCTTTGCTTACAAGCTACTTTTACTTCTTTGCTCACTCCTTGAATTCTGATAAGCAGAGGCAGCTGATCAAGTGGCTTGTACTGTAAACAAATGCAGTGAAAGGATATTTTGAAATTGTTTTTAAGGCAATTTTGAAAATAACTGCTTTAAAAAATACATCTTGCAGAGTGACATTTGAAAATAAGATCATAAGAGGAAAAGAAAACTGATTTTGAGATTCTCATTACCAGAGAACCTTCTTTCTAGTCCTTACTTGAAACAGTAGGCCTGCTTACAGCTCTATGTGATCTCTATAGTAGGTTTTTTGAAAATACGAGCTAAACTTTTATGTTTCGTGGCAGTATATTTATCTGGGTCATATTATATGGTGATAATTGAACTTGTTAAGAATATGAATACCAAGGAACAAAACAGCCATACTTCAAATTATGCTGGGATCGTGAGCATGTTCATCAACCCTGTATCAGCTAGAAACAGCAATGCACAGTCTAGTGGTGTTTTTGTGTTCCGTTTTTTCCTGATAATAGGATCTTGTTTCTTAATAACTGAGGGAGCTACTATTTTGGCTGCCAGTTGCAGTAGTATATAATGTAATTAAATAATGTTCTGCCATCCTTCAAGAAAAATGAGGAGTAATCAAGTCTTAAAACAGTGTTAAAATGTGTAGCTTTTGAAACATGAGTGTGCTTTCCAATTGGTTCTTGTCGCACAGACCCACTCACACATTGGTATGCATGTGTTCCCCTGGGAAATGTGGGTTGCAAGCTCACCCTTCTCCCCTGGTTGTCCTATACTTGTTGCATGATGGCATTCAAGATGATCTGCTCCATGAAAGATCTGTTTATATTAAATTAGGCTATTTTTTCTTTGAGGGTGACAGATTCACCTCCAGGAATATCTACCTAGAGCACAAACAAACTCTTCAAATACAGGGAAAAAATCATTTTAGTGTCTATGAGGAAAAAATTATTTCCATTTTGCAAAGGCATTCCTAGAATTGATGAGAAGGTTTCAGTTAAGAAGTTTTGTCCATCAGAAACTCATGCTCTTTGCTGCCAATAGAACTGTATTAAAACAAAAGGTTGTCCCTAACCACTGCTCAAACATGTCCTGTGCACCAACAGGAGCCCAAGATAGCATCTAAAACTGCAGATGTCTGTCTGTCTTTCCTTGTTTTTTGAAAGCTCAGAGTCAAGTTTCACATCTGTTTAACTAAGGTAAACTTTCAAGAACTTGAAATACTTGCTCATGTTTGTAAAGCTTCTGCTGTTCAGTCAGAAATTGGATACACCATGGCATGTTAGTGTTAGGTGTCATTTATAAGCATTGCTTGATGCCATGGCCTGTTATAAAACTTGAAGGATTTTCTTTACTGCAGTGTGTATGTTGAACACCTTCCCCTAGAAGGAAGAGATCTGTTCAGAGCCTGTGTAGAAAAGACGTGCATGGATTCAAACAGCTCCACTTCATGACACCTTATGAGCCTTGTAGTGCATTTGTTCCAGTCATGATGGTAACTGCCTGGAGCTGATCATTGCAAACAGATGGTACTGGGCAAAGAAGCCCTTTGATCCACGTTTAATGCCTAGGCTGATAAAGCTGACACCTCTCTCACAGCTCAGAATCTTCTGCAGTCAGACAGCTCAAGTGTGTAGCTGTTATGATTTATGTACTCCTGCATTATTCTTCAGTACTGAGAAGTGTGTGTATGTGTGATATTTCCCTAGCACACGAAGAGCCATCATGTAGCTGTAATGATGAGCAGTGCCATGACTTTGTTTTACATTAGCAAAGAATGATGCCAAATTTCCTCCTTATTCAGTGGAAGCTGACATCTAATCTAAATTTTAATGAATATCCTTGAAGTGCCCTGGGCATGCCAGCAGATGGGTTGTATGCTTCAGGTTACTGAATCATGAATAGGAAGCGTCTTACAAGACGACTTCTGAGATTGGGATCAACCTCTCTCTTTTAAAAGTCAGTAGGAAGTGTCAGTATTAACTAGAGCCAGCTGCTTGCCAGAGGCCCACTTGAGCATATTCCACATTTTCTGCTTAAGAAATTTGGGCCATATCTTCTTCCACTCTATTTCCACACAGTGTTTTGTTCTGGCTGCAAGACAATTTGCATACATGAGAAAAAAATCCCTGTTCTCAGACTTCTGAGTGTTTAATTTAAGTCAGGTTGATCTGTAATCCATAGGTTCTTCCATCTCATAATATGCTAGATAACTCTTTGGATTAGGATTTATCTGTTCAGTTCCCAGTTATGGAGACTGATGGCTAATAGATGCATTTTGCATTAGTCCAGGTGCTGTATGTTATTTGTTTGATATGTACATACAGCTTGTACTCTTCATATGTCCTTATGTGAAATTTAATACAGGCAGTGTTTTAGGGAAGATGAATTACAGTGACCTCTCTCCTTGAATGCACAATAATTTTGCCTGAAAATAGGTTCCTATTGCAGTTTCCTTTCCTGTCCTTTGTGACAGTTTCTAAAAAAGTAGATCAAATAAATAGACTGGAACTGAAAAAGAAGCTTAGGCTGTGGAATGGATTTAAATATACATTAGGCAACTTACAATAGCATGCAGAGTAATGGGAAGTGATAGCAACAGGAGAGAGAAAACCTATGGTCTTGTGATCAGCACAAAAAGATAAGAGTCTTGAGAGATAAATACACTAAAATTTTCCTGTAGCTTTAAATGACAGGGGACAGGGTAGCTAGGTTCCTCTGCTTTCTTTTTTTTTTTTTTTCCCTAAGGATAGAACTGGTTCCTGCACAGAAAATGAGGAAGGAGATGCCAATAGAAGTGGTGACCTGAGAGGACAGAAATGGACTTAGGAATGGATATGGTGATGGAGAGACCCAAAGGTCTTGGCTATGAGAGGGATAAATGGCATGACAGGAGGAATGCAGATGTGAGGTTCTAGATTAGCTCTGGTGAGAAGGTTGAGGAGAGCAGAACTGTTGAGTCTAGACGGAGGGTGATGACAAAATCATGGTGATAGGAAATTGGACAGTTGTTGTCCGAATGGACTTAGAGCAGGACCTAGTGTGAATTACAGATAGAGAGGTGCACAAGGATTTTTTCCAGAGCCCCAAGCAGAATCCTGTACTATCTGCCATCTGTGAAGCTGTTTGACTAATTAAATGCAGAAGTGATATATTTGCAGGCAAGAGATGTTCTAGTTCAGGTCGTAAAAAGGTAATTTACTGTGTTAAGAAGAGTTATTAAGAAAGAAGCACATCATTTTTATGTTTGAGGAAGTTCAATATTTAAATCAGTCAAGTGTTTGCAAGCTATGAAGAATTTCAAAGGAATGGAAGAAATTACTTAAGGTTACTGGATTAAAAATGTATTGAAAATGCTTATCAAACACGAAAAGTTCATACCAGATTTACATTATTTAGGAGTTTGCCTTTCTGCTTCATTTGTAATCATTGCACTCTAAACTTAGTCATTATAAAACTAGAGTGAAAATATTTTGAAAGTAAGTAATTTTGAGTTTCTACCTAGTTCCTTCTTTAGGATATGAGAATAGAAATGTTAATGAATGAAACTGCCACAGGAAATTTCCAGCACTGATTTTTTTAACAGAAATGTGAATACATGGTGCCCAAGCTATTCCATCTACTTGTAATAGGTCCATAGGATTCGAGGCCTTCAGTTACTGGGTTTTTCTATGAGAATTTTGAACTTTGTAGCATTGGTGGTTTATATTATGGTTTGCTAATTAGCCACTTGATGCTTACATGCTGTTTTGAGAAGTTTTATTTACATAAGTGATGTCTTCCTCCTGGGCACTTCCCTACCAAAGCCTGTTGTCTTCTCAGCTTGATGGCAGGCAGGTATACATAGCTACCAATTTTCTTCCGGATGTTTTCTGGCTAATGCTCCTATCAGATCCTCCTCTGCTCTGTGATACTATTCCTATAACTTGTCTCTGCTAGTTCTTCCCTGAGGCTGTGTTTCCTGGCTAACTTTGATAGAAAATGTCAAAGCAATTGCATGGCAAGAAATGGGCATGCAACAAAGTTTTTTCAGTGCTCAAGAAAAAACAAGAAGCTTCGCAGGAATGTGTTGAACGTGCATTATTAGCTGGATATTTCTGTTGAATATTCAAAATTGTTACCAAGTTGGTATCAGGATTTTTGAAAGTTTGTGTTTGTATAAGAGTTCTGAGTACTACAATTTCTATGTTGTACCATTTGTGTGATAGAATTACGAGTGAATTATGCAAGCCAAATACAATGTAGCAATCACTATCCTGAGTATTCCTAAGGCTTTGGTAAAATTCCGGGCACATCTATTGTATGATTTAGGTAACTTTATGTCTATCCATAGATAGAAATTTCTTTTTCTAGAGAACCTGAGTTCGTAATGAGTTTGCAAGTAACAAAGCGGTTATTTTTAATAATGGCACTGACACTGTAATTTTGATGTGTAAGTACATTTTGGGAAGCTGGTGCTCTAGTTCTCATGGTATCTCACTATGTGAACTTCTATCAAGTACTATCAAAGATACTTTGAAAGTCTTACCTGGCTCGCTGGGAACAGTGATGTTTACAATAAGCTTGTAGATTTGCCTTTTGACTGCTTTGGTTCTCAGTACTTTTGTTCAAAGTAGTAATTAATTAGTCAGTCATTGTTATGATAACTTTTTATTTTTCAACTTTTCCTGGCTGCTCTATTCCAGACATCCTAAAGGAGGATCGTTCATCCGCCCAAACAAGGCAAATTTTGGAGTAGATTTTCTTACTGCAGTAAAGGATCGGTATGGATTGAGTGAGAAGCAAGATGTTCAGTATGGGACAGAGGATACAGTAGTATTTGGAACGAAGACTGTGGAATTTGTTGGCATGGATTCTGTTGCAGAACAGCAAAGGCAAGTGTAATATATCAAAATCTAAGATATATTATTAGTGATTGGTCCGCCAAGTAGTATTTCAACTGTAAGGAAGTGACTGCCATGCATATAAAATTGTTATGTGTCTAAAAGCAAGCCAGACTGCACTCTGGTGGGAGACAAGAAATCTGATTGTGGATTCATAATTTACAGGTTTTACAAATAGAAACTGGGATTATGTCATGTTTGAGTGCTAACAATCCTCATTCTGGTTTCATAAAGTAGCAGATGATGATATCTGGTGAGAAATGAGAGATAAATTATCCTGATCTTGGCAGTCATCATAGACGTGCATGATCTTTTAAAAATAGATGTATTTTAATGCTTTCCTTATGTTGTACAGTATTTTTTAGTCTTTGCTTACTCATATCACAAATGACTTTGTAACCAAGAGAGGGAAGGCAGAAAGTCACTGTACTGCTAGTGAAGAAGTTTTTCAATCAGTTCATGTCATGTTCATGTACTTGGAAGGGTAGGGAAGGAAGTAACTTAATGATGTGTAATAAATTGCAGTTCTAATGGCCTCAAGCAGTAGAGAAGTATTAGTTCGGTAGGTGGCAGTCTCCTTCTGAGCTGATACTCCACAACTATTCTCCTTGTCTCCCAGAGCATACTAAGCAGTCAAAAATACTTTCAATAAATGATACAAAGAATGCCCAAATAACTCTGAACCTCTTGCAAAACTTATTGCAAGAAACCTTTTTAACTTGGCAACTCTAAGGAAATTCCAATTTGCACAGCTATATTTAATCTGTTTTACCACTCTTTATTTTAATTGGATGAGGTTTTTTGGGGGGTGTGAGAACTGTGGTTCAACTAGACTTGTTTTGTAATAGTGATGTAAAGGCAAAAACCAGAGATATCTGTTTTCAAGTGCAAATGACACTGCAGTGTAGTAATCTGCACATTGCTAATTCCAAAGGAGAGACGCCCATGAAAAGAATGTTATGTAGTTGTAAAAACCAGTCATTTATGTAACATACCTATTTCTGTTTGAAGGTTACCTAACAGAATGTTCTTTCTCGTGTAGACAACTGAACAAACTGGTGGATATCTCGGTGCGTGAGTGTGCAGTGAGCCATGCTGGTCAGGAAGAGGAAATCAGCAGAACGTGTGCCAGTATCCTTTTTTTGCTATATTGCATGATGCCACAAATAAAGTACATACTTTAGCATTCCAAGTGTTCACGTCAATGAATGATACTTGTATCCTTTTAGTAAAAAAAAAAAAAAATTAAAACTGAAGTTTATATTTAGAAGTTTAATGCAATGTTAAAAAGCCAGACGCCTACAATTTTTGAGAGGAAATGCAAATGGTGTATAAAAATAGAAGTATAGTCATAGGTTGTTACTGTGACTGCAGTTTCAGAAGGCTTCAGAAATGGTATTTTAAAAAATTCCCTAGAATAGATAGCCCTATAGAGGTAGAACTGATATGTTCTGTAGAGACCAGAGGTTTCCAATATATAATAAATAATGTGTTTAGTGCATTGCATGTAGTGGCAATGTTGCAAAACTACAAAGCAATCATTATTTGTTAATTTATAAGGGCTTATAATGTTCCTGTCAGTATAGAAATTAATCCATTTGAGGATTTGTATAGTTAAGCTCTTTTATAAAACTGTAGGCCATTTCCATATCACAAATCAAAATAAAATTTGCTGTAGCTGAGCAGTAACATCCCTTAGTGTAATCTATTTCTCTTGGATTCAAAACTAAACCCTCATTCTAATTCTGAAAAAAGAAAATTCAGTTTTGAGATAAGTTTATTTTTCTTAACAAGAAATTTCAGATATGAGGCATATAAACCTATCAAAAAATCTGATATCATCTTGGGAGACAGTAATAGCTATTGCTTCTCAAATTCAAAATCTGGAAACACTTAATGTCAGGTATAAATATTCATATTTGGGTTTCTCTTCCTTTGGGGTAGAAACAAAAACCAAGAGGCTCAGGATTCAGCTTTCTAAATGTAACTGGATACAACAAGACTCATTCTAATGGGAGCTAAGTTTTTTTAATACTTTTTTTGGTTTTTTAAATCTTGTTCTTAACCTGCTCAGGCAGGTCTGCATTTAGGAGCCCACTTTTGTTTAACCAACCATTTCTAGACACTCAACTTAATTATCCATAATGCTTTAACCCAACCTTAATTATTCCAAACCCTGGTCTATTTCTATCCTAAAATGATGATGATGATAAGAAACCAGTAAGACCATGGTGACAGATCTAGGGGAAAATCTCTTGTACAATGATGACTTTGGAAAAGGAAGAGGGATGTTGTTAAATAAAGCTCCAATTCTATCGAAACAAGAAAATGCATTAAATAGTTTCAAAATAAAGAACATTTCTAGTACACATCTATACACTGTAATTGGCACATGCCACAATAATTTTCTGGTGTGAAGTAACACAATGGATTAGGTAGCAGCCTAAATCACCAGTTTTTTTATTTATTCTTATTGCTAATGTGACAAAAACATATTTTTAAAATAGTTGTAGGGATTCCGTTTTCTTAAATCTTTAGCACTGAACAGCTGTTTGCAACCTGGGTGCTATTTGTAAATCTAACTTTGCCTAGAGCATATAATGATTTTTGTTATCAGCGTGCATGAGAATACAGAGAATTTATGTTAATTCACCCAGAATAATTTTTTCAGTTTATCATTGTTGAGAAGTGTACTCTAGACTGAAAGGTCTTTAGAAGTTATTTGTGAAAAAAATGGAAAACAAAATGAGATTGATGTTGGAATCTGATGCTTACTACTACAAACTGACACAGTCTGAATCAGTTTTTTATTGTTTTGACCTTCTGTTTGCTTTAAAAAAGAAAGAAGGTAAACCTGTTACTGATTTTTCATTTGTGCATGGAATGCTGAAAGAAGAATAAAAGTGATTAACCATCCACCAGCTCTCTATGTGGAAATTTTACCCATAAATATGTAACTATAAACTACACTGAGAGATTTTTATGAGAATATGCAGATAGATTAGGCCTTAGGAAAGAAATAAAAACTTCTCTTTCAGGGTGAATAATAAAAACTGATTTGAAGATTGCAGGTTTGAGAATCTTTATCTTTTCTTCTTTGTAGTGATACTTAACTATTGAGAGTGGATTTTACATATTTTTGTTTTACTGGGGTCTGGATAGTCATGTAGGCTCTTCATTTTCAGTCAACACTAAGGAGTTTAAGCCTGAACTCTGGCTCTGTTTCATTTAGTATTAATGAAATCATTCTTTTCATGTTCAAAACTTAGTGAAAGAGAAAGAGGCCACAGATGAATAAATATGCATTCTTGAATAAATATGCATTCCTGAAGCAAGAAAGTAAATTAGGAGTGAGTATGTTTGAATATAACTAGAAATATATTTTATTATATTTTAAAATATGTGACATCTTGGCAGTGATTTTAACTTTTGGAGGGTGTAAATTTCTTTTTCTTTAATGTGCAACTCCAGACTAATGACTTCAATAAATGTGATTATTCATTATGCAAATAATTGTTCTTTTTATGCAGTGAAAACAAAATGAGATTTTCATCTACATCAACTTTTACATCCAGTGCATTTTCAAATTTGAAGATTCTGGCACTTAATCAAACTGAAATAACATGGACAGAGGTAATAGCCTTTCCTGATCCTTTTAAAATTTAATATTATTAGGTTTCTGAGGCAAGGAAAGTGCAATAAACATTTGTGCACTGTATTGTTCTACTGAAATCAAATCATCCTTAGAAAAGGTGCTGTGGGGTAACTGTATTAGTTACATATTAGCTAATGTACTTCCTACGTAATGAAGGAAGTAATATTGGCATAGGAGTCTAATAAGAGACATTTTACTTCATCTACATCTGTAAATTGCCAAATCAAAATAAAGCAGTTGGAGTACAATACAGTTTTGTGTCCCAACGTTTGTTTAAGTGAAAACTTTTTGATTCCTGGTAGCTGTTGAAGATTTACCTGTATTTCTCTGCATGAAATAGAACAAACGCAAATGGAAAGAAAATATTACCTTATGATGAGAAATTCTTGTTTTGTCATCACTTGGCAGCAGCAGGAGACTGGATTGGTACCTTTGCCCATACTGATGGTTTTTGTACCACATGATGCCTGGTTATTGGCAGCACAGAGCAGAGGAAAAACAAAGGCCTGATTTGTTTTGGGCGCTGAAATGCACATTTAAATGAGTCTCTCCTGGTGTGATGTCTTCTTAGGAATGAAGTCCTGTTGTCAGCCATAGTTAGTGGGCCTTTTTTCAGAGATGGGGCTTAGGAAGTGCATCTCACTGTCACGTTACTTATAATGGCTTCTAAATTGCAAACTGTTATTTGGATTCCTCAGGGTCAGATTTTATAGTACTGCATTGTAAAATTACATGACTTTTCAGATTTCGGCTGCCAGCTGCTATCCAGTGAAAGAGCACTTAACAAAACTGGGGCTTGAGTAGAAGGAAGCTTCTTCATTCTCTTGTCTTGCAGCGGGACTAGAGGAAGGTCACTGCTGTGTTTTTGTTTAGTGTCCATTCACTGTGCTCTTAAAACTGCCTATGGGATTTGTGGTAGGACAGTTGATAATCCTTCCTTAGTAGCAGCAATATGAATGATGAAGGGAATGGAAGGATTATTGGCTACAAAGACTTTAAATGTCATCTAGTGCTCATCAGAGTAAATCTGTGCATTGTGGTGTTGAAAATGTTGGCACCTGCCAGCAGCTGTCCTTCATCCCTCCATGGGGTGACTGAAAGGCTGGTTGGTTGGAGCCATGGCTGCAGGCAGATTAGAGTTCTCCAGGGCTAACTAAATTGCAGTGAGAAAGCCCCAGCTTAGTCAGAGCAGTTTAAAATGATGCAGCTTTTGTATTTTTATTTTTTAAACTCTGCTTTAGCTGATGATTCGTCACTAGCCATGACATCTTTGGTTTCAAAATCTGTTTAATAAATTTGCTCCAATTCATTCCCTGTAAGTTGGAAGACATAAGCCTGTGCTTGAAAGTGGTGTTCCATGGCAGCCAAACAAAAAAGGGAAAAACAAAGGCATGCACCTGACATAAGTACTCTGTAAACAAACCACTTGAAAATGTCACTGCTTAAGCTCTGAGGGGGGTTACTTGACAAGTCAACTTTTAAATAGAAAATAATAATTAATATAATCCAAGCAAATGAGAAATACATTTAAATTGTCAGTGGGGATATAAGCTAAAAGTCTTAGTAATGTTTTAATTAAAATTAAAACAATTAAATGGTGAACAGCATTTCAAAATTATTTCCTGTTTTATATATATATATATGTAAGAATAGGCATAGGGATAGTTATACTTGGGGTTTTTTTTAGTTTGTTCCTCTGTTTTGAAGTATTTTTCACAGGAGAGGGACAGGTTTAACTGTTATGCAACAATACATAGCTCCACATTCACATGCCTTGAGCATCAGTTTTCAAAAAGAATTCTTTTGTTAGTGTATGATTTGCATATATCTAAATACTTCTGAGATTATTAGGATATCAGTAAAAGAACTTATTACTGTAGATTTGTTGACTGATTGTTCAAAACATAACATATAACTTTCAAGGGGGAAAAATGTCCTGTAAAATATCTTCAAGTTAGCTACCATTGACTTAGAAATTGAATTAATGCATTTGAGTGTAATGAATTTGTATTAATGGCTCCAAACCCTTTCTTTCTTATTCAGTATTTAAATCATAATCTTACATTTGTGATTCTGTTTTCAAACTAAGATTTTATATTTATAATATAATCTACTATTATACAGGGTAAAAGAAAAATCTGAGTTAGAACAGAAGTGCAGGATCATGCTTCTGACACTAGCAAGTAGCAGCAGGTAGTTGGGAAAAATTCTAGGCAAAGGGTAAGCACATGGTAAGAGCTTCTTAGAAAGTAATCTGGAATTGTGTGGCTTTGTGAGCTCAAGACTATATACCTCTAATTAATATTTGTGGATTTTTTGTTTCATGATTTATCTAACTGTATTAAGAACCCATTTGAAAATTTTGCTATACATATCATTTAACATCAATTTAACCTTTTCTGGGTTCTGATATTGCTGCCTGATAATTTCATTTAGTAAGTCCCAACTTTTATATGAAAGTAACTGAGAAAAGCTGTCTCTGTTTCATGGCTTTAATTCTTATTTAGCTTCTTTGTGCCTTTCCCAATTATATTATTTCCTTCCTGGGATAAACAGACTAAAGATACAGGAACATCATGGACTTATGTGGTGATGATTGTTTCTTGTTCTCATCTTTATTTCTTTTGCAATAGCTCTTGCATTTCCCTTCTGGTTTTGAGCATCAGTGGCTCTCCTCTGGGTATTTGTTACCTCCCCATCAGCTACCCACAATGAGGCCCCAGTTTTTCCTGAGGGTTAATTCAGGGTGAACTTTTGTTTCTGAGGAAGCTGTTTTAAGCAATAGCTGAAAATTCGGCAATTTGAGTTTCTTGGAATTGTGCTGTGACCTATCATTTGGCAATTTTATAGTCATTTGGGCAGCCTGTTGAAAAATCTTCAGATACTTCAGGTTTTTGCAGGTTTTTTATTCCATCCATCCCAATGCAGGGCTGTTGTGGGGGAATCTCTCTTACTCAACATGCACCACATTTCTCTTGACTCTGCAGGTTTCTTGTCATGCTTCTTCATCACCAGTGGATAACTATTTTGGTCTGTCTTGTTGACATGGAGAAACACTATCAGATTAAAAAGATGAAATATCAACGTTCCCTGCTCTTGCTTCGGAACAGGAAAAGTTGTTATATCTGAGTTTGTGTTTGTGTGTTACAGATATGGCAGCAGGCTGATTTTTCATATTTTTGGGTGTGAAACAGTTGGGCTCCAAATCATAGGCTGCCTCTTGAGGAGATCTCAGTGTTTACCCTTGGCACAGTGTCTATTACGAGTCAGTAACATAGACCTGCAGCCAGATGGATTCGTGCAGCTGTAACAGAGGGAACGGTACCGAGGAGGGGATGATTACAGGAGAAGGGGTCAGCTATGCACAAAACCAGTTGAATTGGACTGTCCAGATCTCTGGATTCCACTGCCTGTAGCCTTTGTAACCTGTAAAAACAAACTTTTGGTGTCGGTGCTGCGCATCGGTCTGTGTTCTTGCATCTCAAAAACTTTGAATCCCCACGTCAGTTAAAATCACATTTTGGAAAGAGTTGGGGGCTTAAAAATAATTTATTGTCTACTAATTCCCTTAAAACAGGAATATAGATGAATGAAAGAGCCCTTTCTTTGTTTTTCCCAAACAAAGAAAGAGTAGCAGGATGAGCTCACACTTATTTGATTATGGAGAATACATGCCAGAAAAAAAACTCAGTGAAAAGAATAATTTGCCACTCACAGGCACAAATTTGTAGAAGAGCAATCAGTTCCAGTGCTTATGGAACTCCATGTACTAAAACTGCACAATTTTTGACACTTTCACAATTGCATACAGAACTATTTTATGCCAGCAGGTTATATCGCCTTGTAATAGGTTTATTTTTTAAAGTTTTGTTACCTTCTGTAAATGTTTGTGAAGAAAAAAACTGTGTAAAGTAAAATAATATCTTTAATGCAATTTCAGGGCGTAAGATCTAAACCAAAAGTATCTTTGTTCAATTTGTAGCCATTTTTGAATTGATTTATTTTCTTTAGAGAACTTGAAAACTCCAGGATGTGTTGAATTAATGCAATTCTTGGCTTTTAGTGGGTTATAGGCTGGCACAGTCCCAAGATAGAAAAGGCCTCAAGCTCTGATAAATTAAGATATTAAAAAATATTCTGTCAGACGTGATGTCTGTTAGCTGGTTCTGGAACTTCTGCACATATATAGAGTTGGTACAGCCAGTTCCTCAGCTCCCCATAGGGAAAACCTGGTCACTCCAACTCACTGAATAAATTAACTCAGTTTCCAGGTCACTCAGTTTCCAGTCTCAGCTGCAAGGGTGGCCACAAGCCTGGGACTTACAGTCCTGTGACTGCAGAACCCCCTTGATGTCATCTGTGCTGGTAGATCCAGGCACAGGTGAGCCATCTGGAAGAAAGAGAAGACTAGGAAATCTTTAATAATTGTTCCTCTGCTTTGGGGAGCCATAGCTTGTTCTGAACACATTCAGAGCAAGTTTGCATGAAATATAGTTTCTGAAATATTTTTCCCATCTTTTGTTATATTAAATAAAGTTTTGCTCTTAGGTTCTTCTTTGTGCTCAAGGATGGCCAGTACTTGAAGAGTTGTACCTTTCTTCTAATAATATTACAGTTTTGGAAAGGTGAGTAACATGAGTCAGCCAGTTGTTAGCCACTGATGTACCACGAAGTTACACAGCACATAAAGTTACATTCCTGTAACATTTACATCACCACGACAATAATTGATGCAAATTTCACGTGATGTACTTCAGAACATTAATAAATGTGCACAATTGTGTGCATGCAATTATATACTTGGGAAAATAGTGTTTTCATTGGCCAATAACGTTAAATAATCTCTGTTTGTTTTTTTCCAATGTATCAGGCCTGATAATGTCCTGCAGACCCTGAAGTTGCTAGATCTTTCAGACAACCAGTTACTGGATGGAAATCAGCTGCATCTAATAGCACAGCTCCCCAGGTAGCTGTAAACAAATTTGCTGGAAATTCTTTGTCCTAGATATTCATCTCCATAGTCCTTGTTGGCTGAAATATGATAGTATTGATGTTGCATGAAAGATTCATGAGATCTTGAAGTAGAGGCATTTTGCCCTCTTGAGGAGAGTAACTGCATTATTTAGTTGAGCTATTTTAATATAATCTTGCTTTTGTTGTATAATAACAAATTCTTCAGCTGTGTGTTATTAGGTTTTCATTATACACTTATGAAAGTGATTTACCCCATTTTGCTAATTTGCAGAATTATCATCTTTCTCTGTACACCAAAGCAGCAGCCATGATTTTCAATAGCCACAAGCTATTTTAAAAAAACATTTAGAAAATCACACATTTTAAATCCAGGAGCCATTCTGAAAGCTTGAAATGGTTGCACTTGCTCACTGAAAATTTTATTCCCTGAACACTGCTGAAGTCTGGGTACTGTCTGTGAGGCTGCTTTTCATTTGTCAATGATGCTGCACCACATCAAAAGCTGCAGATCCTTATTAAGAAGAGAAAAAAACTTGGTTGTATTTCTTTGCAAAAAACTTCTTGTGCCACATACAGTAATCATTGTATCTATTAAATTTCAGATTAGAACAGCTTATACTTAGAAACACTGGGATATCTTCTATACACTTTCCTGATGCTGCATTTGGTATGTAAAAGAAGTAATTAATTTATAGTTTTAAAATTCTGTTTATTTAAAGTTTACACTGTTTTCTTATTACTCTTTTCCTAGGATGCAAGACTAAAATGTTTCCTTCACTAAAACGCCTTGCAATAAATGACAATAAAATTTCACAGGTAGGTTAGATTGTGATGGTTCACACTTCGTAAATAAATGTATCTTTGTTTAACAGTAACTTTGCTTTTTTAAATTTCCTTTGATTGTATGTATAAGATTCTGAGGTAACTATTGAACACTTTGGTCAATACAGAGGCATAATTTACAAATGTAAAAACATTTCTTAACAGTTATAACACATTTATGTTATGGCAGCTACCTCATAATTCCTCTCACAGAATTCTAATGATCTAAAATTCTGAATAATTCCTTGTTTTGGTTAGTTTTTTAATTAAATGGAGTGCAGTTCTTTCCTTAGCTAAATGAATGGGATCTAAGTACTTGGGTCTGATGATCGAAAGAATTTTTCCAGTCATGTTTGTTGTACAGGAAAAGTCAGTGTTACCAGGTATTGTTCTTAAAAGAAGCTGTGTTTTATATTTCCTCAAAAGACTCTTCCCTTCCATTTCAGTGGTCATCTATCAATGAGCTTGATAAACTGCCAAGTTTGCGGGCACTGCAGTGTAACAACAACCCCTTCATGGACACAGAGAAGAACCCAGAGACCCTGATACAGCTCATTATTGCCAAGATAAGTCAGTTGGAGGTTTTGAACAACTGTGAGGTATGTGGTATTTCAACAAATTGCATGAGTCTGGCAAAGACGAAATCACTGCCTGAGGAATTGTTTTCAGTTTAAGATTGTTGATTGTTTGGGTGCAGGAAAAGTAAAGTGCCAACTAGTCCATCCCCTTGTCACTGGGGCAGTCAGTAGGGCTACAAGACTGAACTCTCTTTGTGAGCATTGCTAACTCAGTGGGGACTTGGACAAGATGGGTCAATGGTGGGGTCAGTGCAATGGGTCAAGTGCCTGTATTGTGTTGAAGTTGCAGGACTGTTAACAAAAACCATACTCTTAAACAAAATAGCAGCACAGTCGGATCTGTTTCAGTGACAGCAATACCAACATTTGCCTTCTGCAATAGAAAAATATCATAATCCACACCAAATTAAACTTTCAGCAAATGTTTATCATAAAGGAGAGCAGAAGCAGCATCTGATCCATTGCTACAGAAAACATCCTTGCATCATCATATACAGCAAAATCTTTGCTTTTATATTCATTTATGGCTCAGTGAGTACACAGAGAAAGAGGCTTTAACATTTTAAATGGCTCTAAAATGCACTGAATATATGGATCAGTCAGTATTTGGAGACATGGTTTGTAAGGTTCTTGGTAGCATTAAAACATACTGAACACCAAATAACACCGAGGAGTCTGTGGCATTGATTAGATTTTATTCTCCGGGAAGTTATATTATGTGCCATTCCTGTGTCAGTACAGATCCTTCCTGCTGAAAGAAGAGGAGCAGAGCTTGATTATCGCAAAATATTTGGAAAGGACTGGCTAGAAGCTGGTGGGCATTGGAACCCAGAGAAAAACAAACCAAGTGAAGAATTTCTTGCTGCCCATCCCAGATACCCAACACTTTGTCTTAGTAAGTACAAGCAGAGTACAATAGCATTTCCTCACCTCCAGCATTGTGGCAGCACTGGTTTGATCTGTTTTCAATTTTTCTTCCCCTTGGTCCTTTTTCCATGTGCTGCTTCAGCCTTAGGAAAGCCCATCCATTGGCAAGCCTGTGTGCCAGTGGACTTTTGCTCCTGTGGGGCAGCTGCACAGACTGCACCCTTTGGGGCTCCCTGCCTGAGACCCCAGCACCTGTGAGCATCCTCTCCACCACTGCTGCTGAGCAGGCAGCAGCTCTCAGCACTGGGAATGTTAAGCAGCACCCCCATGTCCTGAATGCTTAGCAGCTGAACGAGGCTCGTGTCTGCGGCACTGCGTGGTGCAGGAACTACCACGTCTGCGCCGAGGGAACTGCCTGATCCTGCACCAAAAGTGGTCTTAGAGCTTGAGTTTTAGTCTTTGAAGGGTTCTACATACACTTTTCTTCCAACAGAATATGGAGCACCTGAAGAAGGAGAACTAAAGGGACGACAGCCTTTGACTCTGAAAAATCAGCTCCTGAGTAAGAGGCCAGAAATTATCAAAATTGTTCCTTCTACATTTAGAATATTTTATGAGCTTAGTATCTCCTAGGTGTATATGGAGAACAAAAAGTTCCAGGTTGTAATTTTGCTTTTCTGAACTGTGTCAGTTTGACTGGAAACCTGATTCTGTGTACTCTCTCTCATTTCCCCCCTCAACCCAAGCCAAATGATTTTATCAACTGAGATTTAATTGAGAACAAAGGTTATTGATACTCCATTCTGACAGTGTGAGTGGCTTCTTTACAGAAGACATCGCAAGTTTTAATCTTGACAACTGCACTGTTTTCTGATACTAACTTTTTTATAACTTCTTAACTTTAGGACAGACAAGAAAAATATGGATAGCTTTGGTATTTCGGGCTGTCTACATATTTAATCTAGGTTACATCCTGGACTTGCAAATTCACATAGCTGTCTTTCTTAGTTGATAGAAGAACTGAAACTTTTTATTCCATGGGCAAAATAGTATTTTAAAGCATTGCATACTAATGCATTTAGGTGGAAGACTAAATAGAACAAGGAATCTTGTTGGCTAGACGTAATATAAACCTTTTTTTAAGGATAAGTCTTTTAATCTCTGTAAAATAATTAGGCTAATAATGTCCTTTAAAAGTCTTTGTATGGTGCTTTTGAGAGAACCAAAAGCCTGTTTTAAACTGAATAAACAATTTCCATTCTACTGCAAGTTATTTTTAAAACATGAAATAGAAATCAAGCATTTTTAGATATATACTCGTTTTGACCAAAAAATCCCATCTTTAAGCATTAGGGAGTCACTTCTACAATAATTTATCAAAGATGATTAAAAACTTGCTTATTTTAATTAATTAATTTTTCAGATAATTACTAAATGTTGTCTTAACTGCTCAGATGCAGGCTACCTCCTAAGTTTTGAGAGATCAGGCTGAGCTAAGGGAAACAATTTGTAATAAAAACAGACTAGAAAGACTGTGCTTCTGCCAGAACAGGGCTTATTGTTCTTTCACTAATGCCTCCCCTTCTTCCTTAAGCTTTGACAATAAAGTGTCCTGAGAAACCCGAACAGAAGCCAGTGGAGAAAAAACTACCAGGTAAGAAGTCTTGGCTTATGTTCAAGGAGTTGTTTCATTGCTCCTTTTCAAACAACTGTATTAAAGAATGGCAGCTGCCTCTGGCAGCTGAAAGCTTTTCCTCTGTCATATAAAGAAATGACAAAGGCAGAAATTGTTTGAGAAAGTCATTATTCTTCTGGCTTTCATACTTACTTTGAGTCCAGCTCGAAGATGGAAAGTTGATGCTTGTCTTATGACCTCTGCTGCTGATTTCACAATTAATGTCTGAGGTAATTAAAGGCCAGTTAACAGGGATGAAATCTAGTGGATGTGTTAAACAAATAACCAGAAAGTCAAGTCTTAAGAGGCAATCACATAGTGTATAAATCTAGATATTGAGGTCTAGTATCTAATGCATGAAGTTAGAAATCTACTTCTGGCCTTCATCAAATTTGTCTTTTGAAGTTTTAGTGCCTGTAGTGAGACTAGAATGAATAAGACCTAAATTCTAAATTAAGCTGATGTTTTGGAAAGACGTGTCAAAATGAAGTCTGAGAGAAAAGAAGTATTCAAGCTTTATTCTAAAATAAAAATCACATTTATTATCACAAGTTGCATAAAATCAGATAGATACAGCTTTTACAAAAATGTTTGATAGAAAAATATTTGTCTAAGTACAATGTGTGGTATTACAGGAATAACTCGCTATTGCTGTGCCTTTAGATAAAGCTTCAAAAGAAGTTCAACCAAAATACTGAGTTTATCTATTGCAAACACAGGTATCACCTCTGGAACAAACTACATCTACTCATTCGAGATCCATTACAAAAAAATACCCCTTCCTATAACTGACTTCATAATATAAACAACTCTGCTGACAATGTGTTTGGGACTAATAACTCAATACCATTCCTAAGAATGTCACTAGTTCCACAGTGCCATTTGCTTACTTGTGCTGGGAAAGCCAATTCCTGGTAATGAAAACTGCAAGAAACAGTTGCCAGATGCAAGTAGTCAAAACCTGGCTGGTGTGTGTCCCAAAGGCCACTTAGTTTAGCATGTAGAAATACGAACTCAAGAAAGGTAAATTATGAAGCCATAACACTTTAATTTGGTATGTGGGATCAAAGCATTTAATCCGTAGTAGCACATCCTGCCCTATCCCCACAGGTTAAACCATTTTCCACTTGACACAGCAGATATGGTTTCAGGTACCAAAGACATTATTGCCGTGTTAGAACTGAAGCAGCAACACAGCCTTTCACTGCTGCTATAAGCAAGTAAAGTGAAACACTGGTACTTTGCTACAGCTCAGTGGCAGCAGCATTTTTCTAATAACTTTTCTCTCTCTGCCCTCAACAGAGTCTATGACTATTCAGAAGGTCAAAGGACTGCTGTATCGCCTATTTAAAATTCCTGGTTCTGAACTGAAACTGTCCTATGAAAGTTCTAAAGTGAGTTAAAAACAGGTATTCAACAACAAAATATTTCATGCTGCTAAAGGTCCATAGCATGTTCTAAAATACTATCTAAAGAAATTCATTTCACTTGAGGAGGGCTGTCTTCATGCTATAATTTCAGATCTAATTTCATTACTGTAACATGACAGATTATCCCTGACTGCAACTGCCTGCTATTTGGTTTACATTAAGGAATTTCAGTTTAAGTCTGATTAGGTTTTTTTTTTTTTTTGCTTTCTTATTCTAGTTGGAAGGAAAAGAAGTTGAACTAGACAATGACTTAAAGCCTTTGCAGTTTTACTCAATAGAAAGTGGAGACTGTGTGTTAGTACGGTGGTAAGAAAGGACTCTCTTGCTGGACTGAAGGAAAAGCTGACACAGGAACTGCAGAAGAGAGACAGACACACGGACAGCCTGTGCCTGAACAGACATACAGGTGAATATGAGTTTCACACATGGCACCAGAGGGCTGTACCAACTGTTCTTTCAGCTCCTCAACTTGATCGTCAGCCTCCATGAAAACATCTGCTCATTTGTCCTACTGGAGAGATACCAAATAATGCTTAAATGCTTCAATTAAATAAAACTCAAGGTCACCCTTTTGCCAAGATTTTATGTTGCCTTCCCCCAGCAGCAGTGAGAATTTGTTTTACTGAACCAAGTACAGGGTTCAGTTGTGATCTCTTTGCTGACAAGACAAGATTAGTGCTGCACTGAGAGGCCACTTGCTCTTTGCTTTCACCTACATCCAATGACCATAAAGTGAACAAAACCCAGTAGTAATTTTAGAAGTATCTACCTTAGATGATTAGGGCCAAAATCTCCCAGACCTTTCTTCTACCCTACAGTGTTAACATACCACATTATAAATAAGCTCTCAGCACACTGCAAGGCATTGCTATTTTATTTTACAATCTTCAGCATGCTCTTCCTCAATCTTATTTTACTTTCACTTGTGTAACCTCAGATTCGTATCTAGTAACTCAGTGAGCTCTCACAAATCCTCCCTAAATCAGGCCAAGCTTGCAATACTTGAAGATTTGGTATAAGCAAACCTTGATTTTATTTTTAGCCAAAATGACAATGGTACAAACAAACTAATCACAAATCCTAGCCCTCATTGCTGTCCCCATCCCTGCACAGATGAGGGCAACCCCTTAGACAGCTCAGAACCTCCTGCAGCAAGATTCACCAGCTGCCCTGGTGCTGAGCACAACTTTCCACAGGATCCTGGAACAGCCCTATACTGAGTCAATGCAGTGGTGCTTTAATTTACAAAAGACAGGCTAGTTGGCATTCTTATGTGCATTTATTAATTACAAGTAGGTCTTTGACTTTATATAAAAAGGATTTTTTTTTTAAATCTTGAACATTTTGGTTTCTGTTTGATCACCCTCTATACTATAGAAAAATGAATAGTATCAGTCCACTTGTAATTATCAAAAGGGATGTGCAAATATTGTTATACTGTAGTTGAAACCCAACATTAAAAGGTACCTTAATATTTCTTATTGTTCCAAGAATGAATCCAAATGTACACTTTTCCATGATCATTATACACTACCCTGTTTTCCAAGGCAAGTCCATCATCTTTCCTCACATCTACATGGATCTCCACACAGTTCCTTTAATCTCCAGAGTTCTCCCAGTTCCTGGGGAGAGTACTGGGGGGAAGACAGCATGCCACTCTCACATGTTTTCTCACACAACCAGAGACCATCCTGTTAAGAGAGAGAACCATTTCAATAGTTTTTCTTAGAAAGTATGTACTCTCCAACAATCTTCACTTCCAAGAATCAAGTGTTTATTGTTTCTAGCAACAAATGTCACACACAAAGGTCCCAAACTGATCTGCTACACTTATTCAGAGAACTTGAGGGTAGGGATGGAGTCTGCAGGTGGTTTGTGGCAGTTTTGTGGTTTTTCTTTTAAACACATCTTTAAAAGATTTTTCCCTTTGGTTTTTAACTCAATAGTTATTTCAATTCCTTTTTAAAGGGAAAAAAAAAAACATTTCTCCTGTTTTATGTTACTTGGAACAGCAGGCATGTCCTCTTTCTGTAAGGTCAGACAATTCCTTCAGACTTACTTGATATCGCTTGGGTCCTACAGCTGCCATCCAGATGCCCATGCTCACATCTTCACCCTGAGGTGACACAAGAAAATAACAAATACAGATATGAGCACCAAGAAAGCATAAAGCATGACTGTGACCTGGAATAAGTTGCATCATCTACCAGCAGTAAAAAATGGTAATTACAAAACCTACGCCAGACTACTGCAGAGGTGTTAAAATAATCATCCCACCTTTCCCATGATAATACACAGTTCTCACAAAAACAAAGTACAAAAAACAAAATTACAGCTCCAGAGGTTTTCAGTCCAATACATCTGTGCTTTGGCCTAGAAGAGGCACTAAGCATAGCAACCAAAAACATGGCAAAAGCCCACATAAGCCAGGGGAACTCAACACTAACACTTGAGCTATGTTCTTTCTGACTCACCCAGTACATGCTGTTCCCCAGACCACTTTAACACAGAAAAACTGCACTAATCTTTATTACCTGGTAGGTTTTTAATCTTTCAGAGTTGCTTGCCAGCCACTGCACAATGTCTTTGGAGATGACATAGCCAGATCCACAAGCAAAGGCTGGATATGCAGGACTTGGATACTCCAGTTCTTGCCATTTCCCAGTTCGATCAACTGCCCAATTTAGTCTGAAACTGAAGACCGTGTTAGACATGAGATGTTTATATACAGAGTCCTCAGTGGAACCTATGAACACTGATAACAACTGAAGTAATACTGGTAACAAACAAGTGAGAGGAGGAAGTCGGTGATCCTAATTATAGTTCCAAGTCTTAAGGGCACAAAGCTAAAATTGTAGCTGTTGTTTGGTCCCAATCTTGGATAATAAGAGAAAGTTTTCAAAACAGAAACAAAAGCAACATTGACAGCCAGGTTTTCAGCATCTGCACCTTGCTGTTGGGTTTTGAACTAGGTAAGCAAACACCTCCTTACCTATTTTTTAACAAGCACATCTGTGTCCTGCTAATTAACCCCTTTGGTTAATCAACA
This sequence comes from Acrocephalus scirpaceus scirpaceus, assembly GCA_910950805.1. Taxonomy (NCBI): domain Eukaryota; kingdom Metazoa; phylum Chordata; class Aves; order Passeriformes; family Sylviidae; genus Acrocephalus; species Acrocephalus scirpaceus. The sequence continues at coordinate 44,721,108 of OU383775.1, forward strand.
TGACACAAAGGCAGTGCCTCCAGCAGCCATGCAGATAAAGATGTTATGCAACCCATTTTCCCGTTAAAACTAGTGGCTGCTTAAAAACCAGGAAGCAGCATGTACCTTCCCTAAGCTGTTTTCCAAATGAAGCTCAACAAAGGAGATGTTCAAAGGCTGCCATCACTGAATTACAAAAAAACCCCTCTTCCTGGCAGTGGTGTTCTCTAAGGAAGGCTTTATTCATTCCTAGAGGCCTGCAGGAAGCAGTCTCTGTCTGCACAGTCTCCCCACACGCTCCCAGCGTGGCAGAGCTCGCTGCCGCACTGTGCAGCGCTATGGACTCTGTCAAACTGCCCAGTGAGGCAGTGAGAAGCATCCTGCTTTTCCAGGAACAAGCTGCCACTGCACTCCTCTGACCTCACAAATGCTTCATGCACTCACAGCTAAGAGACATAACTGTGTCAATGCAGCAGGGTCTCCCCATTTTACAGAGGTTCAGCATTGCTGATTTCCAGTCATGAGCACAAGCAGCTGAAAGCTTCAGTGAGCTATTAAGAATTGTCACCTCAGACAACAGCCCCAAAAGGGAGGAATTACAGCTGAGTGGCAGATTTGTCATCAGATTCTGCCCATTCTCAACTGAAGCTGACATGTTAAAAGCACAAAGTAAATAAAAGTCTCATCTGACACCTGAATTCACTTTAGACTCAGTATCTTCCACTCCACTGAATCACAGCACGAAGGGTTCAACCCCTCCAGACTGAGAAGCATCTGCTTTGATAATAATTTTATACTTCCACAGTTATTTCAGCATTGTTCCCTACACGTCACATTTGCCTGACCTGAAGGCTGTGACTATTAAAGAATTTACACTCAAAGATGTCACTCCTATAGATCTTTGAGATAATCACAAGATAACCAACTATTTCACACACTCGACCTTATTACATCACTTCATGAGTAAGCAACAGGCAGGACCAGATTTGTGAAGCAAAGCAGCTAAGGCCTGTTTTTCTTCCAGAGCAACAGGAAGGCTCATTGTACCATTATGTTATAGTAGCATAGAGTTTCTGCTATACTGGGTGTCATACCAGAGCTGCAATGCATTCCATGAATGGAAGGGAAGATATGGGCTATTTCAATCCTCCTGGTTATTCACAAGTGTAATACAGGCTGGAAAAGTTCACTCAAAAATTTATTAATCTGATCTACTATTTCAAACAGCAGAAATGGGTAGCAATGCCTGAAATTCACACATGTTACAATAAAGTGCAGACCATAACAGAAGTTTTGTTCCTCCTTTTTACCCCACTTCCACAGTGACATCAAATAAAGTAGTATTTATAGTTCCGTACTATGTACTTTTCTTTTAACTTCACTGTATTGCTGGAAAATTCCTATTTACTTAAGTACCATGACAAAGGTATCTCTTACACATTTTAAAACCTGGTAAGATATTCAGCAAGTTTAAATCATTGTGAAGGCATACTCTGGGAAGTTATTGTAAAGGACTGATTTCTGATTCTGAGATTCAAAGTTCTAACACATACAGAAATCCTGCTTTTTACAACTGGCTTCCTTAGGCATAGGAGGGGAACCCACATGAAAACAGACTTAAATCACTAAACCAGTCACTAAAGAAATGGTATCTTAAAGATAATTTTAAAAAACAACTTACTTTCCCCACCAAATGTTTGGCCTGTCCAATTTTTTCTGCAGTATCCTGTTAAAAACAGCTTCCAAATCAATGTAACAGTCATCATCCGTCTTCAGCAACAAGTCAAAACTCGTTGATTCAACTGTCCTGTAGCCAAAAAGGAAAGTGATGAGATGCTGTGCTGCACACCACAAACTACAGACAATACACTCTGCAAGGGGATTTTTGGGATGAAGGAGAGAAGGAATGTCTTTCCTACCCTTGACTTTTACATGTTTTTCTATCAACCAAAGCTGACTGCTTGTCCTTCAAAGGAGATGCAGCTGTATCCTATGATGATCTTACAACATGGACTTGTGTATGAGCAGAAGAAAACAAATTTGAAGTTTTGTTTTCCAGGACAGATGGTTGATTTACTAATGAGACCATCTTAAGCAGTGTTGACCTCAGAAGGATATGAATCCCTGATGCTGATGGCAGCACAGCTGTTAAAAGGCACTGGCTACACATCAGTAGCCTACTTTCAGGATGAGACAGTCAGTTCAAGGGCAATGAGAAGGACACAGGTGGTAAAAAACATCTGTGGAAACAACTCTACTTAATCTTTCTCTGTAAATGCATCCTTCAAATATGAAAAATGTTATCTTTACCTGTCTGAAATAGTTGAATGTGACACGCATAAAATAACCAAAAAAGCTTAAGATTCTAGGGATCATGGCTGGGTTGGTTCCAAACATTTGTAAGGGTAACTTCTTATAACAAGAAGAGTATTTTTAAAAGCCTTTTATTACCAAATCTGGAAAAATTGCTAATCTGTAAGAAATGATCACAAAGATCTAAGTCTTCTAATACAAACCTCCTTTTAGAACAGAAAGCATGGTTCAGTTTTTCATTTACATTCATAGCCATGGAATTTGTGAAGTAAGTGCATAATCTTGCAAGCAACTAAACTGAATTTTGGTTAAATTACAACTGTCAGCTATATTTCTTACTCCACAGCAGCATCAATTAACTGAAACAGTTGTCTCAGAGTAATGGAAATCACTGCAAATTAGAGGTAGAAACTTACTAGATTCACCACAGACAATGCATTGCATTATGAATATTCTTCCTATCAGCCTTCTGTCCCCCTTGTACACAAGCTTCCAATCCTTCCCCTCCACTCATGATTATGGGACTGGAGCAATGGCCACAAATTGAAACACTGAGTAAGTACATAAACTGGTCAAAAGCCATCCTTTAAATACTAAAACTAGTCGCTTTCAGTTACATAAAATGAAAAGAAATTACAAGGAGAAATGAAAATTTTTACACCTGGACTCTTAGAGCAGAAGCCTGTCTTGCAAGCCTGTGCTGATTTGAGGCACCAAGGATCAGCATTCAAAAAACTATAGGCACTGCCATTTTACTCACTACATGCACCCAAAATTGTGAGAGAGAAACACAACTTAATGAAGTAAATCTCATAAGGCATGTATTTCATAGAACCCATCAAATGACAATCTGCTGGATCATCTTGCACTACAAACAGCACCATTCCTAAGAGAAAATAAGAAAATACTTTCTTTTCAACTTACCATCGGTAGAAGTTCAGCAGTTTGGCGGGAACGTTTCTGTAAGTGTCAATCACATCTACAAAAACAATGTCATCATAGGTACTGCTTTCTTCCTTCAATAAAGCATCTTCTTTCTCAAGGTTTTTTATGTGACTTGTGAACCTTTCTGGGCGAGTATGGAGACTTTTCAAAAGAGCATCACCTTCTGAAAGAATCAGCACCCATTATTAAACCAAGATGCATATCTACATATTATTTCACATTTCTCTTGGATCATACAGGGCACACATTGACAAAATAAATCTGAAGAAGCATTCAAATTAATGGGGTTATGAAAATTCTGCAACTAATTTTAAAATTTCTACAGAATGGTAAAAGTTGCAGAACAACAAAGAAATACATTTTTGTATACGGCCTGACACTAAAACTTTAAAGTAAAAAAGTATTTTCTTCCTTTTCAGTAGTGGAAGAATTCAACTTTTTAAGGTTCCTTAATATAAAGAACAGTCTGTGACTTCACTGTTACTCTTATCAGTAGAGTAAAAAGGCCACTGTCAATTACTCCTAAGTATATGTATCTAGCATAAAAATAAACACACAAACAAACAAACAATGCTTTGCTAAATATAATCAAATAAGCATTGCTTTGATGTAGCACAGATGGTCCCTGCTGAACCACATCACATAACTGCAGGGAAAAGCTAAAAATACACCGCAGATAAGGAGGTAGTTTGTGGTACTGAAGAAGAGTTTGACAAACAAGATGGGAGGGCTTTAGCACACACCTCAGTTCAGACTCCTGCACGGATGACAAGACAACAGGACTGCCCAATTATATCTGCCAGGCCTAGTTACAAAAACACAGCAATAACACACTGGAAGTCACTGCTTATGTTGGCTATAATGGACCAATAAGAACACATCGACTCCAGTGTTATGTGGGCAAAATCTTAGAAATTGGAAAGGGCTCCTATAAAATCTCTCAACGTTCTGCTGAAATAGGTGTAAAGGAGCAACAACAGGGATGGAAACTGTTTGTCCATATAAATTATGATGCAGTACCTCTAACTGCAGCAGAACTGGAAAAAAGTGTGAAAAATATCAGGGAAAAGATTTCACTGCATGACATTTTTAAACTTGATTTTGGGTAACAAAAAACCAAGAGAGTCTAGATAAAAAGACAAAGGGATGCAAGTCAACTGGAGTGGCTGACAAACAGCAAGCAAAGTAACCACACCAGGACATGGACTTTAAGCGTAGAAGAGCCAGGAAGAAAATGCTTCTACTAAAAGAAAACTTAGGGTGACTAAGTTCATGGAGACAGCACAAATTATACTCAGAATATTATTTATCTATCTTGCCATAGATAAGATAGATAAATAGAGAATTATCTATTTTACCATAACATCAAATGTCATGCTAGTTTTGTGGACTTACCTTGAATAGTGTAGATAAAACCACCTGCTATTCCCTCCACACCTTCTGTGAGTTCATGTGGCAGTGACCCTTCCCCTGCCTGTCAGGAACAGATTAATGGAAATTAATAGATTAATTCATCTCTCATTACTGATGTGTTTTCCCTCTGATTTTAAGGTGTGAAGTTTTCTGGCAACTAAGAGTGAAATTAATTTAAAGCTCTGCTGGTTTAGGTACCTGCATAATCACAGAATCATAGAACATTCTGAGCTGGAAGCGACCAACAACAATTGTTGATGTCCAACTCCGGGTCCTGCACAGGACCACCCCAAGAATCACACAGAATCACTAAAACTAAGATTTTTAACTAAAGTTTTGCGGCATTTTTTTAAAGTTTCACTCAAAACTAGCAGTGCCAGTGAAACTTCCAGAAAACTAGTTTCGAAGTTGACAGCAAAATGCAAAATTATGCTGGGTAAATTACAACAACAGGATGTTTAGGCAAGTAACAATTTGACATGAAAAGAGACACACTGCCAAAAAGCAAATAACCAGACTTCATCCCATCAGTTGGGATTTGAGCACAGGATTTTTGACCCACATTTTGCCATCTCTGATATATTGATACTGCTTCACATCTGACAAAAATAATGAGAGCTTTACTCTCCTCAAAATAAAATGCCACTTACAAGCATAATTTTTTTGCAAGAAGGCAAAGCAAAACTTCTCTTCTGAGACCAAAGAAGCCCAACTGAATTAATGATTTACACAGAGAAACACAGGAAAGTAAAATGCTAAATTCTCAGCACTTATAGGAAAAATAGAAACATCGTGGAAAGGAAGATGAGGGGACTCACTGTAATGACTCTGAAAACACCCCCTCCATCATTCACCATCACTTTATGAAGGTTTCTTGAAACCAAGCCCTGAAGATCCTGGCTCTCCCACACAATGGTACCTTCAAAGCTCTGGTAAGAGAGCAAAATGCTGTTATGCAGGTATACAAAGACTTCAAACAGTTTGGGCTCTTTAAAATTATTTTCAAATAGTCAACTTCACACAAGATTTAGCTGAAGTGCATAACATAAATACTTTACTTACACTTCAATAAAAATAAGTTACACATAAACGAAATGCATCTGTGAAACTCAGTAACAGTAATCATTCTTTTAAGAATAATCATGAATCTCTATATTAAACTTTTAACAGAAGCCTAGTGTAAAAGACTTTGGCTTTCTAAAATCATCAAAATAGCATTTAAAGGTGACCTGAAGTGAAGTTTTAAAAATCAAATATAAAATCCTGCTTTACAAAGAGAATACATTAAAACAAATTCGGAAACAAGCTCAGCTTTTATCGTTATCTGCCAAACAGAGATCAGAGACTCGATCCTGACACCAGCAAAACTCAAAGAAAAATATGGCCCCCTTTATCGCAGTAAAGGTGTCACAAGCTACTGTAAGAGTGACAGAATTCTTACCTCACATCTTGGCTGATAAGGAAGAAAAAGACAAGTGAATAACTTGAAAATTTTCTGGTTTTAACTGTCAAATTAGGCTATGCCACTCCATGTTTTACATATGTGTTTGTGTGTGTGAGTGTGTAAATTCTTGCATTTGAAAGGACTTCATCTCAACTTTAAACTGAAGACTCCTGAGAACACGCAAAGGAACAGGTGGTAAGTTGTACAAGTAGAAGTATTAGAAGAATTTTTTTATTATTATTTTTAAAGCAATTTCCCCCCTTATGAAGAGGACTGACTCCTCGATAAGCACATTCCATTTTGTCTCTCCCAGTTTCATAGGAAACACACTAGTTGTTAGTGTGGGTGTTGGAACAGAAAAACAACTTGTTTGTAGACGCATCTCTGTTGCTGCAGGAAGTCTGTTTACTTATCCCAGCCTCTCATTTCTTCCCCATTTTAGCTTCCTTGCACACTAGAAACCTTCTCCAAAAATTCTCCAGTTACTGAAACACCTTTAAGTCTAGAGTTCAGCTTACTTTTTTTGCTTTCCTCTAGAAGTAGGTCTTAACAACTGCAGCAGTCTCAGTGTTTAATGACAGCTGTCTGTACTTCAGAAGTCTCTCATCTATTATTTAAAATGCCAGTTTTATAAGCTAATAATGGAGCTAGCCAGTGTTTATTCAAGCCTGACTTCCATGCTCAATACCTTCCCCTTGTTTCACAGAATCACAGAATAAGCTTAATTGGAAGGGACCCATAAGGATCATCCTATCCAACACCTGACCCTGCAGGACCATTCCCAAATCACATCCTCTGCCTGCAAGCATTGGCCAAACTCTTCTTGAACTCTTGGCTTGGTGCTGTGACCACTTCCTTGAGGAGCCTGTTCCAGTGCCCAATCACCCTCTGGGTGATGAAGCTTTTTCTAATATCCTACCTAAAACTCCCCTGACACAACTTCAGGCCATTCCCTCAGGTCCTGTCCCTGGTCACCACAGAGCAGAGATCAGTGCCTGTCCTTCCACTTCCCCTCAGGAGGAAGTTGTGTCTGCAATGAGGTCTCCCCTCCAGGTGGAACAGACAAAGTGACCTCAGCCACTCCTCAAATGCTTTCCCCTCAAGGCCCTTCAGCATCTTCACTGCCCTCCTTTGGACACTCTCTAACAGGTCAATGTCATTGTTACATTGTGGCACTCAACACTGTCCCCAGCACTGGAGGTGAGGCTGCCCCAGCTCAGAGCAGAGCAGGACAATCCCCTCCCTTGCCTGGCTGGCCATGCTGTGTCTGAATGCAGCACAAGGACATGGCTGGCCCTCCTGGCTGCCAGGGCACTGCTGACTCATACTCAGCTTCCTGTTTTTTGTTAATTATTTCTCAGTTATCAAAATAAATGGACCAATATTAAGACCTTTTCTAGTGGCTCGATTTCTCTTTCTGCAGTGACTGTCATCTCCCATTCCAAAGTTTTTTACTGTAGGGATTGGGCTCTAATCACGCTTCAATGTCCTGTTTATAGACACAACCTTTGGAAAGTTGTTTAGTGAATAGGAGAGTCCTTTAGGAGCAAGAGAGTTCTTTCATGCCTCAGCAGGCAGAAACATTACAGTTCTCACCACTGACTATTACTGATACTGACTTCAAATGTACCAGGAGTCTTAATCAGTTACTACCAGTGAACCTCAGTGTAAGGTGTCCTAAGGCTGCAAACTATCATTATTTTCCAGGCTGAGAGACTTGTAAGCAAATTTTCTAATGACTTTAGCCTTCAGCTATTCTTACTCTAAGCCACTTAATGAAAGCTGAGGCCTGAAAATGCTTAAAGCAAAAACATTAGTGGCACACCTGAGACTACATCATCTGTTTTTCCCCATTTAAATTCCAGCCTTGTTGCTGCTAGAGCGCAGTGGCATTTACAGTGAATACCGAACAGGTGAACCGACATAATGCAGCCCTGCCAAACTCCTCTCCTAATGTTAAACACCGCTGTGCTTTTTGTTCCTCCAACTACTCCCCATTAATAATACAGAATATGTGCAGTACAGAGTCCCATCCTCATGCAAGTGGCCCACGGCTTTTTGACAAAGTAAGTGCATTGCTAAGACTTGTTTGTAAGAGCCCTGTGTGTTTTAGTTATCTGCTGGTGCTTCTGCTGTTCTGCGCTTTCAGTCGTTCCAAAGCTGAATGATTGATTCTGTCTCTCACAATCTGGCCTGCCAGATGCTTATTCTAATGCTGCATTTCCTCTCCTTTCCCGAAGACAAGCAGAAAGAGCAGCACTTCAGCTGGAAGATGAATGAAGCTCTTCAGCAGTCTGTACAATCCTTTACTTCTTCAAGGTGGAAAGACAGAGAATAGACGCTGTCTCAGACACCATCCTATGACAATTAAACAGTTCACTAAATTCAGTGCTCTCAAACAAGTAGACAGGAACACGTGGGCATTGCCACCTCTTCTGAATCATCGTGTATGCTTTGGCATCCTGAGCATCACAGGAGACTGCATGCTGTGCATAAGCCCTATTCATCTACGTTAGAAACATCGTGTTACCCTGTAAGCACTCAGCGCATGACACACATCAGATTAAGGAAGCCCACACAAAGAAATACATGAATACTAATATTCTCTCTCTCTCAAGGAAATACTTCCTATCTGCCTCTCAGGAAAACTGCAACCATTTATAGCAAAATTACAACTGCCTGGAATTTTAGCATCTCAAAACAAAGTCTTACAGGGAAAAGGCTCACACGATACACTACCAAATTACTGGGTAACCCATATTCTTTTTAAAAACGTAAAATAAACCCTTAATCATTTTAGTATGAAATTAGATTGCCAAAACATATGCACAAAATACTGCAAGTGGTCTGCTCACCTGAAAGGTCTCCTGCCAGCATAACAACTTGCACAGTATTCAGTAAACACTGTCTAAGATGATAAACTGATCAGCCAGCTGCAGATTCCCCTTAAAATTAACAGATTTCCAAATGTATTCATTAACATAGAGCCAGGAGAATAAATCAGGGAATAAACTGGCCCAAATTGTCCTCTCTTCCCTTTTCAATCTTCTCTTGCTTCCTTCTTTCATAACACAATTTCCTTAATAATAAAACAACCCAGACCTAAAGACAACTTACAGAAATAACAGCAAGAGTCCAGGAAAATATGTAAATTAAGGGGAACTGTCTAAAATGGTAGCTGAAATATCTAGCGAGAGATCACTGATCCACTGACAACAATTCCTTGTACCTGGGAGGGTTTGCTAACTAGAATTCTCCTTCTGAGCCAACCTTTATTCATTAGACCATCACTGTAAAAACATCAGGGTATTTTCCTATGATATTCTGTTCCTTTTTGTGTTTAATCACCTTCCTTCCTATGCAGCCACAAGTAGGTTCCACATCCCTATACCAAAAACAAGTAACACTGTCACTGCAGAAGTAACACACAATACCTCGACGTTATGTCCAAGATATCAGATGCAGAAGCCTCTTTTCCAGCTGCTCCCTAGAAACCTGTGCCATCCTTCCCTCCCTTATCTTATGTGCTAATTTCTGATACAGCAGAAGGGAGAAAGGAGCATCACATTTTCTGGTAAAGTCTCCCACAGAATCAAAGCAGGTACAGTTTTCAATCAGAAATAGCTAAGTTTTCTGAAGTCGCTATTATTTGACAATGTAATTTTTTATCAATTAGTATTTTCTAGGTTTATACATTATAACTACTTGTGATAACAAGATGCTGTAAAATAAATACTGGATTTCAGCATATCCCTGCAACTACTTACCCATTCTGTGATTCTGTGAACTAACGTTCTAGAGGTTTTCACTTGTCCTTTTCTGCCTCAAGCAAAGGCTAGTTTTATCAGTCAGTCTGTCCAGATGACTTAAAAGAACTGCTGGCAGTTCTGATACTGCACATACCTCTGGCAAAATAAACTGCTCCACTGGCTTGTACCACAATCTGTTCACCTGCACTCCACAGCTTGGTGGACTAAAGCGAGCACTGAAGATTGCTTCCTGTGAACAACAGGGGAAAAAACCAATATTAAAAATACCAAAACACACATTAAAAGTGCTACTGTATTAGACAGGCCATCAAATGGCTCTTAGATAATAACAAACTACATAAAGATGCTGCATTGCTGAATTCCAATCTTCAAAAAACAGTTTCAAAGCTCTCTTATGATACCAACTTCCCTCCTTCACTGAAAGTAAAAAGCTAATGCAGATGAAATTATCGTTGAACATTTAGGAATTCTACAACTTAGAAAACATGAACTTGATTATAGTATATTTTAGTTTTTATTATGCCTATTATAAACCAAACTCCTTGGAAGTCATACTTACAATTCTTTCTACTGTAGCATAGGCAGAAGTTTTGAAATTGGCCTATCAAGTTATTGGTTGAGATAAATATATCAAATGCAACGATCTTGCTCTAATTTTTTTTTCCCCCCAAATCACAAAGCTATTCTATCAAACCCATAAAAGCTTGGGACTGGGGGAAATAATCAGGAAGCCTGATTATTACCAGTAAATAATACCAGTTTCTAGAAATCTTAAAATGTCTTGCCAGAAGACAGACAAGAAAAAATTACAGCTGTCCTGCATCTCTGCTTGAAGACACCAAATGTATGTTTCTGCACGTGTTTTAAATATATTCGATAGCTTATTTTTTAGTTACTATCAATATTTAGAACTATCAATATTTAGAACCTCAAATACAAACAAAAAAATGTGCTCTTTCATAACAGCATCTAGATTAACTCTAAGCACTTTGTGAATTTCATCTTTTCCTCATCCAGGATGTGCCTCTGTATACATATATGAGAATTTAAAATGCAACAGAAGAAAAATATAATTCATACACTTGTCACTTAAGTGCTTCTCTTCTAACTCACCAACACAGCATGTCACTTTCTGTAAGAACTTAATCCACAAAAAAGAGACATCATGCTTTCAAAAGATAACTACAATACTCTACCTCATGTTCTGCCTGGTACAGCTTTACGGTGATGTTCCTCTGGAATCCCACCCCATCAGGCTCATAAAATACCCCAAGGCTGGTAATGACAATGGGGTAAAGGACACGAAAGTTCACACTGACAATTCTGTCTTCAGACAGCACAGAAGGTGTGTCCTCAGGGAGACTGAATGCTTCAATTTCCTGATTCAAAACTGTATGAAAAGGAAGGACCAGATATAAGATGAGAAAAGTTCATAGTTCCTGAATACACACGAAACACACTGCCTACATGCAAAGCATTCTGGTCAATTAGCATGGCTCACAAGTGCACAAGGATAATCAAACACTGGAGTCAAAGAAAATACAATGGGCTGCAGACGGCAGCAAGAAGAATTTCAGTGACACAGCAATCTGCAGGCTAACAGCAATTGCAGCTCAGTGCCTACATATCCACAGGGAAAATATTAGAAACACAATAAATCCACAGCAGGAAGACAAAAATGCTATTTGACTGCATGAATACCTGTATATTAGCATAATAAAATAATTATTCATGTATCAAAATGGCACACACCTCCACTTAATTCAGCTGCCTGCTTTTTGGCATTAGCGCCTACCTAAGCCCTGAGGTACCATTTATACTCGAGAACAGTGGATGGTTGTCATTCAAAGAGAAAGTAACAAAAGTTACATTTTTGTTGAATCATGGCTCAGGTGCCTAGCAGTCCTGAGTTAACTTGTATTAAAGAACAAAAATCAAATAAAATCCAAAAGGCACCAGGAAAAAATTACAATTTTAATTAGGACTTTTTGTATGGCATTTAATTTTTCCACCATTTTACATTTCTTAATTGTTTTCTCTCTAAACTAGACTATCAGCCAGACTTGCTTAGAAAATTCACTTTGTCACCAGAGAAGTCCATCTGACACTCAAGACTGTCACCTTGCTACTTTCTTCATATGTGACACCCTGCTAGGTCATTTTGTCTCCTTCCAACTTCATTTAACAATGATAATAAATCAAGTAAAAATGTATGTTATATGGGAGAGACTGTCTGGTGACACAAGGAAAATGCAAATCCATTAGAAGCCAATGGCCTCCCCTTCACATGCCCAAATATCTCTTCCTTTCTGGTCTACACATGGTACTTACACGAAAGTTATGCAACAAGTTCTAGGAGGTATTTGTTTTCAAGACTAGCTGTCTCAATTAAACTCCCCAAACTACTCATAGAAAAGATGACTAGCTCTAGTTCAGACCACAGAATTTTTAAAAGTTAACTTTTATACCTGGGTTACTGATGTTCAGAAGTTTGCAGGAGTAGGGGTCTTCTCTGTCCTTCACTGGCACAGCACAACCATGCGCACCTATTATAAACTTCACAAGGACACTAAAATAATTTGCTTTTATTAACACCAGTTCTCTTCCCTCCTCCCTCCATCTTCAATAAACTTAATTTTATCACTATGGCCTGTCTTTCACAGGGTTAAGATTTTGAACCTCATAAAAATCAGCAATGACAGCTGGTATGCAGAGCAAGCACATGAATCCCCTCATATGAGCTCAATTCCAAACCCACATTCACATTTTACATTATGAGGTCGCAACAAGATTGGCAGGTAGAAATGAGATTCAAGACAGCCAGCACACTAAACAGAAAAAAGACCTAAGGCAACACTGAAGGATCCCAGAGACCTGCCCCTCCTGGCCTGGGTTTGTTACTTAATTCAAGACTGTTTAAATAACTATGCATTCAAAAGTCAATGAAAAAAATAGTAAGAAAAAAGACACATAGTATCAAAGGAGGAACAAGGATTCCAGACTATATGTTTACAATGAAATATTTCAACTTTGGGTTGTAGCAAAACAAGAGGTTCCTCTCCAGCTCCAATCATGGTTATTCCATAGTAGGGAGACGTCAAGTAGTACAAAGAGCAAGGATCCACCTTAACCTATCTTTTCACCTAGTAGCTAAATGTCCTCCCAGAACTCCATATAAGCTATGAAAGGTCAGAATTTTAGATGACTGAAATGGCTATGCTGCACTCCAGGCTGCAAGCTGATACCAAATCTGGGAACAGCAAAATGCTTTCAGTGCAAGGCAGGTACCAAGGTGTGAGGATGGCAGCACTTCCAGGGATGAGCAGCAGAGCTTCTCAGCAAAACCAGAATATTCTGTACACTGTCAGGTCTATGCATGCAATCAGGAAGGGCCACTCACACTGCAGAAGTTTGGTGCACCTGGTTCAGTGGGAAATAAACCTGAACTTTAGAGTTGAGGCTGTTAGCAAGAGTTTTCATGGTTCTCTCACCAAATGTGATCCTGCCTGCTTTCAAGAATCCTGGATTACCTAAGATTCAAGTTGCACACCATACATTGCAACACAACAAAGAGAAAGGCTTATACATCACTATGAACAGTGGCAAGTAATTGCAAAAGTAAACAGCAGTGTATAAAAAGTAGTTACAAGCCCAAGAGAAGAAGTATTCTTATATACTATTAAGCAGACTTAAAAAAAATCTATGAGTACAAGATGCTCAAAAACAAACAAACAAACAAACTTGGAAATACTTTAAAAGAAATTTAAATCAAGGTATTTCAGCATTACAGTCCTCACCCCCTGCCCCAAACTACAAAACAGTAGAGGTTACCGTTGGTTCAGGGCAGGATGTTGTTTCAGGTGCTTGAACCAAGTGTTCCTTATAACATTGCGTAGTTCATGATTGTGTCGAGCTGACAAAACACCTACAATAACATCATAATGTTTCAGCTTCCACTGAGGAAAGAAGGACAGTGGACCTAGAAGTAGAAAGTGACAAATATTTACTTTATGCACATATTACCACAAGCCTGAGTTGCAAGCAATAATTAAAATTCCAGCCTTCCAGCATTTAAAGGGAGCTTACAAAAAGGAGGGAGAGCAACTTTTTGCAGTGCAGACAGTGATAGGACAAGAGGAAAGGGTTTTAAACTAAAACAGGGGAGACTGAGTTTAGATGTTGGGAAGAAATTCTTTACTCGGAGGGTGGTAAAACACTGCCAAAGGTTGCCCAGAGAAGCTGTGGCTGACTCATCCTGGGAAGTGCTCAAGGTCAGGTAGGATGGGGCTTTGAGCAAACTGGTCTGGTGGGAGTCATTGCTGCCCACGGCAGGGGAGTTGAAATTAGATGATCTTTAAGGTCTCTTCAACCCAAACCATTCTGTAATTCTGTGATTACAGGACATCTCAAAAGCAAGAGAACTGGAACACTAAAAACAAGCAGCAGAGTTACTTTTGCATTCTTGGTTTGGAATCAGAGAAACATTTTCAATATGCCAAAACCTTCACTAACGTGCCCATTTTCCTCCTTTCTAAAGTTGCTGGGACCACCTTTCTGCCTCACAATTGCAGTGTGGGATGTCAAGGCCCATTGTTTCTAACCCTTTGAAGTGGAACACCACTCTGCCTTCACACAGGGTGTTACATCCCTGCACAGGGGAATGATCTGGCTTTATTCAAAGCTGGATACCACTGCCAATACTTGTAATCCAGGATTTAGCTTATGCTGTTTTAATTTAGAGATCATGAAACCTGGACTTGATTTCAAGCAGGATTATGACCAGATAGAGACCTGAGAAGCTCTGATTTAGAGCCTGTAAAGAGTCAGGCAAGTAGCTAAAGTGAATTTGCTTAGTTTAATCTATCAGATATCCTAGAGTTAAGACAGATTTGTACTTAGTTTTAGCAAAGGATTGCTTCCCTCTCATCTCACTATGTTTTTCATTGGGCTGCAGATAAAGAAAATAAATGTGTGAGTGCACTTTAAACTACTGCATATAGCATAGACAAGGTTTTTTAGAATCTAATGAAGAGACTAAAAACACTGTCAAGTCTGTATTGTATCTCCCACTAGAAGGAGTTGAATTATTATCCAGACTCTATCTTCTGTACCAGCATCCCCTTTCTCCATTTTGAAGTTGAATAGATGGGTTCTTTTACACGGCTCACTAACCTAGGACCTCACAGCATCTGCCACAAAAACTGCTGTGCCAAATCCCACCAGACATCCATCTGGCCTTATATCCCACTGTCAGTGTTCAGCATGCAGTGGAGAGGCCTTGGCCTTGCTCTGTTCCATGTTGAATCAACATCAAGATTTCAGAACTTTTGTTTTTGTTCTTTAGGGCTATTGAAAACAGCCTTGACTCCAAAAACCAAATAAAACTACTCTGGAATTAGATTGTCAGAGCAATGCAAAAGCAGAAAATCTACAGAGTGATGTAAAATGTAAATCTACAGGTAAACCTTTCCCAGTCTACTTCCCACTAAATATTTCAGTTCTAAGTATGCAAACACTGATTTTCTATAAGAAGGTTAAGTTCCACTATTATTTAAATGAATCTGTACTGAAAACAGCTACAATATTATCAATTACTTAATCTGAACATTAACCTATTAAAGAGAAGCCTCCATCAACTTAGGCTCAGAGCAACTTAAAATCCCAAGCAATGAGCTATTAGTTCCATTCTTCATTTTCTCACTGAAGTCAACTGTTGCACCTCTTACAACAACCATAATTGAACTGGTGGCGAGGTTTAGGAATATGATTTGTTTGCTACAGAGCAGCAAACCTAGTGCCCTATACAACATCTGAAGAAATGTGTAAGTCAAACACACTGTTCAGCTGAAATACCAATTTAGTTTTCCTTTATGCTGGTAAATATTATTTCTCTCTGTACGTCCTCATAGGTCATTACATAGCCAAGAATCACCAGCTCTCCAAGACAGCAGAGATCCATGAGACAGACATATGTTTATAAAGTACAACACTAAAGCAAATTCCTGTGTAGTTACATAATTCCACTTACACCTTCCCTTTTTCCCCTTGTTCTTCATCCATCCTTTGATTATTCTTCAGCCTTAACTCCATGCCCTCCAGTATAAAGTTCAGAGGCCTAATATGCTTGTAGACTGTAGATGAGGTACTATTTACACAGATTTCTTTTTTAAAACATCATTTTCAATAAGAAGCAGAACCATTCCATTAAATCAAAATTAAAGAAAAAGAAAACTAAGGGCACATGTCTATGGGGTGACTTGACTCAGAATAGCATAAGTTAGCTTGAATGAATTTTTTAAAAACCCAACTAAAAATAAGCTACACAAATCAAATATACGCACTTTTAATTAGTTTACGTTTTAAAATGAGTGAAGCTTTTCCTTATGAACCATCCACATGGGAACAATGTTAATGTAACAGATGCTTCAGAGTTAATATCCTATTGCCTTCAGAACAGCATTGCAGTGGTCTATATTCAGAAGACAGTCTGTCTTCTCTGGCCCACGAGTTAAGTCATTTTACCTTTTAAACCACTGAAAATGAAAAATAAGAAGAAAGCTTACTTTGACAAAAAAAAATTTGCTTGACAGTAAAGATTTCTACTTCCTATGGAAAAGTAAGAATAATGCTAAAATTTCAGGTAAATAGATTCATATGTGTTTCTCTGAACTCCCACTATTTTAAAAATAAAAGGAAGATAAAGTGAGAAGTACAAGGAAAAAATACTAAGGCCATTATTAATTTATAAGGATAATTCCGATATGTGCATAAATATTCTCTGATGCAGCATAATTTAAGAGAAAACATTGCTGACCTCAAAGTCAATAGCGACAATTTAGACAAGCAATCAATACTTGCCACTGAGGACCAAAAGCTATTTATCTTACATTCTATTTTTGTACACTTTCAGGCCAAAATTTTAAGTGTCAGATTGTATTGTATCATATACATTGCTCTTACCTGGAACTGCTTGTGCAAGATAATTATGTCTTCACATTTTCTGATTTCAAAGACACGAAAAAACTGTAAATTTTGTGGTTTGTGAAGGGGATGAAAAAAAAAAAGAAAAAGAAAAAAGCCATGTATCACATTCCATTATAAACCCTAGAACCTTCTCCAAAGGTATGGAGAAGGAGAGGAAGCTTTTCAACCCAAAGGTCATACTAACACTGTTCACCTTGCTTTTGAATTCTTACTTACTCAAAACTGCACCTTGACTGCATTACTTAGCTCAAGACTTCCCAGTAGAACCTGAGACAAATGCTCAAAGCCTACCTGTTAATCCACAGCAAAACCTACAAAAACATGAAAGCAAGCACCCCTCCCTCAGCTGCTGAGATTCATTTAATTCTCTACAGCAGCTGTCAGAAGTACTTCTGTCAGCTCTAAGTCCAGTCTACCAGAATCTTGTGTCGCATTGTTCATGGTAAGCTCCTATTGAAGCTTTCTTGGGCTCTGATATTTGTAAGGACTGGCTTCCACACAATTCTCTGACATCTGACCATATTTGTACTTTTATTGGTGCAGATTTTCACATCAGTATCTGCTTCAGAAAGCTTCCACAGGATTCTCAGTCACCAATTTTCATGAAGTAGGTGAAAGTGCTGGTCAACCTCCACCTGTCTGTCAAACTTGACTGAGAACTAGCAACAGATCAAAGTTTGGGAGAGATACAGGAAGAAGTAAACAAGTGCATATGTAGAGTACAAAGCTGTGCCTCTAGAAGACACAGCTAAAGATGCAGAGGTGTGTGTCCAGCTGAGCTGGCCTTGGAAAGCGGTCACCACTGATAGGCACTCCGTTGAACCTAGATTTTAACCACCTCAGCAGCAGTCAACAGCTCTTGAAGTTTTTCAAAATCCCAAACTATAAAGATGAACATGCATCTCTTATTCCCATGAGACAGATTCTCAATAAAATGTCAAATTAGGCTGTTCATTATATTTGCTTCATTATAAGGAGATGAAAAGAGTGAGAGATCATTCAGCTTGATTTTGTCAACACAGTCTTGCTAAACGTATCTCTATTGATGAGTCCCCAGTCAACTACCAAATTTGCCAGTCATTTTCAGTGAAATTTGACATAAGATGCAGTCCACAAAGTGATTTAGTCTCTGCATTTCATGCAACTGGAGTGGACAAAGAAAAGATTCATCATTAGTGCCTGAACGAAACACAGCAGTGTAGGCTTACTTGCAATATCAGGCACCAGAGCACCTCCACTGGACACTGCTAAAATAAGTGAGCTCCACAGAGGGCTGGGTTTTGTATCTTCTGCTTTGCAGAAGCAAAAAGTAATGCAGCTTTTTAAATTTTTTTCCCTGAATAAATCAATGACTGGAACTAAGTAGGCCAAGCAGAAGTTATTTAGAATATTCTCAACTAATCCGCTTCATAAGAAAAGACTAAAAAGGAACAACACTCCTTCAAAATAAAAAAAACCCACACATTTTTATCTCTGCCTATTCCTGTGATCTTGCAATCATATTCCTAAGGTTTAACACTTTTTTCTTCTCTGCCGCTTTGCAAAAGATCCAAACAAACACGAAGGAAGGAATTAACTCAATATAAAGATTTGTATTCACAGAATGCTGACACCCACAGAAAAAGAACAAACCAAAGAGTAAAAGCAGCTCTTTTCCCCCTTTTAATCTACTTCACTTGAAGTAATCTGCTACAGCTCATCTGCATTACATGTTTTGCTGCAAGCAGAGCTACCTGACCTCCCTGCAGTACCTACTAGAGCTAGAAATCGCCAAGATGTGCACCCCTGGTTTCTGCAGTACTCTGTGAGGGAGACAAGCTTTTATACAAGATTTACAGATTCAGATAACAAAACCTCTGCAGACAGAGGTTTCTGTTTGTTTTATATCAACAGCATTCCTTAAAAGAAATAGGACAGCAGGTCCTTCCGAATTGCCAAGTGGCAGTAGTAATAGTGGTGGAGAGATGATACCCTAAACACCTTAATTATGTAACACCTGCACATTTCTAGACAAAACTGGGAACAATGGCCAAAGCATTAGAAGTAAAGTCAAAAGAAACAAAGCAAAGCCTTTTTGCAACACAAACTGATGCCTCCTTTTCTTTTCTTATTTTGTGGAGAGAAGGGATGGGGTTGCAGCAGGGCAGGGGAAGCAGAGTACAGCACCTTTATCTAATGAAAATTGGCTACCAATCCCTGCTGCCATGGAACAAAAGCCTGCTCCCAGGGAAAGCTACTTACTCTCTTCTGGCTGTTCCACTCAGCAGGTAATTTAGAGGATAACTGTTGAAAACCTTAATTCCATCAACTCTGGCAACTGGTCCTCTTTGCCTCCTGCTCCAGTGCCAAAATACAAAAACGCAATTCCAGTGCCACTCATTAGTAGTTTGCAATGTCTCAGACATCTGTCTACAGAATAACTGAAAACCCTAAAAAAATTTCCCAATTCATTTGGAAAATACCATCAGCTTATTTTGTGTATTCTTTGTCAATTATATTGTGTCATCAAAAGTTAGGGGATTGTTTTATGTTGGGGGTGAAAAACCGTGAAAAACCATGTCATACTAAGATCTTACAGATCTTACAGAAGGGTAGGGGACAACTGGCATTTTAGGCAGGACTGCACATCTACTGCCAATGCCAAACCTGACCTGCTGAGTTTCAGTTTCCAAGGCCATCAGTCTGTAAGTCTTTATGCAAAAAGATGAAATAACTTCGTGACCAAGCGTGCTACTCCCTGACAGATAGGACTACCAAATTTCAGACAACATCCTTTCTTAACAAGGTCCCATATTTTAGCAAAACTTCACCTCATAGCACCTCATAGTTTGTTCCCATATTTTGGTTCCATTAGGCCAGTGCCTGAAGAAGCACATGCTGAGCCACAGGACAACAGATGGCATACATGCAGACTCTAGAAAATGGTGGGTTTTAATCTGTTGCATAATTGTTCACTAGTAGAAGATTGACTCTCACAAATCCAAAAGGGCCAATTTTTAGCTGCCACCCCCCCCAGAAACGTAACAGGAATGACAACTTAAAGGGCATTAGCATCAGCCAAGTAGCAGATTACACAGAATGTGTGGGGCTTTCTGATTAGGCCCTGTAGCTGCAGCCCTACAGTGAGTAACTTCCTACTCAATAAGATTTGTGTCATCAATTAAAACATACAATTAGCAATGAATCCACCTGGAGTGCTAAAAGCAGGTCTGTCTGTTCCTTCTCAAGTTTCCGAGGTCATTTTATAATTAGCATTTATCTAAGACTTTTACAAAAAATTAACTAAGCTTCCTACTCACGAACTTTCTTTGGATAGCAGTTGTTTGTAACCAGTTAGACAAGGATTTCAATTAAACCTAAAGAAATGGTCCTGCACAAATCTTGTTCAGAAGTGTGAATTACAGTCTCATTAACTGATGAACAAAAAATGAGCAGTGAGCCGCCAAAGTCAGGACACTAAAACAAAGGCCTTTAGTCCCAGGATTGATCTTACTTATTTTTTTCCAGTTACTGAATACTGCCTAAAAGTGTACTCTATCTTCTGTGACACCAAGGTAAACGATCATGAACACAGAGCGAGTGTGAATACTGCACAGGGAGAGACACCACTGAGGGCCAAGAATGCAGGCAAACTACAGGCCTTTCACAAGGGGTAGTTAAGAGGAAGACTTTGTTACACAAGGTACTTCCAACAAAGAAAGCGAAGTAGATGGAATGAGCGAAGACTGGAACACTGTTTACATTTAAAGCCATCTGACCTATAGATAACAAAACCTAACTGTTTCCTAGAAATGGAAAGCCTATTTTCCACTAGAAGTTAGAAGTACCTGAGGTGCTCAACTTAAGAAAGCATAGGTTTAAAACAGACACCTTTGACCTCTATGGTTACATGCTGAAGATGTACTTGAAGGAGGAGACAGACCCTTTTGACTAAAAGGCTTAAGAATTAAAGGGCATAAACTAGTGGCAAGTAAGCTTAGGCTAGAAATGAGAACATATTTTTAATCAGGACAACAAGCCTCTGGAACAGCCTCTTCCTACGACTGCTAGGAATCCAAGTGAACAGACAAAAAGTCCCAAGCCTTCACTAAATAAATGTAGGCTGCCCACCTGCCATTTTATGACAGAGACCAAGAGTTGCTTAATAGAAATAGTAAGCAGAATTGATGGCTGGGGATGTGTATTCCAATCTTGTGTTAGTGAGTTAATGAAGCCAAGGTAAGTAATCACTAAAACAGGTTATCAACTTTTTGACAGATTTCCATTGGAATGTGTGGTGATGATTATTTGAGACAGTAATTAAACTCCTCAAAAAACAGAATTGCTGTTCACTGTCTTTGACCTCTACTGGTAGGTAATTCTGCAACTGTTGAGATAACACACAACTATTGTACACAATTACACAAAAATACCAGAGAATATACAAATTATGCATTTTTATGTCACAGCTATTGGAAAACACTGCCCCATCATAAGATTTACTTTTAATTCACACCAGGGATTCCAGGTGATAGGTTGTAAAGAACAGCTGGAGTAGTAAAAAAGGAAAAAAAAATTACTCAAGTGAAACAAGACTGGCTTTATCAGGCACTACCAGATCCTCTTAAGTAGCTTCAGATTCAAGAAGCCTCTTAATAAATAGGGACATTTCTTTCTCCTGTGTACAAATTCACTAATGTTCCTAAAACGCTCTGAATAACAAAATAATACAACACAGAAGACATCTGAGGTCCCTTGGCTCATCCTTCTTTCTCCTGCCAAGACAGCCATACCTACATCTTGTACATTTTGTGGTACTTTGAAGGCTAAGAGACAGACTTTTCCTTAAATACCATGCAAGGACTGGGCCTACAAAGGCCAACAAATGTACAGTATTGAGCATTTTCCTACAGATGACATATGTTCTCATTTTATAGGAGGCATCGTTATTCCTCTCCTTGGTGTCAATACATTACTCAATAGTAACTTTACAACAGTATTTATTTACAACTAAATAAACCCTGCACAAAAAATCATACACATGCTCCTTCAGTATTAAAAAAACACACTTATTAAAAATCCTAGTTATCCCAACATTATCCAATGCAGCATGGTTTTACAGTAGTGAACATCAACTCCAATACTAACTGCTCGAAACAGGGAAACTCTGAAGAGCAAAGCTACTTTTCTCCTTCCCCAATTCCCAAGTGGTGCCTTCCTCCCCCTCCTCAGAGCTGCTCTACCTCAGAAATTTCCATTAGGCCTTTGTGTAATGAGTTGGGCAGTGAAGTGTCCCTTGACTGGACCAGGGAACTAGCCCCAGCATGGTTAAGATCAGGGTGACACTGGCCATGGGAAGGAACTCCTGTTGCCTGACCAAGGAAGCAGGAGTAATCAGTCACGCCTGGACAGGCCTGGAGCATTCCTTACCTGAACTGTACCCTGAGTGGAACATACTCCATAGTTTCTGGATTTTTGAAAATTCCAGCAATTACCAACCAAGACTGTGTTTAGGGTCAAAATTTATGGATGACTAAAGCCAAACATCTAAACAACCCTAAAAACTGGTCCTGAGTGAAGCCCTTTGGCTCTCCTGGACCACAGTGGGCTGCCACCAGCAACTTCCTGAGTAGGATGTCTCTCAGAGCTCAGAGACTCTCCAGTTTGCAAAGCTCTGAGGATCAGCACCCAAAATTGATGACAGGGCCTGGGCTGAAACCTTCCATTCCTTGAGTCTCAACCCTTTTTCATTGAGAAATGCCAAGATATTTGAAGTGAGCATTTCACTGAACTCCAGAGTAGTTTTTAACAGGTATACCTCTACACATTTATACTGATATATCCCTGTATATAAATATATCTCCTTGTGTCAGTGTGCGTGCATGTGTGGACTGACTTAGATACTCTTCTGCCAGTACAGCATGAATGTTGGATGTATAATGAAGTCACTGCAGCAATTATAGTAAATCCTATCACTTTGTCTGTCACTTTGTAAATGTTAAATTAGTCAATGATTAAGTGCTGCTAAATCCTTTAGATACTGATCGTTGACCAAGTCTGAGAGTACGACTGGACCTAGCTGCATCTCAGCTCCGTAAGTTTAGAAAGTAAGGGGTTTCACACTGAATCTCATGAATTAACAGGAGGGTCCCCCTTACACTTTTGCATCTTCAGCCTCTGTGTAAATCATTCTAAATGAATTCTAACCCAGTTCTTCCTTTCTCAATCCATGAGGGTTTTTTCCCCTTTTTTTTTTTTCCCCCCTGATCCTCCTCCCCATCCCACTGCTGGGACTGGGGGCAGCAGGAAATAAGTGAGTTTGTTACATGGTGCTTAGTTGTGAGTTCAGGTTAAATCCAGGTGATACCTGTTTTTGCTACTACCTTTGAAGGTGATTCTTTAAGCAACCGAAACTCATCTGTGACAAATTGGCATATTTGACTGGATGTCAAACAGAAGCACAGATTACTTAAGAAAGCATGGAATAAGTCCAAGTTCCAAATTCTCAGAAGAATGGGGTTGTGTTAACTGGCATGATTGTACAGCTGTGAAAGGAGAGTTAAAGGTGGCCAGGGCCAGATAAAGGATGGAAAAGGAGTTATTTGCAAAATGCTAGGAAACTGGTTAGAAGATGCTTATCAAGATAGCAAGAATAACAATAAAAGGGTATATACCTAAAGGAAGAAATAAAACTCCAAGAGGCAACTGAAATAATACTGTCTTTGAAAATGGAGCAACTGCAAAATCAGTTAAAGGAAGAAAACGAGAAAAAAAGTTGGAAGAAAACATCAGATTTATGTTTATGTGGGCTTTCCATCCTCCTGACATTGTACAGATTAGGAAATTATTGTATCCCTTGAAGAAGGGGATAGGAACATATGGGATGACCCTGATGACAGCAAACTGAGGAAAGCTGATTCTTTGTTTCCATCAGATTCCTCTGAATATGAGCTCAGACCCATCACTAAAGCAAAATACATTCTCATTCCTGTTGGCCCTCAACAACTGACAAAATTCCACACAGATACAGGAGCACAAATTTCAGCATTAATGCAACAAGATGCTGAGAAGCTGGATGTACAACTTGGACAGCACAGAGTTAAAACCACTGCAGTGAATGGAGTGTTATTCACCAAACCACAAAAGTTAATTTATGGCTCTAGGTGAGAAGAAAAGGTTGTCTATTTGCTTTGCAGTGGAAGATCACAATGGAACTACTTTGGGTTTCGGTATTTTGAATATCCAAGCCTGGTGCCCAACAGTCCTTTGGTTCAAATCTTGCCCCTAAACCTGACAGAAACCAGGGGGTACAGTGCATGTACTTCATGCAGTCCCTGCACTCCTGGTCCAAAATCTACCAAGGCACTGCAATGCCCAACTCCTGCTGCGGCACAAAACGGAAATAATTCTGGGGTAGCAGCAGACTTAGAAAAATGGCACATTATTTCCAGAACTCACTGTACAATTCATCCACTTGGCCAGTCTGAAAAATGGGTGGGAGGTGGTATCTAGTAATTGATTATCAGCTCTTAAATGCCAACACGGCCCCACTGAGAGCTGCAGTACCCAATACTGCAACTTTAACAGCTACAAGGAGCCACACACCACGGACAGCAGTGCCAAGTGTGACAGATGTGTCCTTTATGGTCAGTCCCCTTGCAGGAGGATAAAAAGAAACTTTCTTTTACTTGGAAAAGTTCACAATATACCTTTAACAGACTTCCACAAGGGTATAAACATTCACCCACAATTGCTCATCCCATGTTTGCTGAACTTTCACAGACAGTCTCACTCTCTTAGAATGTGAAACTGTACAGATCTATAGGTGATATTCTAATTAGGGGAAATTCCCTTGAAAAGGTGAGGCAAATGGCAACAGTGGCGCAGCCAAGTGCTACGCTAAGCAGAAGTTGAGATGGCACCTGAAAAATGTCAGGGACCAAGGAGAGAATTAAAGTTTTTGAGGGGGTAGTGTGGTAATTCTTCCATATATCTTAAGAAAAATAGAACATTTGCAAATGCCCCATTCTAAAAAAGAGTAACAGCAGCTTATGGATACTTTAAGGTACTGGAGGAAACATATACCTAGATTTCCTATAATTTCTCACCCACTGTACTCACTTTTAGGAAAGGAAAATTACTTTGTAAATGTTAAATTAGTCATTGAATAAGTACTGCTAAATCATTTAGATATAAACTGCTTGGAGACCAAGTTGGAGACCAAGATTGGACTTAGCTGCACCTAAGCCCCATCAGGAGTTTGAAAAACAAGGGGATCCAACCTGAACGTTGTGACTCAACCAGAGTCAACCCTTATCCTTTTGAGTCTTTGGTCTCTGTGAAAATAATTCTCAATTAATTCTAGCTGGAGTTTCCTTGGGGTGTTTCACCCATGCAGTAAGCAACAGAGAGAACCTTGATATCCAAGGTGGTTAAGCTGCTCTTTCACAAATGTGTGTGACTCCTACTTTTGCTAATACCTTTAAGTGATTATTTAAGTGACCTAAGCCACTCATTCACACCAACACCAACTGAGAAACTTCTGGATTTTCTTTAGAAATGTTTCTTAGTGGAAAACACAAGAACGTGGGAAAGGTCATCATGAGATTCAGCACTGCCACTCCTAACTCCAAATTAATGCTCTGAACCTCCAAAATGGCACCATGAAAGATGAACAAAACCAACCAGGCAGTTCAAACACACACCAGGCTAGAAGTTCAACAATTAAATCTCCCATTCTTTTTTAATTCAAGTGTGACATTGCTGATGTGATATGCAAAAGCCAGAATACAGAGAGAGACCTATCCAACTCTGCAGCCTCCAGACTATGCAAATGCACTGACCTTGCTTCTTGCATATTTGCACTATTAATTGCCACTGGCAATCAGCAGACTCTTGTTACCTCACAGCTGTGCACACCTTGCACGGGAAACAGGCACGAGTTGCAGACCATGGCTCCATTAGTGAACAAGCTACTGGGTCACTCAACAGTTCTAAGCACACTCCAAATAAAAAAACACCATTACGTGTTCACGTACAGCATTTCTTAATATTGTCAAACAGCGCCTGTGGTAGCTGACAAAAGTTTCTGTTCCAACAGATACACCTTTCCTCAGGCATGAAGATCTGTGGCCTGAAAACTACACCTCATTTTGTAAGGAGCACAAGGCAAGCCCTCCAGGATCGGATTTCACCTGCGTTGGATCATACCCGGTCCTATCAATAGCTTTTTGCAGCACAGGGGTTTTAAAGCCCGCTGAGGCAAACACAGTGCACTGCGAAGAGCTATTCCTAGGACCGGGAATGACGCGACACGAGCAGCATCGGTGGGAATTTCTTCCCCACGTGCCTCGGTGGGAGCGGGAGGGCTCCGGTGGCGCAGGAGGCGCTCGGAAGCGGGAGCTGGGTCTCGCACCAGCCGCTCCGCACCCGCAGTACCTCCGGCTCGGGCGGCGGAACCTGCGCTGCTCTCCGCCGCTCCACGGTACGAGACGCTCCCTGCCGACGAACCCCGCGGGCACTCCGGCGCTGCTCCCGCTGCCCCGGTCACGGCATCCCCCCGGCCCTCCCCTCGCCTCCCGCCCCCGTAACCTGCCCCCCTGCCCCGCCAGCCCCGACCTCTCCTCGCCTGGGGAGAGAGGGCGGAGGAGCCCAGCCCGCCTGGATCCGCCGCCGCCCGCCCCTCTCCTACCTGCCGGCTGGCTGCCGGGGGAGCTCAGCAGCAGCCAGAGGTGCAGCGCGACCCCGACCACACAGGGGCACAGCAACACCAGCCAGTTTCGCATTGGCCGCCGCAGCCGCCTGCCCCTTCCCCTTCGCGCCGGCCTCTCCCAGCGGCGCCGGCGCGACGGCCCGGCTCGGCCGCCCGCGGCTCCTCCCCGCTCGGCCGGGCCGGGCTCAGCTGCCCCGTGGCCGCCGGGAGCTGCAGTCCCGCCCCGGCCAGGGCGGGCGGCGGCGGCGCGGGCGGGCGGCGGCGGCCGCCTACAGCCCCCACAATGCCGCGGGGCGGCCCGGCGCGTCTCACATGGCGGGGGGCGCGGGAGAGCGGCAGGCGGCGGCGGCGGCGAGTCCCCCTCACGGACTGCGTTTCTCCGGGAGCGCCCGGCTGTCCTCAGCCGCGGCACCGGCTGCGGGGGAAAGCCTGCCCGGGTAGTCGTAATTCGATAATCCACTGAATGCCCCTTCTCAAATGGACTTGCGTTAGGAACCAAATAGCTTTCCAGAAGAATCCTTTACTAATTCAGTAAAGAGGAGAGAGCGCTTCGCCTTGGCAAAGACCTGCTACGGCGCCCGCAAACAGTTTGTGGAGTGTTTTATTCCAGCAAGTAACATGTTCTTTGACTGAAATTCCAGGGAGGGTGTTGACAGTCAGTGTCCTTAACTGTGCCTGGATCATGGCCAAGAATCCTTAAATTCGTTATGAGGCCATTCCCGTACTTAATCACTCTTTCTGTGAAAAACTTTTTCCTAAGATCTAACCTATACTTCCCTTGATGCAGCTTGAGACTGCGTCTGTCCTGGCTAGGAGGGTTTGAATACGATAGGATGAAGGAGGGGGCAATATTATCAGCACCTTGATTTACTCGTTTCTGGTCTCTTGCACACAGGTAACAAGGAGAAATTTGTTTCGTCAGATTGCCTCAGGGTAAACCTACCTGAAAAAGTGATGTGGATAAATAAGCAAAGGCTTCTCAGAATCAGAGATTAACAGAATGGGTCAGGCTGGAAGGGACCACAGGGGGTCATCTGGTCCTACCTCCCTGCTCAGGCAGGGTCATCCCACAGCACCTGGAACAGGATTGAGGCCAGGTGGTTCTTGAACATCTCCAGAGAGGGAGACTCCACAACCTCTCCAGAAAATCTGTTCCAGTATGCAGTCACTTACACAAAAAATAATTTCTTCCTCAAGTTCAGGTGGAACTTTTTGTACATCATTTTCTGCCTTTTGCCTCTTGTTAATGCATAATCTAGAAGATTATGTGTAATAGCTGTAAGGCCTAAATGAGTGACTGCTGGTGCTAGTCTATTAGAAAGACATTTAATTAGTTACAGAACCTGATCTGTATGAAGTAGAATGCAAAGAAATTATTTTTTTACAAAAAGAAGACAGATTTTTTTTTAAATACCCAAGCCATGAAAAGTGTTTGGAAAATGCCTACAGTCCTTTCAAACTGCTTAGTTAAGATTAATTTTTCATCAAGTGGAGTGAGATACTAGAAGGCAAACCAATGACTTTAACCCTTATATATTAGGCTTATAAGCAGAAGGAAAATGTGTTGGAAATACATCAGTTTTAGCTTGCTGCATACTTATTTAATATGCAATTGAGTACTTGTCAGCAAATAGTAGTAGTAGGGAAAGCATTTACACAAAAAATGCTGTGATTAATCATTATTTACATTTGACTTGCCTTTCAGCATGTTCAGCTGCAGAAATAAAAAATGGTCCATCTATTAATATTTATCTATATTTGGCTACATTCCTTGTACCCAATGTTAGGTTTTCCCCCCATGCCAGGTGATCTGATGGGGATTGATCTTATAAACATACCTTGGAGTGATTATTTCCTTGCAGGCAAAACAGAGAGCACAATCCTTTAATATCTTATTTTCCCTATGGTATTACCTACCATTTTCAAGGATAAGTAACTGTATCACATGCAAACCAGGAGAAACCTGTTTCTCCATATTATACAAACAGAATATCTGTGTCAAAAGGATGATACATGTGCATTTTTGTTAGTCAGGTAGGAAATGGTTACTAACACAGTTTAGTTTTAGAGGATTGGCTTTTCCTATTCCATTTTTCTGTTGCAGCTCTACGAGATTTTTGAAGCCAAAGATTTTACCTGAGCCTCCCAATTTCATCCCCATCAGTATGATACTGACAATGTGCACCTGTATGTAAATCATGAGGTGATCAGACCCAACCATTAACCAAATTTCCAGAATTTCCCATAAGTTAAGAAGTTTCAATTTGCATTCTTGAGGGATTTTGTGAGGACTAGTATTTTGGTGAAGCAAGCTAATGTTGGTGTCTGAATATGGCTTCAAGGCACTGAGTGTTAAGCATGCTTTTTTAAAAGTGCCCATATAAAAATCAGAATTTTTTCCAAGATTTAAGAATCATGAGTAAGTATACTATGAAAAGAAAAATTGATCTGGAATACAACTTCTAGATAATGCTAAATTACTTTTCTGAAAAACTAAAAAAAATGAGTTGGATTATTTTTTGATTTGGGTTAAAACGACTCAATTAAAAATACACCATTTTCATCATGTTCTTTCTGAGCAGATTTACTCTTCTGACAGTACAGGCTCAGAAGATACCTCTGGCACACAAAGTATAGTACAGGCCTAACATGTTGGGCACAAGAGCTGGAGACAGAAGAGGCAGAAATGTTATTCCCCAGGCCGCTTGTAAACTTAAGATGCTTCTGTTAAATTTGCAGAATTTAACATTAACATTAACATTCCTCTGCATAAGCATCTCCTGTCTGACACAGAGAAGACATGATGGATACCAGAGTTATACTCATGTACCAAAGCTAACCAGTTCAAGGGTTTTTTTAGTGTTTGTTTGCATAATTGTTGCCCCGAGTGGGCAGCTGGTATATTTTTAGGACAGCAGCAGCAGATGAGAAGAGCAAGAATCAGTGTTTATTTTAGCAGAGTTTGTCCCCAGGGAGTTGTGTTTTATTGATCTCTGTGTGCTCCATCTGAAAGCAGAGGAAGGTCTCATGAGACTCCCATTTTAGGGGTTTGGGACTTAACTTTCTCCCCAGGTAGCAGTAACACTGATACATTACTTTTCACAAAATCTTCATGCCTTTAGGTTTTTTTAAAGAAAAAAATATTAAAAAGAAATTACAGATCAGGGTATGAAAGGCTTTATTAAATGGTTGTAAATTTGCATCCCAAGGATGTGTTTTATTCTTTTCCAGTGTTCATAATCTAAACAGATTCACTATTGAGGATTTATCAATCCTTTCCTTACCTTGCTTAGGGTTCTCATAAGAAATTGATTTTGCTTATCTTCCCAAACAGAAGAAATGTCTTACTGCTTCCCCTTTCAGCTGTCTGATCCAACGAAGTACAGATGCAGAGGAGTTCCCAGACTCTTTTGGGAGTGCCTAGTGTTACTCCATCCCAGGTGCAGGGTCTGACATTTCACTTGCTAAATTTCATCCCATTAATCACTGCCCAGTGTTCCAATCTATCTAGATTCTCCTGTAAAGCACCTCCCAGTTTGGTGTCACCAGCAGATCTGTTACTGCTCAGCTCCTGTATCCAGGTTGTTGATAAATATATTGAACAGAACTGGCTCTAGACATGAGCCCTGAGAAACCTCCCTGGTCACCAGCCAGATGTGGCCCCTTTCACTGCAGCCCTTTGAGCTCTGCCCGCCCTTCCGCCAGTTCCTCACCCAATACATCATGAATCTGCTCACCCCACTGTTGGACAACTTGCGCAGAAGGGTGCCATGAGACACAGTGTCAAAAGCCTCACTAAAATCCAGAAAAACTACATCCACCTCCTTCCCTTCATCCACTAGGCAGTGACTCTATCCCAGAAGCAAATCAAATTAGTTAAACAGAACTTTCCTTTTAAGCACTTATATTGACTGTGTCTGATGACTGCTTTATTCTTTAAATGCTTTTCAGCAGTACACAGTAATTTTTCCACTTAACATTTTATGAATTAACTTCCAGTTAAGAAAGTTAATTATTATTTTTCTATTATTTTGCTGAGCCTTTTATTCTTTTAATTAAGTTTTTGCATGTTCTTATCTGTTTGGAGGAGTAGCTTTAAGTTTTGGTCACAGTTATCCAAACTTACCAATATAGCGATAATAAATTTTACAGTTTGACTCCTTGACATCTTCATGACAATCAAAAATAGAAATGGACTCAAAACTACCCGTATGGCAGCAGCTAAATCTTGACAAGCACATCTCAGAGAGCAAGCGGGAATGTCTTGCAGAGATGTAGAACATCAAATATCCAATAATCAGGCAGCAGCCAGCTGGTGGGGTTAGCTACTTCCTGTGCAGCTAGAATAGTTATTTTTAGCAAGTGGCACAAAGATTTCAGGATGCATGTACAGAAGAGAATAAGGTTTGTAGAAAGTCCTGCAGAGACCTACAACAGCAAATACACTTTCTAGTCACATGCGTGGTAAAGAGATAAGATATTGGGGGTTGCAAAGCCAATCGGCCACAATATTGTTTATCATTTCATTATTATCTATCACTGGATGGATAATATTCAGGGTCTATTTCATTTAAAATCATTTACATGACCCCTTGCTGTTTTCCCATCAATGGTGCTTACCTTGCCCTAGGATGGATGTGCTCTGCTGGAGGAAGCACCAGGTGGCTGCTTCATTTGTTGCAGCAAGTGCAAGGTCAATGAGGTGGGATCACAAAATAGGGGTTACAAGGCTAATGGTCATTGCTGCTTAGGAGAACTGACAAGACCAAGAAAATCACAAAGCTAAATCTTTCATGTTACTTTTTTTCCCCTGTAGTTTCTGAGTGTTTGACTTGCAAAAGGCATTCCAGTTTGTAGAGCTGAGGACTTGCAGCTGATGGCTGAGCAAGTGGGAACGTTGTGTGAGGTGTTGAAAGAGCTAACTCTGGAGCAGCAGGTGCTCACAATCTGTCCAGGCTCTGCCTCAGCTTCCCACTGTAAGATGCAAATAGTTCCTCCCTCATATTCCTCCAGGATACTGTGGAGATACTTTGTGAAGCAGCCCGTGATGAGCACCACAGAGAAGCTCATCAGGGAACAGTTCTACATGGAAAGCAGAATTTGTGAGTAAATCAGGCCTGGGGCTACACAATGAATAACAACACCAAAATAGTACTGACTAACTGCTCATTAACTGAGCACTGCCTGTACTGTGCCTTGTGGGAATTCCTGCAGTGGCGATCTGGGATAGTAGTACATACAAATGAGAGAAGCAAATGGAATATGCATAAAGAAACCTACCTCTGACATTTCTTAAACAAGTGTTTAACTTGGCCTCTTTAATGATCTTTTAATGTACTTTTTTCCGTTTATCCAGATTCTGTTTAAATATCCTCAAATATATTCACATCCCTGTTGCAAGTATTTGTTTAGCTGGTATGGACAGAACTGTAAAGAAATGTAATCACTTTTAAGGCCTAATTTCTATTTCATAGTTGCTTTCTGTAGTAATTTTCCAGAGTGTGAAGCAAACTGAGTACAGAAGGAGCATGTAAAGGCTGAGAAAGAAGACATCAGAAAGGCTGCTATCTATAACATGATTTATATTCTCAAGGTTTCTGTAGAAGATATTTTGCTCAAGAATTTTAGCACCTGAAGTTCTGTCATTTGATCTTTTAAGGGTGTGCCTGACATGTTCATATCAGCACTGCAGGTATGTATATTGGAAATCTATTTATGTGTATTGTGTTCTGATGAGTAGGATAAAAGCTGATATGCTTTCCAGGGAGGAGCCCTGGACAAGAATCCACCGTGGCGAACAGTTTTTGCAACAAGAAATTTAAGGATAAAAAGTCATGTGAGCCACACTCACCAGAGACAGATTGTTACACTGTCAATATTCTTAAAGTTACTGCTACTTGAAAGGTTTTTAAAAAGTCACAATGGTTCTTTTCCATGAAGTATGGCTTATTCCTTCCTTTTGCTGAAAATTTGTGCATGTCTTTAGAGTATGCTATAGAGAGAGTGAAGGGCTCAAGGATGCCACCCAAAGCTCGAAGACAAGAGGGTATGGTGCAGTGAGAAGCTACACGACAAATACGTTTTTGTGGAATGGGTGATTGATCTTTTGGAACACATTCTTATGCCATGCCTAGTGTATTGTCCATAAAATGCCATTCTAAGCATAAGCAGTGGCCTAAGTTCTGTTCTGGATGTATTATTGTGCTGTGGCATATGAGGAACTATTTGGCCCAGACTCCAGTAATTGGAGAACAGCCTCTGTCCCCAAAATAAAACACCCAACAGGCAAGAGTGAAGTTTGAGTGTGAAGGAACAGAGCAGCAGTCAGTGAGAGCTGCTGGGTGCTCTCTGGGCTGTGGGCTCACTCTGGCCTAGAGCTGAGCCTTACTGCTATTAGCAGCCTCCTTATGTGCACCAGGGAGGAAAGGGCACACCTGGTGTCTCAGCAGCACTGAGGAACAGGCATCTGAGTTAAACTGGAAAATGAGTTCCAACTGATACATGCAATGACTCCCCAACTTTTGAAGGCGTTTTTAGCCAGACACCTGACCTATTTAGGCAAATAATGCTTTGTCTTTTGTGTCTTCCTAAACTAAGCAGTCTGGAACAGAAGCATGAGGTTTAACTGCACCCGAGTAGTGCCCCAGTGCCAGGTGGAATCTTACACAATGAAGCCCACAAAACCAAGAGTGCTGGCTCTCTGTTTCAGACAGTTTATGTATTTATTTAGAATCCCCCTTTTGGTCATTACTGGTTGGTATTGGTATTTTTTTGTCTCTGTCGGCTGTTTATCACTTTATCAGTAGGTGGCAGTAATAGACGAGCCTGTGCAGTTTCTACTTGTAATAGCAATTTGGAAAAGAAAAGACCCAATTTTAGGGTAAAGCTGCTCATTTTGTTTGTTCACAAGCGTGAGTGGTGTAAATGTACTTGACAAACTCAGACGTACATCTTCCTCTAACAGACAGAAAAGCTGTTCCCATACCAGTTCTGGTATTTATGGTTCTACTTAATTTAATAGTGCTATAAAGCTGGATTAAATTAGATGCAAATGTACATTATTTACCTAAAGATTAAATGTGCAGGTGCCTGTAAAATTTTATGTAACACTTATTCTGGTAAGTTTGCACACTATTTTTCACACATTACTATTTAAGTCAGTCTAATGACTAAGTATTAGTTTTCAGTAAAAGAAGCCTGTATTTCCTAGGAACCAATCCTCCCCCAAGTTTTCTTTAGCCTCCTTGAAGAAACAAATCTATATTCTGATGCAGACCCAAAGGACAGCCATAATTGTGGCATTTTCTAGGAAAATTATGTATACAGATTTTTATCCCTATATAATGAAGAGCTAGGAAAAACTATATAATGAGGTCCTCTCAAAGCACGTATTTTGTTACTCCTTTGATATCAGAAATCCAACTGAGTAAATTACTGCCTTATTGATTTAGACTTTAATATGCACCTTTACAGACTCTTCTCAAAGTATTCTTTCCTTCTTTTGGAGCTGATCCTGCTGTAAGTCACTGCAAAAATGCCTGGTTATAACATCCTTATGAATAATTGTTTACCTTAGTGCCACAGACAGCAAAGGTGGTATTTATTTTAACCTATGGTTAAAATAAATGTAGAATGTCTTAGTTTAAACTTCCCTCCATATTTTTCTCCTCCTTTGACCATAATTTCATAGAGGTTAGCTTAAAAAATTTGCCTTTGAGCACCAGCCAAGCACCCTGCTACAGCCTACCCTATGATATAGGAAGCAAAGAAGGGGAATTTAGTATATAATAGAGAGGAGAAAATAGTTTTTAGGATTGAAATGGCAGCACCGTAAATTCATAGTAAACCAAGGAGATTAAGCTGATGGAGGCAAAACAGCCAGCCCCACATGTGCTACTGAGACATTACAAGTTACCACTGTAATAAGTAGAATAGATAAATTCGTGTGAGTTTAAGCTACTAATAAAAAGCTACCCGAGAATGCCTCCAGGATTCCAAAGTTCCCAAACACATCTACAACTGTAACAACAAGACAGAGCCAGAAGATGGTCCGGCCATTAAGGGTGGACCCTCGCTTCACAGCTCTTCAACATCAGATACCGATCTTGGTGGAGATCCTGGACGATCAAGATCACCCCTCCCAAGATGAATTCCGGAAAAACTATCAAGCAACCTTTTCATGCAGACAGGACTCTTTTGGAAACACAGCATACCTGGACTTTCAATAGACTTAGCCTTAGGGTAAAAAAACTGTATAAAACCCACGGGCTGAAACATAGCAGTGTGGCAGAATTCGGAGGGTACTTTTGTACCGCCTCTCTGTCCACCCAGCATTCGATCAATGTTGTTTCTTTTTATTGTGGCTTTATTTCGGTGTTGAAATTGTGTTAAATAAATTTTGTTATTTTATTTTGAATTGGCCTCTGACCATTTATAACACCACCAAACCATTGGGAACTCTCATTTCATGAGAGCATCAAGAGTTGGGATATGAAGAAAGGATTACTCATAACATGTCAAAACCCCCTTGAATCCGAGTCTGTTCTGAAGTTCTTACTCCGTGAGATGACAGCCCCAACTCACACAGTTAAAAGAGAGCACCCATTACTTTCTGGGCCTGAACTACAAACAAACAAGCCTAACGGCATATGAAATGAAACAGAAAGACAGCAGTACAGTGTTGGGATGGAGGCAGCTCTGGTTTTGTTTTCGTTGAGGTTAGTAGGAATCAAATCAGACTGATGAAAATATAAACTCATTGCTTCAGCCTACAAGAAACCTTTCTGTTAGATAAATCCACGTTTTGGAGAGATATTTTTTTTAATATGTCATTCTATACTTCATGATATAATATGTATTCATTATTTAGAAAAATGTACAAAATCATTCAGATATTTTTGTGTAGAGCTGAGGCAAGATGCTTAAGCATGGAACTCAAGTATCAATAGCAGATTATCCAAACTGCCTCAAAGGTCAAAGCAGAACAAAATATAATAATGACAAAGACATTTTATGGTTTGCTGGGATTGGAGGAAAATATATTCTTTTAAATGTTGATTTGTGGATCAGGCTGGCATTAAAAAAAAGTGAACCAGATGATGCCCTTCTCTTTCAGAGAGTCAATTTTTAAATGGTATTCTTAAGGAAAGTAATATATTTGTATGCAATCCAAAGCTGTTACAATTTTATTTGAAGTGCTGATCTTCCAAGTTCACCTCGCCCTCTTCCCCTTCAAATTACTAATTTGCCAATAGTATATCTTCATTCAAGGAACTGGTAAATGAGGCCCAAGGATATTAAAGAAAGGTGTTTTCCAGGAAAATGTAAGGAATTATGCTTCAACAGTTTAACCTCTTCAAACACATTATAGACATCTGCTAATATAAATATGCACTTTATGGTATTCTATGTATTTCTTTTTTTTAAATTAGAAGCATGAAATAATCTTAATAGATACATTTTCTTTTTTTTAACAGAAAGAAATTTATGAATTGATGAAAGAAGCCACAAACATGGAAACAGCTATTTAAAACATAGCTCCAACACATTCACAACTCCTTGAACAAAAATTTTGGAGAAAAACCTGATGATCAAAAGAATGACATTCTCCTCTTGTGAATAATAATTCTGGACTTTTTGTAAATGCAGCTCTTCTAACCAGAGACGCTCAAAAGCACTGAAATGTTTCAATCTCAGGATGTCAGACACTAACCCCAACTGAAACAGAAAACAAGCTGTTTGCAATACTGTAATAAGCTGTGGCAATTTTGTTTTTTTAGACGGGAATGTTAATGATGAGCCACAAATGCAAGTTGTTACAAAGCCTTTGAGAATAAAGCTGTATGCCCTATATTCTCCTCCCATGCTGTTCCAGTTAAAACCATACATGCGGAAGGACAAATGAAAATGTTGCCATGGTGATCAGAGCAGTTACCAAATCATGTACACTGTAGGAAGGATTCCCTAAAGAACCTTATTAAGCATTTTGTTGCTCTTTTTTAATAAATATTTTCAGAAAGTCTTTTTTTATTTCACTGTCCATAAAATAGCTACTCAGTTAGCTCAACCCTATTTCTCTACCCCCAAAATAAAACCACATCATACATACAGAAATATTCTTGTTAAAAGTTAGGAATAGGATTCTTAAGCTGAAAACTTTGAAATAGGAACCAAGGATGAGCCTACCAAAAATAAAACCTGTTCAAGACACTTTAATGTTTTTCAGCATAGTGTCTTGGTTTTGAAAAGACAGGTATCTGCTAAAGAGGGGCAGGGCCTCTCTTGGAATGGATAATTCAAATCCCCTCCCCCCAAATTATTATAATTCAGAAAATTAAAGGGGCTTTCAGGCAGAGATATGGGGATAGGAATAACAGTTCTTTACTAATAGGTATAACAAGGCAAACAAATAACAACAACTACAGCATTAATAGTGAATAGAACCAGGGACCTTGACGGGGCTTTGTTTCACAAAACCCGGGGCAGTCTGATCTCTTGGGACTCCAAAAAGCACCAAGCTGGAACGGTGAGGGATCCCGGGCTGGTGGATCGGATATATCCGGAGCTCCGTCGGTGGTCACTGGGAGGGCAGGGATGTCCCGGCAGGGAGGGCAGTGCGGGGCCACAGCGTAGCAGAAAAGCCTCAAAGCAGCGCCGAGAAAGCAGCGGTGGGACAGGACCAGGCCAGCTCCAGCAGGACAGCAGGAGGAGCGCTCAGGATTCCTGGGCACACGAGCAGAATGATGGTAGCTTTCCTCAGGATCGGACCTGGTGGTGCCAGTGAAACTCCTCCCGCAGCAAGCAGCAGCCTGACCATCCTCTCTCCGATGCCGAGAGAAGGGAGCGAAGCTGCTCCCCAGCCCCGTCTTTTTCCTGCCCCCAAAACCTTGCGTCACCTTCCCCCTCTGAGAGAAACTCCCAGAGCAGCCAGGTGCTATGCTCCATCCTTTTGTCCCACCTGAGTACCCATAACTACCCAGTAGTTAGTTGCCCAGCAACTCCAGGGGAAAAAATTCCATAGGTAAAAAACCAAACCAAACCAACAAACAAACAAAACCCAAACCCAAGAAACTAACCTAACCTCCAACACATAGGTATGTCAAGCCTGCTAAGATGCTGATATCTTCCACTGCCCAGTTCAAAATCAAATCTGTGAATGAAAGACATCCCAAAAGCCTATTGGTTAAAAGGAATATGGTTATGTAGGGTTCTTAACAATATTACATGAGAGACATGAGGTGAGTTCTGCCAGCAGCAGAAGCACCATCCAAAGCCCCGTGTCTGATGTGCCCAGCCTAGTAGCTGAACACAGTCAGGTCAGGCTCATTATGCAAGTTTAATGGCAAAGAAAACAAAACCTGTCCAATGCAGACATCTTGTATTTCCACTGCACAAAACAGTACTACGGACATCGATGGAAATTGCTAAAAATAAGCTGGAGAAGGTACACGCACTTTGGGGGAAATGCACATGGCTTTGTTCACCAAGCAGCCCTTTTTAGCATCTAAATTCAGCATTTAAGAATATCCCAAGGCTCTCAATTCCTCAGCTAGTTTTTTGCCTTGCAGGTATTTAAGATGTTTATGGAATACAAGTTTGTGCAGAGGAAGGGAGAAAGCTTGATGTGTTATGGGTGGCTGTTCAGAGTCTCAGCTCAGATTGGTGCAGTTCTCCAGCAAAATTGTCTCTTGCCTTATGGGGCTGGCTGATAACACTGCTCATATCAGATGCTGCAGTGAGACAACTGTCCTAATGCACCAGATTGGAAAAGAGTTTTCATTTTTTAAAAAAGGAG
This sequence comes from Acrocephalus scirpaceus scirpaceus, assembly GCA_910950805.1. Taxonomy (NCBI): domain Eukaryota; kingdom Metazoa; phylum Chordata; class Aves; order Passeriformes; family Sylviidae; genus Acrocephalus; species Acrocephalus scirpaceus. The sequence continues at coordinate 44,759,441 of OU383775.1, forward strand.
AACAGAGGGAAAAAGAAAAGTCTGTAAAGTAACAGTTGTTTCCATCAGGTGCCTTGTATGAGCTTAATTTTACTTCATGAAGAAGGCAGTCTTATTTCACACCTCATTCTTTTCCTCTCATTGCACTTTAAAGTCAAAACAAAAGAGTCCCAGAACCTCCACAAATTACTTGCTGACAACTTAATCTGCGGCCACAAAATATACAAACATAGTGGCCGTCAACAGCACAGTGGTCTCACTGCATATCCTAGAAAAAACATTTATTTACCATTACTCTCCATCCCAATGAAGTCCTACTCTCATGGGCAAAAGCATGTAGAGGGCTGCTCAGAAAATGTAATTCCCCCCTCACTGTGTTGTTCAGAGCTGTTTTACACCCCCCACTAAAACACTCAGGAACACTTATTTCACGGTTCAGTTTACTTTCAAGATCATTTAAATAATTATCATTCAAAATAAGATACAAACAACCACATTTTTCTACAGTTTTATTGATGCAGTCCTGGTGTGTGACTATACATCTTCATTCTGCTTGTAGCTACAACGGCACTTTACCAGGTTTGTTGTTGTAGTCAAGTTTCTTACAGTCTTCAGAAAACAGATTTATAGACACCACTTAGTGTATAAGACTGATCACTCTAAACATTGTAAATCATTGGGACTTTTTCCTAAATAGTGCTACTTGAGGAAAAGATCACACTACTCTCTTTAGATAGAAATTTGTAAAGGCAATTGAATTGAATTCACCTTCCAAAGAAAATAAGAATGTTAAAAATAGCTTCAAGAATTGGTATGACTCATTTAGGTCCCAGAAAAATCTATGACTGGCAAAGATATCTACAGTTTGATACTGTACTTGAGATTTTCATTAAGACCAAAAGAATATTTATGAAGAACTGAAATTAAACTTGTGCATTGCTCTGAAAGATAAGCATTACCTTGAAATTTTTAGTTGGTTTTTTGGGGGGTTATTTTGGGGTTGTTTTTTTTTTTAATTTTAGAAGGTCTTTTTAGCAGAAATTGCACTACCTTCCAAAAATACTGTAGTTATGAGGTAAGTATTGACATCTGAAGAAAAAAATGCTAACAGCATGCAACACGGATACCAAGTTTTAGCAGATGACATTTTTAATTGAAAACTGACTCAAAGGATAGTACAAAAGAGTTTCTTCTCCCTAAAGGGATTTTCAGATGCAGGTACAGGGATAATAAGGGGATCTTCTCCAATGTGTGCATCACAATATGCCAATAAATCTGCTGCAGCCTTGGATACCTAATAGGAGAGAAGAGAGAACTACTGTAACACTTAATTCTGAACCAATTGCATAAATATTTTTCATAGAACAAATGATAATAGAAGCTATTGTAAAACAGGGAGTAGATTGCTTTATCCTTTAAATATTAGACATATCTCTGAAATTTGCTCTTCCTAGGCCTAGTAATCCTTACATACATTTTATCTAACATAGTGACATAGATAGTATCAATTGATATCATCCACATCAAGCTGTTTCTCTCCATCAGAAGGAGGTCAGGAGCACATAGTCATTAAAACATTTATATGTTAACTGCCCATAAGCAATAAGGATTCTCCTTGAAGTGTCTGTTTCTGTAGAAAAATCTGCTTCAGCTCTTACTCCCATTCATTGGTTTTAAGGTTTTCCACACATACTCTCTCTCTACCCTTTGCTCCTCTGGTTGCAAAATAAAAAGTTATTTAGGCGTGTGACCATGGGATTAAAAACAAATAATAAATCAGGAACAAAACTTGAATGCCATGTGTCATAGCTCTCATTTAAGCTAAATGCTGCTCTTTGCAATGAAGCAAGACTAATGTCTTCTGCTCAGTAACTTACTATAAGTAGTCCTTTATTCACAGCATTTCTTTAAACTTGAGCACTACCTTAATATTTTTTAACTTAATATTTTTATACTTCTAAAATAAATAATTCTCAAGTCTCCAAATTCAGAACATGGGTTTATGCTTACTGAAAGTCTACAAAAATACAAATACATACAAAAATGTAGCAGTGTGTTAAATATCTGCAATGCAAGCTATTTTGCATTAAATGAAAAATGAAATATTAAACCTTGTAATTTTTGCTTCTTTGTGCCATAAGAATATTGATGGCAGTAGGCCATAGTGATCCATTTATTTTTTCAAGAATTTAGAAGGTATATACAAAATTTTTTTGTTCTGCTCAGACAATAAGATATTCACAGCTATCTGTATCTCTTTGCTTTGGTGAGTTATTGGGTTTTCAATATTCAGATAGCTGAGAAAAAGAATTCTGGAGTCTTTACAAAGAAGTCTTTTCTCTGAGTACCATGACAGCTTGTCCCCTGTCAAACACCGAGGTCAGCATGTTTGCACAACTAGAGTGAAGAGAAGAAACAAATCGCATTTCTGGTATTTTTCTAGCAGGTGTGTCATCAATGCTAGCTTTAAGCTTCCCCACACCCTGCTTGCTTTGACATGAATCCAGCCCATAGTAGGCTTCAGATTAGACCTATGAAGTCAATGGGTATCAACTCAGAATTTGCATGAAATTTGAAATTAACTTCTGAAGACAGTTACAGACTCTTTATTTCTTTATTTTTGTTAATTTCTGTATGCCTTTGTAGAATGCTTAAACCTATGGTTGGCACCCCAGTACAGACTATCCCCATAATGGAGGAAATAAGGGTGTTAAGGTTATTTAAAATTAGCTGGTCTTTGAATTGGCCTGTAAGACAAAAGGGTGGCAGAGACATTACATGGGAACAGAAGGCTGCTGGGCACAGGTGAAACAGAAAACTGAACAAATCAGAAGAGATGTTCACAAGGACCAGTGAACATATCTCTTGCTCCTGAGGAAAGAAGCAGATAAAAAACAATATGTGGAAAGTTACAGACCTCAAAGTACAAAGGATTGTAATGATTTTCCTGTGATGATCTTGTTTGTTCCATGCATGGATAAGCAACATCAGCCCAAGTATATTACTTTTCATTCAATTTAAGAGAAGTACAATTTCAGACCTCATTCTTAGAAGGGACAGACCCAATAACATAATTTCCTGTTTCTCTACGTATTGCTGTGCTTTGATATGATATAACAAAAAAGAAAAGTTTCACAAGAAAAAGCTCAACATACATTTTTGTATCTAACTTGTCCTGTAATGCTGATAGGAATGTTGTGAAGCAGAGTAATACGTTCACAGAATCACCTGGGTTGGAAAAGACCTTTCAAATTATCAAGTCCAGCTTTTGACCTAACACCACCTTGTCAACTAGACCATGGCACTTGGTGCCACATCTAGTCTTTTCTTAACTCCAGGGATGGCAACTCCACCACCTCCCTGGGCACCCCACTCCAATGCCCTATCACCCCTTTCTGTGAAGGGAAACCCTTCCTTCAATGTCATAGTGTCTAAGTCACATTTTAGTTTGCTTTTAAACAAACCATAGTACAATTTATTTAAAAACAAACCTGCAACAAGAAACTGAGGAACGTGATCATTGTCACAAACTAAACCTGCACTAGGCCATATATTTTCCTCCTTTAAACAAATAAAAGGTCTTGAGAGGAAAAATCCTCCCACTGGGATTACAGTAGTAATAAAAGTGAATTATAACCATTTCTTCACTAAAAGTAGAGTAACTTAGGCCTGGAATGGAATGGAAAACACAATGGAATAATGACCATTCACAACAGGGAGTTAAATGAGCTGATCACAGCCCAGGAGCAATGAAATCACGAGTTCCTGCAGCTGTGAGCAGTGTTGGCAAAGTCAGACCTGTGGCCCAAAAAAGAGCAAAATACAATATTGCCTCCAGCAAGTTTCCTGCTCAGTGTCATTATTGGGAAGAGCAGAGGTGGAAGGCCCGTGCACTGAGCATGGCACCAAGGCTCCAGCAGGGAGAGCTGCTTTGGCACAGGCAGCACCCAGAGGTGCCCCACGGCCAGGGCTTCGGGCTGTGCTGTGCTTATTGATGCGCTGATCATCCCCTTGTGCCATGGGAGGAGTTAAATGGAGCCCACTCCATCGTAGCTTTTACTCGCCTTTGGGGTTATTTGTAGCCGAACGTTGCTGGACAGCTTCAAAATAGCTTTTGCTAAGAATTAAAATAAACGCATGAGATTTGAATATTCAAATGAAGCTAACACATTTATCATGTCAGCTTTCCTACGCAATACGGCTTGGTCTGCAAATTCAAAGTAATTTATACATATTGCCGAGGTGGGTAAAGAAAAAAGAAACAGACTCCAGTTTGATTGATGAATTCTATCAGAAAGTTAACATTTCATTTTTAAAAAACTTTTTAAGGTGTATGGATTAGAAGAGATGGAATATATAGGTATCACACTGATCTCATATTTTGTAGAATTACTGTTACTCTCTGTAGCAAAAGCCACATCTGGTTATCAAATTAACAAAAGGGGGAAAAAAATCCAACAAAACACTCAACCCTGATGCTTTAAAGAATACGTCTCATGTGGACTGTGAAATTTTACCATTATATTTCAAAATAGCAGAGGTGATAAAAACTGCCAGAGTTAGAACATCCTGTTAGCTGCACTAATAATTATAAGCTTCAGTGACAGGGCAAAATGCAGCAATTACAATGTCTTCTGCCTTGTCATGGATTGTGACTAATTACCATCCTTGCTACAACACCCACTCTGCTTATCCTTTACATCTACAACAAAGAGATTCACACACATTTATTGGCATTCTCACCGTTCATCTCCCAACACTATTCAGGACCAGTAAGGAATACTTTCTATCTTCCTAAGGAAAAAGAAAATTAAATGATAACTGATATGCCAAGAGTCTTAAATGTCAAAGCACTCTTGCTTTTCTGCTTGCAAAGAGAACATTAAGTAGTGCTTTCTTCTGAGGACAACTCTGATAAACACCTAACTTCGCTTTCTCAATTTTACTGCTAGCACCTGTAGAAGACATATTCTTCTAGTCACAAGGCCATTGTTCATCTGATTTACTTTGGTGTTTCCTAACTTGGAATCTGCATTTCCAGCTTCCTATTTACTTCTCCATTGTAACTCTAGCTGTTCCTTTGCTGGGTAAGGCAGGTTCAATTATCCTTCTGGGATTCCTACTGTTTACAAAAAAGCCCACAGTAATCCTCCTTCCAACTACTGATCAATACACCAAGAGCTCCATCCTCCTCTTTGGAGTTGTCCAGTTTCCTTCACACCTCAGCAGCAAGTTGTCTTCCTGGAACCTCAGAACACAGCATTGCTCTGGTGCTCTGACTGGCTAGAGGACTTAATAGGACTTCTTTAATTAGTTGAAAAATCCAGAACACAGTGGGGAGTCTGCAACTATAAACATACTTTTAACTACAGCATTTTAATTGAGCAGGCCCAACTCTCACTGGTTACAGCAGCTACTGTGCATGGTAAACAAAGTGCCTCTGTAGTAGAAAAATAAACTGGAACTTCTAATTTCCCCAGTCAGGAGCACAGACACCTCTTGCCTATTGTGGCAATAACAACTTGGCTATAGCTATTTGCAAAAGAGGGTTTAATTAATTTATTTGGAAAGCTCTGATCTTTTGTTAATCAGATGCAAAACACTAGAAAAAAAAGGAAGTAAGTTTACTTATCTGCCTTTACAGTGATGATTTGAGAACTTAAAATCTCCTGTCGAAACCACTGGAAAGTCTCTTGGTAAAATTTGGCTGTGCTGAAACACACACTTAACTGATTCAAGATTAAAAAGCCATGCAGATTTTGAAGGAATAAAATGCAAATCAACTGCTTCTCACAATCCTTCATATGCTTGTTCAAAGAAATTCTAGAAATCAAGGCATTTTGAAAAGTTCCATTTGTTTTATGTTAGTATAGTATATCCTCATAATTCTGAAACATGTCAGATTTTCCTTGGTGTGTTTTTGGTCCCAGGCTGTTTCAAAAGGTGAAATAATTGCACTTTCAAGCTACCTGTTTTTTAGGTCTGCCACATTTGCTAATAACTGTGGTTTTTAAAATTAAACTGGCTGTAAAAATAACCTATGTCTTTCTCGCAGATATGTCTTTCTTGCATATGTAATTAAGAATGTTATACACCTAACTAATGAAGCTATTTGCATAACTGACCTAATGATGTGGGACTCGACAGTTACCACTGTGTATATGGAAGCAAGTTTAAGACAATCTACTAAGTATCAACAATTTCAAATGCCAATAAACTGGGCCATATTTTTCCAACCCTTTCCTCTGCCACCCACACCTTCCCTTGTCAGTTCTGTTTATGCAGCTGCAATATGACCTGAGTTGGGACTAACCAAGGCAGACCTTCTTTAACTGCAGCAAATTAAACCAGTCCCTGTGAACAGGTTATGTGATGAATTTGTGACATACTATGAAATAGAGAAACTACTTTTGTAAATTCAATGGTCTTACAAGACATCGCTAAAAACTGCCACTAAACAGAGCAACTGAAATTTCTTTTTTCGTATGAGCGAGACTGACCACTCATGAATTGCGCTAATATTTCTGAATTATAAATACTGCTTTTCCAGCTGGTGAGTTTGTGATTTCAGACTATTTTAAAAATCATAAATATATACTGTCATCCCCACACTGACTACATGCAGACTTTTAACACATAGGATGGATAGACAAACAGACTGAGTTGAGACTACATGAAGATTTTAATGCACAACATTTCTAAATTGTCCTACTGACTTAATAATCTCAGTTACAGTTTGTAATAACTCAGTTACAGTTGTTTGCAGAGAACTAGGCAATTCTAATGCCTTGCTTTTTAAAGATGGAAATACTAAAAACATCTTCCTTGTAGAGACTGGATTTTTTATCAAAATAATTATTCCCTATTTTCAGAGGCAGACAGCAAAAGAAATGAGCATTGCTTTCTTTAAAAGTTCTATGGTATTATTAGCTTCTAGGTGCTTGATATTTCACAAAATATTTTAGCCTAGTGAAAAGCAGAATGACATGCAAGAATAATCCACAGGATTTTTTGATTAAAAAAACCTGAAAACCTCTTTTTAATAGTGCCTTTAATGACAATATTTAACCCACATGTATTTAGAGACATGATGAAACCAAATCTTCACATACATGTTATCACATGTGAAGAATCATAACTGTACACTGCAATCATACACATTTTTGTGCAATGACACCTGCACTAAAACAAGACAAAGCAAAGCAATTCAGCTTGTCTCATCATTATTCAAAAATTTTGCAATATCTTAAAGACTTATTCCTAATTCTAATTCTTAAGGAATTCTTAATTCTTAAAGGAGAAAAACCAAGAAACCAGAGCTGCACTTAAATTTAGCTACAGGTGACAAAGAAGAGCACCTGCGCACCCGCTAGCTGATTTCAAGTATTTCACAAAATACCACTTTTGACAAATGTTACAGACACTCACACAGAAGCAGACTTGAAGCCAGGCTTTGGAAATCACTCCACTAGAACCCACCAGTCAGTATGTAACTCACTCACAGTACTGAATATTGCTTTATTGCTCAACATAGATTCTTGATTTCTGCATTATTAAAGGCATGCTGTTCCACAAACTAGTCAGTGAATTCAAAATATCAACAATAAGTCCAAGTTTACCTTCATTCTATCCATGTATGCTTCCATTTTCAACTGCTCCACAGCTTTCCTGGCTTGGGAAATACTGGTTGTACTGTTTGACACTAGTTCCTTCATTTTGTTTTTCCTGGAAGAGACGAAATTGAGACCATCTAAAGAACAGGTAGCAAATGCAGCAATCACTGAGAGGACAGTTATCTGAACTCTAACCAACCCTTGCCCACCACATCAACACTGGCAGGCTGTTGGTCACGAATACAGGGCAGACACCATTTATTTCTGTTCTCTTGCTCCATGGCACCTTATTGCATTATATATTTGCATCCTTAATCATCAGCATTCCCCCTGAATCCTGCAAATGACATACAAATGCAGAGCACATGACCGTGACTTCAGTGTGAAAATGGTTGCCCTGGTTCTTGTTGCCAACACAGAACAGCTGTTCACAAATAGACCTTGCAGGCATTGCACAGTTTGGCTCCACGCCCCAGTTACACCTAGAAACATCAAAACAAGCTCAGAAATGTGTGCACTGGAAATGAATGCCACACTGCTCTTACCGAGCATCAGAGAGAAATTGTAAGAGAGAACGAGTCAGACTTCTGACTATCAATAAAAGAAGTTTAGAAATGACATAACAGATTAAGAAGAAATAATGCAGTGGTTTCCAATGTTTTGCCCAGAACAGTACACTTTGTGGGATAGGACTGCTTTCTTTTTTAAGAAATCTGCAGCTCTTGGGAAGGGACATCTAGGTAAGGTATGTCAGCGTTTGGTTCTGTTGCATTGCTAATCCCTGAGGGATTAAGAGTAAATCAGCTCCATATCCAGCAGTCCTCAGCAGTGTTACCAAATGAGTTGAGATGTCCACATTCAGATCTTGACTAACTTACAATATTTATGCCAAAGATGGTCTGCATGTTAGACACCCTTGTGCTGACACCTCTATGCAGCGCTGGCCCAGCACAAGGAACAGTCACTATTTTGAAGTCACTGGAGGCTGGACTAAGGCCACATGGAAAGATGATGGCATACAGGTGACCTAGACAGGTCCCAGACTAGTTGTACTACCTAGTAAGACTGGATGATGAGGTTTCAATTGGGCAACATTCCCCTGTGGTCCTTAGCACAAGTGCCACCTGCAGCCAGATTAGTCTGGCACCAAGCCTCAGAAACCAATACAAAGTTCAGCAAAATGCAAAGGACACAGAGTGTGAGAGGCAGATGGGACACAAGAGAAAAACACACACAAGGAGGCATTTTGCACTGCTACCAAAACAGTTTTAGGCTCAGGCCTTTCAAAACGAATATATCTAGCTTATTTCTGGATAAGAAGCAAACACCTAGAACCACACAAATTTCCTTTCTTGAACCTTGATAGCTTACCTGATCCAGTCACTGGGGTGTAAGATACAAACAGGAAATAAAGTAGGACACTGGAAATGCTCTTGTAAAAAAATTTGTATGCACAATGTCCCTGGTTAGACTCAAGAGAAGCACAAAATCCATAGTACAGACAGAATGGAGGAATAATTTTTAAACTATTTTGATTTTGCAAAACACAAATTATCAGAGACAAGACAAAGACAGTTTTTTCTTCTCACAGCCTGGTATGAACAGACTATTTCTAAAAATCATTAACCTGTGCTATAAAACAGGATGGTGGAATACAAATGCCATGGTATGCCATGCTCAACACTAATTTGAAGAAACAATAGAATCTTTTTCTTTCAGGTCTAGTATAAGTCAAGGCAGGGAAATGTTACATTAAAATATAGTAATTGTGCCAAACAAAACAGGAGCTTTAACATATGCCAAGACAAAGAACAGGTTTTCTGCATATACGTGTGTCATTTGAATGGAACACAAGTTTCCCCCTTGCATGCTCTGATGAAATAAAATCATGTCAGAACACAGCAGGTTCTTTGTCTTCATCTTTGTTTACAATTTTTAAACTCATATTCCTCACAAGGTGCAGGACTGAATACATGTGGAGGAACTGGCTTAGCATAAAATGCCATGTACTGTATGAATATCCACAACCATGCCACAGCCTCCAATCAATTTTGAGATGTGTTTTGACTTGCAGTGGAAAGCCAAACAGCAGAAAGGATACAAGACTCATGCTTGTATACTCATAAAAGAAGAAGGTTCTGAATTACAGCTTATCTCTGGACTTCTTGTTCGACTCAACCCCTTCACTTTTAAGTATCCACTTATCCATAAAAATTAGAATAAACATGTTTAGCTTTGTTTACAAAATGATACCCCCCACATGAGTGAATCATTTAAATTTTATCATCTCCACATCTACCTTACTAATGATCACAAAGTCAAGAAAGTCAAAGCTAAATCAGGTCAGAGGCCTTTCTACATTTGCCACATACATTGAAGTTAAACTGAAGTAAGCAACTGCAACTCCTTGAACAGTCCAAAGAATTCCAGATCTCCCAAGCTTTTCTGGCAATTCATTCACTCATACTGTAAAAGCTAAAAACATTAGACAATTTGAACTGTCACTGGCTACAACAAAGTTGGCAAGAACACTGTTCATAGTACTTGCAGCCAGTGTTTAAGCATTTACAGAATAAGGATTGAGTTAAGTCCATGGTAGAATTTTGAAAAGGCTGTTAGGCATAAAAATGCTTCTAAAAATTCAAACCATGTTTCTAAAGCAATACCACAAAGATAATACATCCTTATCTATATTCTGAAACACCAAATAGGAAAATTTTTAAAAAGAAAATATCTATCTTGCCTAGTAAAGCATTTCACAGTATCAGAAAACAACCAGAATATGAGGCTTCATAAAAAAAAAAAGAACTTTAAAAACAAAAAATGTCTGGCACTAGGCATTTCAGACACTGGAGAAAACTACCACTTATCCCCAGCAAGAGGTTTGTTTATACTCTGAAGCACAAACATTTGTTCTGTTCCAAATCCTGCTCCAACCTTGGCCTTTACATGCATTTAAATATTTAACTACTATATTTCTGGAAGTGTTTAGCATCCATTTAAGTATTTAATTTCAATTTTTTCAGACAGGTCTGGTTCCATAACTTTGTGAGACTGACTTCTCCTCACATACCAAGCTACATATACCTCTCACTGACTGCAAACACAGGACATATCTGTGCATTATTTAAGGCCCTATTACATATGGTGTGATGTTCACAATGAGAATTGTGCTCACTTTCAAACTATGCTTTGATAAAGGTCCTTGTTGCAGACAAAGCTTTGTATGGCACTAGATTCTGCTCTCCTTAGAACCTACGATAATAACCTTAAGCTTAATATTTATTAATGAAATGTAATTTTTACTTAGAAATAAAGCTCTGGAGAGAACAGAAATTTTAATTACAAGAGAATCTATTACACACCCATCCCCTGGAATGTTAGGAAGCCTCTCCTTCAAACACACTCTCACAGGATGTGTTTCGTCTGAGGCTGACAAGTGGATTTGATCCTCTCTGTCTTAAGATGACTCCTCTTAAACTGTCCGAGTATTCTCTAGGCCTTTAGTCCCACAGGAAGGCACATTTATCTTTATATTGTATCTGGGTGAGCAGTTTACAGGATCATGGAATGGTTTATGTTGGAAGGTACCTTTAAAGATCACCTGGTTCAAGGCCCCTGCAATGAGCAGAAACATTTTCTACCACTGCTCAGTGCCCTATCCAAGCTGACCTGGAATGTTTCCAGGGATGGGGCATCCACCACTTATCCGGGCAACCTGTTACAGTGTTTCACCACACTCACTGTAAATTTTTTTCCTTATATGTGGTCTGAATCAACCCTCTTTTAGTTCAAACCCATTACCTTTTGTCCTTTCACAACTGGCCCTGCTAAAAATTCTGTCCCAGTCTTTCTTTTAAGTGTCTTTTTATTACTGAAAGGCTGCAATAAGGTCTCCCCGGAGCCTTTGCCTCTCTGGGATGAACAATTCCAACTCCTTCAGATATTCCTCATAGGAGAGGTGCTCCAGCCCCTTGATATCCTGATGTCCCTCCCCTAGACTCACCCCAGGATGTGGATGTCCTTCCCATGCTGGGGACCCCAGAGCTGGATGCAGGGTGGGGCCTCACCAGAGCCGAGTAGAGGGGCAGAATCACCTCCCTTGGCCTGCTGGCCACATCGCTTTTGATGTGTAAAAGCAGTAACTTCTCCCCATCATTTGAATTACCTAAAACCCCTTGAACCAGAAATTCCCAGCTGGGTTTGCTACTGCTCCTTCCTGGCTGTTTTTAGGGTTTATTAATACAGGCACACACAGGTCCTGATAATCACTGTAGTTACAGTGACTGTGCTAACAAGCAGCCTACATGTTACTGCTGCAGCCAGCAGACCTGGGTGATACAGGAGCTCATTTACCCAGCATATTTTTGTGCAGCACACCGAGTTCATTGACCTGGTCTCTATTGATTCTTTTCTTTTAGGGGAGCACCGACCACGCTAACAAAGAACAGTGACAGCAGCCCCACAGCCTTTTTTAGCCAAGCAGTTTCTGCTGACTGGCACCCCACACCAGACAGCCCTTTCCTAAAGCACCACTCCTGAAAGCTGCGCATCGACAGCCTCCCAGCCAGACGCATTTTCTGGCGTTTTGTTTTCTTTACCTTACTTCATCCTTTTTCTGAGTGCACGTTACTCACGTGTGCCAAAGTTCTTAATTTCCCAGTCTCCTAAAAATGCTTGTGAAGCGTAGCTTTTCCTTTTTTGTTTTTACAATGGATGATTGTACCCAACAGCACTTCAAAGGCAAATTTGTCTTATGATAAAGCAGAAAGCTGCATAAATATTTGCAGGTATAGCTTGATGCTGCATTGGGGTAAGGAGTGCAGTCTTTGCTTACTAAACATTATGAATACTTGTTAGTAAAATGCAGAAAAAGTCTAAAAACTTGAGTAACATAGAAACAAAATTGAATTTTCAAGCCCTTCGGGATGGATTTCTATAAGTAACAGGGATGAAAAACTGCAATTTCTCCTCCCTCTAGCTCCAAGTACAATCTTAAAATGCCATAGCATAAAAATGACCTCTAGAATTCAATCAAAAAAGCCCTAAAACAAATTGCTGCCTTAATCTAAAGTGATGGATCTGAAATTACTAGATTAGAAAACCTGGGGTTGACAGCTCCAAATAACACCTTCCACACGAGCTCTGTACTTCTTGGACCACACAGCCCAATAGGAAAGTTAACCCAATCATTCAACGGAGTCCCAGTGACATTAGCGGGAACCACCCCGTGGTAATGACCTGCAAATAACACCCTAAATTGAGAAAGGATCGTCACATTTCATTATCCACTTGCAGTTACATAAACAGCAAAATTTACAGCCTCACAACTTTCGATACCAAACTGGTATACCAAAGAAATTAAAAGAAAAGAAAAAGAAATGGAAAGAAACCCAACTTCCCCTTCTACCTCAGTTCTTACTCTAAGATTTACAGAGACTGACGTAGTTCTGTAAAGAGGGAGGGAGGGCAAGGAATCCTTTCTTTCTCTATCTCATGGCTGCACAAAGAAATACAACAAAATTACTACAGCTTTTTACTCCATCTCCTAAGGAGAAGCTTAGTAGTACAAGCAGAAATGATTAGATTAAAAGCAAGAACTATTGTTCACAATAAGGAAAGAATGCAATTTTCATAATATAAACGTGGTGACTTTGAAAATAACTTCTCATGTAACTGCAAATCAGCGAAACTCCAACAGCTCCGTTCTCATCTAAAATATCCAGTACTATATCCAGTCCAGTCGTCAAGTTCCACAAATTCTTGCCACCATACCCAAATTTTTACTCAAAAATATCATCTTGCTTCTCACCGTTAAAAAATCAAAGGAAGCAATGGCTGAACTAATGTGGTATTTCCCAAGGACAATCTTTTTGTGCAATATGATTTATCATCAGCATTCAGGTTATGTGAACATATTGCCCAGCAAATCATCAGAGATTTGCAAAGTCTGAGGCAGAAAGATTATTCCTGGGTATTGTTTTACCTCTTTAGCTAATTTTGAAAGATAGCTGTGAGCTTTCAAAGAAACACACAGGGAATTTTGATTATTCCACTTGAACCCCAGCTTAAAACGGATTTGATGAGAATCGTAACCTACAAGGTAGGGAGAGCGCCTCCGCGAAGCTCGGCGCTGCATCACCTGCAGGGCAGAAGCGTTTTTAAGTTGTTATTCCGAGTTTTCTGTCTCACTGCACTGCCCTAATGGCTCTGCTGTGCAGCAGCTCCAGCACCACACATCAGCGATTACCGCCAGCAGCAGCCGGGCAGCGGGAGTTACCGCTCCGTCAGCGCCAGCCAGCAGGAAAAGCGGCCGCTTCCTTAGCCTTGGCCCCAGGCAGCTGACGGAGGAGGAAGGAGCGCACCGGGCAGAGACCCCCTCCCCGCCGCCCGCGGGATACCTGGGCTCGGGGCGCTCCTCCGGAGAAGGCTGCTCCCCGCCGCTGCCAGCGACAACGGAGCCCAAAGCCCGACGCCGACTCCTGCGGGTAACCGGGAAACTCCGGCCCTCGTCCAGCCGCAGCAGCCCCCAGGACCGCCGGGCGGAGCGGCCAAGGCTTTCCCAGGACAGCAGCGCCCACCGCGGCGACGCGAAAGCCCCCCGCGGAAAGCCCGACCCGCCCCGCGCTGGGCGCCCCGCCCGGCACCTTCTCCCGCCCGGGGCCCCGGGCACTCCTCCCTCTGTCCCTCCCTCCCGCTGTTCCTCCCTCGCCGTGCGGGGCGGTCACGGCCCCCGGCGCCACCGCCCTCACGCTCCGCCTGCCTCTGTCCCTCCTGATTCCTGCTGCAGCCGCCTCCTGCCCCGGCTCCACCAGGCGCTAGGGACCAAGCGATCATCCAGGTATTGTCAAACAGAATCGCAGAAACAAAATCCATTTGGTTGGAAAAGACCTCTGAGATCATCGACCCCAGCCTTTGATCGGACACCACTCTCTCAACTAGACCATGGGGGGGGGGGGGTAAGTGCCATACGAGCCTTTCCTTAAACACATCCGGGGACAGTGACTCCAGCACCTGCCGGGGCAATCCATTCCAAAGTTTAATCACCCTTTCCGTGAAGAAATTCCTCCGACTGTCAAAACTGAACCTCCCCTGCCATGGCTTGAGACCATTCCCTCTCATCCTGTCACTTGTGACGTGGGAGAAGAGCCCGGCCCCTACCTGGCTACAGCCTCCTTTCCTGAGGTTGTAAGAGAGCAGCAAGGTCTCCCCAGTTTCCTTTTCTCTAGGCTAAACATCCCCAGCTCTGCAGCCACGCCTCACAGGACTGAGTTCCCTTCACCAAGTAATTTCCCTTCTCTGGACATGCTCCAGCACCTCAGTGTCCTTCCTGAGCTGAGGGGCCCAAAACGGAACACGGAATACTCAAGGTGCAGCCTCACCAGTGCCGTGCCCAGCTCAGTCACTTCCCTGGCCGTGCTGGCCCCACTGTTGCTGATCCAGGCCAGGGTGCCATTGGCCTTCTCGGCCACCTGGGCACAGCTGCCTCATGTTCAGCTGGGTGCTGACCAGCACCTCCAGGGCCTTTTCCACCGGGCCCCTTCCCAGGCACGGTGCCCCCAGCCTGTGGCACTGTACCTCAAACAGCAAAGCCCGAAAGGCACCGGGGTTTGGGGCCAGAGCCCACGGTGTCTGTCCTGCCCTCACACTCAACAACAGAAGGATGATGTTAAAGGCCTGCCATGAGGAACTGCTGGGGGAAAGGGGCTGCTTAGACTCTCCTTGTCAGGGCTGGTATGCCAGAACAATACAATTCAGACTCAGCATTTTTATATGCTTCTCCCTGTAAAAGCTGTACGTGTCGGCAGCATTTAAAAGTGACAAGTAACATTTTAAACTGAAAATTCTGTCAGCTGCCATAACCCATTGCCAGGATCACCAGAGCCTCATTAATTTTTTCCCCAGTAAGATGGCTGTTCCCTCGAGAGGGATGTATGTTTTCTCCCACCTGCCCTCAGCGCTTTTTCTCATTCGATCATAATGAAGCAGAATTTCCTAGTAACATTTGTTTTCTATATGGAAAAGAAGAAAGAAGTCCTAATTTTAAAAGTGCTTTGGAGCAAGGGCAGCCTCTTCTGAGACTGAGTCAATGGCTTTTGGAGTAGCGGCTTGGTGGGAGATGCAACAGGAAGAAGGTAAGTATCACTAAATATAAATAGATAAGTTCACAAGCTTCCCATAATTAGACTCCAGAAACTGGTGGAAACCTCACTGGCCTATGCTGCTGCTCTTTCATTCACGTTCAACCACATCATCGGTTAACAAAAGGCCTCACCTCATAGACAAAGGATTCACATGCTATTAGACAAACACTGTCTGGGACAAACAAGAAGTCACTGGGACTCAGCACATTAGATGGTTCCAGTCATGAGACCGTTGTCATCAGAATATTTTTACCACTGGATTTTAACAATTTTATGACTTAAGCTAAAATATAAAGGTGGGAAATGGCCGCTTTAAAATGTATTTTCATCATATACTACACAGATATTTCTTTTAAATTGCCTTCTTTTAAATCTGCAAACTCTTACCTTCCACCATGACCAGGAGTTTCCCCTACAGGTTCTGGAGGCAATATCCATACAGCTGGGACAAATCTCTGTTCCTTGAATTTACATGGACTTGGCTCTAATGACCCTTACATGAGCTTCAGTCAATTGCATTAGAGAATCAGGATTTAATTTTTTTTCTGGGAATGCTATCTCAAAGCTGGAAACAGTAAGCAAGCTCCTGTTTTACTCAACTACTTTCTGCTGTGTAGTCCAGAATAGTTTTAAGAGTCTAATCAGAGCAGCCACATTTCATTTTTAATCTTTTTTCAAAATTATGAAATACACAACAGAGCCTATTACAGAAACCCCAATGCAAAATCAGTGCCTTTCTGACCCCACTCCAGAGCACTAATGGCAAATAAATCTCTAAACAGCAGACATTTGTCAGTAATTTGTAACTTAATATAGCAGCAAAGCAAAAAAAGGTGTCTGTATTTACAGAGGCTTAAATATTCCAGTGGATATTTTTCAAGGTAAGCAGAGCTTTTAAATAGTAATTGTTTGATTGTTTTTGTGATAGAGTAGCAACATATGGCAGTGTGACTTCCATTTTTGTATGCAACAAGGAAAAAAAACCCAATACGACTTTAAGCAAAAGAAAGCATGAAGAAATTAAAAGGTAAACTAAAAGTTTGTTAGTAGCAAGCCAGGTGATCTTCTCCCCACTGGTCCATTGTTATCTTCTCCTATTATTATTATATTTTTGCTCAATTCAGTTCAGGCTTTTTTTTCCTTCTGTTCATTGTCATGGGTTTGTCTAAGCAGTGGATCTCTAAGCTATTGCCTCCCCTTCCCTTTCTCACCATGTCTCTCTACTATCAGAACATAAAGGTCTGGATTTACCACAGAATCCTGTGATCAGATAGGCCTTTCCCCATGAACCTCTCCCAATGCCTGGCTTCCAACAAAAAGAGCCTCATATCCTGTCAGATGCCTCCCCGAGATCCCAGTCTTTCAATTTCCACCCCTCTTTCTGAGAATCCAGAGAGAAGTAGCTTATCTGCCTTTGCAGCTCAGACAGGTTTTCAGTGAGAAGGCAGATGGAAGGAAGGGGAATGTCTCTGCTTTGAGAGCCATCATTTCATCCAAATTCTAGTCATTCATCCTATGGGAAGGATGGACACATGCACAGACATGCAAAGTGATATGGCTAGAGTTTCCCACTTCCCATCTTACACTCGCCACCTTCAGTTTGACACACACAGGATGTAGTCCATAAACAGAACTTTCCCATTTCATGATTTTTAAAACATGAAAGACAAGGGAATCAGCAGAAACTGATCTGGAGGAAGGTGTGAAAGATTCCCTAAAAGAAGAAAGTTGCAACTGAGCCAAAAACATGTTTCTAATCATCACAAAATGGTTTGATACAAAGATCTGTTTATTACCCAACAATGTGACAGTGTATATACAAATACAGTGTGGAATGTGACATTTACAGGAAATTAAGTACATCATGCACAGACACTATTGCAATGTTATTTTCATAGTTCCAGAATATTAAGCTGAATAAATATTCCTTGCTTCAAAAAATCATTTTTACTTTTACATAAAAATATATAATATTGCACTCTTTACAAGGCCAGCAGTTTTGCATATTGGTTTGTAACAAGTGGAATTCTACTTTATAAAAAAATAAGCCTTTGTGAGCAAAACCCCAAAACAGGGAGCACAAAAGCACCCCAAAACCACAATGTTTGTCTTTTTTCTCTTAAAGCACATCACATCAACATGAGCCAGGAAGCTTTTCAGTCTGTATTAGGACCTTACATTAATATTTAGACAGAGAAAAATATGACTAAAGCCATCTCATACAATGCTGCTACAATAATATGCAGTTTAAAACTCAATCCATACAGTATGCAGCCACTTGCTTAACTGAACCAGCCTTTGTGTCTTGAACCATGAGAACATTTTCTTAAGTTTTTCTAGTTTGAAAAGTTCTTCAGTCAGGAAGTCTCAAGAATTTCTGAAGACTATTTGGAATTTTCAAAGAAGTGTAAAGATTGCTTGTGTGTGTGTTTCACCTTCATCACGACCTGACAATTTCACATAAAGTGTTCTGAAAGCAGATGAGCCTTAAACATGAGAAGATACAGCAGTTTGAATGGCAATAGCAGAACATGTCAGTGATAAAAAATCAAAGCAATTTAAAAGGAAAATGTAACTACATCAGACTTGCGTAGCATTCTTGCTTTACCATTCGCATGACTAGCAGGCACTCAGTCATGGTGCCAAGTTTAGAGGTCTTCAAATCCATCAACTGAAATACTAATTTTTCATGTGGCCAAAGATTTCAAATTTGTTAAGCCATTCATGACAGAGGCTTATTTTTTCCCTCTCATAAAAAGCACCCAGGAATGCACAAAAAATTTGCAGTGTATCTGTGTGAACCTTTCCAAACCATCTGATGCTTAGGAACATTGATTATTGAAGCAGTTAGATTCAAACATTTTACGGGGTATTGAACCTCAATGCCACTAGAACAGGAGCACATCTGTGCCTTCTTTGACACCTCTTTTTAGAGTTCTGGAAGATAAGCTCTGTGTGTACATAACATGTTCTGCCACACAACTGTGACAGCCAACTATCACAGAGTTAGGGAGTTCACACTGCACAGTGATCTAATCATTGTTTCATGATGCCATGAGGTGTCTACCCATCAATAAGACAAATATTTTGTCATCTGTTGCAAAGACTATTACATTAACAGAGAAGATGGCAAAAAATACAAATACAAAGCTAGCAGAACTTTGATTTTTAGCATTACAATACCTTAAGATGGTGCAAAAAGCACCTACTAAGTTCTTTGCTTCTCAAAAAAAAGCAATTTTAAGTGGTTGTTGATTTTTTAAGTTTTGGATTGCTTATCCCAGAGCTAACCATACCACACTCAATGAATCAGATATACATATGCTGACATTTGAATTGATATTTACAGAACTTGATGCTGCTGATATTTTACATACTAAGAGGGGAAATAAGCATAAACAATTTTTTTAAATACTTCTGTCCAAGAAGTGATTTAAAAAAATACAGTTGGTGTTTTATATTGCAGCATTGAGCATTTCTTAGTCACTTTGCTGGCACTGGATAATATGACCAGAGCTTCCTGCTGACTTGGATATGCTCCAAGTTTGTACACGCACATATGCAATCTTACAACCACCTTAGGCTGCTCTTTTGAAAAAAACCCCTACCTGTTCAGTCATTCTAGAGACATTCAAAGTACTTCAAAGTCCAGTTAAATAAGAGCTCCTATAACCTATTTGGATTAAAGTGCATCAGAGACAGGAGTTAGCAGCAGGCCCTGCCATCACCCAGCTGCATAGCTGCTGAGGAAGGAGTAGAACATGGGCGGCTTCAAGCGCTGCTGGTCCTTGCGGCACCAGGCGATGACATTCCCATCACTGTTAGCCGTGAACAAGTGATGGCCGTCGCAGGAAAACGTAAGGCTGCAAAACAAGGAAAGAGTCTGTACCAAACGGGGCTATTTATAATGCCAGAAGATATCAAATGCCCATGAGAGTTCAGCCAACAAAGATGAGCTGTCAGGGGAGGCCCGGTGCCTACATTAACATAGCAATATGTTTGCATATACCTACTTATCCATTTGTACCCAAACAGGCTGAACTGCAGCTTTGCTCAGCACTTCAACATCCCCTGCAGTTTAATACTCATTTCTTTGCAGTATCACAGCAAAGGGCAGGATTAGTAGCAAAATTCTACCCTCTTTTCTGTTTCTGAAAGGAAGGATTTTCTGCAACAGAGCTCGGTGCCCTCTGAACTTGCTTTGCTGACAAAGGCAGAAACTAAATCCATCAGATTTCATGGCACAGCACAGGACTTTTGTTCAGATGGGCATTTCTTGAGCTGTAACAGGGCTAGCAAAGCCCTTCAGTCATGCCATGGGTAATGTTAAGAGAGCATGAAGGTCAGCATCCATTTACTGTCACATTTAAGCAGGAAACTTTAAATTATTCAATAGCTACTAAATCATTATCAACAAGCTTTGTGAAATATGCTGCTTAAAGGAGGTAACAAAGACAGTAACTGCTATCAGACAATCTTTTTCATTTCTAAAAAAAAAACCCTGTAGTTTGGATTTTAAATGGTATTTTAACAACAGTCAACACAAAATTTTTCAGTCATTTGTTACTATGCTAACATTAAGAAAAAATTTTGGTGTAACTCTAAGACCTTTCTGCAGACTGCTGTACCACTGGGGATATCAAAGTCTCAATCCTTTGACCACATTCTGAAAACACTTTGGCACAAGAATTCTACTCCTCTAAATCAAGGGACTCAGAAAACTAACTACACAAGCACTCCAAAATGGCAGCTTCCAGGCTACTCTGAGTTTGTCTCTTTCTCTACCATTTCCCTCCACCATCAGAAAAAATGGAAAAGGCAGCATTTTCATTTAATTTTGAGGAAGAAACACTCTGTCTATTTAAGTTTGGCATAGTTAAGATTATCTCATTTTAACACAAATTCTGAGGAAAAAAAATTTAAAATGAGAGGAGTAGCTCTGGTTCAGTTTTCAAGGGAATCCTGCTAATTTCCATCTGCCAGCAGCAGAAGCTAGTTATTACTGTCGCTACAAGTACAGTACACTTGTGCTCACTTTGCTTTCATGAATAATTAGTAGGTTTGCATTGCTTTTTTAGACATGGGTGTTTACCTCCTATTTTCATGTTTAACACTCTGTGACTACTTTGTTGTAGTTTTATTTGTTGGTTTGTGGTTTCTTTTCCTAAAGAGAAGAATGCATTCATTGTATACTTAAGATTTTTTTACCTTACAATAGGTTTGACTGACTTCGAAAATGTTATTTCTCGTACTGGCTTCAAGTCCCACGTACTCCACAATCTGAAAGAAAGAGCCATTTTCTTCACACTTGCTTTTACAAATACTTTAGTGATAAACAATCTATTTAGCAACTGCTAAGACTGGGAGCTGAGTAACAGCTTGTCCTCCTTCTTTAAAGCCAAATACCAGCATGATGTTTGGCTACATGCTCTCAAACTGTGAGCCTAAGTGATAGAGCATTTTAATAAATAAACATTTCAAATGCTTACCTTACAACTCCATTTTCAAGGCCCCCTGCAATCACATTGACAGACACACCTTCAGGCTGGTTAGAGAAAGCAACAGAGCAAATACTTTCCCTGCAGTGCACATGTCCAACAAGATCACCATTAACTGTCCAAAGTCTCAAATCACTGCCTCCGCCAACTGCAACAGAACATAGCATGGGAGTATTAAAAAAATAAATCTAGACCACAGTTAAGTCCATAATGTTTAAATATTCCATGGTAAAGAATTCAACTTCTTGAGAGCTCATAAGGTTTAAATGACTGAGTGATGTCTGCAATTACTTCTCTCTGTGAGACAGGAAGCACGCAAACCACCAAGTCACTGCAGTGATTTAGAAACCATCACATCCTATTTATGGAACATTTTACTTACAAAGCACTATGTGAATTTACTTAATGACCAATTTTCATGTACTAACAGGGAAGGCACTAAGATGGAATTTGTACTAGCTACTTAAGCAGTTGGTACGCATACCTTAGCATGCATTTTAAGCAAAATATTTTAAAAAGAGTAAGCACAGTTCTCTTACCTGGTTATCTGGCATTATTTGATTCTATCAATGAACTAACAACCCAATTACTGCTTTTGTCTTGAAAGGAATTGTCTTAAAAGGAAATGTCCTGTCCCTTACTAGTTGAAGAATATAATGTTTTGCAGGAAAAAAAATTGTTTTGTGAGCTATAGAGATGGACTTGAAAGTCTCCAAGTAAGTTTAAAAATCTAAATAGTAGTTTTCTGAAACGGCCAGAATAATGTCCCTTTGTCCTTTAATACCCCTTGCCTGAGCTCTGTAATACATGGTACTCCCCTGAAGAATTGTATCTTTGATAACAAATCTCTGTGAAAATGAAGGCAGCCAACATCACAAAATATGAGTCTCCCAGGCATCTGTGAAATTTCAAGTCTTTTTATAAAGTCTTTTACCAAGCTGTTTGCCTTTGTGTCTCTACATTACATTCAAACACCTGCCTAATCACTTCCGGAGAAATTTGTATGTTACTATGTAAAAAAAGCTCCTGTGTGACTGAACACATCCTCAGATGATTAATACACACTCAGTAATTAATTTAATTACAAGTCTCATGATTTATTTGATCTGCGAGACAAAACAGCTTTCTTGACTGACAAATGTACCTGAATCACAAACTGTTGCAATATCACCAGTGGTTTCACTAGCTGAAACTGCAGTCACAGGACTCTTGTGTCCAGCCAGACTCTGGACATAACACAGCCTGAAGAAAACAAAGGGAACAAGTCTGAATTTCAGACTCAAATGCAGAAAAGGTCCTTTGAGGAAAATATTAAAAAGAGTTACATTAATTTCAATCATTTTGCACAATTATGATATTTTTCATATTCACTATAAAATTTTAGCACGTTTTATGAGACAAAACAGTAAGGGTTTGTCTTCACAATAAGATACACAAAACAAATTCAACTAACTTCAAAGGGGCAAAGGTACCCAAGAGTGGGAAAAAATAGAAAAATTTATAAGAAAGCTATGGGAAAGAGTTACATATATGCTTGTACCTGTTCAAATCCCATATTATGCAGGTTCCATCTTTGCTAACACTTATCATTATACTGTATGGCTTGCACACAAACAAGCTTGTTATTTCTGCTGTGTGTCCATACAGATGGACTTGCGACTCCATTTCTATCTCTGAAGGCTAAAAAAAAAAAGATAAGACAAACTCTCATGAAAAAGAAAATTAATGTCTCTTTTTCTAAAAAAGATAAGCCTAGTTTAAGTCTTAGATTTCAAAGAACAGTTCCCATTGCTTTTAATATCATAATTTCAGCAACTACGCTCATGCTTTATTGTGTTTAACATTTAATAATGTGGTAAGACATATCATCGATGTTCAACTTTTTGCTTCCAGTGCTTTAGCCTCAGCAAATATATTGATGTGATCCCATGAACCAGAATGAAAAACTACTGTAGTTCTGTCTCAATTACACAGCTTGAAGTCAGCTAATTTGTTTTCTGCAAGACTGCTCTTTCCATATAACAGTGAAATGACAGTTCTCAATATTTTAGCATCTAGTGGAAGCACTTGGAAACATTAAATAAAACCCAGCTCTGAAGTTGTTACTCTCTGTACAGCAAATTACTAGGAATTCCTCAAGTTCATGCCGAATTTTTCAATGATACCAAGCTGGAAAAACATGCAGAAAGTCAAGTTTAAATACAGAAATTGCTAGGTAAAAAATAAAGCAGCAAAATTTAACACCAAACAACACTTTTTATTCAAGTTATATAATTTGAAATTATTCAGACTTCCTGAAAACTGGCTAAGTTGAAGGAGCTGCTTAATCAGAATGCTAATGCTTTATTTAAGACAACTTGCTGTACAGAGATTAGAATAATCTTCATAAAGGAAGAGAAGAGTTTTCTACTTGTTTCCTCACCCATGTCAGAGCACATAATCTGCATTTTTGTATAACGGTACAGGATGCCTACCTATAGCAGGTCTACGAAAAACCTTGGAAGTTCAAATAGACAAGATGAAAGTATACATATGCTCAACTCACAGGTGTAGAAAATTTACATCTTTGCACTAAAAGGGACAATCCAATCTATGTAATACTGCAAAAGGCAATGCAGTCTGACAACAGAAAGACCTGCTAGTTTCCTCTTGCTACTGAGCATCTCATCCAAGTAAGATATTTATGCAAGTACCCAGGTGTCATTCTCAGTGATACCTCACATATAAAAAACCTTCTTTAATCCTTTTTCAGTTAAGAGAAAAAAATTAAACCAAAATTTTCTAGAATAGCGACAGACAAGACTTGTGTTTTTATGAAGAACTGATTTTGGTAACCTTTTTACTGTGCTCCTCCCACTTCCTTTAAAGTGTTTCCTCTTGATCTGCATTTCAACTCTTGAACTGAAAGCAGCACCCACCTTTAGCAGCTTCTCTCTACCATACTAATAGCAATGGTTTATTGGTTCTTATAGTAACAATATTGCAACAAGACAAGCCAGAATTCTAACACCAACTGTATTAAGTTATATTAAATTCTAATAAGTCATGAAATAGGTATTTCTCACACCTGAAATGTTTTCCCTTCTTATTTAGGTGACAACCCCTAAAATGGTATCTAGATGTCAGAAAGCATATATGTATCTACCTTTAAACAGCAGCTCTTCCTGCCTACAGCACTTGAGTGGGGAATTGAAATGATCACTTCCAGTTTTACCCTAGCAGGTCCTTGAAGTGCACTCTCTGCAAGATACCTCTAACAGTCAGCAAGGGAAGGCTGAAATGTGTACAACCAGACACCTGTGGCTGAGGGGCTCATGCAGGTGTGACATTTGTCAGCACAGATCACCATGTCAAAGCAGTACCTCATGGGGCTTTCATCATTGCAAGGCAAAGAAAAACAAAGCACCTGAAGCACAACACAGAGCCATTTTTGAATTCTAACACCATGTCTTTGAGTTCCCATACCCAATTAGCAACATGATATCTACTTCATGCCCATGCACAGCATTTATACAAATGTATAAACATTTCCCTGTAAACAGGGAAAATATTAATGTTTCAAGTACTGCATTATAACAAACTTCACTTTATCGCTGATCAGCTGACAAGATGGATACAGAACAGAACAGATGTCAGGAAGCACATTTGCATTCCCTGCAGCCCTGACTTGGGTAACTGACTCAACAACAGGAGCTACAAAATTGACACCAGTCCCTCTGCCTGGGACACATAAAACTGTCAGTTCTGAGAAATTCAGCAAAGATAGTCTCAAAGAACATCATTTGTGTAGATGAACAAAAATCTCTTTTTTCTAGGAAACAGAAGGAACTCAGGAACCATAACCCCACTCACTAGAGTTTCTTTTCAGCTTTGCAGAAGGCAAGGATATTTAATTTCTATAAAAAAATAACTGGAATCCAAGTCTCAGTATAGACTCTAAAACAAGCACAGTATAGGTTATTTACAAGTTCACTATTCTGGGGAGCAGTTAAGGTGCCTAAATTATGATCCAACTAACTAAAGCTTGCAGGCTTGAAGCTCTACTTCATTTTCTATACTAAAAGCACTGCTGAGCTTAGGAAGTATGAGTGGCAGATCACCAGAAACTGGAAGAAAGCCAAGGGGGGAAAAAAAAATTAGAAATCATTGTGTTTATGCTCTTCCCAGTCTAAGCATCTGCTGTTATCCACCACTGAAAACAGAAAACTGGGTAGGCATAGCAGATCATACCAAGGTTCTCCCTAGCTCATGCTAATGTAGGAATTCAAGAGCATCAAGGAGTAAAACAAAGATGTTTGCCAATACCTGTATCAGTCTACATCTAGGAAATCAGTTTAGTTCAGTTGTTGCTATGGGTAATACTGTAGACACACATAAATGAGCTGTTAGGAAAGTTGCCTATGTTTTGTTAAAACTATGGAGAATAGAAGTTATTGCTAAAGTATGGAAGATTCATATGGAAGCTTCAAAACTCAGTCAGAATCAGATTTTTGATTTGGAGTTCTATTTATGTTTTCTATTTACACCGCTTTTATTAGCAAAGAGTAACAAGGGACTTTCTAGTACTGTCAGTATTTTCCACTAACAATTTAAGCGATGCAAGTTACTTTCTCCCTTCCCTACTCACAACATTTCCCATTGGAGAACATGACAAAGTAAAGAGGCTTGGTGGTTAATATATATATACTGTCTGAGAATTCATCCTGTCCTCTGTAGCTTAAGTGCCTTCTGCACTCGAATTATTGTTTACTTTGGGGAATTGCATTCCACAGCTTCAGTTAAAGCACTGAAAGGCTCTGTCTCCTTCACAGAAGAAGCTACTCCTTAATGCAAGGAGCTTCACTGTGCCAGAGAGCTTCAGTTCCAATCCCTGTCCTGAACACAGCCAGAGCTGTACATGTTGTGCACTCAGGTGATGAGGGCTGACTAAAGGCTAGCTGTATGTAAACAGCAGCTTAAGAAAAACAAGCAAACAAGCATCCTGTCAGAGGAGTCTTCAACAACAAATACTAAAAATGCATGTGATTTTTTTAGCAATAATCCAGAATATGGCTCTTTTACTCATTGTTCCTGTTTTAAAAAAAGACTAATACTGAATACACTAAATCCTTTATTAACAATTCTATTCAATGTAACTTACTGTATTGCTGGTGAATCTGTTCGTATATGCTGTGATGACACCAGATTTACTACCTGTGAACAGCTGACAACTGTCTGGCACCCAAGCACAACTTGTTACCTTGAAAAGACAAAACAAAGCCAGGAAAAATTAGAACAGAAAAAGTATTCTAACTGCTGTTTTCAATATGCCACAGCATTTGATCAAACTGATTCTTTATTGGTTATCCTGTGAAACGCCATGTAAGATGCCTAAACCAAAGAAATTTAAGGCTAAAATACAGCTGCTCTAGGCTGTACTTGTTATTATGTCAGAAACAGAGTAAAGAGGGAGTTTTCAGTAGCCTGGAATTCACAGCTAAAGAGCAGTGAACTACTGCAGACTTCAAGATCATCCAGCAAAATCTTTTTGGCAGGATCTTACCAGTCACTGGACTGTGACAGATTATGCTGCTTTCCATAACAATCTTTTTTAAATGGATCCTGAACTATAGTGAAGTTGTTCTAACATGAAACACCTGTACTTTTTCTGTATAGATTTTTCTTGGGACAGAACTTAAACTTTTTTAAATTCACAGCAAAATTCTATAGGAAGGAAAAGCTACAAAAATCAAATTATTTCAAAAGGAATCTTTATCTAATACAGGAAAACAACAAGGAACAAGATACAACAGTGGAGCTGTGAGGAATACATTCCAAAGGAAATCAAAAAGATGCAACGAAGTTGTGATTGGATGCTCATCTCCAAAAAATGCTAAAGCAAGAGTACTCCACTGCCAAGTCAAGCCACCACTTAAACTGCCAAATACTAAATTGAAGAGCAAGAGACTGATTTCGTTTTACCTGATGGAGCTGTGAGCTCTGTATAAAATTTACTGGAGGTTCACTTTGTTTGCTTTTCAGTCGTAAGATGTTATCGGCATATCCCCAGCTTAGGATCGCGGACCACTGAATGTCAGTGCTGTGCATGCTCCTCACGCCTGAAGGGAGGCACATAGGATTGTGTCACGTGCACAGCAACATTCAATCACTTTAATAATCACCAACAAAAGTCTCAGGTTCATGTTTTATCACAAGCTAAAATATAATCCTCCCCAAGTTTCAAAATAGGGTGTTTTCCATTAGGTTCCGTAATCTTTGACATATTATAAACAAACAGTTTTCAGAGACCGAATGAACATTCCATCTTCTCCAAAGACAATTTACAGCCTGGACAAAACTTTTTTGAAGAAGAGTTGCATCTTTTGAGAACAGGTAAAATGGGCAGACAATACTTCCCACCTAAAGAAACGAGTGCTTGTAACTTCAAGGAGAATGTTACTTGTTTTTGTTGAGTAAATGTGAAGTGATTTATTTTTAGAAAGCCTGCACTAGTATATACCACCAAGAAGACAAAAGACTCTGAGAACTTGTTTGTACATTCTCAATAAGAATCCCTCCAAAAAGCTTAACTGAAAGCCGAAGATTCTTCACCTCTGCTTTTTTACTGTTAACTTCTCATTGTCTGCCTCTAAAATCCATTTCTTAAGTTTTCCGTTCTGTTGCCATATGAGTTTTTTCATCTGTTTTTCAGTTCTTGGACCCACTCTCTGGCAAGTTCTAAAGTTAAATTCTCATGCTTCCGTCACTTCAATGAAAAATATGAACTTAATTACAGAATGCCTCCACTGTAGTTTTGAAAACTGTAAGTAAAATCCACCTTTCAGTAAAGATACCACACATGTAGAAGCTGTTAAGATAATTATAAATTAATCTTTGGCAAAAGCAACTAAACTTGGGAGGTTTGGTGAAGAACAACAGTAGCATTAGATTTAATTTTTTTTATGGCTCATTTCACATATATTGTGCATGTAGAGAATAAGCACAAATTCATACCTTGCTCTTTGCTGTATATCATCAAAAGGCAAAACTTGCTGGACAAACCACAGATAGCTTTAGTTGGTAAAGCTTGGAGAGAACCAAACCTTTCTCCATGTGGTTGGCTAAAGCAGACAACAGGGTCTGGAGCACTTGGGGAACCAACGTATTCTCCCCACTTCAATCCTTTTATCCATGGTAGTGGACTCTAAAACAAGCACAGATAAGGTTCAAATTATAGAATTTTCAGAAAAAAAGCAATTTCTTTAGTAATGGAGAATGATTCATGTCAGTTTCCTATAAGCAATCACACAGTAAGGGCAGCTAAAGTCTTTACTCTAAAACCACTAGAAAGACAAGTTCAAAGCACTTGAGTACCATCAGTTCAACTGTTAACTTTAAGGTAGTTCTACTCCTTTAAAGGCATTGGCAGCAAACTTCTAGTTCAGGTAGTTTAATGAAAAATACAGATCTCTAAATCCGAGGATGCAGTGTCTGACTGGACTTCAATGAAAATAAGTGTTTGAAGTGAAGAAAGTTTAATTGTCCTACAGGCAGCAAAAAAGCTGAGGATGGAAGAAAGCACAGTATGTGTTTGCTTGCAATAGGTCTGCACACAGATTCTACAATTCATTACTGAAAGTATAAAACTGGTTAACTGAAATGCTTTCCAACACCTATTTGCCAAAACCAAGATAAACTCAGATCTTAGTTTACACAAAATACCACAAATGCATGAAAATAATTGTCACTATCACTTAATTTTTTGTATATTTTTTACAGTACAATATAGCAAGTAGCACTTTTGGGAAGAAAATTCTAAACCAAGGGTACAGGTACAACAATAACACCACATGAGTATTAATTAAACGATCTTGCAATAAAACTACATACTGGATAAACAATTTCCTTAGTGTGTTCTCTGGTTTCTCTGAAAGCAAATTGCACTAGTAATCCCATGGCAGCAGGAAGTTCTCCTTCCATGATAAGCCTGGATCCCGGTCTACTAACATGTGCTGCATGAAACAGCTGGCGAGGCGTTTGCCCGTATGTTTTTATCATTGTTTCAAGGGCTCTTCTCTGAACAGGATCTTCAACAGCAGAAACATCCATCCCAAAATAGGTCTACAGGCAAAAAAGAAGGGGAGGGACAGGAATAAGCTTGTCAGGTTTGTCTTTGGGAAAGATTTTGCAACACATATACAAATTCAGAGGCAGACTATTCAGTTGTTTGCTTAAGGTGGGGACCAGAAGCCATCCCGCAATGAGTGTGCTGACTCAAGAGCCACTAAGAGCAGTAACCTTGTCACCTCCTCTTTACTGGAACAAACTACCACTTCAAGGATTATCATGTGAGCTGCTCCTACATATGTGCCATGACTAATTTCTGTCAAAGAGGTTTTCTTTGAGACCTTTACCAATCTGTGCAAAACTGGAAGGGTTGCTAATGATAAACAAAAGAATTGGAAAGAGTTGGAGAAGTTTATTTTCTTTACCTCTTTTTAATGAGCATATTAAAGCTCTCTTTTGAGATAGGGAAGGAGAAAGAAACATCTTACTTCAAGAGAGTGGAAATTATTTCTTTCTATTTGTCTTTTTCATGTTTCTCCAATTGTGCACTACACTTTTCCTCAGTCGCACCAAAGGCCTTAAGCTTTCACTTTAAAAAACAATGAACATGCAAACTTAATACTTGAAGCTCAAGGTATTTACTAGATCAATACTTTAGCACAAAAGGAGTAAAAGGGAAGTAGTTGGATTGCTACTTGAAAAAGTCATCACTGCCAAACACTACCATTTTATTAGCTTTTCCAGCCATAGAACAAACACTAAAAACATGAAACATTTGAATGCATTTAAAACCAGAACTACCTGCTTGGTAGGTACAGGAAAACCTTGTGACAGCGAAGACGGAACGTAAAGAATGCAATTCAAGATACCCATGTTGCAATTAAGCAGTAAAACTCTGGAAGTCTTTACATTAAATGAAGACTTATTTGAAATTAAATTTACTGTAGAGAAAAGTACTCATTAGAGGGACGGAATACAGAACGTGTATGAAGGAAAACACCCGGAGTTCAGGACACACAGAACTATTTTAATCCTATCAAAAGCTGCAGCAGCCCCTGCCTAAATTAAAAGCTTTTGAATTAAGAGAAGCAGATACACACAGTTACAACAATCAGACTACTGCAAGCCACTGCAAACAACTATCCACAAGGTCTAAACCCCAGACCTGATCATTCCCCACACCTAGCTCAAAGCAAGAAAGAGGAATAAAAATTCACTAAATCTCACAATACCCCCTTCCCTGGTATCCTACAGTTCAACACTGAAATGGTTAAAGCCTCTTCAACACTTCATGAGCAAGGGATCTTGTTTCATGCTTGATGTTTTCCAATAAAGTCAGATCAGATTCTCCCCCATTAAGTTTCTAAGGACAATGAACAAACATGCTGCTTAAATACTTACTGCAGGATGAAAGACATTAATAGCCTGAACAGAGGCCTTGCCTTTTTGCTTATAACCAAACACCAAGTCAATCCAGTGACAGATTGTCTGGGAAACATGATCAGACTCCAAGGCCTGACGATGAATCAAGATGAACAGACGAGGATCATTACGGGCCCAGGGTGGAAGATTGACATGGTTAACTCTGTCTCCATTTTGACGCACTCCAAAATCAAAACCTAGAAACAGGGGAGTGAATATTCCAACATTTTAGTAGACAGTAACTTCAAAAACGTCTATAAGATTCTGCAAAACTCAACAATTAAGCACAATGATTAACAATCAATAAAGCAGTATCATTACAAGTCCCTCCAAAACACATTCAGCTGTACATACTCATTCAAATAGAAAAATAAGGAAACAGCAAACACCTTTGCCCTACTGACAAAATTAGGGGAAAACTTAGCTTAACTCCTACATAACAGCTTTTTTTAGCATATCCCACAAATTTGTGCCAGATTTCTCTCATACATTACTACTTAGCATATTCAGCCAAGAGATATAAATGTTCTCAGTTTCAACCCATAAACTCAACCATACAACTCTTTTGGGTATATAGTTCTGTTGTCCTCTTAGCATACCTTCTCTGTTAACTAGAAAGTCAGGAAGGTAGAAAAATTCTGGTATAAGCTCCTTCACATCAGTCATCGATTCATACGAAGAGAGGCGCCAGGTTGTATTGGTAGAGTGAAAAGTTCTGTCTGGGATGTCAAAACTTTGATCTGTAAAGAAATCCAAACTCAATTGTTACACTGATGACAGACACTAACAGTTGCACATCTGCAAC
The DNA here is from genome assembly GCA_910950805.1 of Acrocephalus scirpaceus scirpaceus. Lineage (NCBI taxonomy): Eukaryota > Metazoa > Chordata > Aves > Passeriformes > Sylviidae > Acrocephalus > Acrocephalus scirpaceus. The sequence goes on from OU383775.1 coordinate 44,790,948, forward strand.
TTCACGTAGTTTAACTGCTCTCTAGTTAGCTGAGAACATTTGGAATTCTCCTATCTCAATTGCTACGTGTTAGACATGGACTGCAAGTCAGACGTCAGCTTTTTATGCTACAGAAGCTAAGGTATAAACAGATGACCAGCTTTATGGTCTAGCTTGATAATTTCAAGATCAAGATCAAGATCCATCAAGAATGGATATACTGTTAGAGCACACCAGATTTAATTTTACCAGGCCCAGCTATCTGGAACTGGAAAACCTATGCTAAACAGGGTAACTCCTGGGTTATTAGAACAAGGCCCAGATGTAAAAGGCAAGTACAAGCAAATGCAACCTTACCTTGGTAAGCTAAAAACATTTTAGTAAAAGGTGGCAGCCTAACTAGGAAATGAAGTACAGTTCCACTGTTAGAATAATGAGATCCATAGTGATATGGTTGTACAGGGGGCATTGGATCATCCTCTCGTGCTCCTTTACGGTACTCTTCTTCTAAATACTAGAAAATAGGAGAGAATAAAAAAAAGAAAATCACAAACCTCCTCCTTAGATGCATTCCAACAACAAAAATAAGAGCTTGCCTAAGTTGTTTAGGAATAAACTCTCAAAATTTTCAGAAACATACATTCAAAAGTGATCTGGAATCAAATACACTTTTAAATGTCTAAAGACACACAATCACTTTTACAATCCAGTTAGGTATGGATGTCTTTAGCCAATTTAAATGGCCTATTTTCCATTATTTATTACTTCTGCTTTTCTTCACTCCCCCATCTTGTTTTCCAACACAGCTGAGTCATGGAAAAAACAGTATTTGCAAATAATACAGTAGGCCATGGTGACACAGACAAGTTTGAAACTCCAGCTGCAGATGCTTTAATTCCCCAGTATGCTGCTATTTCTTACAGCCTTTAAAACATTTTAAAGAGAAAAAAAATCAAAAAGCACCATCATTATAGTAGGGCATGTTAAAATAACAGAGTACTTGAGGGAAAACAGCCTTTCCGGTATCAAAAAGAAATATTGCTACAAATTCCACCAAAGTAATGTCAACTGAATTGCAGTAAATTATCTTCCTGATCTCTAGGGATCTTTAAATGTATACAAGTTCCCATATAAGGTGGCCCCCTTTTAAATTCCTCCACAGTATCACATGGATGGGCTAAACTGATTTGTGATTTCAGGTATAGGAAAAAACATAAGTTCCATGCATGTTATAAAACAATTCTTAGGAAATGTTTCCTGGAAAATATACTGGAGTTCTGTAGCCATGAAATACTGTATTTGTGGTTTCTTCTTCCCCAATAAAGGCATATTATAAAAACTAAAGCCACTGTGTCATTTATACATGGGACAAAGGCAAGAAGAAAAAGTTATCCAAATTACCTTGTAAGTATCCACATAACGATCCTCTTTTTCTTTAGACTGCACAGCGATTGGTTTGACCAGGTTTCTGCAACAGAAGCAGTACTGATATGCTGTAATTTTTATTACAATATTGATTCACATCATTAAGAATAACACCTTTAATATAATACTTTTGAAGAAAGTTCAGAAAATAAAGCAACTTCTAGTTAGTGCTAAAGGCAAACTCAGATCCACAGCACAGTAACAGGCAAGCAAATGCCAAGCGCCTCAGTCAAATCAGAGGCATCCTATAAAGGCAAAGACTTAGCGCACACAAATATTAAATCAGCATAACAAAAATTTATTCGGGTGGGACAATTCACTCAAATCCATTCAAATGAAGACTCTGCTTTTGTAACTGGCCAAGTAATTTATGACAGTATTTCCTTTTCTATTGAATTTTTGCTAATTGGCCTGGAAGTCTGTAATCATATGAATTTAAACATACAGCTTCCACTTAATTCTGTGAATTATACATAGCCTATTAAGGCAGTGTAAGTCCAATACATTGCATTTGAATCTACACATCTGTTTTATTTCAATATCCCAGGCAAAGTAGCCACTTACTGTAAAAGCCCAAGTTATTAGAGATGAGGCTTGTCCCTGAATAGTTCCATTTGTGTGTATGTGTAGTTTAGTACAATGAAGCGAAAAAGCTATATAGGATGATCAGTTCAAGTATTTGGAAAAAAAAGAGTTACAAGCATTCCATATTACCTATATACCGAGGGATCATTTAGGTCCAGCGTTTCATTGGTGTAGTCAGAAAGTATAAAAGGAAATACTGGATATTGCATGAGATCATTGAAGGAACGACCCGCATGTTTGTTTAAATGAGTCAGATATTCAAAGTTAGTAATCTGTCCTGTGTACCACAGGTGGGTCAAAGCAGTAATGTTTCCATATTCCAAGAGGTTAGGCAAATTGTTAGTCAAGATGTTGTGGTACACATCATCACGGACCTAGAAGAAAACACCATAGATTTAATCATACAATTTAAAAGTTTAAAACTACCAAGAGTAAGTTTCTCTCATTTTGTATATTTCGAGATATCTGCTGTAATAGAATAATGTCTAGTATCACTAAGATTCTTTAATGTCTTAATAGATCAGATGTGTTTTACAACATGCCTATGATCGTCCAGAAGCCTAGCTGAGCCAAGTTCTTTCAAAAGTATTAGGCAGAATTTAATTAGTCCATGCAACAGGTCTCCTTAAAAACCTAATGCATGAATATACATATTATAAAGACACAGCAAAATGCTTTGGTGTATTACTCTGCATTGGTGCTACAGTACCTTTGTATTGTCAAAAGCCAAGAGTAAAGTTCTGCCATTTGTTAGAAAGATTTCCACAGCATTGTCTCTCAACTGCCACCAGCGCTTATGAACTTCCTTAATTTCCTCATAGGTCCAAGAAAATGATGCTGGTTCAGTTTCTCCATGAAAACTCTGTAGAATTTGCAAGTTAGAAAGTCATATTCAATAGTGGATTTTCCAAATAAGAAACCTTCAATGCAGCCAGTTTATAACAATACAGCATATCATAAGGCAAACTTCAATTTTAATGCAATACTTTAATACATTGTTGTGATTTTCTTTAGCTACTTTCCCCATCCTCCACTCTCCTCAAGGCAGTGGGTAGAACATGACACATGCTCCTCAGCTGCTCCAGTTCCCTATCCAGCACTAGCAAGCAATGCCACATTTTCAATGGCTCTTAAGCTAAAAATATTGGACAGCCAATCAGAGCAAGCAAAGCTTCGTTGTGAATCCCAGCTCTGACAGTTCTGTGAAGAACAAAGCAGCTGATGGCATCTTAAACCACAGGAACTGTCTGTTCAGTAGATGCAAGGACAAGTTTTGTAAAAGCAGTTTAAAGCTTTTAGTAGTGCAATGCGTATCTTGATTACTTTTACATGTCTGTTAGATGAATAAACAATTTACACATCAGAGTTTTTGTATATCAGAAGGATTAGCTCAGCTCCCATTTCCTTCATGAAACAATCCTCTTGTATAGGAAAAGAGAGGAGCTAGAATATCATATATAATGTAAAATCCAAGAATGAGATGCTGGGGAACACAGCAAATTCATACACCTGTGACTTTCTGCACTTCATAGCGACCCAGCTTCCACTAAGGCAAGTTCTCAGCTGCAGATCAAAGCAAACTCTGTGCACTTTGCTGATGAACTCAAAGCAATGGACTACAAGGTGCAGAAGCCTCTCACATCACCTGTTCCTCATTCCCTCCCAGTGCCAGGCCCACATCTTTCCTGTTTCCTTCTATCACCACCAGTTCCATTGCCATGGTCAACAGATACAACACAAACCAAATTAATCAGTTTGGCTAGCTTTGTTCAGAGATCTCTAACTCCACTACTACTGCAACTGAAATTACTGAAGAAGAAAGCTACTTATGGCCATAGTTTGGAAAAATTAAAGCTGAACAATATGTTCTAACACTCACCGAATTTTCAATTGTGTCTGAAGCATTATCTTCAACAAAATACATGCCACATTTTCCTATATCAAAAAATAGTTATGAAAAGGTACACGATATTGCACAATGCATCTTTGGGTTATATAAACAGTATTCAAGAGTTAGGAATGCTAAGAATAGTACTTAGGGCAAGACAGTATTTGACAAAAATACAGTTTATCATTCCACATCTTTTAGCAAGTGGTCTGCAGATCTTACAACTTACTGGCAGTTCAAACAGTACTCATGAAAACAGTAGAGAAGAAAGGCAAAACTGATATATAAAGTATGTAATCCACAAAGTCAGGGAACAGGTCAATTACTTGTAAAAAATTAGCCAGGTTTATATATACAGCAGACTCTTACACCAAAAATGTAAATAAATCTTTATTTAAATTTATAAAGACTGAAAATTCTACTTACCTAGCAACAGTTCACCAGCAGTCTCTCTAGAAGGTGCTACACTTATACATCTTCGATTAACTCTGAAATATTTCAAGGTGGAAAAGTTTATGGATTATGGAAATGCCTATCCTTATGGACTTAGGTACCTTTCAGCAGACCTAAAACCAACCTAAACCAAACAGCCTCCAAGGTTACAGCTGAAGAAAAACTGTCCAGCAACATGACTAATGGTTCATATCCCAAAGAGGGAAAGAAAATAGAACCTCAACTTTCTAGACTTGCTTATGAGTGTATTTGTACTTATTTCTCTGCATGTTTCTCTGCAGACATTTTAGGCTGTATTAGTGCCTGTAACAGGTGGTTAATTGACACAACTGCAGACTTGAGTAATGCAGTGATAAAAGAAGAGAGGATGGAAAGACAATTCGCTTTTGAACTCTGATGGCAAGACCTACCAGGTCTTAGATATCTAGGACAAGCAGTGCTACTAAGCGAAAATAAGAGATCTCATCAGGTTATCCCACAAGTCCTATCCACAGCACACCAGATGGTATTTGGTAGCTCTTGTCTTTTGCTTTTGAGTAAAGCAAAAATGCTTACTATTTTTGACATTAGTCTCATTTCCCACTTGATTTTTAAAAAATGTTTTTAAGACAAAGAAAGTGTTTTAGATAACTGTTTCATTTGATTGGGAAAAGATAGGAAAGGGAAGCAAGTGTTATCCAAAACTTGCCTTATATGCTCACTTGCAGCTTTGTCCTTTACAGTAGAGGAGTGAGAAGAATGTGTTTTGTCTTCAAATAAGTAAGACAATGGAGTTTTTATCACACCTATAAAGACATCACAAATAATAAGGTAGTAACAGTCATTACAATTCAGACATTATGCTACATTCAGCATTGAAGATGTTTTAATTACCTTCCTGTTTTTGCCTGTCTGGGAGAAGGTATTTGTTTGGAATAGTTAGGTAGCACCTCTGCAAGCGGCGCCTCTCTCTGTTTGGGCCCTCTGTTGGATCCAGTTGCCAAGAAGTTGGATAATAGACTGGGTCATACCAGAGTGCTCTGGTAAAAAAAAAAAAAAATACATGTTAGGAGTTTGGCAGCAGAGGCAGTATATGTGCTTATTAATTCTGCTCCTCTTTAACTAGTAGAAAGACAGAAGTTGTACAGAAGTACACTGGGCAATTATTTCTGAAAAAGTATTATAAGACTGGATTCTGTAGTTTATTTTCATGAGCTATTCCACTGAATGACTTTTCACAGGCTGCTACTGTAAGACTGTTCTTGAAGTTACTCAGTCTAACGAGAACAGTACAATGCATCCAAGACTATTTTGAAAACGCTGCTGCTGCTCTCATGCTAGTACATGAGATAATACTAGTTCTGCAGTGGTGAAAATATCACTGGTTTCATATCAACATTTACATCCTTTGTTCTACACTATTTAGTGAACAGAATATCTAGATGCTAATGTGAGTAACATTATCCCAAAAATATTTTTTTACTCCATCTATGTTGTCTAAGATATGAAAACTTCAGGACACTCTTCCTCATATTAGGCACAGCAAAATGTGTATGATGAAAAAAACTGTTTAAATGGCATAGAAATACTACTTGGCCATTGACCCTAAAAGATAGGGTAAAAAAAAATCAAGTCTTTTACAAGTCTAAGTATCAGATGGTTAGCAAAAGTAACTCTAATTTTAGTATCATCTCCATTTCATATGCCTCTGAGTAGAACGAGAAGCGCATGTCAGGCATCAAGTCTCTCTCACTTTCACTGCGATGAGAACACTCACCGATCATGGGTAAGCTGCTGAACAAGTTCCTGCCAATGTCTGCTGGCACTTAGCTCTGCCTTATACATCCCCCTGATGTGCTGGATTACTTTCTTCCTTTCCATTCCTTGTGACAGTGACACAGCTTGTGTGATGTCTCCAGCTATTTTAGAAATGTCTTTAGATTTTGTATCTAGACGCTGAAAGAGACTGAGGAGAAGAGTTGTGTTTTAAAATGTCATGTAAACACACTGAAAAGAGAAAAACACCAAAATGCCTCATAAAATACAATCAGTTTGGCTGTAGATATGTAGAGTTCTTGTTACAGCAGATGCAGAACAACTTAGTCTACATAATGAGATTCATGAGTACCTTTTGCTTCGTCATCAAAAAACCTAATACTTTTGGCCAAAGACAAGACAAGCCAGTCAGGAGACCAGTGGCTACGTATTAACGTGCTTGACTAATTAATGTGTACTCATTGCAATAAAAGTCTGGAGTAAGGACACTAATTTATCACTGATTAAATCTCCTAAGTCATTCAACATAATAAAGTCTTAACTCTTGTCTGCATGGACTTGACTAAGCTGACCTTTACAGCTTTTACCTTTTACCTTTAAAGCACAATGTGTATGCATCTCAAATCTGATTTTTATGGCAATGCCTCAAAATGTAAATTAATGGAAACCTCAATCTACCACAATGTACTGAAATTTACAATTACGCTAAGCAGCAGTAGTCTACATAGCTCACAAAAATATTCAAATTGTATACTGAATATAATGGTTCATTTGTTGAAAATCAGGGTTAGTTGCAGGGACATTTAGTTGCACAGACCACAGCAACAGGAGAGGTGATTGGACAGTAGCAACAGTCATAAAATTTAGGGTGAAATGCCAAATGTGCAAGAAACCAATTTGGTATTGATGTTCGCACAATGCCATTTATTATGCAACCTACCAAAATGCGTATGTCTGTAATAGAACAGTATACTTAAATGTCTGAAAGCTAGTGATACTAAAACCAAAACCCATCTATAATAATCACATAGGCAACTTTGCAATGGGAAGTGCTGAACAGAGAACATTTCTTAAAGTTCTTGCAGCCCCTCTAAGGTACTTACTTCTGCCGATTATTAGCCATTGTCTTCTCCCAAGCAGCTTTGTTTACGCCTTCTTCCATCTCATATTTCTTCTGATCCTGAATGGAAGTTTTACACATTATTTTCTTTACTCAGATGGATGAAATAAGGAAGGAGAGGCTAAAGGGTATGCCAGTTTTAAAAAGGAAGAGTGACAAAACCGTTCAACTGATATCTATACATCATTTAAAACCAGCAAGGCTTCATTTCAGTTACTGCCATTTTATTATATTTATATATAATTTTTCTCTTTGCAAGAAATCAAATTATTTTCTTGAAAATAAGAAAGATTCTAGTAGCTTATTATGAACTCCCACCTTCCTCTGGATTAAATATGTTTAACCAAAAAGCTTGTGAGCTTGCTGTGAAGAGTTGAGCGTATGTGACAAAAATATTAAGAGCCCAAAGAGAATTCCCAAAAGCATAAGCCATGCACCAAAGAATACCACAATCTGCAGTTAAATTCTGATCCCATATAAGACAACTGCCTCAAATACACCCAGTTTTTAAAGCAAAGGTTTTATTCACAAACCTCTTTCAAAGCTTTTATTAAATCTGGTTTTGGTCGTGGGCTCAGGGGAATGCATTTATAGCCACAACTTTTCAATGTATTCATTAAGTCTCCTGCTGCTCTTTGTTGTTCTTTGGTCATTCCATCGCTGTGATTGTGCATTAACTCATACAAATAGAGCACTAATTTAGGCCCATGCTAGAAGATGAAAAGAAGGAAAGAGGAGAATATGTATGGTCACACTCGTTTCCACAATGCTGAGCAGTGTTTTCCTCTCCACTTTTATTTGCTTTTCTAGTCAGATTGTGCAGATTTTTTCTAATTATTCTCTAATTGAAAGAAAAAGACAGCTTTAATGGTGAAAGAAACTTTTATAAAACTAGAAAAACATGCTGCATTTTATCCTCACATGGTAAAATTTGCCCCAGCATCTTGCAACTTTTCAAACGGCTTGCAAGAAAACTCTTTCTTCCCCCAGTACTCAGCTCCTGCAGCCTTATTTATACTTCAGGAAATATGTGCCAGAGACTTCTAATTTTGCCTGCCAAGAACACTACACCTCACTTGATTAATCAAATTAGAGCTGACAGATAATGAAGTTAAGCAGACATAAGCCATAAATACACTCAACATGACACTCCCACACAGAAGCCACTGCTAGTGCATCAGCTCTTTTCTACCTGACAAAACTTATTTATTTGAATAACGTATACGTGATCAGAAGTATGTGAGTGCCATAAACTAATCCAATAAATACTTTCTCTCCTTAGTATACAGTGACTCAAACTGTGGCATGTCTTATTTCATTCTTGCAGTTCCTGAAGATCTCAAACTGCAACATTCCTACCTGATTTCTCCCTGTGACTCTAAGAAAAGACTGCTTTCAAGCTTGCACTAACACAGTACAATTAGAAGCTTTCTTCTGACACTCAGAAAAGCAGCAAGAACCTGTTCAACTTTTTAACTTAAGAACGTGGAATACACAATCCCACTTTAAGAACTAATAAAGGCTAAGTAAGAAAAGAGAGAGTACTGCTTTGGTTGAGGATTGATTGCTTAAAATGTATTTGCAATCAATTCTTACAAGCTTCAGGAAATCTGAAGTTAAGAGTTTCAAAGCAAGGATAATTCCTTCCTTAATTTGCTTTTTTAGGGTACATTAATTCCTAGCTTCCTCAGTAAAATCCTTCATGTTAAAACTAGTATCACCTTTTATTTCTGCACTACACAGGGGATATGTTTGATGCAGAATGGCATACCCAGACTTAATTCAATCTGTCCACAGGATAGTATAGCAATTGCAGAGGTACACACAAGTGTTTTGTATGACAATTGTCAGCCACTAAACATTGCTAAAATAGCAGTGAACAACTAGCCATATACATTTCTAAATAATCATAAAATCTAGACAAAAAATTGAATACAGGTTTTAGAAACTTCTCTCAAAATCATTTGAGCTTACTTGCAAAGTTGGGCTAAGACAGTCACGCAAAATCTCTTGCTGGTTTACTTCATGTACCATCTCCAAAGCCTGCTTCCTCTCCTGCAGAGGCCTTACAGGAGACAAGCTATGCACAAGAAGCCTCCCAAGCTGCGTACGGAATGTGTCCTTACATAACAAGAGGATTCTGTTCCACTGCTGTTTTGGAGTGCTCATTCTGCTGGTGCCCTAAGTAATGGAGGCAACTTTTTAATATTACAGGGTTAGGACTTTCTTCTATCAAGTTTTTCACATTACAAAATAAACACAGTTAGTATGATCAAAATGCAAGACAAAGTTTCATCTACCAAAATAAGTGTTTTGGTTTAGTAGAGTGATTATTATTATTATGGGTTAAAAGGCATTCTACTAAAAGAATCCATAAAGTGAAAATTGTGATGTAGAGGCTTTAAAAACCAGAGCATTTGTTTATTGCTCGCTTTAATCAACAGCCCTTTTACATTAATCACCAGTTTCTGAATGGATTACCTTAAAAGATTAGAAACCAGGCACTGGAAGGAGGTGTGTGTGTTCTCAAGAAAAAACTTGCCATCTTTGAAAAGTACTACAAGTGTGGCAAATTGGAAAGATAATACACCTATCAAGGTAGAACTACTTTTATCAAGATGACCTAAGGAAGACTAATAACACACTTTGTAATATCCAAGCAAAAACTGATCGCCTTGGAAAGGCTCAGAAGCTAACATCTGTACGTTTAGAAGACTTTCAGTGCTTTAGCAAGAATTGAAAAAAGAGAAAGCTCTCCTTCCCAGCTTTAAAATATACTATAAAAAATTGCTCAAAAAATGTCTACCACCTGTGGATGCACAGAATATCTGGTTTTGCAGGCTTCAGCAAACATAAATGTTGACATTTAAGAGACCAAGCAGATTTTCATTGTACAAGAAAGTCTAATTAAGCAGTGTTCAAGCAGAATTTTGCTAAATGTAAAGGTAAAAATCAGAACAGATCCACTTTTCATTTTATAACTGCAAAGTAACTGGGAAGCTGAACAGGGTTTTTAATGCCCTAGTTGAATGGAGAGAGGCAGTAAAAAAAGCATTTATGGACAGAATAGACTATGCATGAAAGCTCCTAATAAAGGAACCTTAAGAATTATGCTTTAATATGGACAGCATCTAATTACTTACAATGGATACTTTGATTCCTTCCACCAACATTTTCACCATTTCTTTAAGAAAAGGATTTATTCTGCTAGTCAGTTCTTGCTGGCTTTCCTCTTCAGGAACTTCCAGCTGGGATGCTGAAAGTCTGCTTTGACTTGTATTTTCTGTTATACCCAGTACATCAAGGCACTCTTCGGTAGAGGCTTAAAATTTAAGAGGTACATATTGATCAGTACTATCTCAAGCAAGGCAATCCTACAGACCTTTAGTTGGCATTATATCAAATACTGCCTTTACTGATACATTTACCATATTTACACTCTCTAGCTTTTGCACGATTTGAACTAGCTCTCAAAGTCATCAGTCTTGCTAACCAATGTAGCCATTTCATAGAAAAAAATTGCATTTTCAGAGAGCAGATGCTCCCTTTGGCAATTAAATCTTCAGGTAATAATTAAGGCAGTTAACACATGAACGGACTAATGTAGAAATAAAACAACTTGTTCAGTTCATTCAGATAGAAACATTACCCACATTGCCAGTTACATAATACTGAAAGACAAATTGTAGAGAATGATGCATTATGCCTAAATCCATTAAACTTGTGTCAATAGAACAACTTTCCTCTCAACACTTCGGCATTCCAAAAACAGGAATTCATTTTTCATCAAAACAGAAACAAACCAAAAAGAAATCCTACCTAAATAAATAAGTCTGTTAACAGCCAGAACAGTCAGCCTCTGTAACCTCTGTGCAAACTCAGACTCGGTGGCTTGGATAGGATTTTCTTGGCTCATTCTCCGCTGCATCATCATGTTGAATTCCTCGCTTGCTAGTGAGCGCATTTTCACCAGCAGAGCATCAGACTGAGCAAGTGAAAACTTCCTGGAACCTTTAAGGAGAGAAGCATGAATAGAATTCTATGAAAATGCACAAAAACTCAATCACTCAGCAACTGCTTTCATCCAGAGATCACATCATCGAATGAAACAAACATTTGGAATACAGCAGTATCAAAAGGAACATAAGTGTCATTGGGTGTTTGTCTTTCTTATTTTTAAAGCTTTTTGAGAATGAAGATATAAATTTCAAATAATAAGTAACACCATGAAATGAGTTAGTCTCAAGATCAGATTCCCTGTATGACTTCCATATCCTTGTGCTAAACATTCAAACCCACTACTTTTATTCCTCTTTTTATTGTATAAATTGGATAAAGGATTAAAAATCTATGATAAAACAAAATATTGCATATTGCAGAGTGTGTTCATCAGCAAAAATTATAAGCCAGACATATCAGCAAACATATTTTGTACCATACCTATTGCACAGTGTCTAACTTATAAGAATATTCCTCAGAATTTTCTTGAAATTAACTGGGAGGCCTTCACTCTACTTCCTTCTTTTGGAAATAACTATTTCTATTTACGTTTAGTGCCTTACCAAGTCCACTAATATATAAACATTTTCACTGTACTGAACATATATAATATCTCACTAGGCTGATGGAGAGGGGTCTCAAAAGCTGACCATCTCAAGAGAAACATTCCCATAGTAAACAGGGAATAAAAACTGTTTGCCAGGTTTTCAAAATTTATCTTCTGTGAAGTCTTTAATGCAGCTTTATTTTTAAGAGACATATAAAATCAACTTACATCCAGACAACCCCAAAACCTTTACAGAAGGACTATCAAATACAGGGAAAGTATTACTGCTAAAGCTAGAACTCAACACAGGTTTTAAAAACACAGCCACAGTGGCGCTTCCAAGTATAAATTTGGAGTGGCAGGTATTTATTTCAGGATGGTCTCTAATGAAAAGCTGTGCAACAAAGCAACTCCCACATCATAGCTGTGTCAGCTACAAGCACTAACTTGATTTTGGCATTAACTTACTGTGAGGTTGGCTATTACAAGCATTACGAATTACTTTAAAAACACCTTTACTAAGCAATTTGTGAATTCAAGAGGATCCCCAAAGAAGGTAACATCATGGAACCATCAAGTAATACACACAGGAGAAAGTACAAGAATGCAACACTTCTGCTACTCACCCGCGATGCCTTTGCGCTTTTGAAACATTGTGCGCTGTGGTGCCAAGGGTGCCGGGGCTGAACTGGCCTGCTCCTGAGCATCTTGGCTTGCTGTGGTTTTTATTAATTCAATGGCTGCTTGAAGAACTCTTAACTGCAGAACAACTGCCATATCTAGAGAGAGAGGCATACAAAGTATACATGACATGCTTTACACATATTCAGGAATTTTTACCAGATGTTTGGAACAAGTCAAAACACAAAATGTGTCAAGAGCTACAAAACTCTACATTCCACAGGAGTTACACAAAGTCACCTCACTATTCCACAGATACAGACACTACAGAAATGAATTCTCATAGAATAGTCATTGAATTTGATTACTCTAAAACAAGCTAAATCAAACTGTACAGAATGTTTTTATTCAAAAGATTTGAATAAAAGAACTTAAAGAACTTTTACAGTCACTGTTTTTCAGACTAGCAGTACACAATTCTTGACCACAAGGCAGGTTCCTAAGGGAAACTACTAATTTGAGAACCACCTAGAGGAGAAAGATTCATCACCAGGAAACTCCCCCTTCTCCCTCAGCAGGAATATTAAACTAAAAACAGCGAGGAAAGGATTTACTTTTCCAGTCCAATGACCCCAAAAATTAGCAGACAACTTACTTTGCATCCTTGCATTTTTACTATTTTGGAGATGACCCAGCAGCACAATGAGGTCTTCAATAACACGAAAATATTGAGAACCTGAGGAGCTGCAGGCATGAATTGCAACTGCTACCAGCAGCTGTTGTATATCGCATGCAAGTAACTTGTAGTCATTCAAGGGGATGCTGCAAACAAAGTTGTAGTTACCAGACACATGACAATTCTAGTAGATTGTAACTCTTAACAAGACCCATTATTATTCCCCTTGCTACTTCTGCCAACTGTACCTAATATGTTGTACTTCATATAAAAATGTCACTACTGAAGACAGGAAAATTATAATTCAAGATATTTAATTTTGGCAGATTGGATGCCTGCAAATTTTTGAGGCATTCTAATATTGAGTGCAGCACAGTTTTATTGGAAAAGAAATTATGTATTACTATCAGATTTTTAAAATAAAGAACAAGTCTGAAATCCTATATTTCTCAAAAAGAATATCAGGATCATCTCATTTTGTAATCATGCTGAACAAAAACCATATTGAAGTAAAAAGGAAACCTTTCCATTTCTTCAGGATATCAACTAATAAAATAAAAAAAAAATCCTGTCTCTCCTTTGTTATCGGTACAACCTTTTTTAAAGTACAGAATCTTTATAGCTAATGAAGTCATTGAAGTTACTCAAAATCTCAAATATCAAATCATAGGTGGTATAGGAGAGACTTTTCTTCAGTTTTGATATTGGCCATAGATACAGTAGAATGCTACCACTTCCTGGGCCTTTATCTTACTGTTCAGTTTTATTAAGACAAGCATTGAAAGTGCAGACAGTGTGACAAACTCGCATTTTAAAATGTCATTTCACTTGAATGCTTAAGGTATGGAAAGAGCATTTTATATTCCATTATTTGAACTGAGTAAACATTAACTTACAGGTATAAAGATGAAAACCTCAAATCCAGTATATTGTACCTGCTCTCTGATAATTTTAACAAGTAGAAAAAATACAATACAGTAATTTCTTGCTAGCCTTAAGGCTGTGTCTAGAATATTTGATAGCAACAGAAACAATACTCACTTTGTTTCCAGTCCATTGAGAGCAGCCAGTGTATTACACAACACATAGAGCAAACCATTATCAAGCAGTAGGTCTGCAACTTTTGAGCAGGAATTTATGATTTGCAGGAGTAGACAGAAGCAGTTATGCAGCAGAACATTATCGTAGAGAGAATTCTCTATTAGACCCAGAACAGGAATGACACACCATTTTCGAAAGAGTCCAACATTCTTCACATCTTCCAGATCAAATCTGTTAACAGAAATATGATTAAATGGCATCCTAAAGAACAATCTGATAACAAAAATAGTACATGCAACTGGAATACCAGTTATGTATCATATGTTCGTATTTCGGCAAAGATGCCCATGGTAATTTCCTACATTTCATTGTAGTAATAATACCTATCTAATAAAAAAATCCAATAAGAGAAAAAAACTTCTCATAGAGCCACCAAGAAATAAAGTGCCTAAAAAGTAAATCTGATGTTTCAGCTAGCTACCAACTGTCTACAATATAGACTTCATGAAAATGGGTTTTTAATCAGTGTAGAAAAATGTTGCATGACCTTTCCAACAGTCACTATGATAACTAATATAGACATTATCAAGAGAACAGATACAGCTTGTCATCACCATAACAATATACTGACTGTCAGCGGGTTTGATATCCTATATCCCTTACTGCTGAAGTTTAATTAAGTTTGGCACCTGGCTTATAGTGATTGTAGAATTCAAAGCAGTGCTTCAGACCTTGTTTTATTTTTGTGAACTAATAAACTGCATTACTATTATAAGGTTATCAGCTCATCATATGACTATTACACACAATCCTAAAAAGCTTGAGACATTAGAATTATCTTTCCAGCCCCATAATAAATCCTGAAGAAGTAACAGTTCTCTGCCTTTGGGCAAATTAAGCAGCCGTGACTAAATATTGCAGTTAAACAAGCATAGTTTTTGAGTGGTGAAGATCAGGTCAAGAGGCAGAGGTAATTTGGCTGCAAATCTTGCAGAGAAAGCCATTGAGAAGGGACTTTTTGCAAGATTTTTCCAATGATTATATTTACACATGTGATTTCTTACAAGCATTAAGTAGTCAGACTAATTCTAACAAATATCATTTACTTATATAGCTGCCTGCTTAAAGGTTCTCCTTTTCTGTCAATATGAGGTGTCTCTGTGGTTCAAGAAAACAGCATCTCTCTGGGATTTTCCCTAAAAGAGACAGCCATTCAAATTTGGAGCCAAGACAAGGAAGCAGCTGTGGCATCAAGATTTTGCCTTAATTACCTACCAAGATACAAGAGGAGAACTCCAGTGACTACTCCCTAAACTTTTAAGGATACAAATCAGTTTCATGTAGGATGAGAGACAACAGAGAACGTTAAACTGATTACAGGACATTTGAGTTCAAGGCCTCTGAGGCACTCAAAGTCTGAGTGCTTACAAGATCCCAGCTGACAGCCTCCATCAGATGAAATTGCTTACAAACAGTCTAAGGGCCACACAACAGCCCTAAGGATTTTAATATATTTCAATGTTAAACAAGCAAAACATACCAAAATAGTTTTTGAGGAACCTTTTTTACAGTTGTTGATCAGCAAAGTGCACTTCTTGTAACTCACCTATTGTTACAGGACATAAAAGCACAGCATTACTTACTCTTCATCCAAGCCAACAGAGCGGCCAAAAAGCATTTCCAAAAAGCATTCTACAACTTCCTGAGTCCCCTGATGAAGATACAGCTGGTTGGCTAGCAAAGAAAAGCCACGATTTTTTAAGAATTTCTCCTTCTGCTCCCTCCTTGCTCTGTTGAAATATGCATCCAACAACTAAAAATAAATGCATAATTATGGTGTAAGAGTTAAACACTTAATACAACTGCCCTGAAATTTAAATTGTCTGTGATTGAAATAATTTTTTTTAAATTCAAGATTGCAAACATCAATTATACTATTGCAGCTGCCATCTACACTGTCCATGCTACAATCAACATCTGGTAACATATTTTTGATCTAAACAGTCATACGTTTTTCATCACACTTAGGGCAGATGAAATCACACAGAGCAGTTAGCAAATGCATACATAAATACTCAAACTTTTAATGTTTATTCAATCTTGCACTTCAGTGTGTATGCAAATGCACACATGACATTTGTTCTCAATAAAGCCATACAGCCTTATTCTTTTCCAAATTAAAATAGAAATCTACTCCAAGTTTTTTATCTACATAATGTTTACATATAGAAACACAATACACACAATTGTCCTTAATACAACAAAAATCTCTGAAAACATTTTGAAGCCTCAAGTCCATCTTCAGTCTACAGATGTGTGAATGACTCCAGAATAACTCAAAGTCAACTCTGCTACCAGTCAAACTAAGGTGCAAGCACTTTTTTACACACTGCATCATGTTTTGTGTCACTGACTTTCTGCATTGTTGCTTCCACTTACAATGGTAATGCTATCATAAGGCCTTTGGCTTACATTAGAGACTATATTTATCTATTCAAAGAACCTTTTTATGTTGCTTTGTGATTTGCTTGTTTTTGTTTTTTTTTAAATCTATAGGGTGAAAGCTTATCTTAAAACTCAGAAATAAATGAAGAAACTGAAGAAAGTTAAACAAAAATTATTAAAATCCCATCACATTTCCAACATGTTAACTATGCTGGTTCACATCTTTTTAGGAGAAAACATTTGATATAGGCCTACTTTAATGACTCCTTGTTGTATGAGAGGAGATGGGTGGTTCACCAGCACTATAAGATAATCAGGCTGGATAAGTTTGTCCATCACATCTTCTAGCATGATATCTGGTAGGATTAGGAGAACTCCACGCAAGAGATCATATAATCCACAACAGATAAGTACAAGATAGTCTTCTGCACATCTGAAAACAGAGTAATATGTTTTACTAGAGCAGGAAAGATTAAAAAATGTGAAATTGCAATTCTTGAGGGACAGGAAAAGGGTTCAGGTTAGGAACTTGGAAGACATCATTTCTCCAATACTCCTAACTACCAATCTTCATTAACACCTATTTTTAGACAGCAGATAGTAAAAAGGATAAGCTGACCAGAACTACTCTTTTTCTGAGCAGTTCCCACTTTTACTGTACATTGCAAAAATCCCGATTTTTAAAATGTTATGTAAATACAGCAAAAACTGAAACAACAGAACATTCTGCACACTAAAAGCTTAATAAATTTGTGTATAACAGCCATTGAAAACATTCCCTTAGTTTTCAGACTTTGAATTTTTATGGAATAGTAATCAAGAGAAAGAACTGTGAAATTAAAAGCTCATGTTAATTTATTATTTTATGTGCTTACCTGTCATCAGGGCTTTCAGATGGTTTTGGGGTATTCTCACTAGCTGAAGAAAAAGCAAGACTGTCCCAGTCTTCAGGAAGAACATTCTTGTCAGCCAAGCTTGGCCAGCGAGCAATGGCTGATGATGCTCCAAGAACAGAAAATGCCAAGCCCAACCCTGCAAAATTACTCTGGCCCTTCTGAAATGAAGGCAGTCCTTTCAGATTGTCTGGACGATGTAGCGATGCCTCAGCAGCACCACCACTACCACCAGAAGCTTCATTACATTTCAGGTCTGTATCAGCTTCTTTACTCTCTAATGCATTTTCAGATAGCTCTACTTCTTTTGCAATATCCTCAAATGTTTCGGCAGATGTTAGCTCTGAGTCACAAACTGTTTTTGCAGACTCACAGCTGCTAAGGAAGAGCTCTTCCTGTACTCTTTTCATAGTTTCAGAACTTTCTACAAAACCAATTCTAGCTTGAAGATCAACGTAGTCACGCTCACCAAGGATCTGCAGGTCATCAACACTGCTTCCCATTCTTTCAGTCAGTCTTTTGCGATGAACTTGGGGTGAGGAAGTTGGTGATGCTGGTAAGCTTCTAGAAAGCCTTCTAGGTGCCTGAGAGCTTATCTTCTGCTGTTCACTAGCCTTGGAAGTGCTCTCTAGAGAAATAAGGATATCTTCAGCATTCCTTTCACACTAAAAGCCAGCTTTTCTCTTGATATTAAACCCTTCATCTATTTAAAATTGTAATGACCAATTTTATGTGCAAAACTGATTCAATGCCTAACATAGCTCAGATTTGGTTAATCCAAGTAGAGATAGCAAACTATTATGCAGCCATATATTTTGGAAGTCACAAACGTGAAAGAAACAAAATGCAAACTAACTTTTGCCAATATACTGGAGTTTCTAGATTTAAGTTATGATCCTTTCACCTAACCCTCAGCAGGAGCTTTTAGAGAATCACAGAAGCTGGAGGACACATCTGGAGGTGTCTACACAGAATCCTTGCTCAAAGCAGGGTCAAATAAAGCAGCTTGTTCTATTTGGAGCTTTGTGTAAGAGGTCCAACATCTTACCAAGATGTTTCAGTGGACATCAAATTACTACTCAGCTACTCTTTTGCAGCAAGGTTTTACACATACCTCAAATTTAGAACAAAAAACTACATGTTTTAATTAACAGTTCTTGCTTTTAACTGCACATTTTGACCTGGAACAGTCAAACTTTCAAAGCATATTACAAGTCTTTACCAAAATATAGTTTTAAGAGAAAAAGATGTCTGTATACAAGAATAGTAGAAGCAGTTCTCTGTCCATCTAGGAAAAGAAGAACTTTTTCATTCACAAGTATTTTGAAAAATATGCATCAATTAGTACTAATGCAATGATGATGCATTAGGAATGTATTTTTAATGAGAAATACATGAAAGTTATACATGAATATACATACATGCACACACATGCCAACAGAGCCAGGTGGTGCAGCACATTAGTAGGTAGTACAAATTGCAAACCTGCATGCAGATAGCAGGTTACTTGACACACACACAAGTTCAGATATTTTATAGAATCATACAGTGTTAAGGGGTTGGAATGGACCTTTAAAATCTTCTAGTCCCAGCACCTCCTGCCATGGGCAGGATACCTCCCACTAGACCAGGTTGCTCAGAGCTTCATCCAGCCTGGCCTTGAACACTGCCAGGGTTGGGGCAGCCACAACCTTCCCAGGCAACTTGTTCCAGTGTCTTGCCATCTTCACAGTGAAAAATTTCTTCCTACTATCTAACCTAAACTTCCCCTCTTAATTTGTATCCATTACTCCTTGTCCTATCACTGTTATAGTTCCTGATAAAATATAAGATTGTATAAATTATATGTTCATTTATATAAATTTGGGACATGAAATTAAGAATCACAAACATCCAAAAATCTATTTTCATGAAAAAATTATGTTGAGTATTCCTCTGGTACATATGAGTAATCTCTATTCACAAACAATGATTTGCTAATACTGATATAAAAAAAGTACTAAAAATACTCATTTTAGAAGAATGAGATTTCATACATTTTCCAAAAGGGGAAAGGACTGATTCCATATACAGTTTAGTACTGTGCTATGTTCTTCATACCACTTCTTTACTAAAAAGACTAAAAAAACTCGAATAAAGATTGTTTCAACTGAAGTAGTGCTTGAAGACTCAATTTCCTTTTCCTAAACAAAGTGGCAACAAGACGTCAATTGTAAAAGGTATTACATTGTGATACCCAGAATACAGCCAGCCACACATGATCTGAAATATATGGATGGATGTTAGGGATTATGCACAAATAAAGAAAATTATCATCTTAATGCTTTCTGCCCAGATAAGATAGCTGCTTACGGCTCACTGCTTCAACTGCTGCTTGGTCAGGACACTCTCATACATCTCTAGCAAGTCTGTTTAACAAATGAAATGATTCTCCTTATCTGGTCCACCTCACTGCCTGACCCATTGATGTGGCAATTTGTTTCTACTTAAGAACCAAGAGCATTTTAAGTAGCATGCTCTATTCCATCCTTCTTACTCTGCTGTTCAGGCATCAAGCTCCAAGGGACAGGGGGAGCTTTGTAAGAAATATCTGTGGGAAAGTAACACTTTAAGGCACTCTAGTCATTTGCCAAAAGATTGTGTCTTAACATCTTCGTTTTTCCAGTATTACCTTCCAGTGGTAAAGCTGTAAATCCAGTTGGGGATGTAATCACAAACGCAGAATTGTCTACTGACTTTCCACCACTGCTGGAATTTCTCAGGTACCTAAGTGATTCAACTTTCTCCTGGAAAATTTTGCCATCTAGAAAGAAAAGATAAGGGGGAAAGTTAAGTAAAAGCTTTTTATGTTTGCATTGCTGATAAATTAGACTCACAGTAGTCAGGTTTTGAGCTGATCACTGGAGGCTAATGAGAAGTGCCCAAGTTCAAACAAATGAGAAAAAGCCCTTTTTGGTTTAGTTACATGACTTCAAAATTTACTTTAGAACAATAAAAATATTATGATGCACTAAAACAGTTACATTTAAAGACAGTCCTTGCAGACATAAAAAGTCAGTTGTCACTGCTTGTGTCATGTCAAAACCAGGTGGCTGTTTCAAACAGCCTAAAAAGGCTCCAAGTACCAAAGCATGCATTCTCCCCTTACTCAAAATTTTACAACAGTTAGTATTAGAGGACAGATACAGATAAACACAACTGTGCTGCTTTTGAAACTGATCATTAAAACTTGAGGTACACAGGTATTTGCAAAAGGAGAAAATATTGGATGATGCTTTCCATGTTTATGTAAGTTATGCTTAGGTTGTACAATGCTAATATTAAAGCATGAACTATACCTTGTTTCACATTTAAAGAAGAGCAAGAAATATTTTTTAAAGCTCTCATCAGTCATTTTGCCAACATGATCATCCAGTAAAGATATATTAAAGCAGCTGTTGTTCTAGGTCTGCACCCCTCAAAGCCCAACAAGCACTGCCAGGAGCTTGTATGCAATGAACTGATGACACCTGACAATGATGTTTTGCAGTGCAAATCATTGCTTCCTAAAAATGCTCCTCAGGCTCTTTATTTTTCTAGGAATTCAGTAACAGAAAACAAGAAAGTAAGAAGTGGAGAGAGGATCAAATACACATTACTGAAGAAGTTCCATTTACAGGTAAGTTAAGTGTTTTTTTGTAAATTTGTCCACAGACAAATGTCCACACAGGCAGCTAAACTTAAGCATACCATTTGGCAGCATCAAACTTTAAGAAAGTTTAAGACATAATCACCAGAGAAATTATCTATGGCTATAGACAGAAGAAAGCTGTCCAAGTAAACAGTCTAACTGTAACCTATTTCAGAAAAGTAAAAGTAGTTTACACTATTAAGTCCCAACAGTTCAATAATTTTTAATATATTGTCATGGCCATTAAAATACAGCAAAGTATTTTTTAAAATATTAATTTATGACCAGATTTTTATCTTGTTTATCTAAATGTGGCATATTTACCTATGTGCAGGGAAAAGTAGAAGTTGGTAGGGTTGTGACAAACATATGTATTAGTGGGAGGGTGAACTGCTAAGAGGAAATTGAAAACCAGTGTCAGCAATTCCAGATCTGGAGGAGAACCAAGTACTTCTTCAATTATTTTCACAAATGACCTGCAAACCTCCCGAGGCAGGGATGCAAGGTGTCCCTCTTTATGCTCCTGGAAAGAAAGTGTAGTACAATGTAAGCTACTCGCAATTTTCATTTGACAAACAATTTCTGAACAGTACCACTCAGTCTTCTGTATTTGCACTTCAGTAGCCATTTTTATAAGCATACACATTTGAGATTAATTAGTAATTACATTTATAATTTCAGCTTAATCAAGCATTCTATATATTTTGACAATGGCTATCTGAAAAAATCTATTAAAAGAATATGGATTTTTAGAACAAAAGTTCAAGAAACTTGTGGGAAACCTCACTGAAAGGTGAGCATGGTGATTGTCTTGTTTCTTTCCAACTTTGCTAAGTTTACCTCCTTTTTTGATACCCAAGCACCTTAACTGAGACTGCTATGGGAAAAGATTAAATGAAGTTAATTTAAGTTTTTTCTAAAGAGAACGGCTTATATAGTTTCACCTTCGTTCCATCAGCCCCCACTTTTGCCAAGTCATTGAGCAATTTGAGTAGCTTTTTTAATCAAGAAATTATTTTTTCCCCAATATGCAAAATGACAGGAGAAATATTATGAAATATTCTGTGTCTAGGCATTTGCAATAATATACAGTTTTAGAAGTTAGCTATATCACTAACAAGTACCAAAAGTAGGGAACACCACATAAAATGAAGAAACTAAAAATTTACAGACACTAAAATGAGGAAAATATTTTTGTAAAAAAATCATTAAAAGAGGAAAAAAATTAATAAATACATTTCATGTGCTGAAGTAAGAAACTCAGAATAAAAAGAAATATAAGATAGAAAATAAGAGTATAGGAAAAAAATTATTACATTACATATTTTCACAAATAGATGCATGTATTATAAGCAGGAAACCATTTCAAAATCATGTTCTTAAGAAGTGTCTATTAAAGGACTGAAGCATTTCTCTAGAGCCCTTTCTGGCAGAGTTATTTCCATGCCAGGGAGGAAGCTACTACTATAGCAAAATTTTGAGATGAGTGCTCAGACTGAGCACTACAGGCAGGCTGCCCCATTAGCTCTGATCAGATACAGCACAGCCAGCTTCACTACCTGCACAGTATCTAGTTTTCAGTAACAAAGACAAGAACCAGCAAGAGACATCTCTGGTCTTTCTATATAAAAGGGCAGCTCATTTCAGCTCCTGGCTGGTGTATGGCTGTGCAAGTAACCTAGAGCCTTGTGCTTCCAGATCACACCAGGTGGTTACAGGCTCTTGTCCCTTCTGTCCAGCAGTACATGGAGTACCCAGTAAGGAACTACACCAACAGCAACACTGCCTGTTGGAGATGGAAGTAGTCTGAAAGCACAGAGGACAGCCTACTCAACTTTTGCTACAGGATTTAATCCCTTCTACCCCACCCTTCCCAAATAAAAACGAGTATTTGCCAAGCACAAAGTAGGACTTCAGAGTGGAAGTACCTGCAGAACCTGACAAGTTAACAGGAAGTGATGGACCACTTGAGCTTTCAATAGCTGTTTAATGTTAAACATCTGTTGGTGATGGTTAGCTCTGATAAGAATTTCTAGAGCTGCTAATAGGGTTTCCCAAACACCTTCCTGAAAAACAAGAAACAGGAATGTAGCTTCAAAAATATATTTGTGAGTCTACATACTGAGGAAGAAAAAGACCAACAACAAACACAACAAAGTAAAGTTAGTTTTACACCTAAAATGATGACTAAATGAGTGCAAGTGGTCAGGTCAGAAGAGGTTCGAAACAGCAGAAAAGTCATACTCATACAAAATTAGGCATGTTTTAATAATTAAGCTAAAAAAATTGCTTAAAATTAGTTTTGTACATGCTTTATTAACCCTGAATGTTTATTTTCAACAGTTTAACTCCAAAAGAAAACAGGTCCTCAGTTTTTCCACAAAATAATTTATCAATTCAATTAAGAAGTCATATGCACACAGCACATTTACAGAATTTAATACACTAAGGCTACCTCCATCATTGATCATAGGAGATTGATATTACAAACAGCTATTCAAAGAAAAACAAGGAATATTAATTTTAGAAAACTGTAGGAATTAACTACTATTACTCCAGTTACTAATACGTAACAGTAAAAATTAACTTCAGACCTGATAATTTTTTTTTTTAATATTGACTTTTAGACCTGAAGTATTTCCAAAATTCAAGTATTTACCTTTGCCTTAGACCATATCTTCCAGTCAAGCAGCAGCTTTTCTAGCAACTGGACATCTTGAATAACTGCAGTAGAATCTGGGTCAAGCTGGAATTGCCCATTTTCATTTATATAGAGAATCTCATCACTGCAGCATCCTTCAAGGAGAGTCTTAAAGAAGGGGAATTGTTATTTGAGTATCAAAACAAAGCAGTACAGTTGTTTTATCCAATTTCCAAAAAATCAAAATCTTTAAAGAGACAGCATACTCTTGATAGGGAGGACATATGTACCTGGTCAACACCAATCACTGTTCTGCCTTTGTAAAAACAGCTTCAAATGCACAATTAAAATCTCAGAAGTTTCTAGATTTGTCCTAATATTAAGCATAATATCAGGTTTAAAAGAAGACTTTACCTTCAGCATGCAAAATCCAACAATGCATCTTGGTTTGATCAACACTCGATGAATCATAGAATAACCATTACAGTTGTCCATCTCCTGTATTCTCTGTTGATTGTATTTTGTTAAAGACAGTATAAGTTGTAGTGCTAAAGCTTGAGTGTCTTCACAGCTGCTTATTTCTACTACCTGAGGAAAAGGCAAATTTAATAAGACAGTTTAAATGAGAAACATCTAGAGAAAAGCTTTGTTGCACTCCTAAATAACTACTAATGGATTAAATCTCTTCTAAAGCATTTGAGATAATGTACGTAACTTTCATTTTGTCTGTATGTACATTCAGATATTATACTTCAAGTGATACTTTCTACTGTGCTAAATTATGATCTGCTAAGGAAATACAAGAATCCCTTTCTACGAAAAAAATCTGTTCTAAATAAATTTGAAGTAAAAGGTACTTGCCATACTACTGAGTCACAAGGTCATGAAATACATGAGCCACTAATAAGAAACTGTTTGCCCTGAAAAAAGTATTTTTCTAAGTGTTTAAGTTATAAAAAGGTTCCTAAAGTTCCAGACTAAATCTAGCTGTAAATATCAAACACTAAAGTTTTCTTTTATCCATAAAGAGACTAGTAATTTTATTGATGAAGACCATGAATCCTTTTTTCCCTCTTTACAATTCTTGAATCCCAAGAGCAACTAGTATTTTTACCAAAAATATACAAGAATGAAATCTCACATGGATGGGATTTCAGATCCTATAGGTTCTCTCAACATGTACCTGTTAATTCTGCTGCACTTACACATTTATACACCTGTATTATAAGACCTGCATTGTCTCACAGCCATTCTATTGTTTGCTCACCTTACTGATGCAAAGTCTTCCGCAGGATCTGTAGCACATACTCAGCATAAATTTACGTAATCAAATACATAAAATGGATTAGGATTTTCACCTCAGATTTCACTCAGTGGTGAAATTACATCAGGCAGTGTCTTGATAACCATAATCTGATGTGCATTTGTTACTATTCTCACCATATCTTTCAGAGCAACACCAGAGGCATATAAATCAGACAAGTCTTAGGCCTACAGTAGAATTTTGAATTAACTGTAGTACTTCAGAGACCACTAGCACAAATATTAGCCTCTCCATGTACAGGTCACAGTTAAGCAGTAACTAAATTATGGCCTTAATATTTTTCAAATAGCAATTTTTCTTAGGATAAGCCTTTGAACATGGTTGAACAGTTATTGTCAAGAAGCTCTCACTATTCACTAAACAAAAATAAAGCTTTGCACACCATATAGTTTCATTTTTATTCATACTTGCACTGTGAATATCCTGTGGTTAAAGTGGTTAAAGATATACAATGAATTTAAGTGCCTCAAAATTAGAGACTAAAAATATAATTAGTTCTAAAATATCCCTAAAAATAATCTCTTTTGATATTTAAAAACCCTATTTCTAAATCAGAATATAACATCCCATCTTATATACTGGCATTATTAAAAAAACCATAATGCAACAGAATTATAATTACATTTTCAATTTAAGACAACCTGCGTGATGCAATCTTATGCCACAGGTATTTTCCACAAGTTTTCTTTAACAGAAAAGCAACACATGTTAGACTCTTCTAGCAAGGCAGCTAGATAAATGCAATTTTCTACCCAAGACATAAAGAAAATTTTACATGGGAGAACACATACACACATCCCTCTCCTCCAGCCCCCTTACCCTAGCAAAGAGGAAAACAAATGCACCAGTGCCTCCAATTTCATGTAGTATACCCTGAAGAGTTTTATATTCAACCGGCTGAAGTGCTTTTAGGCGATGGGAGTCCAACACATTGCTCTGAACTTCTTTCAAACTGAAAGGTCTCTGAGAAGGTACAGTTTTCACTTGACCTTTCAGTCTAATGACAGGCTCATATATGGTGTACTGACCAGGGCAGCTTGTGGTATAAACAACAGCAAGACTCTCCTGAAAAAAAAGGAGTTTAATTTTTTTTCTAGAAATTTAATACAAAAAACCCCCACATACCAAGAACCCAAAAAGCCAAACACAAAAGTCACCTAACAGCAAGTAGCAACAACTTCGGCAGTTCATTTCTACTTTACTATTAACATGCACTGAGGTTGTGTGTGGATGCATGTACACTAAAATGCAACAGGATTCCCAAAACTTGGGAAACTCATGCGATAGCTAAAGCACTGGAAATTAAAAAAACACTAAGAAATTTCACCAAGGATCCCCCTCTCATCACCTGAAGAATTACATAACTGTTTTGCATAAAAACCAAAGTTACTGATAAATTTAAAATAAAATGAGCATAGAATGCCTTGCCTTTTCTAAAATGGCAAGTCCAAAATACTAAAGTTTTTAAAAATCTTCTCCAGCTTTTTGTTTTAATCCTATTCCTCAATCAGCTTTGCCATAAGAGAAACGCAAAACAAGTTTCATTAATGAAGAGATTTAAACCAAAACCACAGCTCCTGTGGAAAGTAACTTAACTTATTTTCACAGAAATGTAAAATAATCTTATTTGGAAAGCTATTTAAAATAGAGAAATAATTTCATTTAAGGAGCTTGCACTCTATGCAAAAGTGCAAAGATTAATTTATCACTTGAGCACATGGTTCTTCTCTCTGCCTATCTGGTGTTCTGTAAGGCAAAATAAGCTTATAACTTGCATGACTGATTTGTTTAAAATCTTATCCCATTTGTTTCTTCTTAACCTATTCAAAATTTAGTACCATTGTCTACAAGGATCACATCCAGACAGAATGAGCCTTTGCCTACAGCTACAAAATGAATTCAGAGAAATCCCTCTAGTGGAAACAATTCATACAGCAGGAATTGCTAGTGTATGAATTCCCAGAATATAGCAGCCTTCACTGTTAAGCAAGTTTTATCTTATTTTTCTTCTAGCAATAAGTATATTTACACCTGCATCTGGCAAGGGCTGATTCAGTCAGGAAAGATGAGAAAAGCAGTACCTGTCAGCTGGAAAATTACTTTTCAGCAAACGTGATGCAAACTTACTTCCTCCAAAACCTTCAATGAATTTGGATTAATTCTTTTGCTTCCTTAAAGCCAGATAAATCCTCATTTCTCTTCTCTCAGTTTTAATCTTAAAGGTTAATTTAGCAGTCCTTGGCTACTTTTACACTAAGGGAGGGAAGAACTATGTATCCATCCTAGAGTTTTTGGAGGTACCTATTTATCCACTATGATTTAATGTGCAGTATTATTTATAGAGGTTGTAAATCTAGAAATTTTCAGAACCCAACCTAAAGCAAGATGAAGTGGTCACCCTGTGTGGAGTTCAGCTCCCATTAAATTAAGTAGGAAGAGTCCTGCAATGATCTTAATGAGAAGAGGATTTGATCCTCTCTGCTTTGATCAGATGAAGCACTTTGGGAGACAGCAGGAAACATGTTCCCACTTTCTTAATCAGTTCTAAAAGATTAAGAACGATTTTCAAGTAGAAACTTACAATTAAAATCCCAACATCCACTTCCTTTTTTGTCATGAAGAGCTCCTTAATTTGTTCACATTGTAGAATCTCTTTACTTATATATTTTGAGCAGTCAGTCAATGTTTTGCCATATTTACAAGGCATTACAGATGTGAAGTCTGGGCCACACGTGTATAAGTAAAATGCTTCCTCTGGTCCAATATTTGCACCTAAAATCCAGAAAACAATCTGTTAACTCTTTACTATACTATAAAGCAAAATTTATACGTTGGCTAGCAAGATCAGAGACTTTACAAGGAATATCACCAACTGGATTTTGTAAGCTCTGCTGATAAAACAATCAGCACAGCCTAATGCTTGCTATTGGCTACAGTAGATCAGTGACTTCTGACACATCACAGGCCAGATGAATCCAGTGGCAAAGGCAACTGAAACCAAGTCAGGAAAATGACCTGCATGAACTGAAGATCAACATCTGTGAATAATTTCACTTTTTAAAATTAAAGCAATCTAAGCCTCCTCAAAGCTTTCAAAGCATAGCAAGACTACAGATAGCAACAACATGGTGCATTGTCTTGGAGACTTGGGCAGTGACTGAGCAGGATGCAACAGCAGCAGCTCATTACAACTGACAGAAGGGGAAAAAAAACCCATAGGAAGTAGAAGACCAAATGAACCTTTCCCCCTTTTCTGGGCAGCACATCTTTGGTCATCTGTGACCTGAGAACACAAAAGAAGCATCCAGAAGGACCCAGGTCTGATGTGTGGGTGCATGACAACTGTACAGCAGCGAATCCAGGACTCTCTGGACACATCAGTTATGCAGGCAGCAGGCACGTGGCAACCAGACCACGTAGATTCTATAGGTTACATTTATGACAAGCTTCTTGCCTATGGCCCACAAATACACATCTAAACACACAGGACCTGCATGCACCACACATCCTGGGCAAACTGATCTCACTTGTGGAGTAGTCCTGACTGGGACACAGCACCTGAAATGCCAGGTGACAAAGCAGCAGGGTTCCAGCCTTCAGTATTAAGCAAACACCCAGAAGTACCAGATAAGACTTCCCAAGGAAGGAGAATTACACTAAGAAATCTCTAAAGTAACACTACAAGTTCCAGAAATAAACATGCTTAACCCAGAACATTCAGTGATTCAGATTTTGTTAACTTTTTAACACACTTTATATAATTTGAAGCTAGCAGGTTAGCAGCAGGTAAGTGAAATCAATTTTCCAGGTAAGAGACTGGAAAGAAGAAAAAAAAAAAAAAGAGCAACTATCACTATCCCCTACCCCAACATACTATTTAAAAAAATTCTAAGAAAATTGCCAATTATGGCACTAAACAGAAAGCAAGAGAATATGGCAGAAGGAATTAGGAAGCATCCAATACTGAAACATTTGCTTACATTCTCCCTGATATATTATGCAACTAAAGTGTGTATTATTGTTTTTACTGTAAAAACTTAGCATGTTAAAGATACTAAAATAAGCCTTTGATTTTGGAGGGGAAAGAAGAAATGAGCACTTATTCAAGAAAAAAGCATACAAAAGTACCATTAAATAGAAGCAGATTTCCAAGATCCCATCTACCCGACAATCGAAGCAGATCTTCTTGGGATGATGTGCAATGGCCAATCATGCAAAATGTTTTGTTACTGTCAGATGATAGGCTTGTTTTCCTTGGTAGTGCAAAATCTAAATTAATCTCACATTGCCTACAAATACATATAAACAAACAAGTTTAAATATTAAGAACTGATAAAATTGCTATCTAAGATATTTAGCTTAAGTTTAAAATTCATTTTAATATTCAGTAGGTGAGAAGCCACTAAATTACTGAAGTCCTCTTCAATTTCCAGGCACCTTAACACTCAGTAACATAATGATATATGCATTCCAATACTGCACAGAACAGATGAATAGAGTCCCAGCTAGGGTTGCCATGAAATCAAGTTTTCCTAGTTCTGAAATTCCTTCCTTTCCTCTGACCTCAAAGAGGAAATGGTATTTAATACCACACACTTCTAAAACACCGCAATTTTTCAATCATTTCTACTATTCCTAACAAGTCAAAGTCCTTTGAGCATGCTAATGCACATCATGAAAACTGTGGTTCCCCAATGCTAGAAAATACCATGTTGAGGATTTGCTTGTACCAGGATACATCGTCAGAACTGGTGTGCTGCACAGCCACAGGTAATAAGCCTGATGCTTTCAGAAAGCATTCAATTAACTTTATCTGCCTTTACATAAACAGACAGATTGGACTGTAAAGGTCAGTCAAAGCTTCCTGAAAGAGCTTAACTATTAGCAAAC
Organism: Acrocephalus scirpaceus scirpaceus; assembly: GCA_910950805.1. Lineage (NCBI taxonomy): Eukaryota > Metazoa > Chordata > Aves > Passeriformes > Sylviidae > Acrocephalus > Acrocephalus scirpaceus. The sequence continues at coordinate 44,820,900 of OU383775.1, forward strand.
TAGCAATTAAATCTATATATAGAGAGGCCTCAACAACTACACATGGGGAGAACATTGTAGTAGTTTTAGCTTTCCCCTATATTTCCATATTTGGACTTTACTGAATACCAGCATGCACAGACTTAACACAGCCTTCACAAACTGGATTTTAGTAAGAAGGGGTGAAAACTGACATTTAATAAATTCCTATTTCTCTAACCAGTGAACAATTCATGGAGGCACAGCTCCACTCAACCGAGTATCAGGTACCTCATTTAGGACCTTAACTTTGCAGTGGAAGTAGTACTTCTCACTGTCAGTTCTTGTCTGAAATATTTTTTAACTTCTTCCCTATTCATTTTTCTCAGTGGAACAAAGTGACTACTTTTTCTCCTACTCCTCTTAATTCCTATTTCCAACAATATTGCCAGTACCTGACCTACACCTCCTCAATTTGGATTCAACCAGACACATTATGCCTACTGCCAACTTCATACCATAGCTTATTTTGGATCTTACTCAAAATCTTGTAGTACTTGCCTCTTTCCCTTATTTGTGATGAGGAAAAATATTGATGTCTGCAGTGGTCCATGGTATAAACTGACAATTCTCAAAGTAATCCATGAATATTCTGTTTATCTCTAACATTCTAAAGAATTCCTAACAGTGTAACATCCTCCCTCTCCTATCCTCCTAGAAGACCTTAACTGCAACCTTAACTGCAGCTTGCACCAAAATATTGCAGATGTTTTTTTACCAGAAAGTGTCTTTTAAAAAAGATAAATATCTAGGTACAACTAATGTGTTCCTTACCTCTGACCAGAAACCCACAGCAACAGCTTTCCATGGAAATTTTTCTTGCCTTCTGGCTTCTGCAGGTATTTTAATGCCAAATGCTGCCACCTGCCCACAAGGAAAACGTTCCCTGGAGATTCAGCCTGTGCCAGCAGACCAGCTTTCATCTCATCATTTGGATCCATGCACATACTATGAAAACAATAGAAAAGGAAAAATGAGGGGGTGTGTTTTCATATTTGCATTTTAAGCCCCAAATCTGCACATTTTGGCCTCAGTTAATTTGAGATTGCATTCCTTAACTTTGATAGGTAATTTTTTTTGATCACAGTTCTACTTTTAGAGTGCTCAGCATAAGCTAGGAAAATCATTACAACACTTTCACCTTAGTTATTTAACTTGTCTGCATACATCTGCTTACATTTAATAAAAAAATCTCCATTTTAGAGAAAAGTTGAATCCAATTTATTGAAAAACTGCAAGTGCTTTGAACACTGAAATGAAGTACTCTAAAATTGCAGCTTTAGACACATTTCAAGGATACTTAAGGATTATTTATAAGAACTAAATTACGGCTAAAATGTGCTCAGAAGATTAAAACCAAGACTGTCTCAGTAAGTACTACATAACAGCAATTTTCACAGCTGAGGTGTGAAAACCTACAGCTGCAGAAATCTTTTCCATCTTCTCACATTTATTGTGTCATTTCATTAGAACTTGAATTGCTACCTTGTGGGCAGTTATTTATAAATGATTACATGAAACACTCAAGACCAGAGCTTACCAATTGAAGCTGATAAACCTGTAGATCTGTATCAAATACACTTACTTGATGCTGCCCCATCAGTGTGCAAGATGTCTCTACTACAGAAATCAGTTCTCTACTCTCCATCAGTATTCTCTACAAGTTGCTACTAGAGGTAACAATACAGTATGTCCACAGGACTGCTTCTGGACTAATACACCATACCGAAATATGAATGCTCCGGTGTTCAAGTCTGCCCAAACTTGTATCATCAGAGCTTTGGAACCCAGTGAAATTACATGAATACAGCCATCTTCAACAAGTTTGTCTCCCAGGCTTACATATTCCATTCCTATAGACTTGGTTTCTTCTAGAAATATAAACATGTTGCAATTACAATATAATACAACAACAATACCTTTTGCAGCATATATCAAGTGTGAAAAGACAGTTCAGATACTGCATAGAATTGGTGTTTGTTTGGTTAAGGTGGTTTGGTTTGACTTTTTTAAGTGGGTTGACTAATAAGCTTGATTCTCTTTAGAAACTAGGTCTCAAAGAGAAATAGAGGAACTTAACCTTAACTCAGCACTTTATATGTTTTGGTTTGTAATATATAAATCCAGTTTTGACACATCATATTACATTCCTATGTTGAACTATCAGTGTGCACCAAGATATCTTCAGAATTTTCTTCACAAGTCATCCTACCCTTTAAGCATGATCAGTATTCTTGCTTTACCAAGCAAAAGCACAGATGTAACAAAAGCAACTCTAGTGAGTTCCAAGGTTCAGGGTTGGGTTTTCCCTCCTTCTATTTAAATACAAAAAGAAGGAAAAAAGAGTGAAGGTATTCCGAGTGTTGTGAATAGGAGACATTTTAAATAAGAAATTTTCCCTCTATAAATTATAATCCAAAAGATTCTGCTTAGAACAGTTTGGAAGCAGTTGAATTCCCTAAAAAGCATAAACAGAAAATTGTTGTACAACTATTGGCATTTACATGGTGTACACACAAGAAACGTTAAGAGGATTTATCCTGAGTCAGCCTGAGACTTGATCATCAATACATCATAACATGAAGCAGCATGAATGTCACTAAAGTTACAAATTCAATGAGAATACTATATTTCTAAGGAAGCAGGCATTAATCTAATTCAAGAACTAGGGTTGGAAATGTATCTCTAAGTATATGGTACAGTAGTCATAAAAAAATCAGAAATACTATCACTGCTGTTTAATAGCAAACAAAATTTCAAATTTTTATATAAAGTACATAGATTAGTAATATTACTAGCCAGAATCCTTCAGTGCTACCTCAATAAAAACAAAATGCTACATCCTCACCTGTGCTGTCAAAACTGTTCTCTCTTACAGCTATGAGTCTGCTTCTCCTCTTGACTTTTTTCCCCTTCTCTGTTGAATTTTCTGTTTCATGAGCATACTCCAGACGAAACCACAGTGAGACACTGAAGCCATCGGACATGTGTGGCCAACAGTTTTGCCCAACTAAAGGCAAGTGAATTGGGGCCACGTGCCAAGAAGAAAGCAGCTGATGACTCAAGTTTTCACCATCTGCCTCCTTCTTACTCTGTGACAATTTTGCTCTTTTTAGTAGTCCAGAATTTTTATTGTTGGAAGTGCCAGCGCCTTTCTGTGAGGAACTGCTACTCAAATTTATGCCATTCAGCAAAGGAAAGGTAAGGTATTGTAATGGATTCATATAAATATTAGTGTTTACAATCTTCAGTACACCCTTGAGTAGTATCTCCTAGAAGAAATAAAACAAATCAATGAGAAAAAAACCCCCTGCATTCATGTTTTTCCAAGAGAAGTGAGCTCATATAGCTAAATCTACACACATTGACAAAGCATCAGGTATCAACTTCAACAGACTGTGGCCCAACAAAGCTTTGGGGATTTAGTCTGGGCAGATCAGACTTCAATTTACCATGCTTAGGAATCAGCTGAAATGCAGCAGGTGGTCATTGCACAATCTTATCTCACTTCTCTTACGTGCATAAAAAGATTGCACCTTCTACCCTGTGTTTTGAGGTTGGTTAAGAAAGCACACATAGGCCATGACTTTGTTATTGCATAACTAGTGACAAAACTAGCCGAGGCATTAAGCCAAAAAGTTTCTCTTGTTATTTGGCTGATAATTACAAGCTACCATTGAAAAATTGACTTGTGACTCTGTTTGGTTTGGTATTATTTCACACAGCATAGTATTTTTTTTTTATTTTCTTCCACTAGTATTTTTCTACAGACTCTCTCAGAAACCAACATAGTTATTTCAGCACTATATCCCATACAAGCAGTAGATTCCAGAATCACACCAACCAACTTAGGACACCTTTGAAAGTAATTTGTGCTGCTAAAGCATTCTCGAAATAGTGAGATGCCTCATAACTTTAATGGAATTGCTTTAAATTCTACAGTATTGTTGTTCCCTCATCCATAACCACAATGTTAGTCCCCTTGAGAAGATTCTTGGTTTCTTGTGCTGAAGAGAGTTTCCAGGACCAACACACCGTTCAAAACCCTTCTCTTCTCATCTACTCTTTCCTTTTCCAGTTTTGAGAAGGAACTATTTCTACAACCAAATTGTATTTGCTCTGATTAGTTCAAACATTGCTGTGCATCTCCTTATTTCCCAAAATTCTTGGACACAAAAGGATTTTCTTTTTTGCTTCATTTTTCTCATTAGACCTCTGAATTTTGCTATGTGCTACTCCATACATACTGTACAAGGTGTCTTCTCCAAAAATATCCTCAGAAGGAGAGTTAGCTCTTCTGAACAGGTCTGTGAACTCATCAAGGAAACTAGCAGATCTACCAGCACCATCTGACATGCTACAAATAAGGAGACAATAATATTGTTGAAATGGATTTTTTAAGCTTTAAAAATTCATATTCTATACTGTTATGAGGAAAGATTAATTTGGAACTCAAAGTGTTTTTCAACAACATTTCAAATTAAGGAAGCAATAACAATTACAAGATGAATTCTAGAGAGATCAAACAGTACTTCCTGACATCATTCAAAATTTCATTGAATCAATCAGTGCTATGCTAAATGGAATCCAAGTCTGAGAACCAAGTGTCTGCCTTGCAAAAGGCTCTCCCCATAAAGCCACCACAGATCCAAGTCCTGGGATGGGTTTAAATCACCTCCTGTTGTGAAGCACCCTCATTATGTGAAGCTACCTTAGGGCAAGCATTTCATCTGCTTCCACATATTTGGATTAGCTAGCTGCTTTCCAGTTAGAAATAAAACCCAAGGCATCATCAAGATCTGGGTTACAAAGAAATTGGAAATACAGACTTATGTTGTGATGGAATGAGAATTCATCAGCTGGTATTTTTTCCAAGCAACGTTTAAACACTGTCACACTAGTGTTTATGGTTTCAACTATAATTTTAAGATCAGCCAGTATCTCCTTAACTTATTTCCACTAGTTCAGAAATAACCCTATATTTACACTGAAGTTGTACAAGCTTCTTACAAGTTAAAAAAGCAGCTGCATAAATTCACATGCCAATGAATTTCCTCTCTCAATTTTGCATTTGCACTGTTTGACTGTGTATACATTAAATTTTAAAAACCAGTATTTAAGTTACTTGGACCTTTAACTCACCATGAAAACTAGATTCTGTTTGCGTCAATATATTCAGAAATCCTCCCAAAAGGTGTTTAACAGCTCCCTGTTGAAAAGAATAGGTAAAATGAATATCTGAAGAATATACACCAGCTCAAAGAACTAAGAAATAAATTCTTCTAATCAATTCCTGCCTACTGTTGATTTTAATGATAACTAAAATTATTTGAAATTATGGACTGTTTTTATATTTGCCAATGAACAATCTTTTGTGTTTTGTACAGTTCAGTTGCAGAAGAGAGACTTTGAATTTCAAATTATTATCTTTTGCAGGAGGTATACTCAATTCAGTTGTTGAAAAAGGTAACTATCAGAACTTCAAAGGATCATGAGGGCATGACCATTTGCACAACTAATTTCTAAAACAAACTTATGAAGAAAAAAGCATGGAATATTTTTGAGGTATATGATTCACAGTTTCTAAAAATACACATTCAATAAAAAGTTTCAAATTCTTACACGTACACAGATACAAGCAGATATCTGCCTTTTTTTCTTAAGGCTCTGACAATCATCAAAGCTATCTGTAAGGACTGAACAGTTGATAAAAAAAGACCTGCAAAACTCAGAAGCTTTTAGGACAAATACCTTTCAACAAATTACTTAGCTCCTGGTAACTTAAATGCAATGCAGTTGGCAGTATCAGTCATTTACACGGTTTCATATCTTATCAAATGTGAGAATATTCAAGATCACTCTGTTAGGTACGATAAAATTAAACATACACAACTGCTAAACTGTTGCCCCTGTTAATAACATTTTTACCTGTTCTATAAGGACAGCGGCATTTCTCTCCTTCTGGTTGATGATATTCAGGCAGCTTTGGAATACATGAGCAAGCACATCTAGACTTGCATTACCAGCTGAGAGCAAGTTTAATTCTAACATGCAGATTTCAGGATACATTAATTCTCCTTGATTGATGTTTTCAGCAAGGCCATTAAAGTAACCTGAAACACCAGTACATCCTGGTTCTGCCTTTGTGTCTGCACCTAAAAAGAAACCACATGTGTCTTACTGAAACTTACTCAGGTGAATACAGTTTGCACAATTTAAGCAGAACATCCAAGGACATATCTCCAACCTCCTCACAGGTACAAACCAAAAATAGTCACTAGGTTATAAGCAACTTTCAGAAATTAGCATAATTTTATATTCTACTTCAGATTTTTCTGTTTTCCTGCTAACACAGAAAGGCAAGGATGCAGTTTCTCTCATTACACGCTCTTAAACTATCTAGCTTAATTTCCTGGGAGTTGGACACACACAGTAATGGCAAAATATGCAGTACATGAAACACAGTAGTAAAATCATTGTAACAGAGCCCCAAGCTTCTATACAAACTTTGAGCCTGCCAAGAAAGAAGATAAATTTCAATAATTTCATATTAAAAGGCTGGAGGAAGCACTTTGTTATTTAACTCTGAAAATGCACATGACAGAATATCTGCATGACAATCAAAGAAAAAATCCAAACATGTAAGCCTGCCCTGTTACATTTTGGAGAGACTTCAAAATACATTACTTAAAATTATTTGCTTCAGACATGTTAGATGCAAACGTATCATGGAAGTATTTGAGATTAATTTTTTAATTCACAAATGCTTTTAAAATATTATAAACCTATTGATAAAGCCTAGTCATGCAAGTAAACAGCAGCAGTCTGATGCAGTTCTATTAAAGGCTGTTGCTGCTCATGCTGATCTCATACCAGAACATAAGCACCCAGGTGTGCTCAGCACAAAGGAAAAAATCAAATCAAATTCATGTTTAAAATTAATTACACAAACAGAATACAGCAAGATATGTGCATATCAATTGTTTAGAATAAAGAGATATGTTGTATAACAAGGGGCCTAGCAAGTCAAATGAGGCATGTAATTGGGAAAAGCCAAATAGCGCTTGACAAACCTGACTGCCTTCCACAAGCAAGAAACCTGATGGGTTGACATGGAATGAGCAGTGGATGTCTACCTGGATTTCTCCAAGGCTTTCCAAAGTTTCCCACAGGCTCCTCGCAGAGAAACTGATGTATTAGGGTGGAGACAAGGGGTCTGTGCAGTGCTTGGGCACTGACTGCCTGGCCACATACAGGGTGGTGGTAAATCCTTTTAAACTGGCAACTGTCACGAGTGAGGTCCCCAGGGGTTGCTATTGGGCCCAACACTGTTTAATGTCTTCATGAGGGATCTGGGTGTTGGGATCAATCCACCCTGATGGAGTTTGCCAATGATACCAAACTGAGTGGGGAAGTGGGCACTTGGGAAGGGAGAGCCACCCTGCAGGAAGACCTGGATAGGCTGTAGGAGTGGGCTAACAAGAACCTTATCAAGTTCAGCAAGGACAAATGTAATGTCTGCACATGGGAAAACAATCCAGGAGTGCAGCACAGGCTGGGATCTGCCTGGCTAGAGAGCTGGGGTCCCAGTGGACAGCAAGCTCAGTGTAAGTAAATGTATACTGCTGTGGCAAAGAAAGCCAATGGGATGCTGGGCTGCATCAACAAGGACATCACCAGCAGAAAGAAAGAAATTGCTATAGCACTCTACCTAGCAGTTGTCAGGCTACACCTGGAATAATGTGGGTTTTGTTCCCACTCACAAAAAAGACGGGAGGAAAGGTTGAGAACTGGCCTTGCTCAGCCTTGAGAAAAGGCAGCTTAGAGGACATCCTATCACCATTTAAAAGGTATCTACAAAGAAGGTAGACTCCTTTTTTCCAAGGAGTCACATGGACAAAGCAAAGGGTAACAGGCACATGTTATTTTGGGGGAAATTCCGTATAGACACAACAGGAAAGTTTTCCCTAATGAGAAATCAGACAGTGGAATAAATCTCCCCAGGGGAGTGGTACATTGGGCACTTTAGATTCATATGGACAAGGTGCCAGGCTATCTTGTCTAGACTGTGCTTTTGTGAAAAAAGATTGGACCAGATGATCCTTGGGGTCCCTTTCAATCAGGCATTCTATAACATAGACTATTTAATTTTCACCAGATAGTTACAATTCTAAAGAAAAATAATTTGAGCACCGATTTTCAAACAAACTACAGATACATATCTCTGGAGCTTCTAGACCACTATAACACATTTGAGCAACATAACTTTAGAGCAAGAGTCACATAAATCTAAACAACCAAGACAGAACAATTTCCGTAACACCCAGTAAGAACATTTATCTTCATCTCTCCACCTGTAACTCCATCCTACCAGAAGTAAAAGAAGTTAATTATTTCTATATGTTAGAGGTGCTTGCACAGTTTTGGTACATCTCAAAAGACAAACAAGCTTTGCTTTATCATAAAGACAACTTTGCATATTCAGAAAGTTCCCATTTACCTTCATTCTTGGTTTCACTATCATCAGGGTTACTTTCACTATCTGCCTCATATCCTTCCTCTTCAGCAAAATATTTAAGACTACAGCACTGTGATTCTTCGGTTTCTTCAGAAATTTCTCCAGGTTGTGACACAGGCTCCTTCTCAGTGTAATGGGTCTGTACAATACAACCAAATAGACTGTCAGTGGTCAGAAAAAAATCTTTGCATCAGAAAAGTTAATAATTTAGAACTGTCCAAATGCCTATTTTCTCCAAGCCTATTGGGAAAAGAAACAAATTAATCATACACTTCCAAGAAACTTGAAATACATTAAAAATTCTTAAATGCTTTTGTAAGAAACTGAACCTGCAAAGAGAGATTTTTCTTACTACCTCCATGACCAAAGTTTTAGTAAGCATCATTAAAACTATTTCTAAATCACTATCATCAACAGCATTACCCCTTGACATTCACTCACAGGTGAAGGTATCTACAGCCACTAAGGTCCCTCAACATTACTTTAAGAAGCTCTTTCTTTAGGAGTTCATCACACTGTTGTGAGCTGAAAGAGTAAAGAGAACATCAGGTTGACTGAGCTTGCTACTTTTTGGGCCATGACTCATTTCTGAGCAGTAATTGTGGGGACCATATCAATAAACAGCATTCCACTTTCATATTAGAAGCAGAGATTTCATCTTCAACTGTCACAATAATTAAACACATATAAACATTTCCTATCAAGTTTAAAAAGATTCAGAGAACAAATCTGAAAAATCTTGCATTATTCAGGATTAGACTGTTTAGCTGGTGTTTCATACCTTCTCAATTTTTTCTTCAGAATGATCCAGATCAGCAGAAAAAGTGCCCAACGCAACACGAAGCAGTGAATCAAACAGAGGCTTTGCCAAGTCAGTTTCTACCACTTTTGACTGAGCAAGCTGCTCTCTTATTTCAAGTAAGATATCATCCACACAGGTATTCTATGTTTTGGGGGAGAAAAACATTTTGATTCATGTTACTATTTCTAGCTAACAGAAATAGTCTAGCTCTTTCATTTAAGAGCTTCTCCTTCCACCTACACTAATCTGACTTCTCATCTAAAACCACCAGAATTCATCCAGTCTCTTGGAATAAGAAAATATCATCCTATATGTCATGACAGATTTCATTAGAACCTGCACACTGAAAAAAATCTGGCAAAATGCCATTATATAAAATTTGCAGGTGAAAGTGCTGTTTCAAAAATAAATGTTTTTGAAACAGTTTCAGGTACACTGTGCATTCAAACCACACCACAACATTACTAGTAGTTAACAAGACAGAGAGTGACATGTCCAAGATCATAAAAACAGTGAATGTTCAACACAGAACTCCAGTTTCCAGTTCTTTCCTGTACTTAATGCCTCCTGCTTTGCAACCAATTGCCAAGTAAAATTCAAGATAGTAAGTAAAACAATAAAGAAAAGTGAAGGTGTCTTCTGTGAATTAACAACTTCTTATGGAATACTGAATTAGTCCACCTCTAAGGCTTAAGGAATATTTTTTCAGGTGTCCTTTCAGTATCTATGCCCTTCAATAGTCCTTTCTCAAGCACCATGCTCTGCTCAGAACCATCCTCAAAAAACATGAGCCACTAGGTATAACACTGACATCTTGCCTACACAGCTTTCCTGCAGCATCCCTTTCACATTCTCCACTGAATACTTTCTAAAAAGAGTACTACCCAAGCAGACCACTACTCTGACTATTAAGCTCATTATTTAGCTGTACACTTTCAGTACTATACAAAATATGCTACCATAAAAATTGCATAAAGTTTTTACTTCCCTAAAAGAATTTTTGAGTAAATTTCTGTTAAAATAATATTGTATGAAACAAATACAAAGGAATCTAGGGAAAGTTGCACAGTACCTGGTGAAACATCTCCACTTCTGTCTTCTGCTGCATGGTGCTCGCACTGTGTAGACAGATGGTCAGCAGAGCTTCTAGAAGTCTGATACCTTGAAGTGCCCACTCAGTCTCTTCTCTTGCAGAAGTCCTTATCCTTTCAAGATTGGCAGCTGGAGTAACCAAAATGGGTTCCATGCTTACAGGGCTGTCACAGGAGATGGAGTCAGGCACCATCTCAGGCATCTGCACCTGCTCAGCATCAGCAGGACTGCCAGAACTATCAAGCTCCAATTGCGTCACCTCTCTGCTTTTAGCCAGCTGAACAGAGTCCTCCTTGTTGAGAAGCTCAGTTCGAGGACTCCCATGTGAACTTCTGCTGCTTTCACTCAATACTCTCTCCCTCTTTTCTTGCTCCTTTTCCTTATTTTTTGCAAGTTTCTGAATTATCAGGATTAGTAATCTCTGGCATGCTTCAAAGCCTCCAAGTCTATGGAACTGTCTCTGGAAAACTGAACTATACAAATAGATGCAACGACACATGGACCAAATATCTGCAGCCCTATGAATATGTTCCAGAGAGGGCAAAGTAAGGCTCTCCAGGGACAGATACGGTAATTTGTGGCCTAATGGCTCACTAGCTGTACTATCATATCCTGATGTATCTTCACATTCATTAGCTGAATCCAGATCACCATCTGCTTCTTTACTTATACATAAAAAAGCAACACAGAGGAACAGGTTTATTGTGTTGACATGAATGTCTTGGCTCACAAACTTTTTCTTTTTTGGGTAAGCCTCTTTCAAGCCAGCATAGAACTTGCTGAGGCTTTGAGGAATTTCTGAAACAGCATGCTGGCTACAAAGAGAAGTGGGCAAGTCAGACATAGATTCGTTTTGTTCGCTGTTCAGGCCTTCCAGTTCTGGTGTTGCTTGGTCTTCCTGCTGATCATCAAGGCAGAGTATCAAAGTCTCTAACACCTTCAAAGAATGGCTTCTTAATGTATCTAAGTAATTCAACTCAATCATTTGATTCACTCCATTACAACTCAGAAACAAGTCTCTAATTACTCTGCAAGAGAAAGCATAAGAAAATTACCTTATAAATCAGCCAAAAACTCATGTAAGTCAGCAACAGCTATAAAGTACTGTAAATTAAAGAGAGGATGAACTTGTCTGCAGCACTCTAGGATCTTAAGTCAGCACCATCCAGCTGGTAGTGGAAAATTCAACTTATTTGTGAGATATAATGTAGGAAATACCACCCTCTAAAATGCAGACCACAAAAATATATGATGTTCAAAACATTGAAGGTGGTTAATTAACTTTATTTACAACATTTGCTCTTTAGTGGTATGTCCCTGCCCCAAGTTTTTATTAGCAATTGAAGCTAGTAAGTATCTTTATTTCTCTGTTCAGTGATTTCACCAGAAATTCCTTTTCAAATAAACTTGATGATATATTCCTAGCTGTCTAGTTGCATGGATGATGAATTTCAGATAAATTCAGGAATACCTTTCAAGCTTAGGTTTTCACACACTTGTTATGTCAACATGTCCAATATAAAAAAAAAACTTCCATATATTTGCTGCCAATTTTTTTTCTCCTTTTTCTACTCTCCAAGTATTATGTTGAGTTCATACAAAATTTAGGGTAAGGACCAGTAGGTTTTTTGCACCAGGTACTGCGCAACTTTTAGTAAGTAAGGTAGATATCTACATGTTTGCATGTAGATATCTACCTTACTTACCTCCCATCTCCTTCCCACAGGATCAGATTTACTGTAACCAAGTTACTCTAGAATCAAATTGATCATTTACTTATTTATTCCCACCTTTAAGCCAGTAAAAAATAGGACATTTTAAACTTTTTTCTTCATCTAAGCTTTATTTCTCTTGCCTCTTTGCCACTTAGTACACTTTCAAAAATTAATAGCTTCTGATAGAGTTTAGGTTATGACAGACGTTAAAACTGTATTAGATAATCCCTTTACATAAACTGGAGTGTTCTACTCTATGTCTTGGATAACCCCACCAAATTCACTTCAGGACTCCAAGAGAAATAAAATCAATCTTTCCTGGACGAAAGGATACATTCATATTCTGAAAAAAGTTCCACGTATTCATTAAACAATTATTTAATCAATTTAACAATAAATAAAAAGAATCTATTTTATGCCTTGGGAGAATGTTTGTGCCTTTTTTGGGTTGTTTTGGTTTCTGTTCTTAAACTATGTTTTTGGGTAGTAGGAATTTGTAAGTCAGAAAACAGTTATTTCAGGAAAAGTAAACATCAAGCCTTATTTTTGAAAGGTGGTTTCTATATTGACCATTCTAGAAGGAAAAAGGAAATAGATCAGAAAACTATGTATTCTAATTCCCACAGAAAAATGACATATCAATCTGTTTAACATTCCTGACTAATTTTAGAACAAGGAATGAAGAGGCAGAGAGCGTGTTGCACTGGACAAAGATTTTATTTGTTGCTGCAGAGTTTGGCTTGTTAAAAACCATAACTCATGAGTAGTGAACCCTCACTTCCTATGGTTTATGAATCTAGGCTTGTATCCTGTTACTCAAGCATTTATCTTGCTGCCACCCTGCAATAGCTGAACACTGCCTAGAGTCCAAATAAAACTTACATTCTGATCAGCAACAAATATACAAAGCTCTGTACCTAATTGGCACGTTTTCCAATAATAAACAGAAAATCAACCAACCTGGATTTTAGCAACACAGGGAGCATCTGCAAATAAACCTGAAGCACTTCAGAAGGCAAATCCTGGCTATGGTAACTGCACATGGGTTTATCAGCTGTACTTAGTCCAAGTTGCTGTTGAGCATGGCAAGCTAGCTCAACTCCTCTCTGAAGCACGGGATTATAGATACAGTTATACAGTTTCCATTGGACCACAACATTCCCCTTTTGCATTAAATGGCAAATATGGCTTGCGATTTGTGCGCCACGTAGTTTGTCTTCTTCAAAAATGATGTCCTGATAAGCCTCCAGTGCATGCCATCTCAACAACATATCTTCAGATCCAGTGCTAGGCAGAATTCCCTGAACTCTGCAAGAGGAACTAGATGTGGGACTGGCATCACTGGAGTTGCCCTGCAAGGCATCTTCCAGCTGAGCGAGCTGATCACAGTCAACAGTACATATATTGCATGATGCCTGTATAATTTTTGGAGACACTTCTGCTCCACCCAGTTGATCCAATATAAATTTGTTAAGGATGTTCAGTATGTGCTGTTGAAAATTTTTTAATATTGGCAATTTGGAAGCATGGAGCAATGGGACAATCACAGACTTTGGGTTCATACAACAACATATTCCTACATTATGTACACCTGAGAGAATCTCAGCACAGGTACTACTCAAAGAAACTTGCTGCAACAAGTGCAAACACTGGTGTGCGCAAACAGCAATGCAACAGCATCTCTCGGGATAATCAACTTCGCCATCAGCGGTTTCAAAAGGGTTTTTGGAAGCTTGATTTTTAAAAGCAGATACTGAGAGCCCAGAGAGATCTCTGTGGTGATTCATGAAGTGAGAGTACTCACATCGTCTGTGCCGCTTTCTTGTGCACATTGATTGATGGAGCTGCTCTGATTTCACTTTTTTGACAGTGCTGATTATTTTCATGATGCTGTTGATCAGGGATTTCAGATGCTCCGAGGCTTCCCCAGGTACTCCCTCATTCTTCATACACAGCCATTCCATTTGAAGCACCGTTACTTCAAACAGCTTAAATCCCTGCTGCTGTATGAACTCATGAACCAGATCTATAGCTTGGCTAAAGTAGAATGGATTGGAGGCTGCACTTTGTAGGCAGCAGATCAAAATCTGCAAGACCCCTTCTATAACCTCAGGTAGAAGCAAGGCTCTATGACGATATCTAGAAAATATATAGTCATCCTGAACCAGCTGCTGTAGTGTTTTCTTGTATCCTGGAGCAAAAGGACCAGGTTGCTTTTCCAAGCAAATTCTGATTTTTAATGCTGCTTTAAGTAAGTCTGTTAAATTTCTTCGTAAATTGTCAGGCATTGTCTCAGTATTGCTAATGTCTAAAGACATAAGATGCAGCACTGTTCGAAAGAGCATCCTTTGGATCAGAGCCACAGGTTCTTCTGTCCACCCTGCAGAAACTACTTCATTTTCTGTGTTACTACTTACATTGCAGGAGTCTCCAAATCCTGATAAGAACTCTGTCAATGTGGGCACAACACTCGCTGAAAGAGCAGAGCTGTGATTCAAAGTAATATCAAATTTGCACACTTTCTCTAGAAGAGACAGTAAGACATGGCATAAGTCAAAAGGAGAGTTATCCATGTTGCTCTCAGAAGTTCCTGCAGCTGGCTCATCCAAAATCTCATGTGCTGGAATAACTTTGCTGGAACTGTCTAGATTAGAGGCATCGATATTAGAACCTGGTACCACTTCAGGAGGTCGGCAATCACTTCTACTTCCAGGGTAGCTGTCCCTAACAGAAGAGGATAAAAAGGGCTGCAGTATCTGGGAGCGTCTGTGTTTTGTTATTACAGCAGTCTTTTCATCAGAATTGCCTTCGGAATCTGAAGTGGACAGCTGGGACCTCCTTGCATCTCGCACGGAGTAGCGGTGCGTGGTTTTGCGCAGACGGCCGCTTTTCCGAGATCGAAGACCGAGTTTTACAGAAGTCTGGACAGGCGAATGAGCGCTTCCATCTAAGTTTAGTTTTTCCTGAGTAGATTTCACAGAACTTGTAGTATTCTCTTTGGTCAGGCATATGTCTACTGTAAAGGGTATATTAAAATCTGTTGAAACAAACATAACAAAGGAACATTAGGGTTAGGGTTAAGTATTTTTGCTAATTTTATAGTTAAGTACCTCCAGATTTAAAATACGCAGTAAATTTGTATCTTAATAGGTCATGGTTTTGCATGCACATGTATCAGACATTTTCAGTATAAAGCAGGCAGCAACGACTCATGTTTAGGGGCCATACTGGCTATCTTTAAAGCCTAGACAATGATTTCATTTTCTATTTAGGGTTAAACAAAAGTGTTTAAACTAAAAAGTTTCCAAAAACTTTCTGTTGGCACAACTATTCTCAAAAAACCATGATCAAAAAGAAAAAGTCAGGGTATGTGAAAGGACTTTTTGGTACGCAAACTAAAGGGAGGAAGAAAGGCCTTTTTAACTTGACACTCTATTGTCATTTTTTGCCACTCCGGTGCTAGGAACCGTGTGTGTTAGCTCACAACCCTCTTAGCAGAGTGTGAGGACATTGCCAGTGTACTAGTGGTAATAGAAAAAATAAACTTCCCTACTTATTACCAGTGCAAATTCTCAAGTATACAGACCTCAGTCTTTTTATTTCAGCATTAATTATTCCAAATACAAGCAGTAGAAATAAAAGTAGGGGATTTTAAATTAGTCAGGGACAAAAGGGAAACAAAGGAATAACATTTAAGGGCCTCAATATTCCTCCAAAAGCCAAGGCAAAAACCCCAACTTTCCAGTATGCAGTATAAAATTTAAATCTGATTCAATGGGCAAGAACATTTTGAAGAATAAAACAAAAGTACTACTGCTTCATTTGTATCAGTAAATTCTGATTAAACCATCAAAAAAGCAAGCAGAGAAACAACTCTAAATGTTCTTGGATTAACTCCATTGTTATTTTTAAGTAGTGACAGAACTGTAACTAGGTGCTTTGGGCAGTAAAATAGCTACCATAAAACAACTGCAAGTGTCCTCCACTCTGTAAATTCAGTATTTAGAAAAATGTCATAGTTAACAACAAGAGCCCCCACCCTTACAAAGCCCTAGGGGCCCACATAATAGCTATAAACATTATTTAAGCTGAAAGAAAAGATGCTTCCATGTGCAAGCACAATTTTGCCATGGTATTTCAAAAGTCACAGTTGTGATACTTAAGGAAGAAACATCATCTGCTTTGAAGGCAGGAAATTATTCAGGAGTACTTTACCAAACAATGGATATTACCTGAACAGAAAAAAAAGCTGCCAAATACAGGGGAACTTACTTCAATCCAAGAAAAAATCCAACTACTTAGTGCACAACTGGATACATCATGCTTACTCTTTCAGTACTAAGAGAGAGTAACTCGCAGAAGTAAAAGCTGTGCACTATGTAGTGTATAAACCACAACATCTTGAAACCTATTTACACAACAGCCTTTTAAAATAACCCTGGAAAAGCCACTAAGCTGTCACAGAATAACCAAAACTTCTTTCAGTTCCATCATGCTTACAGGGGCATGAAAGAATGATGCAACTGATCAAACAGGAAAGCTTATTATATAAAAGTTCTATGAAACTGGCCCTTTAAAGACCCCAAGTCTACAAAAATTATCAAAAGTCTTCCATTTGGAGGAGTTTCAAATAGCAAAAAAAAAAAAAAAACCTGGAAGAGCTTCGGGCATGAATCCTTAGAAATGCTCTCAACAGTCAGGTAATTTCATTTACTTCATTCTCTTTGTTTTACCCTCTAGGAGGGAAAAGAATACATCAGGCAAATGTAAGAGCCCAAAAGGAAACAAAAATACCTGACCAGATCACTGCCATGTTCAGTTTTTACACAGCAACAAAAGCATTTCCTTTCACAGTGACCAAATGCCTTTACCTTCTCTGCACAATTTTTTGGCATTTTTAAAATTTAAATTCTCTGCAGAATTCACATCTTAATTCCATGTTAGAGAATATGTACTATAATGAGCTACTCTTTAGCATAGAGTCCTAGGCTCTGTGGCAAAACACAAATCACATCTTTTACGTGCTTAATACTGTGAATGATAGAACATACCTATTGCTTTTTCTTCCTGGACAGGGATTTTCCACACCAATGGCAGAAGGGACAGGAGGAGGGTCAGAAGTTCTTCTCGACATGTCAGCTCCTATGTTAGGAACAAAATAAAACCAAAAGATCTTGTACTTTTAAAAAAATAGATTAACCTTCTTTATTTTACCAAGCTATTAAACATTCAGTTCCCTATGCCCTTCTGCTGTTTTAAGCACTGTAAAAACGATCTAATTACAAAGACTGCTATAATCATTAACTAAAGCCAATCAGAAAGCATCGAAAATATTTATTACACCTCTGCAACTGTTTCTATACAAAGCTCTCCTAATCCCCCTTGTAGAAAGATTAACTCAAAAAAGAAAACCAGAAACGTCAAAAGCACAAAACTCAGTGATTTAAAAACGTCAACATGAAGACCCAGACAAGTCCAAAACTTTGCTCCATGTAACAGCATGTAACAAACATGTAACAGCAAAAAAATTAAAACCACAGAATAACCACTAAAAAACCTCCACTCCTACTGCAATTCTAACACATACCAAGAACTTCACTGCAGGGAAGAACTGTAGAAAGCACAGAATTCAAACATAATTCTTTTATGGCATGCTTTGCAGCACTATCAGAACAGTTTCAGTCCTAAAGACCAATAACTTTCCAACATGAAAAGCTGACTCAAGCATTTTGGCACTTTACATGATTTTGGGACATGCAACTGAGGTCTCTTTACACCCAACTACTGCACCTGAGCTTCACACATGCTTTAGTCAAATATGAGCTGGCAAACAGGTCTATGATCATCTAGTTTTCCATTTTCTGCTCCTGCTGAAGGACAGAATGCAAGTACAACATATCTTTTTGAATTTCTACTCTTCCCAATTAATTCATGGACCCTTCATAAAAAGGAAAGAAAACAAGCACCAAGAACAACATGAGCCAGACAAACCCATGCAGTCAAAGCTCAATACAAAAACCACTTAAGAAAGGCTATTACCTGATCAATTATTGAGTTCAGAGTAGTAAGCAAAATAAACCCACGGCCTTGAACTAAGTATTGTCCCAGTGCTGCCATATGAGTTTCTTCTTCTTCATCTTCCTTGGCTTCTGTCCTCTGTACCACTGCATTGCACAGTCTGTTGACATCAGTCAAGAATTCCCGTGCCAGTGAGTTACTGGCACTGCTCATGTCTGAGCTGTAAGTAGAGGAAAGGACAGAAATTAACCCCATCAGAAAACACATTCCTTATAGGTAGAAGACTGGGGGAAAGAAGGGAGCATTTCTTCCCTGTATCTCACCTCCTTCAAAAGACAGTGTCTATTGAACTGAGGAATCAATATACCCATGTAGGGTAGAAGGTAAGGGAAAAGAAGAAACTTAAGAGAATTTCAATGAAACTTTAGCTATGCATCCAGGACCCTAAACTCTGATTTCAAAAATCTAACAAGTAAAAGCCTGCAACAGAGCATTCCCTCCCACTGCATAAATGAAAGTTAATGACATTGTTCCAGCTTTTCTTTGTAACCTCTATGCAAGCTCCAACATTTGTCTGCTACTAAAAGGTATTTGACCTGAAGCATAAGGGCAAAACATTTAGCACTTACAAAACACTGTACAGAAGACATATTTTTAATAGCTTATTTGAACAATACCATGTTATGTATTCCAACAGTATGCAGATTGTTTCAAGGGGAAAAGAAAAAATTACTGAGTTCAGATAATTTTGGGAGTTGCAAAAGTACCATGCTTTAGATTTACAACTAAACCAGACAGTGTTTTCCTTCTGGGTAGCAGTCACTACTAGTGTGTGCTTAATTCAAGAGACAATTCTGCCATTGTTCAGGAGGAAATACCAAAAAAAATTGGTTCTGCCTCCCAGACTGATTAATTTTGCTTTGGATGCTCAGCACTAGTACATGGAGAAACATTTAACTCAAACAAGACAAGAAATGCAAGACTCAGCTGTAGAAAACTCTCAAGAGGATCAGAGATGAAAGCAAAACAAAAACAATAATCAGTGATGGCAGCTATGGAAACAAGATCATTTAATCCACATAAACCTCATTTAATGAGCACTATAGCACATTTAACTCCTCCTATTTCCGTATAAACAGATGAAGTAAAAGCTTCAAAAGCCAAATACTTTCATCATATCCAAGCACAGAATGTGCAAAAAAACCCCCCAAATAACTTCCAATGTAACATTTAAATATAACAGACGGATTAATATGTAATTATTAGGTAAAAAAAATAAGACCTTGTAACTAAAATCAAATTTGTTCGCACTAAGGGTACAGAAAGCTCCTTCTAGTAGCAAAAATTGCAAACACTTATATATATAATGACATTCACTGTAGAAATAGCAAAAAAATTCTTACCAGAATCACTTTGCCAGCTTAACACATTTATCTCCTGTCTGGAAGAACAAGCAAATATATTCTGGAAATAGCACTCCAGGGTCACCTGTTTTTAGAGACAGAAAAATATCATGGTTAATATGATTTTTTTTTTCAAGTTATTTTATGATAGCTATTTGAGATTTAGGAAGAGTCCTTGAGGGTTTTTTGAGCTTTAAAGCCCTGGTTTTCACTTTTAGTTTGAGATTGTGCACAACTGAAAGACTGTTACAGAGAAAATAACTGGCATACATGAGATAAGTTAACATAATAAAATCCATTAGTTTGTAAAATGCAAAATGAGCTAGGTACATAAGTTTAATAAATTCCCTCTAGAAACAGTATGAGGTTTTAGTGATCACTACCTGCACATATAGGATTTGAAGAACTTGCAGCTCCAGGTACAAGTGAGGGATAGAATGATAACTGAATTATGCAGTCAGGTGTTGATGTAAAGGCATCTCAAATCTGTCCTAGTCTGTCCTGACAGAATACCAATTCTTTATTACCCTAAGCACTAGGGAAGATATAGTTAATAAAAATTGAAAATTTGTCAGTGGGAAACTCATCAACTGGAAATTTATCACTGGGAATGCAAAGGGTAGTAACCAAGAAAAGCCTCAAAAACATTAAACTACTTAAGATTTCTAGGTGAGCACTCAAAAGATATTTATTACATTCACAGTTAATTGTGAGAAAAAAACCAAAACACAACAGATGGGGACAGGAAAAAAAGGAAAGAAAAACACTGAGTTCATTGGTTTAGTAATCTCAGATAGGAAGTAAATGAAAATTTCAGCTTAAAGTTATGAGCATGAACATTACATGACAGACTTCCTTAAGGAAAGAGACAAACACTATAGGTTACCCAGCAAGCACCAAATAATTGGCCTCCCTTTGACTGCTAGGAAACATGTTATCCACAGCCTCACAACTAACTTACCCATTCAGCTAATAGTCACAATTTATTGAAATAGAATAGTTTAAGCAGCTAGAGGTTTTGCAGTTGCACCAGACTAATAGACACAGATATAAGGTGTCCATCATATTTTTGTGTCTTTCCAGCTGAAGCTTCAGTCTCCAGGTTTCCTGCACTGCTTGCCTGCTACATGAAATTATCATACATTGCCATATGTATGGCATCGTATCATTTCTATAAGAAAGGTGGATTGCCAGTATCAGCAGCAAGATAAAGTATGATTTTTTTGTCATTAACACAAAAAGACATTAGGTATATAATGTCAATACAATAATTTAATATAGAATGGGTAAGGAATTAAGACATTCTGATTCTACAGTGCAGAAAAAAAAATTGTAAAGAGTTACCATGCTGGATAATGGGGAACTTCTTTTAGATTTGTTTCAACAAGTGCTAGCTAGTTCTGAGTCATACCTATTTCTTTTTCTGCAATGAAGTTTTGAAACAGACTGACAGCACAAACATATCTTTGGAAACAGTTGGTGATATAACCTAACTAAGCTGTAGGAGAGCAGAAAGAAACCTACTAGAACATTGTACATAGTCCCAATGAGACATTAACAGTTTCACAGTTCTGAAATACACTGTGTCAGGGCTTCACATAGCCAACTTTAAAAAAAAAAAAAAGAAAGCCATTTTATTTGCTAGAAGAATATGACTATCATATTTCTTAAAAATAACCTCTACTACATACTATTCATTTATAAAAGGAAAAGCTCACAAGTTACAAAAAAAACCACTTAACTGTGAATAATCTGATATTCTCCTGCCTTTTCATACCCATCTTTGCATCATGCTCATAATTACACCTGTATCATATCTGCCCTCTGGCCCCTTTCTGCACCACCTCTCAAGCGAGTTATTTCCTATTTACTGTTGTGGTAGAAATTGATTTCTTGCACCTGAAAACAGTATTTTCTCTGAACTTCTTCCCATTTTTATGAAGTTGCTCATCAACTGAACATCTTAAAAGTGTAAGACTGTCTTGTACATCAGTGGACTTTGAAAGAAGATATCAAAATTGTCCTTAAAAGGATGGAACTCAAGACTAATTTAGCTATCTTGAATAATGAATCATTAATATACTAATTTTGCATCATGCTAATGATTATATGTTATCTCTAGCAACAGCAGAATTTCTAGAAAGAAGAAATGCAACAAAAGCACAGAGTCAAATGAGTACTCTGTATACTAGAGTGAACTGGGCCTTTTCCTTAGTTATGTTTTCAGCAACACATTGCCCAGAAAGGCCTGAAATGTCCACTAAACAGCAGCATCATAATAAAATACAGTACTAAGACAAAAGCCCATAATACTACTTTATTACTTTCAGAAACTGTTGCCCAAGAGCTACAGCAGGAGTAAAAGAGAACTAAATAACATAAAGCTACATGAAGTTGTTAATTTATTTACCTTCCCTAGTTTTCTGTTTCAGGTAAGAATAAACATTGACCAGGCACGGCATGGCTACAAGTCCTTTTAAGTACAGACTGCAATGAAGTTGCTTTTTCAGTAGCTATTAAAAATAATGTTTTGAAAAAAACTCCTTAGTTTCTATAAGACATTGTGCAATCGAGTTTTTTCTGGCCTCCAGTTCAAAATTTACAGCCTTTTCACCCATTCTGCAGAATAAAGTATATATACAAGCCACCTCTGGCCAACAAACACTACATTTAGTTTATACAGTATTCATTTCAATTAGCAAATGGTTATCCCAGCCTCATTGCTTGTACTTAATGTTTATCCTCTGGAGAGCATGTTTGTTACTTTTTCAAGGATTTTAACACTAATATATCAATCATTATTTAATCAAATTTAGTCTAGGGTTCAACTTTCAATTTAAGCTCAAGCTTCTATTAGCAGAGGACACATACATAATGAAGGGCATCAGCATGTTATTAACACTAAGACACTCCACAAGAGGCTTCTGCTATTATAGCAAAGATTGTCAGGGTTATTGCAGAAACTAAGTTTAGCTTGTGAGTGGCAGACAGCAATTGATTGTCTGGTTAAAGAAATTCACTAACAATTAGACTAAGAAAGAAATCCTCTGTGCAAACTGGGGAGGAAAAGAAAGCACATGAGAGTAGGCAATAGAGTAATACATATGTGGTGTGACCTGGAATAAAATGGGAAGTACAGTGCTGCCTTGAAACCTGTATGTGATGGGAAAACGCAAGTAAAGGCTGGAAGTAATGCACCACCGAAATCAGCATTCTTCCTTTTCTGTTCTCTTGATATGATTCAAAACTTTACACAAGCGGGAAAGAAATACCCAGCTGACATTGCCAAAATAGGTTACACAGCAGGAGCAACGCACAGACAGAAAGAAAACAGGAACCTGCAGTTTAAGCAGAGCATCTCAGCAAGCTTGAGACACTTTGATGCTCTGCATTACTGATGCAGGGCAATCAGCCAAAAGAATACCTTACAAAACACAGTGAACATTTGCTAACCATCCAACAACTCGGTCAAAAACATGAGCAAACAAGAGCAAAACTAAGACCTTTTAAGTTTGGTTCATTCTCAAAACAGACAGACAAAACTCCAGCTCCACAGATGATCCCTGCTTAATATTTTCAACCACTTTCTGCTCTGTCGTCTGCTATTATTTATTAACTACCTGCTGTTACTGAAGCAGAAAACCCTATTACATACTAAGGCAGTGCGGCTCCAATCATGACATTGCACACGAGAAAACAACCTCTAAACATACAGAATTTACTATAAGACTGCAGGTAGCTGTCCATTTTTTGGCACAGTGCTGTTTCTGACCAAGTATTTGATTTCATCAAGGAGTTCAGTAACCAGTTTTTAGCCTTATGTGTAATCCACTAGACCAATATTATTTCTGAACAAGCCATTCAGTCTCTCCCTCCAGAAGAAAAAGGTGAAAACCAAAAATGCTTGGTATGTTTGGATTAATAACACATGCCCTGTCCTTTAAACAAACGAGGGAAGTGTGTCAAATGCACAAGACAGTAAACAAGTATTATTTTAATGAACTCTCAAAAGTATAGTGAGACCATCAGAATAATGATGTTTCAGTGTATACAGGCATGTTTATGTCTGCATAATCTTAATATTGCCAGTTTATGTAATAAGTCCCATCTCACTTGAGAGGGATGTTTGTCTTGCAACACCTGAAATTTGAGAGTCCTGCTTCTCCAAGTATTGTAAGCCTTCTATAAGTATGTTGTTTACTTGTGTTCTACTGCCATGGTTTTACAAATTTAATCCATGAAGCTCAGTGTTTACACAACCAGAGGATTAGAAAATTTCTGCCTCTTGTGGATGTGCAAGCATTGCATCTCACACTGAAAAAAAAAATCAAAAGAATTATCTGCGCTTACAGAAAAAATAGTCCTTAAAGAAATAAAAATTCTGTATTGTGTATGATTAGGGAACACTGACATGATGGCTAAACTAGCCATTCATCATGTTGAATAGGAATGCCAAGGGAAAAAAACGAATGAGATAAGACAAATAATAAGCCAGGTTTGTTCAAACAAAAGAAACAGGTGTTTTCCAAAATACCTGTCATATATATATTTATAAAATCAAGCCAGCAAACATACCCAAGGCTACAGACACTTTGAGGTACACAGAGGCATTACAGCAGGTGCAGGCAGGTGACCTTCTCAGTTTCAGAGCTGTCACCCTGATCAAGACTCTGACCCTTGTTGTACCACACAGTGAAATAAGAAAGAAAAAGCCAAACCCTTGCTTACTCCCAAATTATGATTTCCCATGGATTGTCAGGCCTCAGGTTTTTTTGATAGCTTGAAATCAAACTCATGAGTAGTGTCTTTTGGCACAAAGATTGTTGCAGACTACACTTTCAAAACCTATAATGTATTTGCTAGAGCTTAATCAGCTTCCTGTGATATATTCTGACCTGTGAGTGTTTATGTCTGCTCTCCCCAACATAACTGTTTCTGGAATTTCACTTGTCTACCATAACTGTTGGTGAAATCAGCTCTAAATGATAGAACTATTATTCAGAGGTATCTCAGATTAACATGTACACATTATTCTTAAACATACACCCCATCCCTCCAATTCACGTTTTTCTGTTCCACAGTTTCCAAAGTGTCATCTTGGGACATTTTTTCTTGCTACAATTCAGCAGGTTCTCAGATTCTGCCTTGAGTTATGAAGAACAATACTCCTTTACAAGTTAACATTTTCTATAATTTCCTCCTTTTCAGTCTGGGGGAAATACCACTGAGACAGAGCTAATGGCAAAGAATCCTACAGGCTATCTGCATATTAGAAAAGTGCTTTGAGACAGCTTCATGTGGAATTTTATTTAGTCATCAAACAATATGAAACACCTGTGAATACATTCTTGTCAAGCCTGAAATCAAGCAAAAAAAAAAAGCGATGATTCATCAAACAAGATAAAAAGTACAACACTAATGAAAGACAGGCTCTCAAACAACTACCTACACTCAAGTTATACATTAGCCTTGCACACATGCTCTACTCAAGTTTATGCTAAGATTGTGGTCTTATACTATGCAAAGTCAACTACAACATAGTTGTTAGCCAAATTAAATCCATTCCAGTTCATTTAAAATTTTCATATTTCAGACCAGTGCATACAGGCATAGAGAGTAAGCATTCCTTACAAGAGGCATGGGGAAAGCTAGGGGCCTTCAAAGATAATCCTTGCAGTACTAACTGTGTCAAAACCAAATATGCTTGCTCTCATGTACATCAGCTAAAAAGTACTAAAGAATACAATGCTGCTACCGATACCATGAAAATGCTGGCGACAAGCTTTGCTAGCAAAGTTGAAGAATAGGATCACTTTCAGATCTTATCTAAAATGTCAGAGGCCAACACCTCTGCAAACACATGGTACTAAAGGAAGGAACTGAAAAATATTCCACCACAAGGCAGAATCTATGAAAGACCAGTAAGTTCTTACAAAAGAAAAATGAAAAATGAAGATCATCTGTAAAACATTTGGCAGTGGCAAGGCAATGCTTGTAAGTGAGCCTTGTCCTGAACACTACTCAGAGTGCTAACAAGTTCCTCCCTAAATTAAAATATATACAAGTAATATATACTCCTAAATACCTTCTTCCATACTTTAGGTTTGATGCTTTAACCACAGAACAGACTACAAGCAAGCCTTAACAGTCCTGGCTGCACAGTAACAACTAAATCTAAAGATCAAGACTAACCTTCACAGACTGCAAATTGAAAGGAAAGCAACAGTCTACTATGACAGGTAAGTCAGAAGTTCAGTGTCACTGTCTCCAGTACTGAGCCCACAGAGACCAGCCCTGCACAACCAGGCAGACTTTGTGATACACTCCTGCATTAATCCACAGTACTGGAGAGAGCATGGTCTCTGTGACTGCAGCTGGGGCCACACTACAAGTGTGCAGACCACCCTGCATTCTGAACAACAGACGTCTGCTCAAGTCGTCATCTTTCGTAACTTATGATCTTACACACTTTGATTGTAGCAACACTTGGAGAAAGAGGTAAAGATTTGAGCACTCTTGAGTGCTTGAGGCACTCTTGCTGAAGGGATATGAATGAGTAAAGGCCATCCTAAATGAAAGCTTAGTAGTTAGAGGATTAAAACTACAAAGTGCTTAAGATAAGTTTTGACATTGTGACTAAAGTACCCACTAAGAGCAATTAAGAGGGGAAGATCAATTATCAGAGGGGTTTTTTTAAAGTCATTAAAGGGCTGAAGGCTAATTCCACTTCAGAATCTTTAAAACTGGTCAGTGGAGTTGGTATTTTCTATTAGCAATCAGATGCAGACGAAACAGCAAGTAAACACTTTCAAATGTAGCATTTTTAAAAGTTAGCTAAATATCTGAGAGTTACAAATACTGCTACTCCTGTTAAGCTCAGTATGCCAGCTTCTTTACAAAGTGAGAACAGCTTTGGTGGTGTTAGGGAAGCAGACTCGGTATTTCTTCCAGGCTTTACAGCAAAGAGGCATTTGTTTCAGCTGCCCCTCTTGCACTGAACTTGACCCAGATGATCCAGTCAACATTCCAGATAACTACAAGGCAAAATGACTCACATCATCTCACTTTACATAGCTTTTCTCCAATGAGAATGCAAATAAGGAACAGCTAAAATTTTTAACTTATTTTTGAAGTTTAAACAGCACTCCAAAATAGTCAAGGAGTACGGACTCCAACAGAAAAACTATAATTGATAATTACACTTTACTACATATAGTAATGACCAAAAATACGACATTTATCAGTATACCTATTGATAGATAGACAAACATTTTAAAAAATGCTGAATCACCACAGAAAACCTTTAATCCATCAACAATGCAGTGAGAAAAAAGTGCCAAGCAAGGAAGTCCCCAACTATAAATATGTATCACTCATGAATACACAAAAATGATTTTACACTGCTGAGATGCATGAAGTATGCCAGATGAAGGTACATATGTAGCCAAGTAGCATTTTCAGTAAGCAAACATCATGTGATAATTTTTGCTGCAAATGCAAGGGACTTAGCGGGACTCCAATAATCAAATTTGGTTTGTAACTGATGTAATTTAGGCTTCTAAAAATAGTTCTGGAGTAATTAGGAGTACCTTCTGGAGTGGAAAATACACCCCCACATCCCCCCCAGCATTTCCTCTACATATTCAGACACATAAAGGAAGTTTTCTGCTTTCCTTTGATCTTTTCTTAATTGAAACATGCAAATAAAAAATGAAACTACACATTCATCACTGACTCAAATCTCCCCATATCATTAAAAGATGCAAGTAATACAAAGAAAAATGATAATTATGTAACACACAGTTTTACACTTAAGGGCTTTTGCTTTGTTTTCTCTACAGCAAATCGTAAGAACATTTGATCTCAATTCTTGGAAATTAGGATTGTTAAACTCCCTTGCCTTCCAACAGAAAGACTAGCACTTTTTTGGTTAATTTTAACACTATTTCAGTGTCTGTTTAAACTAGTGAATCAAAACTGGACAGAGATCAACTTTTGAAATCTTGTAACAATTATTATATTGCTGGATTTTTATCAGGTCCTGCAACAGAATTATAAACTATCAGGAACATTTCTTGCTCTAAATCTTAAATATTTTCCTTACTAATTCACATTTTTCCAGAGATAAGGCACTGAGAGCTATTCATCCTTTCAGATTGCTGTTTCTGTTACTCATTCCCCATCTTTTAGTTAATACACTAAGGTCTATCAAATCAGTAGCTTACTGAAATGAACAGATCTAGTTACATACCTTTTGTCATTTATTCCCCCAAAGAACATAAAGCTTTGGTAAATGCCTCCACAATACTAAAGAGGAAGAGATGATGTCAAGTGTTTGCTGAAATGAAACTGCACAGAAGTTAACATCAGTCTCAATACTTCCAACAAACTCTTGCATTTGGCACTACCTGACAAATTCCCCCTAATATTTCATCTTTCCAATTTTCTCTTGGGAAAACAGGTTTTTCCTCTACTGTAAAAAGCTGAAAAAAAAGCAGAAACTCCCTCCTCCCACCTCACAGTTAGTACTTCATGTTCCCATACTTTCCCATGGAGGATGGGAACTTCTAACTGAAGGCAAGGAGCTCAACTTTCTGGGTGCAGGAAAAGAGAGCAAAGAATCCATAAACATGAGAATTAGCTGAGATTGTCAGAGTGGTTGAGCAAGCATCTGACAGACACAGTCTAACAGGCACGAGTCTTCCACCATCTTTTGCAAAGCACCATTCATGACTTGCCTTTACTTCCCACCTTTTAAATTATCCAGGAAGTGCAGGAAAGTTCTTTCATAATGTGAGAGTAATTCCCACAGTACCTCAGCACCACATGGCTCAACAACCCCATACAAACACAAGTGTCACCTGGCAAGTCCCAGATGCCTGTAAGGAGCTACACAAGCTCAGAAATGCAGGAGACAACCATTTCAGTGCTTCCCATTGCATGGTCACTGCAAAACCACAGTAAGAACAGGCAGCAGGGAGTTATTTATGAGGCAGAAGCTGATTAAGAAACAGAAGACAGAGAAGCAGAAGAATAGAAGCCCTAGCTCCTTTGTAACACACCAAAATCACAAAATCCATGAGGTACAGAATATGAAGGAAGATTAAATGTGCAGTAGTGACTAAAATGAAAAGCTACAGCAAGTTTACAGAAATAGCCAAAACAAAGATACAGTAGAAGTTCTAGCAGGTACAAGCTATTCCAGGACCTCACTGCATGGATGAGAGTATTACACACCTATCCCTTCTTCAACATATATAAGCTAAGGAATTTCACAGGGGTTTTTTCCATCTTGCTCTCTTACTCAGCATCAAATTTAATCTGTATCTTCACACAACACAGTTACCTAATAATCACACTGAGAAGATTCACACTTAAATAATTGGTACAAAAAAAACCTGACTTCCCAGAGAAAGAGATTTTAATCAGACCCCAGGCTATAAACATGAAACAAAGAGCTAATAGCTTACAGCAAGAAAAAACTTAAGACTTTATGTAGCCTTTTCCTTTCTCATCACACATTTCAGTATCACTTCCGTATAGAGTGCTCCATCTGGAAGCAAGACTTCACCTTGCACTAATTTCAAAGTCCCTGAGAGCCACATTCAAATGCAAGACCTGAATCTAAACAGAGGAAAATAAAACCATGCTGTTTTATTAATTCTTCTCAACAGACCATGACAGTTGAATCAGAAACCCTGCTGAACCTCAGTAAAAGCCCCCATCTCCCAAAATGCAGCTAGGGTAGAGTTATACAAGACAGCTTAGCCCACCTGACAATTCACAACTAGCAAGAAGGTGCTTCTGTTCTTCCCCAGTAACTCTTTTCTTCCTCTTATCTCCAGCACTGCAATCATCCAGTTCCTTCTTGATGTGGCCCACCCCGATAGCTTTGCAGAAAAGTAGCTTTTTCAGCTGGATTTGTTATTGTTGTTAAATTGCCATATTGAGGGATCAGGCAGTTGTCACTATCAGTGAAGGGAAGGCTGCAGAAGGGAGATTTCCTCCTTCAGCAGTAACAAGCTGCTCAATCAGCTTAGCAAGCTCAGACAAAACAGTCCAAATCACACAATAAATAGAAGGAACCTCCAAACTCTTCTACCTGATGTTGTCCCAGGTGTACCATCCTCAGATCAGTGCTGTCCCAGGAACCAATAGCTGCAATGACACCAGCTCAACTACTTGATACTATCTAAAGGCCCATGAACCTTCAGCAAGCAATAATTTGCCAAAGTACCTGATATTCTCACAACCATCTCTGAACTGGAAAAGAAAGCAAGAGACAAAGTAATCCCAGTATATATACATAAAGGCTTCCCTCCACTGCCTACTACAATCCTTTTCTAACAATATAATGCATTTTTTCAAAAAACATAGCAAAAAAGACAACATAGTGACATTTCATACAACAGCTACTACAGTTCTCAGCTAAGGAAGCCCACAGAGTCTGGGCTCCCCATACCTCAAAAGGGAATAAAACAGGCATTAATGTGGTCTTGTCAACAACAGCTGTTCACTGCAAAGAACTGCGATTCATCCACAGAGGGCAAGCAGGTGTGTTCTGGACAGCATTTCCGGGTGCAGCAGAACCCTCTTACAAAATAATCATTTCACCCTACATTCCCTCTGCTCCTTTCTGCCCCCAAAAGACAAATACCAAAATTAATTTTGCTTCAGATTTCCTCCATGGGCAATATTATCTTGTTTGAAAAGAGACCACCATGGCAATGGCAAAATTCTGCAAATATGAAGGAAATATTAAATGACCAGCTGCAAGGGTGTACAACTTCATACTAATAAGAAAGCACCATGGTCTATTACAGAAATCACTGACAATAGAAATACAGAGCTGAGCTTCCTGAAATGCTTGTTCATAGAATCACAGTATTTGCTTATGCTCTTTGCACTCAACTGCAAAGAGAGCTATGTGAAAACAGTAACTTACTTTCAGTAAGTGTTAAGAATGAAGTTTCTCTTTTGCACTGTTTACATATCTAGCGTCTAACTTTCCAACAGATCTATACTATTGTTCAAAGTACTCACAGACTCTTTCCTTACTGCCTTAAGCAGCACTAACAACTGATGTGGTGACGTGAAAAACCTACCAGGGACTACTAGAAAGGAGGAAGCAAAAGAGGCATTAAAGGAGA
The DNA here is from genome assembly GCA_910950805.1 of Acrocephalus scirpaceus scirpaceus. Lineage (NCBI taxonomy): Eukaryota > Metazoa > Chordata > Aves > Passeriformes > Sylviidae > Acrocephalus > Acrocephalus scirpaceus. The sequence goes on from OU383775.1 coordinate 44,851,616, forward strand.
ATCTTAATTAAATGCTTATTAACCTTACAGAAAAACTTCTTACAATCAAACATTTTTGATGGAAAGCTGCCTTTGAGTATGGTTAAAAAAATTCACAGGGCAAGGAGAAAGGGAAGGCAGGAAGTGAGTGACATCAAAAAAGCTCCTCTTAAGAAATCTGTATACAGTCTTAGAAACCAAGTGACAAGTGACTTCCTTTGGCAACTGGCTTTGATTTTAGAAGTAAAGCATTGAAAACAATATGCTTTTAGCTTGCAAGAGTCTCTGTCCAAAAGACAACAAGGAAGAACAATTAAATTAAAATACCCTAGAAAAAGATGGGTTTTTTCCTTATCTATGATAATACATGAAAACAATATTATTTTTCATTCAATCTATTCAAAACATCCACCAGAAACTCTCAGAGCCAGTAAACTACAGATTTTCTACAGCACTTGAGAGAATGCTTTCTTCTTTGCACTACTGGTCTGTGAGCCTGCAATACAGGCAGAAAGGAGACTCAAGAATATTCTCCTGAGTCCTTACCACACTGTAGCTCCATTATGATAAAAGCTCTACGCAGACATGGTCTCTTGTCCAAGCAAGCAAAATCTGATCCTTCCTCCAGGAAAGGTTAAATGTTCCAGACACCTCTTTTCTGCTACCTAGCACAAGATTATGATACACAACTAAACAGATGGTTGTGCCACCACCTCATCAGCAACAGTACACAAGCTTGTGTCACTAGCTCCAAGTTTCCTGTAGATCCTTATAATGAAGTCTTACTGATTCACACGACATTACAAACAAGAAGAAAAAAAAAGAAGAAAAAAGTCTGCCACTCAGATTTTCTTCTTTAGCCAGTCCAATTTCGAAGCAGATCAGATGCTTTTCCAACTTCTAGGCCATGACATTCAGTCATCTGATCTTCTTTCTGAAGAATTTCTTCAATTACTCTGATTTCTCTTACACAAGAAGTTTTATTTTCACTTCCAGTGATGCACTTGCTTTTCTTGCCTTCTCCCTTCACTGCAGATGTCCGTAAAAAGCCCTTTAGTTCCTCTGGGGATATCAGGCAATATCCAACTCTTAGATTTTCGCTTTTCTCTCAAAGAAGCATCTTGGAACATTCTTCCCACACTCAACACGCAGAACCGTTCCCGTCACTCCCCTGTCCACTCATTTTGATGCACGCTTTTGAAAAAGGGCAGTTCAGGTGCTGAAACGCTGCGACTTTTGGATATCCCACGTCCGCCAGCGTTATCGTGTTTCCGTGAACAGCCCACATTTGCTTTCCTTCAATCCTTACGTGCAACACACGCCTCGCTGACAGCAAAGGCTTTGTGTTCGCGCTTAGCGCCAACACCTGGCCCAGCGCTGCCCACCGTAGGCAGCGCACACGGAACGGGTCGGTGTGGAAGGGACCACAGCGGGGCATCTGCTCCAAGCTCCCTGCTCAAGCAGGGTCATCCTAGAGCACGTGGCACAGGACGGTGTCCAGACGGTTCTTGAGCATCTCCAGGGAGGGAGACTGCACAACCCCTCTGGGCAATCTGTTCCAGTGCTCGGTCACCCGCACAGCATCCCGGTAACACGGGAGGGGGCGGAGGAGAACCCGCACGCACCGCCTGGACACACACACGGGGTATTAATCGTCGCCTTTCGGCAAAGGCCGAGGCCTCACGTCAGCAGGGACCGCTCCGGGCCGCCGAGCGCCCGCCGCCCGCCCCGGGAGCACTCGGGCCCCGGGCCCGCGGCGCCCCTCCCGCTGCCGGCGGCCGCCGCTACCCGGGAGCCCCGCCCGCGCCACCTCTGGCGGCTCCTTCCGCCTACTCCTGCCGTCGCCGCCGGGCTGCCCCGAGCCTCCAGCGGCATCTCCAGGCGGCAGCGCCACTGACAGCCCGCCCCGGCGCCGCGGCTGCCGGCCTGGGCCCGCCGAAACCCGCGGGCAGGGCCTGCACTGAGCGCCCTCCCACGGCCCCGCGCCGCCAGGCGAGCCCCCCGCGCTGGCGGTGCCCGTGCCGCCCTTACCCGCTCCTCTGCCCGCCAGAGCCGACGCGCCCGGCCGCCCGCTCGGCTCTTATCCCGCTGACAGCGTCCCGGCAGCCCATGGCGGGAGGTTCCTGCCCGGCCCCGCCGCGCCGCCCGCCCCCGTCTCCCCGGCAACACAGCGCCCGCCCCGCCCCGCTCCCGCCCGCCGGGCTGGGCCGGCCGGGCTGGCGGCGCAAGGGCGCTCCTGAAGTGCCGCGGCGGGGTTGAGGCTGCCGGCTCCCCCGGCTCCCCCGGCTCCCGTGGTCGGGCAGCGACAGCGCCCGGCAAGTGCCACACGGGCAGCGGGCCGGCCTGCAGCTCCTGCGGGGGAGCCGAGCCGGCGGGAGGTGCCCCCCGAGTGAGTTCACTCCATCGCCACCGCCCACCCTGCCCGGCTTTAACGTCGACATTTAAAACGCCCTTAACATGCGTGTCACGTATCCGTGGCCATCCGCCCGCTGGCGTCTGGCGCTGCCGGGTTGCTGTCACCGCTGTCACCGCGGCGCTGCCTTGGCTCACGAAGGGCTCCGGAGGGTTTGCGCTCTGTGGTGGTGTTTGCTCAGAGTCAATTCTTGGAGCAGGTGTGCGGCTGCGGAGTTGGGCTTTGGCACCTGGCCGGAATGGCCAGAAGAAGCAGCTGCCCTGAATGCTGTTCGATCAACTACCTGACAGAACAGGTTCGCGTGGGCAAATAAATAAATAGTGAGCCTTGACTGCGTGTCACTGCTCTCGCCTGCTTCAGGAGTTCACCTTGCATGGCCAGGGCACTCAGTAATTTTATAAAAGTGAGAGCAATACAGTACAGGCCTTCTTTATAAGAATATGCTTTGTTTATTCGTGCGTGCCTGGGTTTGGCATCACCATCCTGATTCTTTAAATCAGAAAATTGTACATACAGAAGGTGTGCAAGTGCATTCTTTTCATATCCTTCTGCCTCTCCCTGGTGCATCAGTAGGCCTCCTACTCCCTGACCTTTGCTGCCTTTTCTGGTCAGGACTGTGGAATTGCATTTTGCTTATCATCTCAGGGCCTGCTGGCTACCTCAGTGTCATATTGGCTTTGTAAAACTTAAGCTAGGCTGCCTGCAAGGATTACACGGATGGACAGAGCCAGATCTTGGGAATGCTTCAAACAGCAGGATCCCAGGACCCACCTGCCAAAGTAAGTTTAGATATACACGAGGTACAGCGGTTAAGTCTTGCAAATACAAACTTCAATCTGCCTGTACACCCTGCTTCTCATGCTTTTTCCCATGGCATCTACTTATGGCTACCTTTCTTATTTTTTTCCCTTGGCACCTGCTTTTGGCTCTTGTTCATGTTTGTGCTCACCTTATTGACAGGGAGCAAGCTATCCCTGTCAGATAGGTATTGGGCTAAACAGATCTCTATTCCAAGCCAAGAGAGCAACTTCCCTGCAAGGACCAGCTCTGCAGACTCCAAGACTGTGCCTCTCTCTGGGAATTAAGCACCTAGGCAACATGTCTGCACTCAAAAATTGCTTAAATCCCTCAAGAAAAGCAGTCCTAGGCAAGTGCCACCAGTATTCCAATAGAACAGGAAGGAAGGGAAAGGAGCCTGACACTCTGCTTTGCTGCAAAGCAAGGTTACACAGCACAGTCACAGAGCTGCAGGTGTGGGAGCCCTAGAGACACCCCATGTCTCCACTTAGGTACCCACCCTTGAGAAGCTCAGAGAAATAAGTGGCTTTCAAAGGCACCCAAGCCTCTTCAGTGGCCACAGAGAACTTAGGGGAAAAGTGGTTCAATCAATGTCCTGGAGTCTAGATGACAGCTGCTAATTCAAGCAGACTAAATCCTACTTTTAAGCCAGTTTATTTTAAACTGCTGGAGAACAAGGATTCAGGATTCAGTCCAGCCCATCCCATCTGGCACTGCAGTTACTGGAAAGGAAAGTGAGCCAAGATTCCCAAACCCAGGCTCAGGAAGTCCTTGCCCGAATAATGCTCACAAATCCTTCCTGCAGCTGAGAAAAATGAGAAGTCTCTTCTACCTTGGAACAGGGACTTCCTGTTTACTGAAAAAAAGAGATACCACTACTTTATCTTTCTTTCATATCTTACAGTTGCCAGAGGGTGAATGGATGTGTGTGTCCCTTCTCACTGCTGACAGCATCCTGAGGACAGAGGTTTCTATTGGCCTCTCTCACGAAACTCCTGCCTGCCAGTGCCTCCAAGGCTCTTTGCTGTTCCCTCTTCTGCTGCCCGATTTTCTTCAGATGCAGATGTAGGACAGAGCAAACACAGTGCTTGATATTTGCACATTATTTATGGTTTCTCAAGGAGACCAGTGAAGCTAAGCAGGCTGTACGTTGCTTTGTGTGATTGTACAGCACAACTGTAACAGCAGCAATGAAAATTAAGTCAATGGCCAACAGCACATCAACTCACCCTTGGAATATCAGATTTTACAGTGCAAAGAATATGAGCATTTCAGATCAGTAATGTAAATTTTACTGAAAATAAGAGTTTTCAGGAGAGAATTGGCCATCACATATGAACATCTGAGTGAATCTTCACAAGGTATTTACTAAAATCTTTAGAAGGAAGTATGCCATAGTCTAAGTAGAACTGCATTGAACAGTTATCATGTGTGTTTAAAAAAAAAAAGGTTATAAACTGTTTGGACTAAAAATATTGTTGAGAAAGATAAGTAGGGGCAATTAAAGATTTTATCAGAACAATAATGTTTTTCTCACTTGAATGCTTCAAAGTACAACCTTTCAGCCAGGCAGATTTTTTTTATAATTACCATAATTAAAGATCCTGCACAGATACAACACTATGCCTGCTCTTCAATTTCAAATCAGTTTTTCTGTAAAGTACTAAGCATTCTGAATTCATTTACATAGACATAAATTTGCAGCACCTCCATGAAAGTGAGTAGAATGACACTAGTTCATGCTAGAATAACTTCAAATCAAGTCTGGTTCTTCTTAGCATCATTGGTTCACTGATGACTCCCTCTATCCTACAAACAGTACCTGAATCTCACTTGAAGTTATTCAGCATAATTCTTCCTGGGTTTCTACTATAATTCTTTCTCTTCTGCATAGATGGAGAAGATAGTAAGGTGGAAAACAGGCAAGGAGCAAGAATACAAGTGGTATTTCCCTACTGTTCTCCTGAACAATAGAACAAGCCCACAGCATTGAGACCTGCACAGATCACACTAGTACTCAAACTCTTCAGTGTGTGGTATTAATGTTCACAGAGAGGATTGAGGTCAATGGTTCCAAAATTTTAGTGTTCAATGAGCCACTGTTCATTTCTGGAATTTCTTAAGTACCCACTAGACATTTTTCAATAAAGCTCCATCTACTCTCATCATAAAGGTTTCAGCTGAAAGCCTTGCAACGGTAATGTAATGTAAGGCCTAGAAATTTTGATAGCCACTTTTACAGTCTCATTTTATCTCCTTTCCAATGAGTATGTATCTGTCTTGGAAAACTTACCTGTGTTTTAATGAAATAATAAAAACAATGTTTAAAACTGTGGAGTAATTAATATAATCTGTGATCAGTTTTAAGTCTATGATCTTAAATCAGAGTGGTTTGTGGAAAGGGCATCTTTTGTCAGCTGAGATGAGCAGCCTTTCAGCAGGGAATGAATAACAGTCTGTTTTCCCAAGGAAGCACATTACTCCTTTTTTCCTATACTACTTTTTAAAAAAATCAAAAGAGTGAAAAAACTAGAAAAAACAGTTTTGCACTTAGGGAATCAAGGAATGGTCTAAAAAAACTTTAAAAAACATACTGGTCTAGGTGTGGGTCTGTCTATATCATGAGGAAAAACCATCTGTGGTTATCTACTCACTTCCAGATCAGTGTTGGAGGAGTCCTTTGACAACATTGATTTTTTTCTGCCTTTTTAACCCAATAACTCGTAGCATGAAATCCATTTTTTTCCTGGCTGACTTTCATTTTTGCTACCTAAAGGAATTTGCCATCTCTCACCTCAGGCTATGCTTCTTTTTTCAGATAACTTCTATGTCAAATGACTCAATTCCAGGAGCAGATTTCTGAGACTTCACTGGGGACTTCCATCTCCTTCCTGTGCCCACAAAGCTCCATCAAGCTGTGAGATAATTTTTTCTCTATAAAAGATATATCAATTTTTCTTCATAAAATCACATATACTTATACACCTGTCAATTACATTATATATTATATTTTCTACCAATTTGTTCAATATGTCTGCAACCTTTTTTTAAGGCTTGACCTCTTTAAATTTCATGAGTTTCAGTATAGTCAGTGTGACATTAGAAAGATTCAGCAGCAAACCTTTGTCTTTCACCAAAATAGTCACTCTATATTGATTAGTTTTTGTTGATGGTTTTTTAAAAGAAAAATAGATAATGCAGGTCAACCACACAAACCAACTAATCACAAGACTATGAATAAATTATGAAGCAAAAATTACAATTTTCTGGCAAACTGACTGTGACTTTTACTGATGTATTAATGCTACATAAAAACAAGCAAAGAAAGCTGTTTAAAATATTTCTGCTAAGACTGATACTGCATTTCTCCCTGTGATTTCTGATTATGAATGTAATAGTTCTGTTTCCAGTCCAGCAATTAATTTCTCAGTGACTTTCCTTTGCTGGAAAAGAAAAGGTAATTCAGCAAAGATAAATATTCAATATTTGCAAACACTTTTTTCCTGAGCATTGAGTATCTCCATCTTCAGAAGTAACCACCTCCATGCACAAAATGCTAAGCAGCCTTCAGGGTGCTCTTTGGCTGCTGGTAATGCAGACACAAAGCAATCACAAGGGTGCTTTCAAATACTCCCCATGGCTGTCTGTTCCCCCATGGAGGAGGTACAGGTGTGGTCAGGTCAGGGGGAGGTGAGGGGCTGGTTCAGTGCCTGTTCCCCAGCAGTGGCAGTGTTTGTGGGTGCTCATGTCAGCATTGCAAACAGGACATTTCCCTAGAGTGGCTTTAATGGGGACAAACTGCTCCCCCCAGCCCAGCAACTCCAGATATTTAGAGATGTTTGGTTCCCTGTTGGTACATATGCCAGCTTCAGGTTCTCCATGAATGTCAAACGTGCTGCAATCAAGCAGCCCAAGTGGGTAAAGCCTCTTTGGTGTAGGGGACAATGACTGAAATATAAGTACGGGGAGGCCTGGCAGATTGTATCACACTCGCCCAATTCCATGATGGCAAGTGCCATGTGCTTATGATGGGGGAAGCAACCACAGGAGGGCTGCAAACACAGCCTGTGCCCCATGCCACCACCTGGAATGCTATCCTAGGCCTTGGAAAGCAAGTCTTATGGCGACATGGTACTCCAGAAGGAGCTGAATCAGACCATGGAACTCATTTCCCAGACAACCTTAGAGACACTTAGGCCAAAGCACATGACATTAAGCGATTGTATCACATTCTCTGTTGTGCACCAGTCTCTGGAAAGATCCAACAATGTAATGGACTGCTAAAGACTACACTGACAGCAATGGGTGATGGGATGTTCAAACATTGGGGTACACATTCAGCAAAAGCCACCTTGTTAGTCAACACCAGAGGCCCAGTTGGGATGGCCCTGCCCAGTCAAAACTTTTACATACTGTAGAAGCAGATAAAGTTCCTGTAGCACGTTAAAAACATGCTGGGGAAAACCTGGATTATTCCTGCCTCAGGCAAAGGCAAACCCATCTATGGGATTGCTTTTGCTAAAAAACCTGGATACTCTTGGTGGGTGATATGGCAGGATGCAGAACTCTAGTGTACCTCAAAGGGATTTTACTTTGGGTGAAAATAAACAATTAATTACACTGTGTTATAACTACCCAGTTGGTAATATTAGCACTTCTGTGGTGGCTATGTGTGCATCACCTCACTGAGCATCTCATGGCATCAATCTTAGCCACAAGCATTCTAGGGAGCTGAGCCTGACTTCCCTCTGATTGTCACGTTCATACCAATGAAGAATAACTTTGATAAAACAGAACAATTACAGCAGTGCTGGAATGAGAACTGACTCAAATATGCACCATGCAACAATCCAACACCTCACACCATCTTTCCTGCTTGAAGGACTGTTATCAAAGATGAAGGCCAAAGTCATGAAGTAAAAGAATTCAACAAACTTTTTGTGTGTGTGTGTGTGAGCGGATGTTTTATGAACATTTGACAGAGGCGTTCCGTAGACTAAGAGAATGATGTTTGTATGTATATCTATCAAAACAGATGAATAGGGAAGGTGATAGGATATTGGGCAGTGTGAAACTTGGTATGATCTAATGGTATGGGAAAAGGGGTGGATATTGTCCTGGTTTCAGTTAAGGTAGAGTTAATTCATTCTCAGTAGCTATTACAGTGCTGTGTTTTGGATTTGTAATGAAAATGGTGTTGATAACACATTGATATTTTGGTTTTTTTCCAAGTCATTTATTCATAGTCAAGGCCTTTTTTATTTTCCTTGTGTCTTGCTCTGCCAGTGAGGAAGTAAGCAAAAGAAACTGGGAGGGAGTACAGCTGGGACAGGTGATCCGAACTGACCAGAGGGATATTCCACACCACAGAATGTCATGTGCAGTATATAAACTGGGGGACTTACCTGGAAGGACAGCTGATCTGGGTTTGGGAAGGGGGGGGTCTGGCATTGGTCAGCAGATGGTGAGCAATTACATTATGCATCACTTTAGGTTTTTTCCATTATTATTATTATTATTACTATTACTATTACTACTTCTACTATTATTATAACTATTACAACTACTACTACTATTATTATTGTATTTTAGTTTATTTTCAAGTATTAAAAAGTTCTTATCTCAAGAGAAAAGTTTTACTTGCATTCTCCCCATCCCATTGGGTGTTAAGAGAGAAGCTGAGTGATGTTTCATCTCCAGCTGGACTTAAAACCTCGACACAGCTTCAGCTCTGGCACAGTGGAGGAATCTGACAAGCAGAATGATGATCCTGGGCAAAGGAAAGGGTGCAAGAGAGCCAGCCATGGATGGTATGCAGGGTTTGCATTGCCTGTTTTGGAATAAACCCAGCACATGAAGTATTCTCTTTAACAGCACTAAACCATTGTGCTTTTCTGTATCCAGATTAGTGGTTTTGGGCAGGCACTAGCTCTGAAGGCACAACAGGGCACAAAATATGCTCTATTTCAGACACTGGCACTTTCTCATAAGGAGCAGGAAACTGTTCCTCAGCAAGAACCTTTCTTACAGTGTTCTGTCAGTTCACCTCCACACACCTCTTACTATGTTTTCAGTTCTTTCTCAAAGTGTGTTAAGCATTGCCCCAAGCCATGGATTTATTACTATAATGTAGCAATCAGAAAGAGACAATACTATTGATTCAAGTCAAGAGAGTGAGCCAGGTTTGCAGTTTTATGTAACTCATTGGAGCTCTGTAGTTATTTAGTTGCATTGAATAATTCAGTGGGTAGGCTGTCTGAAGTGCAGCAGCCTCTTTGTTCCCTGTGAAGGGAAGGGGATGATGCATGCTTGTAGGGCTTCAGACATCTATCCAGCAATCGGCACAGACTTTTTCAGAGGCACATAGATTCAGAGACTCCCTCCCAGCACCCATCCAGGCCCTCTGCCAAATCTTCTCATTCTCACAGTATAAAGCAAAATCCTGTTCACAGTTTTGTCAGTGTTACTCTACTGCTGTCAGCAAAGTCATTCCAGAGTCACACTGGTGCAAATGGGTTTGATACAATCTTTAGTTGTTTCCCCAGCCTAGCACACACCATCCTAAACCTTCTGCCCTACCTGATCAGTGTTTCTCCCCTGCCTGCTGACCTAGCCGACAAGCCGATGCACAGATGCCAAACCACAAATATCAGCCCCCAAGCAAACACCAAAACGTGTGACTCAGGTGCTAATCATCCCTGAGTCCTCACGCCAGACCTCACCAGTGACTTCCCTGCTAACTTGCACCCCAGGCAAATGCCCCAGCCACCGCCACTCAGGTTAATTTTCATGCACACCCTGACACACCACTACCACCACTCCATGGCAAGAAGAATGACCCTCTTTGGAGAGCTTTGTTCCTCTCAACCATCTTCCCCATTGCCTGGCATCTTCCCTTTCCCTTAGAAATTAGATATCACCATAAGGAATAAAAACTGTTTAAAAACCTGTAGAGCATACCTGGTTTCCTCAGAGTTGCTACTAAAAAGCAAAGGGATAGCGACACAGAACTACATGGGCATCCACCTCCTGGGCACTCCTCTGTTAGCATTTGACATGGACCCAGCCAGAGGGAGGCTGCTGCATCTGCATGAACTGCTGCAGTGGAACCTCGGATTTTCTGTCAGACTGCTGCGTGAAATCACAGCTTCCTTGCTGGTATGCTCTGGCTCCTTTTCAGCTTCACACCAGCAGCCTGTCCTGCAGAGGCTTGGAATTCAAAAGTCGCTTTGGTTTGCTTTTCTTTGAGTTGGTTATGCTGCTGTGTCTGCAGTGCTGCTGGAGAAAAGAAAGGATATAGGAAAGGAAGGAAAGAAAAAGGATTCCTGCAGGCTTTTACTGTCAGTGGTGCAGGAGGATGAGTAAACAGTGCAGACAGCTAAAAAGACTGTGCTAAGTGGTGCAAGAGTCTAAAAGCTTTCCAGTGTGCCATTCCATTGTGTTTGCTTGAGTGTTGTATACAGGCGTATAAAGAGGGAACAGTTTGGCCTTAAGGCCATATTTATGAACTGGGATTGCTGAGTGAAAAATTCAAAACTCTGTCCTGTTCTGCCGAAAGGACTCTCAATAAGCAATCTGAGCTGATCTGCAAAAATTGTTTCTGGTCTCCAACTGATGTCATTTCTCCAAGCACAACATTAACAATAACTAAAAAAGAAAAAGGCTGATCAAACCACGCAATGCAAATCTACATATGCCTTTCAGAGTCTACAGTTTTAGATGTCTCCTTTTGAATTTCCAACTGCAAGGACAGCAAGGCCAAGATCCCCTTATTCTAGTCACACTAAAGAAATTAAACTTGTTCTAAAATACCAAATTGATCTAAATGTGTGTGATCCCAACTGCTTAGGCATCAACTCTCTTAGGGCTAATACTGGTGAGCAGGTTTCAGCGAAACGTGAAGAGATCCAGAGCCACAAACCCTTTAAGACAGTGATCTGCCTTAGCACTGTGAGTGTGCTAAGATTTGAAAAACACTGAAGTCACTAAATCTTGATGCACCTCCCTGAATCTGTCAATGTAATATTTATGGGTTTTATGAAGAGTTGATGGCTGAGACTGCTTCTTTGAGCTTTCCTGACACATATGACCATGCTGATATACCTTTTAGTCTTAATTCACTGAATTACCTTTATGGCTTCTCCCGTCAGTATAATATGGACTTGGGATTTGCCTCAAGTATTTGCTGGGCATTATTAGGTTTTTACTTTCTGCATAGTCGCAGCTACCTCTCAGGGCACAGTTTCACCAAGCCCAGGTGCTGGAACAGGAGTGCTCATGCTTGTCTGATCTTGCAGTCAGCTGGATCAGCCCACTGACCCAGCTGAAAAACAATCTGCTATTTTTCTAGGGCAAGTTTTCAACTGGATCAGCTTGCTGTTGGTGGCACAGTCACGAGTACTTTGCCAACACAAGGCAGGAAGGGGACATGCACCTGCAGGATGAAGGACAGTGCCATCCATTTTGATTTCAGTCTGCATGAACATCTCTTAAGCCTCACCGTGAAGGCAAAGTTCACCACACACTTGAACAGTACAGATCCTAGCTAAGTGCAGTTCTATCATGCATGAGTCTGTATTTATGGTCACCAGACCTACACCACCCTAATTTCAGAAGATTTACTGCAAAATTATAGTTGTCTGAGGGGTAACTCTGGCAATCTCTGTACAAGGAGCAGCTGGTATGAAGGAAGAAGACACAGATCACTGCCAGTGCAATGTTGTTGAAAACATGTAATCACTATTTAATTTGACTTCTCAGCTTTGCTAAGCTTTTGGAAATTTTCCAGATGTAAAACTCCTTTCTTTTCTTATACTAAGAGGAAGTTTCTTCTGAATTTCAAGGAGACAAAAGGCAGCACAGGATGCTATGAAATACTATAGCAAAATTTTCTGCTTGACACAGGGACCTAAAGCAATTCCTGCATTGGTGCTGTAGTACCTTCAGGTGACAAGGAAATCTGTTCGCACATTTTTCTGGACATTTCTAAATATTTTGATGGCATTGGAGTTTGCTTGGAACTCAGACATCTGCAGTAGGTAAATGGATCTTGATCTTTGTGTTTCCTAACTTCTCCCTACAATAAATTAGACATGCAGTCAAAATAAAAATTTTTATATGGTAAGTAGGGAGATACAGTAACCTCCAGAAGGCAACCCAGTCCATCCAGCAGGTATGCATATGTGGGGTAAACTGAACCCTGAAAATGCCCCTCTTCCCTCCTCACCACTGAAAGTAAAAGAAGACAAGGCTTTAAACTGAAGAAGGAAAAGAACTCCTGTGGACTCACTAAGGGATGGATTTGAACCAAAGAAAACTCAAATTCGTGAGGATGAAGTGGGCTGTGAGAGTAACCTAGAGCTCTGTGTGTCAGCTGCTGTTGAAGCAAGGCTCAGGTCTGTCAGAAACTTGTGCAAGCCTGTTTTATTCTAACTTATTGAGCTATTATAAACCTGTGGAACTTAGGCTGCAGGGAGGTGCCAGGGCCGATGCAGTGCTGTGGGGGTGGGGAGAGGGGTCTCTTTTCACAGGTGGGTGACTGTTGTGGGCAGAGGACGCACACTCAGAGCAGGACGGCAGAGGTCCAAAGTCAGAGTAGAGTTTAGATTCTGCTCAGCCTGAGCCTGTGCCCACCATACTGGATAACAAGCCCAAGCACTTGATGAAGGTCCAGAAGCCTGCAGCTCTTGGAAGTCTGGAAATGCTCTGCTGGCTCAGAGTGAGAGCGTCAGGCTTACAAGTCTTTATGCATGTTGTGCAAAGTCAGTTTGTCACTTGCTGGCTCCAGGCCAGGTAGGACATAAATCTTACCGTGAGTACAATTTTAAATAGACATTTCTGCTCAGACAAGAAGGCAAGAGTGTGTAATGTGGGAGCAGAAAAGCCTCAGTGCTGCATGCACTCAGTGCTGAAGCAGTACCATTTCTAGGGCCCGCGTGTGTCACTGCTGACGGCAGTGGAGCCTGAGTGATGGAAATGGCTTCCTCCAGGCAGAGCAGGTTTGTTGCTATGCTATTTCCAAGCCCTCTGCTTACTTCTGTTACTGGAAAGGATTTACGTTTGTTTCTAAATCTGTGTCTATTGATTAGCACTTAGTAACTGGCTGCACAGCTTAATATAATGATCATAGCTCTTGCTTCTTTTGTTATTCCTGATGCACAGAAGACTGTTCTTTCTTTTTTTAGTTGCAGGATGTTCCTGTTAGCTTAGCTTAGCACTGTGCATACTTCACAGTCCAGGGTATTTGGGATTTTCTTTCGAAGCATTTTATACTGGTAATGAAGAGAAAACAAAGTACATAATAGTAATTTTGAATGAAGTTGTGACTATATACCAAAGCATTACTGAGGTGTAAAATACCACATAACTCATCAGTTTTTACTGCAATAGGTGTTTGGTTGGCTCTGTTACAGAAAATGCTTGGTTTTCCCTCAAGTATATTAATTACGCTCACAAACTGTACTGTTTCTACATGTATGTTTTGGCTGAAAAGTAAAATTAATCAGAAGAGTCTGTTAAGATTTGCCTTTAAAATATACTCATTGCAAATACCACATTATAAAATTACCATTACCTGATCAGCTACTAGATCTTCTCTGTACTGGTTTCCTGACTGGAGCATTACACTATTTGTGATTATACCTCTAAATAACATTTACTTAGCTCATGCATTCCTGCTCCTTTCCTGAGGAAAACCTGGTATCAGATGTCAATTATTGGTTACAGTAATTTGTTAAAGCATTTTCTTCACCAATTTCTACTAACTTTCATCCTGATAAGAGAGATAATGGAAAACATAAGTAACATTACATGTGGTTACACAAGTGGTCTAAAGCAATTCTTTCCAATATTTGCTGTAGATGTTTGGTCAGATGCTCAGCAAGACAGCAACAATAGCTCCAGTGTTGTTCAGTGGAAAAAGATGATATGGACCATTACTGTGTGCAGTGTGTCCCCTCATGTGATATTCATGCCCTAGTCCTACCCACAATAGCTCTCTAACATCTGCTTTACTGCAGATCAGGTTAGGTTACGGTTCTTCAGGACTTGTTGGGGAAGAGGATCAGACTAAGTTCCTGTTGAGGTTTCTTGGTGACCTCATCTGTCAGCATTTCCAGAAGTGCTGCTTTACCGTTCACCTCTGCTTCCAAACACTGTAGCATTGCCCACTGCAGGTCTCCCAGCCACAAGTCTGGGTGATACTGAAAAAAATAGAAAAAAATAGAAGTTTCCAGATGGCCACCACGGTGATCCTTCCCAAACTGGCAGAGCTGAGGTGCAGTGGTGCCAAACTCCTAATGAAGACTCAGATAGACTTGTTTCCCCATCCAGCAGTTCCACAGTCGCTAGTCTTCTTTGAGACCTAAGAACATCAGTTTTTGGACAGAGTCTGTATCTAAAAGAGTTCAAAAGAATTGTTTCAGGTGCAGCATGGAGCCATCACAGCAGGCTGCTTCTAGAAGGTGTCGGATGATCACATCATGAATTTTGAGAGCGGTCTTTGAGACTTTGGTTAGTCTTATACAGTCCTGTCATGTCCTAAAATCAACTCAGACATCTCTCAGCTATTCATGACCAGTAGGAAATGAAAGCTGATTATCACCTTCATCTATCTTCTAAGAAAAGAACTTTAAACTGGTGTTGGCACTAGGGGACTGAGTGGAGTAGCCCAGCAGACTATATATGCCATCCTCTCCCATTGTACAACAGGGTCCCTGCTTGAAAACTTAGAAACACCTACAGCTTCAGGTGCCTGAGACTGGTGTCCAGGTCACCATGGCTATAGACAGAACTCATATGGACACCATGGATACAGAAGAATGACCCTTGCCTCTGGAATAATGTCTCTACAGTGTGTGAGATCAGTTTTTCTTACAGTGGTGATGCCTTTCCAGGTCACCTCTTGAACACATATTTTTAACATGGTAATGCTGGAGACCAGAGACTCTCCCCTGTGGCATGCACTCTACATACCACCTGCTTTAACACATCCTGCTTGTACTGAACATGCTCAGGAAATCCTGCTCTAATACTTTGGATGTCACCAGAAGTGTCACCTCAGTAGCACTAGTTTTGTCCCAGCCAGTCATAGCAATGCTAGGCCCTTTAAGAAAGCTAGATATCTTTTCCTGTTAACACAAAATCTCTAAGAGATGAATGAGAAAGATTACAAAAATTAGAAGATAATACTAATGTAGACAGCTGATGCTCTTTTAGCAGCAACATACAACAATTTTTAGTCATCCTTCAAAGGACTCTAATCTTTATCTTGGCAGGATGGTAAACAAAACCACAAGCACAGGATATACAAATGACTCATCCCAGGGGTTCTGCTTCTTCAGCTCCAGTGTAATGTTCCACCTAAAACACAAAAATGCAGAATGTAATTTAAGAGTCAAGAAAGGCTGGGAATGGTACCTTTGGCTGTGCACTCCAGTGCTCTCACCACAGCCTCCCTCCTGACCCTGTGTACAGTGGAACAACTCCTACCTTCTGCTTGCACAGCCGTAAGAGAAGCACAGTGCAGCCCAGTCACAGATGGAGGCTGTCATTGCAATAAAATGGCCAGAATCAAATTGTGTGCCTACATTCAGGGAGATAGCCATTTTCAAAGGAGGTGCTAAGAAAGTTCCCTTCCTTAATTCACTGTGACCTAAACTCGTAACAAACAGCAACACACATCCCTAATATTAATATTTAAACACTTTCCAACAAAAGAGAGACATTTTTGTCTCATTTCAGACTGATATTATTGTTGCTTTTTATTACTAAAACAGAAGAAAGGATGGTCTTGTGATTATAATCACAGGCTACAAGTCAGGAGATCAACATTAAGCTTTTCAAAATTTTTCTCAGTAGTTTTGGTACCTGCTTGCCCTAGGAAAGAGTGAGTGACATACTTCCTTAGCTTACAGGATTGTAAGAACTTTTAAGAATAAAACCCAAAAATGCTGGATTTAAAGTCTGGTGCTTAGATCAAATTTTGGTTTACTAGGGCTAGTTAGATTTCCAGCAGAAAATCTGACTAAATGAATGCTCCTTATGTGTCTAAATCAGTGTGGCTGCTTGTCTTAAAAGCAAGCTTGGAGTAAGCATTCAGTGCTGTAGTGATTGACCCATGGCTCACCTATGAGATGCTATTTTCAGGTCATGGCCACATAAACACAAAAAATGCATTGCCAAATACATTACAGACTGAGATTTTCTGCAAAAATGTGACATGGAAGCATCATGTAGTGTTACTCATGCAATCTTGTCAATCTATCTGTTACATTTACAGTGCAGTACTGCCTGAAGTTTGGCCTTGGTTCAGGGTCCCATTGGGCCAGGTGGGGTACAAATAGATGACCTGCTTTCTTGAAGCAGGTTTTGGAGCCAGAGAAGAACTTGCTGCACTCACTGCAGAACTATGTGCTTCATATGACAATGTGGGAATCATAGAATCATAGAACAGCTTGGGTTGGAATGGACGTTTAAGATCATCTTGTTCCACCCCCACTACCATGGGCGTTCACTTTATGAGGAGAAGTTTACTGGGAGAGAAACAAATACAGCAAGATAAAGCAGAAAAGGCTGCTGCTTATAAACAGCATTGCTGGTCAGAAAGTAGACAGCCCTAAGAATGAATTCTGGCTGCCTCAAGCTGTTGGAAACTTCTGAGAGGGCAGGCAGCAACAGGAAATAAAAAAGCACATTGAATAAATCACTTGATGCTCTGATTAAGAGGCATGGGACTGTGTATCATGTGATAGTTAAAGCCGTAAGCTCCAGCCTTGAAGATATTATTTGGTACACGAGCAGTCTGAATGGGCAGATGGCATTCATGAGCAGGATTACTATTTCTAGCAAAACAGGTCAAACCAAGTCACTGAGAAATGGAATTAAAATGTAGATTGTTATCTCTGAAGGTGTGTGACTTTTAAAAGAGAGCTAATGAATTGGGGTCATTATAATTGCACCATTTTCAACAACAAAAACATTCTGTGTGGTAGAGAAAAGTTTTGCCTTTGTTTCCTTTCTGTCAGCTAACTACACACTCATTTTCCAGCATGAAATTTGCCTCCAAATAGGAATGGATCAGCTGACTAGTACTGACCAAAAGTATTAATTTTCCTACCCTACAGAATAAGGCTCACCCACTCACAGGCTGAGTGACATCATGTTGTGAGTGAGAGCAAATGCTGCACACGAAGTGTGGTTCACTGACAATAATGTCTATCTTTACTAGCAGTAGCCAGACTCACTTCTCCATGGCTCTTCTGTTAGCAGGCACCTCCATGGGTTGCTGACTGCTCTGAGCCAGGGCTTAAAGCAGGTTGCATAGGCAGCTCAGGGATGAAACTCTGCCTTGCAAAGGCACAGAATCACTAAGATCAACCACGTGGCAGAAGTGTCCACATTACTTCCTATGGCAACCTCTGATTGCTGACTAGACTGAAGCAGAGGGTAGGAGGAGCTGCTTTTGCAAACAAAGGTTCCAGAGGCCTTTCCAAACTCCTGTCTCCTCACAGTGGGGGAGGAGAAGTGGCAGCGATTCCTGTGTAACTGCAAGAGCCAGGCAGCTGCTTGCAGGGGTAGGATTGCAAGCTGAAGCAAGGTCCCTGAGAAGGACCAGAAGGTGCTTTGTAAAGGGCTAAGGGAAGGAGACATCCCTCTGCCTTTTCTACTCGAGCATCAGCTCTCTGAGACCATTTCTCACAGACCCATTCCCAGCTTTCTTCTTTGCCATAAGACCTCTCCAAACCCCAACACATTAATAGAGTATTAGCAGGAAAACATTATCTAGGGTGACTTAATGGATATGGAGCACATGGGAATTTCAAGTGCTCTGCTTTGTCTTTCCAAGCTGGAGTGCTGAGACCCTACTCAGCTCCCTACAATGTGGCCAGATGCCTCTTCAGCCCTGGGGCAGCCTCCAAATCTCCTCAGCACCAGCTGATGCCGGGCTCCCAAGCAAGCCTGGGAAGTCTCCCTGGAGCCCATGCCTTGCCCAGAAGCTTGCAGATGATGAGCAGCAGCCCACGCCAGGACATGGAGCTGGGTGGGGAGAGGCAGCCGTAGCCCTGCAGCTCGCAGGCGCAGGGAAGGCGCTGCCAGCCTGTGTCTCCCAATGCTGCTCCGGCAAGCTGGGCCGGCTGGGGCTGTTGGAGGAGGCAGGCAGCTCCCTCACCTCAGGCAGGGGAGGAGGCAGCAGGCAACAACCTCACAAGCCAGAGCAGAAAGAGGCCTGGGACAGCTCTGCTAACTTATGAGAAACAGGATGTCTCTTCCCTGCTCCACCTGTGCCACTTCAGCATCACCAGTCCTAGGAGTGTGAGGAAATTATACCTGAGGCTTCCACCAAGCCTGTAAGGGCATGGACAAGAAAATACACAGTACCTTGACTCTTCAACTATCTGTTGAAGCTGTAGTGTGAAAAGGCCATGGAGCTGCAGAAGAGTGTGAGAGTAGAAGAGGGAGGTGAAGACTAAAGGAAGTTTGTCACAGAATTAATTCCTCCTTGAAGATGATGCTCATCATCAGGCAGCTTCCATATGAGATGTGATTTCAGCTGGGCCTTCAGAGACAGTAGGAGCCAAAGTCACTTTGTTACATCCCCAGGACAGAGGGCAGTGCTCTCCTCATACTGTGGATGGGCTGGCTAAGCAACACCAAAAGGGCTCAGACTGCATTGGGACGTTTTTCTGGTGAGCACTGCACAAACTCACAGTAAGACAGTCTTTGCTGCAAGGGGCTTGCACTGCATGTTGGTCCACTAGTAAAAAGTAGAAGAAGAGAGGAGAAAACAGACCATCACAATTTCATCTGAGGGAGGAGAGGAAACCAAAGCTGAACGAGGTAAACCATGGGCAAAGGAAAAGAGAAAGAACAGGCAGTGAGACTGACTGGAAGTGAAGGAACTGGGAAAAAGGGATGGCAAAGGGTTTAGCGTGATAGCCAATCTGCAGAGGAGGTAATCAGGGACACAGTACAGTCCAGGAACAATACCAGCCAGCTTTGCCTCCCTACTTTTGCTTTAAATGCACTCCATGCATCAACCAGCTCTGCCTTTGGGGTCAGAGAGATGGGCTGGTATATGCAGAGCAGATGTTGAACTGTGTGATCCTAAAGAGAAAGATTGTGTTAGCTCAAGATCATACATCATCAAGATCAAGATCTGTCTGTGCCAAAAGGTACAAAAGCAAGAAATTATTTTGACTGATTGCTTGATACATAAAAGATACAATCTTGGTCACAAAGTAGGGGTATAACAAATTTTGCAGCGACACTATTATTCCAAGCCTCAGATTCTACTGCAACTAACTAGAATGTGCTTTGTGTTTCTTCTACCCATGCCCACATATGAATTTAAAATGTGTGATCACAACACTTGTGAGAAATGCCAAGATGAGGATTTTGGAAAATAAAACTGTGTATTTAACCACAAGCCAAACCCAGCATAAGCAGGGCCTTTAATGTGCTTAATTCAGGTACAGAGGCCACAGAGATGAAGGCAGAGGGGCTGCAGCAGTTTGCCTCTCACAGGCATCTGCTCCTTCCTCTCTGGGTTCAGTCTCTCAGCAATGCTGGCAATTCCTGGCAGCTGTGGTGGTGTCTGTGCATTGGCCAGTGGCTGCTCTTTTCGAAGTTCCATCTAAAAGACATTCATTGATTTTATGTTTCTTATGTTTTCCTTTTTTTTATTATTATTTTTTATATTAATAATTGGAAAGCAAGGTATGGAAAGCAAGCACTAGCAAAGGGAAATCAGTGACATTCCTTTCTGGGTCATGGAAGCCAGAAAAGTTGCCAGTTTGTTGGCAAATATGCAAAGAACTGAATCTAAGCACATTCATTTGATGTTACAAACAGGATTTAAATGCTGCATTAGGCTTGTGACTTCTCTTTTGACTTCTGCTATCCATAATTCATTATTTGTTGCATGTGACTCGTTGGTGAAATCATATGTATTATTTCTGCTATGTAGTGAGTTTATCTATAACTGGTCTATTAAAAAAAGTCTTCCAGAGGTGTCAGCAAAAAGAAACACATTTTGCAAATGTTGGTAGAAAATAAAAGAAAAACAAAAGTAGGGTAAGTTGAGCAAGGATGGTTCTTGTATAGGTAAAATATCTGGAAATATTTCATTTCCTTTTTCACTCACATCCTGTCAAGCTATGCCAATTCAGCCAGAGAGAGACTAGGCACAAGGGATGCAAAGGTTATGTCTGATACAGATAAACTTCTTTTTTATCTCTTTATGGTTTCAGTTTCTGAGCTGTAATTTGAACCGGAGATCAAGTCAATGTAACAAAGACATAAAACATTAGTCAGACTTCAGTAGGCGCAGGTCCTGAGATTCAGTTTCCAAACTTTCCAGTTTGTTGCTAGCATCAGATGTCATACACTGTACCTCTATTTTTTTAAAAGGCTTCAGTGGTCTGAAGGGAACATAAGAAAACCAGTGACGAATGACAGTATGCAGGTAGTCAGGTTTTCTTGCTCTTTTTTGCCTCCTTCCTCCATTTATCAGACTTCTTTGTAAATTTTAGCTTGTCTCTTCACAAGCACCTTTATTTGACAGTGTGCAGCAGAGAAGCACCATTTGATAGTTCGGCCTCAGCCTTTCAGAAAGAGGGGGAGAGGGGAGAGGGAGAGGGAGAGGGAGAGGGAGAGGGAGAGGGAGAGGGAGAGGGAGAGGGAGAGGAGAGAGAAAGGGAGAGGGAAGGGGAGTAGTTTGGGCTTTGCAGACCATAGATTCACCACACAGGTGCACCCTCACATAGACTGAGTGTCATCACCACACCTCAATGCTGGAGTGATCCAGGGAAGCCGTACCTTAGTGTAAGTATGCACCAGGCACCATTCGGCAAGATGGCCAACATGCAAATGAAAGATAAATAAATGACAAAGTGCTACAGCTTCAGCTTGCAGAGTGTCAAGTAGCTCTTGGAAAGTGTTTAGAACTTTCCACTTCAGGTAGTTTCCATGGAGCCTGAGAGATTTCAACATAGGGAGAGTAGGTCTGTCACTTTGTAATATTGAGCCTTAGAGATTGAGGGGAGTGAGGAGCTGCAGAGCCCCTGGGCTGCGGGAGCTTTGTCCGTGTGACAGTCACACACTCGGTAGACATGGCTGTGGCAGCGACTCCTGCAGCCCATTGTTTTTCTGTGGCAGATAAATGGAGGTCCCAGGCACGCTTGAAGCATTCCTGAAAAAATCCAAGGTCATCTCTGTCATGCTTAAGGATTGAATTCTCATTTTTAAGTATAGCTGTCCTGAGGAAAACCCTCCTCTCCTCCATCTCCACAGTGCAAGCAGTATGTGAATTTAGAGACCACTTAAGGTATAGAAAACAGTATTGTGGCAATAGAGACAAGTTTGTTGACATCTACTGTGAGACACAAAAGCAGAAATTTCTACTTGTTACCTCTGCTTTTAACATCTATTGTACTTTATGCCAGATGGACAGGTTTCATTGAGAAGAGATTCATTTATTAAAGCTGGTGTATTTATCTTAGTGAATATTTACATATATGTGCTTCCACAGCAGCTGTGTACATGACAGACTAAGTAAATTCAGTTTAAAAGCCCAAACAGAGCACAAGAGGCAGCAAAAATAACTGTCCAGGCCTCAGCAGAACCCACATCATCCCCTTTAGCCACTCTGATACCCCATAACTTTCTAACTTCATTATACAAACATATTACACAGATGTGGGTGCTTTTATGTTGCTTCTCTTCAAAAGCTTTAGTGAGTGTCTCTCAGGTTAGGGCTTACCCACATCCTGCCCTGCCTGCAGATCCCCAGGGATGTGCAAAGCCTCCAGGGTCCAGGATTGCTATTTACTTGTGTAAGAGCCACTGCAGGATCTGGACTCCTATACAAGAGTAGTGGGCTGTGAGGTCAGCCTGTAACAAGGACACTCCTCTCGCCCCACTACTGCATGCTGTGACACTGACTGTGTGCAACAATTCAGGTTGAGAAGCTTGGGAGTTCACTAAATGGAGTTGCAGAGAAAGGAGAAACCAGTCACTAAGTATGAGGAGTGCTGAGAGAAAAAGAGAGAGAGAGAGAGATTTAACCGTGCCCAGTGGAGATGCCTTACTAAACTAATAAAAACCCAATAAACAGAAGAGCTGCTAATTATCAAAAGGAGTTAAGCAATGAAAAGTGGCAGAAAGCCAAGCAGCAATACTGAGCCTCTTAATGCAAAGAGAACGTACTCAGCAAACATACAGTTTGTAATGCAAAATTAAGGGACAGATCATATTTTAATAAGATTTGCATTGTATTAATAATCTTCTGTGCATTTTTTCTGACTGAAGATATTTATGTACATCCAGTGGATGAGGGATGATCACAGAAATTATGTTGTTTTAAATATATTCTTTGAAGCCAAGTGTTTCTCCCTTGGAAATAAAAACCAGCCTCTAAAAGTATTTAAAAATGCAAAGGGAAACTACTTTCCATAAGTCTGAACTCCAGGGCTATAGTATGAGGAGAACATGCAGATTATATCAGGGGAAAGAGAACGTCCCACAGAAACATTACACATGCACTTGCATCTCTAGCTCCTGGAACTCCAGGATACTGGCCCCAAGTCCCTGGTCACCATGGTTACAGACAGATGTGAAAGCTCCCTTTGAACAGAGCTGCTGTTCAGCTGCTGCTGATAGTGAGGCCCCCAGAGAGGCACTGAAAGATGGGAGACTGTGGCAGCCTCTCCCCAGCCTGCAGTGGAGGATGCCCATGGTGGCTTGGAGGCCTCTCAAAACCGTGCCCTGCTGATGGGCAGAAACTGTGCTGTAATGCACAGGCTGAGGCAGGGATAGCACAAATGTGGCACAGGGAGTGGGATCGTCCCTGAGAAGCTGATCTCAGGCAAAGGCAAGGAACAAAGTAGGGCGTTAGTGTGCAGCCACCAGCACTTTAGGCAGCTTCCATAAGTAAAGAAGCCATTTCCTTCAGAGGTGGGGCTGAAACGGAGGGAATGATTGAGTGCTATAGGGCTACATCCTAGTGCAAACCAGTTCTCTTTTTTGCCTGTACTTCACATCATTTAGTGTTTGCATGACAAAAGTGTTCAATCAGCACAGCAACATGAAGAAATCTGGATGTTCCTGAGTCAAAGGCTCAGGAACCAACCCCAAGCGTTGGCAGGCAAAATGCTCAACCCCAAGCGTTGGCAGGCAAAAATGAAATTTAATCCACCACAACTGGAGTGAATTTAACCCTTATATAATGCTGGTTTTGGAAGGAATCATTCCAAGTGATACTCCCCTGATTCTCTTATTTGCCCTGTGAGTCAGGAAGCTTGCACTCCACTCATGACACTCTGCCCATTTTCCCCAGGATATGTCTGTGTATTCATGTGGATATCATACATCATTTTGCAAATTGCTCTAGCTGTACTCTTGGGTAAATATGCCATTAACAGTTTTCCCGGTCTTGTTACTGACTTGGCTAACCATTAACAAAATCATCCTTTTTACAAAGTCCATAAAGTGTAAGCACAAGGTGCAATGTTCTTCCATTCTACACACCTGGCTCCAGTCTTCAAAGATGCAGGTGATGAGTTGAAGACTCCTGAAAGGTTGTTCCATTTGCACATGTGAACTAGAAACACTTAACTTGTTGCTTTATGCAAGATTTCCAGACTTCTGGGGCAACTCTTTTTGTGCCCCTACATAAATCCTCAGGAGGTAAAGAGGGGCTTTGAGTGTTATTTTTATGAACTATATTTGTGCTTCTCCAGCTTCCTGTGTACTGCTGGACAGGGAAGAGGTCAGAAAACAGTTGATCACTAGCTTTCATTGTAGAAAGCAAATTGTGGGCAAACAGAAGCCGGGGCAGGCAGGCTGGTATGAAGTGATCTGTCAAGAGATGAATAGGTTGTTTTCCTAAGAGGAAAACCACCATGGTGGAGATAACAGAAGGTCCAATAGCTAAGGAGTGATTTCAGTAGTTCAAATTTTAAAGGAACATAACATAGTAAGCAAAGATGTATAAGAAGAGACATCTAGAGGGAGAGAAAGCAGCAAGATATTTTCTCTTAAAAGCAAAGTCTATTGCATGGGTACTCCTGCACCTGCAGACATAATCTGAATTTTGACTCAGCCCTGTAATCAAAGGGCACTGCCAACCATGTCCAATGAATTAAGAAATGTTGGCTTGTTTGGAAGGACAAGTTGCATCACTACAATTATTTCTGATGGTGCTATTTGCCTAGAAGGTACATGCCTAAAAAAGACTCCTTGACATGTCAATGGAAATGACTAAGAGCTTGACTCCTGGACCTTGATTGAGGACCCACCTTATGAATAAGGTGCTAGCATTCTGTCTTGCTTAAGGGTGTATTTGGGGCGTCTGTTTTGAGAAAAAAAACTGTGACAACTTCTTCCCTGAGGAGGAACTTAATACAAGCTTTCATATCTCATAATCATACAGATGCATTTCCCAAGTCTTCAAAAAATGTTTTTCTATATTGTGTGGCAACAACTCATAGACTAACCACCCAGGGAGGGGAAAAGTGAAACTTTGGGAGAATCTACATGCCTTGTGGCTGTGGCACTAGCTGATCTTAGAACCATCAAAAGGGGATGGAATCTTCCTCCTTGCCCCAGCCTTCTCCTCCTTCCTCCTCTTCTGGCCCTCAGGGCTAGCCCAGGTCCTGGACCAGTCACACAAGCAGCAGACAGCAGAATGGAGAGCAGGGGACTGGGCAGTTGCAGGGCTATGGAGAGGAAGGAAGTCCTCTCCTTCTGCTGGCAGGGAGGTGTTGTAACAACTTCAGCAGCATGTACCGCTGTGGGTGCTGAGAAATGTGCAAACGTTTTCGCAAACATTGGTATGAAACAAATAGTTGGGGTCACAGGGAAATCACTTCTTTTTCTAACTACCTTCAGTTGCCAGACTCCAAAGTAGCATGCCAATTGTTGTGAAAGAACATTGACTTTCAAGTTGCAGGCTATGTTTCAAGTCCAAGATGATAAACCTCCATAAATGTAATTTGCCTTCCAGAGAGGAGGATGTTCTGCCGCTGAGAGACTGTACCACATATGCTTCCTGACCCCTTTCTCAGAGGGAAGGCAGGTGCCTTTTTCATACAGTATGTGTCCTTAGCCATAAAACAGGTGAGGCATTTGTCATTCAGAAAAGAATAAAGAAGGCTGAAGGCAAGAAAAGAAAACCCAAGTCATAAAGATCCATTTTACATCTAGAAGATGCAGGCAGTAACGTCGTGAGTCACCCTTAACAAATTCGTCTGCTATTTTGTGACTAATGCATTAAATTATATAATTCACAAATGTCCAGCCCTTTAGGATTTTACTAAAAGCTATTTGCTGATTTAGAGATAGAGATAGCAAAATGAAGTGAAAAAGCAGGGCCTTTCGGAGAAAGGGAAGCAATCAGCGCTAATGGATTTATTGTGCCAAAGCCCACGTGGTTGAAGAACTATGCACATACACACACATCTGGCTGCTTCAGCTGTTAGTAGTCATGAATGCAGCTTGCTGATGCCAAACAAAAATCTGTACCAACACAATAAGTTATCTGTTCATTTTTATAATGTAGATCTCAAGATATTAGCCATAACTGTAGCAACAATAGAAAACAAATAGCTAGGTTTTCCAAGAGAAAGTTACATTTGTACCAAGTTAATCAAAGTCCACACTAAACAACTCAGCTAATAGGTTGGCAAGGCTTACCTACTGAGTCACAGAGGCACTGCTCCAATATTCGCAATGAAAAAAGCTGGCATATCACTGCCAAAACAGAGGAAAAGCTCATTCCCTTTCTGATCCACGTCTCTGGCCTCTGAATATAGGTCAGAAGCGTATGTACCTTTGTTACTGCACATACTCAGCACATTGCAATGCCAACAGCATTTAAAGAAAATGTAACCTCAGAGTTGGAGACGCATAGGACCAAATTTTTATCTTAAAAAACAATAAAAACTAAAATTGTGAGGAGGGTACATGTAGTAAGTGGGTAGAAATCATCAAATAGTTTCACCTTAGGTAAATAAGCTAAATCTCTGTCCAGCAATATAGACAAGTGCATGTAAGAAAACCTTTGTCTGGTGCCTGCAAGGAAAAGGAACAATTAAGCTGAACTCCGGATGCAGGTACTTGGCTGTTGGGATGCAGTGCCAGGACTCAGAATTATTTATCTTCCCTTCACTCTGTTCATTAGCACACAGTACTTTTCATGCTCTAGGGCTGTTGTCTCAGCAATGTCAATTTGGATTGGTTCTTCTCTAGTTTCATAATATTTAATTATATTTCATAAAAGCCCAGCTCTTGCATTTATGTGGTCAGTGAAGAAACTCCACTTCCCCTTTAAAAGTTACTCATATCCTCAGAGTTGCAGATCAAAACACAGAAAATGAAAGTTCTAAAGTCTCAGAAAACAGAAGGCGAAAAATAAATTAATATTCAGTATGACGAGTTTTAAAGCAAATGTTATTTTTTTTATAGGAAGACTGATTCATGGCTTTTGGGTCTCTGGTGTGATAAGCATAATTTTACATAGCCTTCTTCCCATGGCACTGAATAGGAGCTAAATAATTCTCAGTATACTGAGGCTGGTCAACATCACACACAATACAGTAGAATTTTACAGCAGAAAGATAGCTGATGACACATGTCTATTTTATAAAAAATGAGACTTTACCATAAATATATGATTCCTTAAAAATTCCACATTGAAGACTTTAACCTTTGGTTGGTGATTCTAAAGTATAACACTCTATCTTTAAAAATCACACTCTTAAAAGAAAATGCATTTCTGGAAAGCTCTTGGAAAAAATCAGTATACTTCAAAAATTTATGTTAAGAAGGCATCCTGTTTAGCAGTTATTAAAAGTAATGCTTTCCAAGTAACTAAAAAAATTCCTTACAGATTGCACGGTTCTTTCTTGATTATGATCTTACTATGAATAAACCAGGAAATGCTAGAAAAAAAAAAATACACTGTCAATTTTAATGGGGAAATTGTATTCTCAGTTGATTACTTTCAAGGAATGGATTAAATGGATTAGAAGCCTGTTTTTAAAGGACAAGTGAGATCATTTTACACATTTCTTTTTCTTCTAAGTGGAGGCGCTCTGTGGAGGCACGTCTTGCAAGTGTGCAGCGTCTGGTTCTGATAACAACCATGGGCACCCACAGAATCTGCCATTTTTAGATCAGTGTGGTACATTTAACACAACAGGACACATCAAATGAGAAGCAGGATATATTCATCTCAGCACACAGTGGGTAGGTTGAGATGAGTTAAATGAAGCTCTGAGTCTATACATGGTACATTTTAATTATGTGTTATGCTTTGAATATAAAAGAAGACCTGGTTTACCCAACATTTACGTAACATTTTCTCTCATTAAGAATTTATTAACAGTTTCATCATCACTGAAATCACAAGAAGAAGAGGCAAAAAATAAACCAAGTCCATTTAAAACCATTAATTAGCTGGGCAATCTGATTGTTCATTCACAACAGCTGTTGCCTGCTTGGGGTTTCGGTGATCAGCTGTGGAAACAAATGCACACTGGAATATATTAAAATAAGAGAAAATTAGGGGTTTTGTTTTGTTTGTTTGTTTGTGGGGTTTTGGTGGTTTTTTTGATTCTTATTGGATTTTGTTTGGTTTTGTTTTTTGTTTGTTTTTGTGAAGGAAATAATCCCAAACAATCCTCAAAGGTGGAAAAATTTCATGAAGGCATCAGGTACATAAACCTGTGCAGTCAAAACTGAGTTTAGTTTTCCCGAGGAGCATTTAGAATGCTGAAAATGTCTCCTGCTGCTGCATGATTTACTTCCCTAACGAAGAACATGGAGTGCTTTTCTGAATCACAGCCATGTGGAGCTTTACTATATACTGCAACTCTTTGTTTGATTCATAATTATCCGATAGGATTTGCAGCTTTGGCCTCTGCTCCCCCTGCAAGCAATGGGAGCCCTGTTATTGATTTCCAGGAGACACAAGTGTCAGCAGCTTTTCCATCCATAGCAGCTACGTACATGCAAGAACACGCCATTGTGGGCTCCAGTTACTTAGTCAAAATTAAGTGTACAAGAAAATAGTGCATCTTTATCTACTCCTTACTCCCTGCTGCCAGTGAAGAGAGGCACTGGCTGCAATTTCCCTTTTTGCCTTAAGACACCAGCTCTTACACAGCTACTACCTCTACAAGAGAACCAGGTGCTGTGGTTCTGCCACAGCAGAACCTGTGCTACAGCCTAGGTTGAGAGGACTTTCGAACCAAGAAGTTTTCAAATCTGAAGTCCTTTGAAGGACAATGACCTTCATTTTCCTTTGAACAGAGACTGACTCATTCAATTCTTCTGCACATCGTGACTGAGGAATAGTGGTAATTTCAGCCAAAGACCACTAGCCAGCTAGTGTAAATCATACAATGTCAATGACATATCTTGCTTTTAATGTAATTTTAAAAGTGGTCTGCTCATGCAGTCCTTGCATTCATGTCTTAGCTGGAGCAGGACATATTGATGAGGACAGATTTTTTCATGTCTGTTGCAGAGGGGACATGAGTCACTACAATAAAATGATTGCCTGCAGATGATCACAGGTCCAGGAAATCTTTTTTGTCATCCCTTAGTAGTAACTTTATTTAGTAGGAGATCAACCACTGAAAACCTCTGAAATCTCATCTCTTCAGGCAAGGCCATATAGCCGGTGAGTCACATTTTCTTCAAGTGCCTCTGATGAGCAGGGTTAGAATACAGTCAACATATTTGAAAACAAAGTAAGTTCCAAAATTACAACCCTAACTACTGACCTAACTTCTGTGACAACTTCCACAGGGAAAATGTGTCCTCATTTTTCTTGTTTGTCACAGAGTAGACAGAACTGTTTTGGCCTTCAAAGGACCAATGATTTGTCCCAGAGTTATGAACTCCAGCTCTTAAAAGCAAGCTTATGAAAGAGTCTGATATTCGCTGATCTTACTTTATTTTTTATATACTAAAATCAGAGGCTTAGAGAGCTTGTCAATCAGTGGCTTTTATGAACTCATAGTTTTAAATTTCCCATCATCCTGAAAAATTATCAAGTAGTAATTTTTAATCTAAAAATGTTCCTAATTATTTTGAGATTTAAAGTATAAGAGCTGAATATACTATTTGGTTGCTTTTTAAACAGAGAACAGAAATACCCATGAGCATGATTATACATTCTCTTCCTGATCCCTGTCTAATAACACAAATTGGCTTTGATCTCTTCTAGCTTCTGTAGGTAGCTCTGTAGGTGAGGATGTTGGGTATTTTTACCAATTCTGTATGAAATCTGCAAATTTGCTTTCTGCAAAACAGAAAGCAGCTAAATATGATTTTGCTGCCTTTCAATATTTGCTTGAGTTTTCAATTCTGAAATTACTGGGAACCAAACACCTTGTGATACACTTATTCTGTACAAGAAAAACCCACCACCTCCCTTGTAGATCCCTGACCTGATTCTGAGACTGTCTAGAAAAACTGCCTCATCTCTAGTCCTACTATTCTTCTGTATTATGAAGAGCAAAGAGACCTATTTTGTTCAAAAGGGGAATTAATCTAAAATGCATAATAAACTGTTGCTACTCTGTTGTGAAGAACTGGAGGTTATTACAGTTTTTCACAACATGCTCTAATAGAACAGCTGATATTGCTACCATGATTCTCTTACATACTCAGCAGATTTTAGAGTTTGTTTTACAAATACATTTGCTTCCATTTGCCAGCCTAATCCCTGAAATAGGATATTCTACAAGTGCAATTTGCAAAGAAGCAAAGAAAGATAGCATTTTACTCTCAAGCAAACAAATAATATTAGGCATTAACTAAATAATTTAGGCATTAACAAGTGTGAGAAATTTTATAATTTAAAAAACATTTCGTTGCTCAAAGTAAAAAGAACAACATCTAATCACAAGAGGGGATAAAATTCTTTGGGATATTGATGAGAAGGAATTAGACATATTATTTTTCCAAGAATATTTGCTCCTGATAGTGCCCAGTAACCTCTTGCAAAGGTGTCTTAGGAGTGTTAAGTGTACAGGCACAAGCAGGTGCATTGACAAGTCATGCTGTGCCTTAATGTTTGATCTTTCATTGTTCATCTGTTTAATAATATGCAAATCCTGCCTGGGTCATCTGAGGCCATGGTAGCCAATGAAACCACAGAAGTTGCTCAGGCAGGCATTTAATCTTATTATTCAAGTCAAAACTCCCAAAGTTTGAATCCAGACCTGGCCAACAACAGCAGCTTGGAGTGAACTCCTAACTGAGGTCCTTAGGAGGAGGAATAAAGTAGAATAGAAGACAAAGACCTTGCTAAGAGATCTGAGGGGAAACCGAGTCACCAAGAAAGACAAAGTGTGAGCTTTTCTTTTCTTTAAACACTCACTTCTGTGAATATTTTAATATATCCCCTTGCAGGGATAAATACAACCCATAGTATCTGATTGGAGGATGAAAAAAAACCCCACAGAACAGTTTTCAAATGAATGATGGAGAAAATAAACACCTACTCCATGTATGCAAGCCTGTAATGGTGCAATCTCCCATTGAGATTGTTGTTAACTGGATAGAGAGGGAAAAGGAAACAAGGAGGAAAGAGTGAGCACAAGATTTTGTCAACTAGGTTTCTAGAAAATTGTTGATGTGATAGGAGGACCTTTGACTGTGAATTACTTGTGCCTTTAAGCCCAGCATGTGGCTAATTCTTCTCTCCTGTACACCAGATAAACAGAAAATCCCTCACTTCATTTCATTTGACTGATTTAGACAGCTTCTGCAGAGAGCAGGGGTTGATCAAATGTGAGTCAGTGTGTTTGCCTGCTGCCGTCAGCCCCAGAGGAAAAGTCTCATAGCTGCTGAATTTCCTGGAGCTTCTGAAGAGCTGTGGTTGGCAAAAAGTGGTCAGCCCTAGAGATGAACACAAGATGACTTATTCTGGGATTTCACAAAAGTCAGTGCAAGAGAGGGAGTACAGTCCAGGGGAGCCAGTGATAAACAGAGATACAGATGTGCTTGGAATGGTTTTCTGACAGGTGCAGGAACAGCCCAACAACACAGAGTATAGCAGCTCATCTTGCTATCTATCTATGAGTTCCCAGACTTGTCCTCACTGACCTAGCAGGCAGTGGTTCCATCATCAAAAGATCCAGCTGAAGAGGTTTCCTGCACCCAGAGGGTCATTCCCTTCCTCTCCTGTAGAAGGGGATGCTCTCACCAGCACAGGTTCTCTCAGACACAGTTCAGAGTCCAGTCACACCCATTGAATCAGCTGCAGCAGGGAGGGAGAGAGGAAAATTTTAAGACAGATTTGTCATCACGTGTTTGCAACATGAGGGTACAAACTTAGCTGCTCCGCAGTGCAAATCCATGCAGCTCTGGAGTCTTACTGTGTTGACATTCACACTTGACACGCTAACTCAAGATGAGTTCTCTTGGACAGCAGTTTGTTTGGATTAGTGCTGCGGTGGCAGCAAGCACTGCAGTGCTCTCACTGAGCTTTCATCCTTGAGCATGAAGTACATTGTGGGGAGCACACCTATTTTATTAAAGCATAAGATTTCTTCTTTCTCTTCCCATATTCAGTAAAAAGTACTTGCTTAATCCACAGGCTTTGGACTTCATTTTTATTTACTGTGTACTACTAACTCTTCAGGTATTACACATTACACAACAGATGGTCCTATTAAATGTATTATGCCCAACAGCCTGAGCACTGTTAAATGAAATTATGAAGGTCTCAGACAAAAAAAAAATAAAGGTGAATACACATGGTGGGTAATGCTAGTAAACTTTTGTACATTGCCTGGTCACTACACATGGAGTTACATATAACATCTAAGGAAG
Organism: Acrocephalus scirpaceus scirpaceus; assembly: GCA_910950805.1. NCBI lineage: Eukaryota > Metazoa > Chordata > Aves > Passeriformes > Sylviidae > Acrocephalus > Acrocephalus scirpaceus. The sequence goes on from OU383775.1 coordinate 44,883,654, forward strand.
TAGAATAATAACCTGATTCTGCTAATCAGTCAATTTCTGTAATGCATGGAGAGGCTGCAGCTTTATACTCCTGCTTTATAAAAGAATCACTTTGCAAGATATACTGAAACAAAAAATGTCATACATATTGATGCAAAAGAGGAAAGTATCATGATATATGACCCATGGCACCGTATATAACTTGATGTGCATTAGGAAAACGTGGTCTGCATCTAAAATGAATAGCTTCTATGCATGACTCCTAGTGAATAGCACTTGAAATCATGACACAGACTGATTCAATATACATGAAATGCACCACCAGATCCTAAGAGTTGCCTTCTGTCTCTTTTCAACCAGACAAATGTCAGACCATTAGAAATCAGTGTTTTTCTGTTCTGGTGGAAGTACACACAGAGGCTGTGGCTCACAAAAAGGGGAAAGCTTCTTCAAGCCCTCAACCACGCATTATAACATAGACAGAAAAAAAAAATTCAAATGCTGAAAAAATATAAACAAAACCTTGAAATGCTCAGAAGACTTTGCTTTCACAGGTGTGACATGTTATACCTGTAAACAACCCCCAGTACTTAGCCAGACTTCTGTAAGAAGGTGCAGTAACTATGGAGAGGAAGACTGATGGCTCTAGGCAGGTCACAAGGGCTAAAGATGCCATTATTTGTCTGGTCTTATGGGTGTCCAAATTGAGAAGTAGTAATCTAGTTCTGCTTAATCTAATTACTGCTTAGATGTTAAATAAAACCCTCCCAGCAAAAAGAAAAAAAAAAAAAAAAACTGTGGGTTTTTTTCATACAGAGCAACAAGCTCCCTCCAGCTCAGTAAAGTTTACTGTGTCATTTTCTTCTGGCCATGATGTTTCTGTGGTGTGCACATCTGCATGCTGACCATGAACTCATCTTGTGTCATTGTAGCAAAAAGGGGGTAACAGCCCTCTTCTTTTTCACTTTTTATCTCTAGTAATGGGCACACAGAGCTGGACTATCTGTGACCCAGCTTGTTTTCAGCCACAAGAGGAAGCAGAAGGAATGGTCTAATACTCTAAAGCAGGAACAGAGAACATATAGGTAGCCAACTTCTACCACCCACTATAGGCAATTTGTGCCTTGATATAGGAGTGTGTTGCTAGAGAAATCCCCCAAGACCACTTTTTAAATAAAAACTTGCGAGTTCACAAATAGTAACTCTTTTCTTCATCTCTTTGTTTGCCCTATACCTCTGTATTCCACCACTGACATCTCACTATCTGCAAGTAGATTTGCACGCACTTTTTAAATTGAGGTTTCAGATTAATATCACAGGAAATGTAAATTTTTAGATCTGAAGCAATAAACCAGATTTGAAGCAGTATATGAAAAATCCTGAAACTTCAGCTTGGCAAAGCATGATACTACTCAGGAAGGAAGTTTTTCCATAAGGTACTGAGCCAAATTTTTAATGACATACATAAATGAAGGAAAGGACCCTGTGATTCATCATTAAATTTATATCCGACAGCATATATGCAGACAGACATGTTATATATATTTTTCAAACCCATGTTTCCTGTTCAATATCATGGTTTTCTTCAAGAGAAAATGAACTCTAAAATATGGGATACCTGTTACAAACTCAAATTGTTAACAATTTTAGTTAGTAAAAGTCATCCAAAGCTAATAAAAACCATTAACTCTTCCTCCCTAAAGATAATAAGCATTCTATTAATATTTGCGACAATACAAGGTGAATGTCTGTTTTCTTTTAAATATTAGAAGGATATCCGAATCCCTGAAGATTTCTCTGTTAAAGATGGGGGTGACTTCATTCCTGATTTTTTTCATCACTTCTCTGAGTTTACTAGAGACAAACATGGTTTCCCCTCTCTTTTCACAGCATGACAGTGAGCAGCAACATGAACAACCCACACCCCTAGCTGCAGTGCAGCAGACTGTAAACAGAGGAAGCTGTTGGCAGTGGATGACCTGACCTGAGGAGAAAACTTATGAGTCATGGAGCCTTTGTTCATTTGAAGATTAAGTTTGTGCTCTCCATCAGAAGGATTCCCCCCCATCCTTTGCCTCAGGAGGAAAACTGGAACATAAGCCTATTGGAGAGTGAGCAGTGAGAGTGGTCTTCATACAAATGGTTGTTTTAAGAAATTTTAACTTGTGAAAATGGTTGATCGCCACATTTTTTTCATCTAGAAATTGCTTTTTAGTGCTCAGTGTGACACTCCATACACTTTTTGAAACAGAGATTTAAATTTTCAGTTTTACCTTCTATGTCTCAATCAATAGCTGCTTGGCTATTTGTACTGAAAGTTTCTCAGTTTCATTCTCATTGAAAATTACAAGATCAGTAAATTATCTAAAACACCACTTAAGTTTAGCAGGCAGAACAGGAGAGCTTTCTGATCCCTCCCAGCTTGTAGGAATTTTGTTCTTCCTGAGAGATTGCTATCACATTGGCCTGGGGGTCAGTAGCTCTGACAGACAAAGCCAGCACAAGGAAAATACTGAATTACCCAGACTAAGAAGTGGTGAAATTTTTTACCCTTTCCAGAATTTTACTGTTAAATAAAAACATTTAGAGTAAGACAGCATTGCAAGTCCCTTCAAAGACAGCAACAGTATGTGTAGCCTGCCTAGAGATACAAGTCTTTACAACTTGTGTCTTTCCCACAGCACAAGAGAGTGCTGTGTGATCTACCTGCTGCCAGGTCTTAGGATGGAAACTTAGTAACAGGAGTAATTTTGATTCTATACAGACAGCAAATACCTGGTGATACTACCACAACAGTTAAAGGTTTCCCAGTACCCCAAAGCATACATTTTTGGCTGCTTCCCTCTATCACTGGATGACTTCAGAAGGGTTGTGGGTAAGCAGATTTTTACTGTACTATCTTTGAAGTCAATTTTAGCATTTCCATTTTTCTCTGCGTAGAAATCACAAATAGAAAATTTTTACTAAAGTGTTTTGTCCTCTGTTGAATTTTAAAAAAGAGTTGAATTTTAAAAAATAAGTGCCAGCAGGTGAAAAGATCAAAAGCCCCCCATGCTTTAGAAACTAAACCAGCCCCAGTTCCTAATGCTTAGGAGAGAATATTGTAATAGAAATGAGTTACCCCCCCCATCCATCTCTTGCTGCTCCCCATTGTCAGGGATGCAACTGAGGCCTTAAGTTTTAGCTTTCATGTTTTCCAGATTCTGTACTGCATCAGTAAATAACTCTAAACTTCATATAAAGTGTTAGCAAGTTCTCTTCACAGTTTAGTTAGACAAAACAATCCTTTTCCAGCCCCAGAACCAAGGACACCATTGCAGCTTCAGGCCCAAAAAGTATAAACAGCAGCGAATTGAGGAGAGCAATCTGGGAGGATGGGACTTCATAACCTGAAGCTGTGACTGGACAATTAACCCCAATATGTAAATGGACCAAAACCTACAAAAGGGTGAAAACTCGTGACCATCTTAGGTCTGTCTTGGGTAGAGCCACAGCCAGGCTCTTGTAGTGCCCAAGGTGTATCCTTTGAAGGCCTTTTAAATAAATACCTACTTTATTCCTTTAACACTGTCTAGCCTCTGTTACAGGTAGCCTCCCTAGGCATCAGAATGATGGAATAAAGGGGCAACAGGACTGCACTCAGTATGGAAACACTTAGGAGGCTTTGCATGTATGCGAATTATGGTTTCACTGACAACTGATGCAAATCAGTGACATCATACAGCCCTAAACGATGTCCATCAGGCTGCCTGCCTTCCTGCAGACACACCATCTGTTCCAGTCGAGGGTGCTAGAGGCTCCAGTCAAAGCCTATTGAAGTTACTGGAAGGATTCCCGTGAATCTTTGCCTCTGTGACTCATCCGGAGCTTATACAATGCACAAAATGTCAGGCTCGCGAACTGCTCTGTGCAAACACGACAGCTAAAGCCTAAACAAAACACAAAGCAGCAGTCAGCTCTCTCACACCAGCGTTGCCAGGATTTGGTCTGCTAAAATCATCACAGCTGCAGTCGTGTATAGCAGGAGTACACAAGAGGAGGATAAAAGTCTGAACTGCTGCCTTTCACTGAGAGGACTTTAGGAGACAGGAGAACTCTCTTAGGGCCAGAGGAATCAATTGTGCATCTTGAGTGATGCTGCCATCAGTGGGGATGATGTGCCTAAAAGGAAAAACATGGGTCACAGCGCCTGAGTAAATCAAACACCGCAGGAGAGCTGGGAGGAAAGAATCTCTGAAAGAGCAATAAAGCTAGGCAGAATTCAACGGCAGTGAGTAAAATGGGAGGATGTCATAAAAATAGCCAGCTGTATCTATAGATTTAACTTGTCTTCTCTAACTGGAGACGACAGCTTTTTTCTTTCTCAAGATTACATAAAGGCACCCACCTCCCTGCTCGGAGCTGAAGTCAAGTGTGAGTCATTTGTGCAGGCTGCTGAGAAATACATTCCCAGGAGAGCTAATTATTGCATATATCATAACGAGCTTGCAGAAGAGGCTTTATAAACATCTGCCACTGTTTCATTAGCTCCAGTTGAGGAAACAGAACAACTGTCAGCCTAAATGGCATGGTTTGGTATTTTCCACAAATTCTGAAAATAAGGCAGTGAAGGGCAAGTCCTGATAACACATTCAGTTTTCAGGTCACTTTCAGGTAAAATGTGCATTTTGAAAAGCATGCTAATTTTATCTCCAGTCCCCATCGGTACATGCAGTTGTTAGGACCTCTTCTCTACTTTATGTACAAGAAAAGGAGACAATGAAAAGGCTCCCCCCAAGCCCTGATTTGCTCTTGGACTTGCATAAAACAAAAAACTCTGCCTGTGCTAATTGTTCTGCAGAACTTAATGAGGTGAGAAACATAAAATTTGAATGTGTAAATCCAGCAAAACAGAAACGAGGTTTTATTAAGGACAATGCTTTTGTGCTGCTCTCCATAGAAGTCTATTGGCCTAAAATTTATGGCCTAGAAGCCTATGGCTAGAACCTGTCCTGTCTGCAAAGGCTAACCCATATTATATTTATAAACCTTTAAAGCATGAGTCTGCTTGTGATTTATTCAAGATCTTTAAGTGATCAAATCCTTTTATTGATCAAGTACTGAACATGAGCCTTATGTATGGAAATTGAGATGTCTGTCCCAGCATTAACAACAATAGAGGCTCTACGGCAATCCTGAGCATTTAGATCATGGAATAGATACAAAGTTTGCTCTTACTTTTTCATTCCAGGAGGAAGAATGAGAGTCTGCAGGCAGGAAAAAGGAAAAGGACTTCAGAAATCTGAGAGTTGGAAAATGAGGGCAAAATCTCAAGCAGAACACCTAATCCTGAAGCTAAACTCTGGGACTTGCAGCAGAATCTTTCAGGATTAATGGTTCTTTATATTCCTTATAATCAAGAAATCCTTTCTCCTGAGGGACTTTCCTTGGTGGGTGAGAAAAGTAGTTTCACACAACAGTTTCTCTATATGGTTTGCCTCATACTGAGGGCAATAACATCTCTCACTAGGTACAGCCTACTGAAAAATAGAGTTCTGCTAAAAACTTGCACTCATCTTTACTATCTTGTACCAGATAGTGAGGGTTAAATAATAACAATAATAACAATAATAATAATAATAATAATAATAATAATAATAACAAATATTTAGCAAAAAATGAGAAAGGGGATAAGGATTATATGATTTTTCCTGGGCTGACAATGTTTCTCTTAGCTGATCAATTGACTGATGAAGGCTTTCCTTGTACACACTCTCCTGATAATTTTTCAGAGGAAGTTGCAGCTACACACCTGTCCCCTGCACAGCTTGCCTTTTAGGCAGTGTAGCCTCACACAAGAGAAGTAGCCCTTATTCAGCAGAGCAAGGCAGCAGAACAGATTGACTGGCTCAATAGCTACTTAAAAATATAATCAAGCTGATCTAATTAGCTGTCATGAGCTTCAGCATCTGGACAGTTTTTTATCTTTTTAACACTTCATTGACTTTTACAAAGTAACAAAACAACTCAAGAAAGAAATGTAGTAAATCTGGAACACATGATACATAGAAAGAACAGAAAATAGACTCAAGGACTAAAATGGCTCTGGATGCCAAATTTTACTGATAATAGCTTTGGAATGAGCCACATTACCTTGAAAAAACATGGAACTGAACAAAATATACTATTTGCTTTTTGTTTTGTAAAAACACTGTCTGGAGTCCTTTCCATATCCCTGTATTCTGACTGTGCACCAATGTAAGTGAGAAGTTGTAGAGGAACAAACCAATATTAACTGGAATAGGAAAAATGAAAATTAAGTTCAAAAAAGCAGTAGTTGTATGTACCCCTAGGGCATGTCTAACACAAGAGCTGATGGTGTCCTTCCAAACACTGTTCATGAGTGAATTCCACTCTACTTCCATTTTGTCTCAAACTGAGAATCCAGCAAATACAAAAAGGCATTTTCCCAGTTCCAGGAAAGTTGCTAAATTAGAGTAGGTTTGGGCACAACTCAGATCTGGCTTTCTCCTTTAAATAACATTAGTGGGCCTAAAACATTCTCATTTTAAAAATTTCTGGAACAAAAAGTATCATTCTGCACTGTGTAGCAGTGTTATATTTTGTTATATTTTTTACTGCTTACCAATCCACATGCCTCAAAATTACCTGGGAAAACATTGGTATCAGACATTATCTGGCCAAACTGGAAAAACCCCAAATCCTATCAAATATATACCACAGGCTGCACCTAGTATTTTACCACTGTATTTATAGAACTGGGATATGGAAATATTTAATCAGGGGAAAAAACACACTCTAATTATGGCTTGACCAATTCAGAAGTTACAAAGTCTATACTCACACTGCTCGAAGGATTGTCTGACGTGTCCTGTTTAAGCAAAGATGCCTCAAGCTGAATTTTCCTTTCTGTCCCAGTTATTTTATTTTTTTTTCCCTGCAATTTGCTTTCTCAGCAGAAGGAATGTAAAGACATAGGACACTCAACAGAGCTGGGCACGCCTGTGATGATGGATGAAGGGATCAGTTGCCAAAAGCTTGTACGCAGTGCAGCACTCCTAGAGAACACCCTGTGCATGAGTGCCACGCTGTGAGACACTGCCTGGATGAGGCTTTCTCAGGACAAAGCACAGCATCGTGGGTCCCCGTGTTCAGGAAAAACCTAACTCATGTTGGGAGGAATGCAGAGAAAGATGCTGGGGATTTAAAACTATCTTATAAGAGGAGACTAAACCAGATAAGGTTGTTTCATTTAAAAAAGTCTGTGAGGGCATATGATTGCTTTTTGTAAAAGGACTGGAAAGGGACACGAAGAGGGGGAAAGAAAGGCTTAAAAATGGCATAATGTTGGCAGAAGAACATATGGCTGTGAACTATAAAAATTTAGGCTAGAGTCTGGGGATTATTTCTGCTCATCAATAAAGTGGTGCTCTGGAACAGACTTCCAGTCAGGAACAGTGACTGGAAAAGGCCTAATCAGTTTTAAGATGAAGCTTGATAAATCCTTTAAAAGGATAATAGGACAAGGCTGCCTACAATGGTAGACAACTGGACTCAGTTTTGGAAGATTTCTCCAAGTACTAAGCTCCCAGACAACTGCTAAATGCTATATATCGAATTTGCTAAACTCTGTGCAACATTAAGCCTAGAAATATGTACTTAGTTCAGTTCTTGGCTTAAAAATATAGCTATTTCAAAGTGTCATATATAAAAATTATTTTGCATAGAGAAGGAAATTGAATGGCACAGTAGTGTAAAGGCAGAATTATCTGTGATTTCTCAATTTGTATCATCCCTCATTTCCAAATACTTAGATGATCCTATTATTGTAGTTAAACCTTCCATCATTATTCTGCAAGGTACTAGCAACTACCCTCATTATTTTGTGGATATAATACAAGACACAAAGGGGTCAATTAATTCATTAATTTATAAAGCGTGTTGTAATGCCCAGAACTGCTCTGTGAGAAAGATCTTTTAAACCACTACACTCAGAATTTGGAACCTCTCCCTGAAACACTGGAATGGAAAAACAGCTAGGCCAGTTACCTCAGAGTTATTCAAACCCTGGTTCAAGGTCCAGTGATGACCCTCCAGAAGAAGATGTTTTCAAATATTTCGGGTTTTTTTACTACATTGCCATTCAATTGGCTCAGCTACATCAATAGTCTGACAATCTCTGCTTGATAAAGGAAGGTTGATGAAAATCCTGGGAGATTTTAAAGGTGAAGGCTCTCTAAAGGTAGGACAGCATTTATTACAACAGCTTCCAGATAAGCACTGTGGTCAGTCCTGAAAAGGTGCCACAATTCCTCCTCTAAGGAAGATGTTGGAATTTTTTCCTCCTATGGCTGGAACAAATAATAGGGAGATAATCACAAGAAAAATGTGTTTTGCAAAGATTCAGTGACATCAGATGAGTCACAGATCAGAACCTTCTCCCACAGTCCATTCCAGTGGCTCCACTGTGGTCTGGCTGGTGGGCAGGTACCCCATGCTCTGCCAAGGCTGGGGGACACATTGGTAACCCAGGACACAGATGGCCTGATGTGGCAGCTGGTCCCAATGGGCTGCCAGGCAGATGGACTGACTGACAGGCCAGAGAGTACGCTAGGAGAAAAAGCAACATTTTGGGGTTTGTTGTGCATTTACTGGAATAAATTTTCACAACAGGTTGCCTTGTTGGAACTTTGTTTCCACAGGGAGCTGGTTAATGAGAGGATTGCTAACTAGTCCCAGTATTACTGCTGGCAGTTGCTGGTACAGAGGAGAACAAAGTTTCTTTTACAAGTCTGACCTCCTCTCTGCCTGTTTGAGTCTCTCAGATTGCCAGTGTTAAAGTTTATTCATAATGTCTTTGTTCAAGAAAACTAACAGCAATTGCTGCAATATATGTAACTGAGAGAAATGAACTGAACTCTATTTCAATTCAGCTTTTCAGGAGATTTTTTTGTGAAGCACAGCACTCTCCAGGGACCCATAAACTAAAGATTGCATAGGACCTAGATACCTTAATGCAGAGTCATCTCAGTAGCATGATAGCTGCTGAGAGCTCTAAAACAGATTAATAAAATGATAGCAGCTTCCTCAGAATGGCTTTTTTGCAATCACTCATAAAGTCTGTTTAGGACAGTGCCATCCCAAGAGGTACCTCATCAGCATCTTTGGCCAGATTATGGCTTTTCTCTTTGTTCTGCTGCTCTTTTATTGATAATGGGAAGAAAAGGGTTTAATTCCCAGAGCTGGTTGTTCATCTTTTTTAGTTCCATATTCTGCTAACATTTTACTTTCTGAACCCCTCTGTACTTCCTGATGTTACCATTAAAATTCACAGCCACCGCAGGTTCTGCAGGGAAGGTGCAAAGTTGTATTCCTTTGTGGTCAGGGAATCAGAGCAGAAGTTCTGCGGGTCCAAAGCCTGCCCAGCTTCTCTCTGCTCCAAGCTCCCCCTGGCTGCCCCTGCTTCAGGTTTGACAAGATCCCAGCTGTGGAAAAGGCATTCTGTGTCCATACGCTACCACCTAGTGGTACACACTGCTCCCGCACAGCGTGCCGTGGGACAAACTCCCTACAGCTTGCCGGGTTCCCAGGCTCCCAAACTTTATCTCACGATGTCTGGGTGAAGTCCGGAGAAAAGGCGCTGCTCGTGCTCTACCCAGGCACGGGCTCCTGCAGCGCCTTCGGGCTGGTGGTGGTGTTTCCCGAGGCCGCTATGAACAGCACCATCGATTCTCACCATTGCTCTTTTTCCCAAATTGGCTGTCCGTCCCACGGAGAGCTCTGCCCAGTCCATCAGTCCCTCCTGCAGCAGACAGGGCTCAATCTGCGTCTGAGCAGAGACCTTGAAGGACTGCCTCAGCAGAACCTGCTGCTCTCTGCAGCTCAGCTCCCCTTCCCAGGGTTAAGTAGCCAGCTGGGCCGTTGATCTGCGAGATGGATCCAAACTTCAAAGCAACTCTGGTCCTTTTGGGCAAACAACAGCTGTGGCCATCAGCTTCCTGGGCAGACATCCCGTGCCTGCCCTCAGGGGCAGGACCCTTCAGCCACTGCACAAAACCAACACAACCTAACTTGGGGAAAGGAAAGGAAGGAAAAAGCAGACACCAGGGCACTCCAGATGAAGAAGGGCTCCTTGTCTAACACAGCACCATCAAGGTTGTTCTACCTCTACTCTTATTTTCAGATCCTGCACTAGAAGGTGTGGAAAATGTATTAGGCTAAAGTCACTGTAACATTTTAATCATTAATCATTTTTGAAGATTTGAGAATGTTATGTTTTACTCTGGTGCTATGCTGGCCCTGAGAAACCAGTCAACAGGGGGTACTTAAAAACACTCCCCAAAATACAGAGATGAATGTCCCGCAAAAAGCAAGTGTTGCAGTAAGGCAAAATATCACATCTGATTCTTCTCCCTGATTTATCAGTGTGAATATGCCACTGCAGAGCACTCATATTTGATGCTGAGATGAGGCATGTGATTACTGACCTTAAATATTTCCTCTCTGACTAAAATTCGCCCTCTTTGCTTTTTGTTTGCTAGTTAGCAGATTTTAGAGTTGAAAGTACAAAAGAAATGTTAATTATCCCACCAGCTTAAATAGTGGTGAAAACATGCAATACTGCAAAACTGTATCTAATCTCAACTTTCTTTGGAAGAAAAGTAGACAATTCTTTACAAAAGCTCTTGACATTTTGTTTCAGCTGATTTTGCAACTCAGTAGTTTTTTGTCAACCAAGGATCACAGCCCACTAGTTGGGGATTGTAGTGAAGTATGTGATGATTATTGTTTAGCAGTTCTTTACATAATGTATTTCTAAAACTTCCTGTTGTCTCTACTATGTATTTCTTGTCCTTGCTTCAAAAACTTTTCACAGGCTTGTTCTAACCTAGCAAAAGGCTGATTTTCTTCTTCTCTTCCTGTGCTTTCACACTGTCTCCCAGGTTACCTCAGAAAAGCTTTCCTCTTGCAAGTCACTAAACCCACCACTGGTACAATTTAAAAGAATGTCATTCTCTAACGAATCCTGCGAACTCCAACCCAGTAACAGAAGTAAGCACTGAAGAAAAGGGATACAATTTTTACCTGGTTTCTGCTCATAAGGCCCAGCTCCAGCCTGCTGTTCAAGCTCATCTACCTATCACACATCTTGTTTAAGCCTGTGACCCTCCATAGATGGTGCTGCAATTTTTCTGATGTATTTATCTCACATGCATATACGTATGGGTTAGAATTTAAATCAAACCAAATCAGACAAAGCTCCTCATTGCCTTAAGTTTGAGAACCTTTTTCTAGGCAGCAAAGGTATGCTGACAAAGCCTTTTCCAATCATTAGAGAAGGGCTGTGAAGAATTCCATTTGTTTAAAATGCACAAGAGCCCCAAAATTTCCCATCTCCTGCTCCTCCATCTTCATGAATCTGGACTTAGCCCCACAACCTGTGTGAGAGCTTGTTCATTCGGGGGTCTCTTGTGTCTAAGTGAGGAACAAGCAGACTTACTGAGTAGGCAGCAGAGCTCTGGCTCATGACTGTCACTGCCAGTGGAGCAGCCATTGTGGGCAGATCGATGGAGCCTTTCTCCTTCTGCACCTTCTCATGTTAGACCAAGGCTGCGTCTGCCCTGGGTCTGTCAAATGGCATTTCTGTAACCCTTCTCATACTTATGGTATAAAGTTGATCCTGGCAACAAACCCATGGGGTGAGGAGCTATTATTTTCCCACTTTAAAAGCAAAATAAATGAGCAAGTCATATTGTCTTTCTGTCTGAAAACTATCAACAGAAAAGGTTTGAATGCAGAGCTTTGTGTTTAAGCTTTGAACGTGGGATGCTTAGCACTCTCTTGACTTGCAAAAGAACTAAGACACAATATTTCTGAAACTGCCAATTATTTCTTTTCAAGCCTGTAAGTTTCACCATGCAGAGCTTGCAATTCTGCACATTCAAGCAGAAAATGCACCCACAGGAGACCACAGAGCAAAGCAGAGCAATCAGTCAGATCCTTATCCAATCCCCAACAAATGCTACAAAACTTTAACCCACTTTAACCCCTGACCTCTAACTCTAACAGGCACTAACCACCAAACCTTTCTCCTCTCTAAAAACTTCTGCTCAGTAGGTGCTGGTACTCTTAAATTCAGAGAGGCTACTTTTAATCTATAATTGAAGTATGTTACTGGTATTTCACACCTGTGCCTTAACACTGTTTCCCCAGAGCTGTTAACTTTAATAAATCACAGCTTCCCACAAATCCGAGTTCTTTCAAACAACAGGGATTGCCAGTAATTTAATCTCTGTATCAGATCGGTCTGCTCATTGAGCTTCTCAGCCAAAAGCAGCATCAAAGACAACTTGCTTGCAAGCAGCATCAAAGACAACTTCATAAAACCTGGCAGCTGCCAGCAAGATTATGAAGGGAGGATGGGTTTAGGGCAAGCTTCCTGATGTTGGGCTGGAAAGCGAGATGGTGGTGGCTGGGTGTGTGAAAACCTGCAGCTGTGTAAGACTGCTGGTGTATTGATACTTCCTAAGAATGTAAGAGAAAAGGATTGTCATACAACAAAGTAAAGGAAATACATTGCTAACAGATCATTCAAAGTGCTGGCAGCACGTCTGGGTGCAGTGCTAATGTGGCCCCTGGGTGGTCCCACAAGGACTGGCTGAGGATGGGCTTTCACAGGTGCCTCAGGAAAAAGTAAGAGAGCAGCAGCATTGGGATGTTCAATACTTGATGCCACAGACATTTTCTTCCTGGTGCTAATGGGACTGATTAAACCATTCATGTCTTCTGTATAAAGGAATGTAGAAGCTATATTTTAAGGCTTGGGTTTTTTAAAATAAAGTTATGCTTGAGCTATACTAAATAAAGGTTTTAAATTTACTTCACAAGTTACAGGAATCTCAACTTTACATGTGGTTCATTAGAGACCCTGGATAAAGCAGGACTACATCTACTGGGATTTCTCACATAGGACTGGTGATGCAAGATCTCACATTTCTTCTGCTTTTATGCGTGTAACCTTCCTAGCACTTTTACTTCAAGACAGAGGTTGGTGTCTCAAGTTTTCTGTGCATAGCCTAAAGCTCTGGTAAGAGATGAGGGTCTTTTCATAAAAGAGAATGAGATCCAGCTGTGAAGTTTCAAATTTCAGCCCCTCTTCAAACATGGAATTTGGACTGGAGTTCACAGTTCCTAAATTGCACTTCCCTGTTTGGATGCTGTAAATTAGCTGGTCTGTTCTTTGGGACAGCTCTTTTTTGTTCTCAGCAGCTCTGTTATTAAATTCCAATTTAATACATTTAGGCTTCACAAGCAGTGACCTTGTCTTTCACTTAGGTCTTGAAGAGAAAAGGATTGTCATACAACAAAGTAAAGGAAATACATTGCTAACAGGTGACATCTATTTGTGTTGGGAGACAGGTCCAGTGAGAAAGACATAGACTTTATATCTGTGCTTGCAAGAAATACGTGTTTTAGAGAGGAAAGGGATGAGTTTCAATTTTACTATTCTTCAGTTTTACCTTATTTTGACAAATATTTATCCCTGAGACATCAAGAGCAGAAAGTACCAAGTACTCTTCTCAGCTTTAGTTACTACTAGCAGCACATAACTCTGAATAATGAAGGCTGAGATTTGTTCTTTAATTTTAAATTAGGCTTTACTATGCTAAGAAGAGACCAAGACAAGGAAGCTACACTATCAGCCAAGAACCTCCACAACTCATCCATCATGCTGTGCTAGCCAACAGAAAATTAGTTACTCAATATCTTATTTGCAGTATACAAGCAAGCAACAAAAAAAAAAGCAGGATCTTGTTTACAAAAAGCGAGCAAATGGCACTAAAGCCTTAACAAATGTTTGTTTGCATACACCACATCCAAGGTAAACATTGAATTGTCTTTTGCTTTTTTAAGACACTGCACTTCTCCAATAACCTCAGAACAACTAATACATAAAGTTTTAAGCAAATACTAGGCAAAACATGTGTTGCAAATACTAAGCAGTATTTTCCTTGCCAAGTTGTTCTAAATACTGCACTCAAATAAGTTCATGCTTTTAAATCAGAGCAGACAAAAGAAAAAACCCAAAACCCCACACCAAACCCAACACCCAACTCCCACCCAAACAAAAATTCCATGCACACTTAGGAGTGAACTAGTTTTAAATGCTTTACTGAATTCCACACATTGGACTACTCCTAATCAAGATACTGATTGATCACATGCATTAGAAAATAATTTCAAATTGTTAATACCCTCTTGAGGGCTGCAAATTACTAATAGATTATTTGACAGGAAGCTGACATTTAATTTCCTGAGTTTTTAAGTTAGTACAACAAGCAAATTTTTTGTCTGTGAACACAAAGATCTTCAGAAAGGACCTGAGCACCGTGAGCATTTGAATAAACCCCAGAGGAGAGATCAACATGATTGTAATCAGATTATTTTTGATCTTCTGCCACTAGATGGTGTCCGGTTTCCTGAGCTGTAACCACAGCTGCATTAATCAAAAAAACAGCCTTCAGACTCGCTGAATTCTTGTGCTTAAAGCTTTTGCTGATATTTTGGGTAAGCTATTTTCAAGGGAGATTTGGCTTTTCAAGTTTTACTTTTGATCTTTGTAGGGTCTTTTAAATGGGAAAAGATGAATGCTTTGATGAGGATTCTTGCATAAACAGAAGCAACGAACTACAGAGCACCTTAACTGCAACCAAGGAAATGTGAGCCAGGCTTGAAGCAATGCAAAATATCTTTTTCTAAAAAAAAGGGAGAAAACAAAAAGGAGAGTAATGCAAAGTCCGGAGGGCAAAACCCAGCACCACTGTCCACCTTAGCAAGCACCAAAGCACCATAAAAGTTAGTCTGAAGAAAAACCCTTCCTGTATGTGTTGTGCAGCTTGGTATTTGTGGTGTTTTACCTCTCCTTTGAGAGCTACTGCCGAGCTGTTGAGAGGAAAGCTACAAGAAAAAGAAAAGGTATGAGAGAACAGAAGAAATATGAGGTCCAGGCTTTGAATGTGTAGTGGCAAAGAGCATTATCTGTTTTACCCATGTAATTAAACACAAGGACAAACAGAAAACTGCAATGCTTCGCTCTGTCCCCAGATCTGCTAATAAATGAGGCACCAGGGGGCCTCAGTCATTCACTAGCAAGAAACCCACGGCACCCTAACTCTTTACTTGCTGAATTAATACACTTCAAAGGCTTCATTTAAGCAACAGGGGCAAGAGAGAAGCAACAGAAAAGGAGCATTAAAATTCAGCTATGTAGAAAATGGCAGTGAAATTATTAGAAAATGTGACTCGAGCTCAGTTTTACTGTTTGCATGGCAAGTTTCAAAGTATGGATTTGTGGTGAAAAATAACAAATCCCTCTTACTACTAACAAAATGGAGGATGGAGTGATTTAAAATTGAATCTTTTAAAAGTGTGTTTGAGACCCTTTGATCAGCTCAGGTGTTGAGGGTCTTTGGAACTACCTATGCTGTGTGTGAAGAAAATCAAGTCAGTGATGAAACTCATGAGTTCAGGGCTGTTCAGCCATAATTTAAGAGAGCCTCCTTTGAGCTTCTGCTCAGTGATACTGCACATACAAGCACAAAGCAGACTCTTATTCTATAAGAATATTACAAATCAGTGCACCCACCACGAGTTGTTTTCACTGATGTCAGTCAGGTTGCATGTAGTCTCTCCCACATATCTGGAGCTTGTAACTTGGCACACTTGAAACCATTCAACAGCTGCCTGGCAATAAGATTAATTCAAAGTAACATTTTCTACAGAATAACTTCAATTTTACTTTCTTTTTCTTCTCTAAACCACTAGAATTACAGCCATTAGAGCACTGTAAGGAGACTGCTCAGCAAAGTAATAGGGTTGTGGGATCCAATTACAAGCAGCCTAAAAATCCCCAAACCTTCTCTGATGTCCAGTCTATTTTCCATTTGAGGCAGCTGCAGCTGGATGCATCTTGGGAGTTCAAGGCAGCATACTGATCCAAGATACAAAGAATAAAACATTGTTCTCTTGCACAACTCTGGGAAGCTTCTCAAGTCATGAAAACAAACAGAAAACTGTACTTGAAGGCTCTCCCTTTGGAATTATTAACTTGCCTAACCACCTGAAATGCTGAATCAGAAATTACTGTAATTTAAGTGATACTGGGAAGTTTTGCATTGAGAAAATTACACCTGAGCTATGTGCAATATTATGGCTAACTTGAGGATGATAAACTGTAGTTAGATGGCTATTTAGCTGATTACACTAATACAGTATTTAAAGTTTAAAACATTAGGTTTGTTTTACAACTTGATGATGTACATTGGCAGTAAGGAATAAATTCTGAGACTTGCCTGAAGGTATACTGCACTCAGAAATATTTTGCTGCTGGATGTTTCAGCATCTCATCACTGGACTAACTGCCTTTTACACAGTCCGTGAGACCAATGGCAACCCAGAGCAGAACAAATGCTCTGAATATAAGAGATCTCATTTCCAGCATAGCCTTCTGTGAGACAGCAGTAGTTCCTCATTTTCCAAACCCATGATTATACTTCAGATTTCTATATTAAAATCATTATTTTGTTCATATTATACCTTGTCCATAATTAAAATGACAAAATCTTTAATCTAAGCGTGTTTCATAATGTTCCCTTTGCTGTGATAACGTTAATCCTGACATCACCTCAGCATAATATCCATCATTTGGATGAAGGCTCTTCTTGTCCTACTGATCTTTTGAGACAACACTTAGCCCCCATCCTGCATTTGCAGCACATGCATCTTTGCAGCAAATTCTGAGTGTTGTGCTCTTGAACTTCATGATTCAAGACCACAGCCTGACAGGTGAGCTGCTAACAGCCTTGCTTTTAACCACCTAAACTTTGGAAATTTTCACATCCCACGAATGAGTTTGAAGCTGCTAATATTGCTTTATGCCAAATATTTATAAGCAGACAGGAAATTGTCACAGAATATCTCTCGACACTGAATAACCCTGTTAGCCATCACTGCTCAGTGAATTGCACAAAAAGAATGAGGAGCAGATCCAGAAGGAGTCTTACTCATCACAGATGTGGCATTGAGACCCTCATATCCCTTCCTACAGAGTCAGTCACTACAAGGTCCAAATTTCACCTGGTGTATACCCAGCTCAATAGTTTGACCCTGTCTAGGGCCCAGCAGAACTTCAGAGGAAACACCTCTTTCTGTGTCTCACAGCACCCTTCACAGTGAAGCTCCCTCTAAGTACTCCTGTAGTCCTGTATCCAAAAGCCTTTCAGCTGCACTTTGACAGTGGGAAGACTCCTGTGTTCATGTCAGTCCTTCTAAAATTGCAGTCTGGTGGATTAATTCCCCTCTCACATGGGGTTTGAATACAGCTCTCATTTTCTGGGCCTTCTCTCTGTCCAAGGGCCTTCAGAGGAAAGGGGTTGTAGCTCTAAGAGTTCATTAGCTCTAAGAATTCAAACCAGGACTAGAAAATGCACAGATAGCTAGTTTGTGCGGTGGAATAGGGCTCCTACAAGAAAGAAATGCCAAGAGCCATGAAGAATAACATACTTTCAGACTGATGAGGAAAAGACAAGACACCAACTGACCCAGCTTCCCATATACATACTCCCTAAAGGAAAGCTTAGTGTAAGTCTTCTACCCCCTGAAGAAAGGGCCTAGAACCAAACCCTTTTGGGGAAATGACAAGAAAGCAATGGCCACTAGTCACACTAAAGGAAATTCCCATTGGACTTGGACTTCAACACTGAAGTGGTTCAGGGCTGAGGTGCTGTCCAGAGAGGCTGTTGCATCTCCATCTTTGGGGATTTCAGAAGCTGGCTGGACAAGGTCCTAAGCAATCTGCTTTTACATGCAAGTTGTACCAGCTTTGAGCTGAAGACTTGACTCCAGAGCTTCCTTACAATCCAAATTTCTCTATGAACTTTCCATGAATGCGTATGGTTAACAAACTTGAGAAATTGTATCATGTGTGTTGGTCATTTTATTTGCCTTTTGGAGCCAAGGTTATTGAGGACCATGCATAGAAAAGCTGTGGTTCTAGAAAAAAAATTATTCTGGATAAAAATCTGTGAAAAAAACTCTTCCTGTGTGTTTCTTAACTGTTGTACATTTGTTACTTATTAAAACAATGTCTGAAGGAGGTTTTCTTTATATAAGAACATGCTCCTTCTCCTTTTATGATTCTTCATTAAAGTAAAAACCAAGCTCAAAATGAAAGAAATAAGAATTGCATAACTGCAGGAACATAAATTTGTCACAGCACTGGAGAATGAAGCTGTATTTTCTTGCTCCACTAGTAATAGAATACTATTTCAGAACAAATGTACAGTTTACAGAGGCTTTCACACCCTAATGTCATTTCTCACAGTCAGTCAGTCTAGCAGACAAACTAAGAAACAAACAGACAAATTCGAGTACCACCAAGGTATCCTTGAAAACTTTGGATTGCAGGGAACACCCAGTGAGGATTGAACTTTCACAGGGAGCACACAAATCCCACAAGAGAAGCAATTTCCTCCTTTCTGTCTTAATCCATGGGTAGCATTAAAAACATCTTTACTGGCAAATCCCAGGCCCCAGGTCCATAAAATTAATCAGTAAAACCTAGCAGAGAGACATGTATGACAGTCATCTAGGGTAAAGCACAAGAAGACCACAGACATCTGTCATTACTGAAAGTTTTCCTGCCGTGACAGAGCACAGACACGTCTGTCTGGAGGAGATACATCACGCCAAAGGTTTTTGGCCCAGGACCAGATACATTTAATTTAATAGATACAAGAGGCCATATCAGACGTCATCCTCTGACTTATTAGTTGGGTGTAACAGTACAGAATTTAGCAGACATGCCAGGATTTAGGCTGAAACACCTATAAAGCAAAACCCACGGGTTCTTCAGGTTAAGGTCAGATAAAAATGCTAGTGTGGCCTATCAGCACAGAAATCTAGTAACAAGCCATATAAGCACAGAAATTGATTGCAGTATATCAGCCTTTTACTTCTTTGAAGAAATCAGTGACATAGTTCATTGTCACTTGGGAAGCAAAAGCCTAGAAGGATACTCTGCCTAGAAGAGGATGAAATGTGTGGTTTGCTATCTCCCATATGTGTATGTTTTTGAAATTAGAACAGACTACTAAAAATAAATTATTAATTACAATGCAATCACTTAAAAATTCATGAGATACATTTTCTCAAATTTTAATCACTAATAAGACAGCCTGTAATACAACGCAAGGGGATAAATCTCATGCTTACAAATGCATCAACAGGGACCTTTGGATTCAAGCTGCTGGATAGGTTTACCAGCTTCTTAGTACACTAGTACTTTGCTGATGTTTAGTATTAAAGGAGGTCCCTGTAGCACACTTGCTGTATAGTTAGTGTGCACAGAAAGCCATAGCTAGAGGATCTAGTCCTGGAAAAGGTGGTGCAGGTGGGTATTAGTTGGGAGTACCAACTTGAGGGAGCAGCTGCGCCATGAAATGCCAGCAGTGGCTCACCAGGGTATCTGGGGCTGTGTCAGAAATGAGGGAAATTATGCCTGGCAGCATGCCCTCCCTCTGGTTGGGAGCTGGATGGACTCTTACTGTCTTCTGACTTATCTGGTTAGGTGTCTTGTCTGCATAAAGCAGGGAACAGAGATGCAAACCCCAAAACCTCCTGCTCTTGGGTTTTGCCCTCAAACAGAACAGGATCTGGAATCAACAGTGCCTGAAGTGCCTGGGATAGTATAATGTTCTAATGGGAAAGGGAGAGACTGGAAAGGTTTCTGATATCTGCAGGTAACAGTCTCCCACTTAGCAGCACACTGCTGAACTGACCAAAGACCTTAAATAAACAGTACAACCATCATCTTGCTAATTGCTTACCCCACCTCCCAAACTTCACACACTTCTGCATCCACTACCATAAAACCTTCGGTTGCTTTCCATAATGGCCCTTTCATTATAACCCTGGGAAGCTCCTGGGAAGATTTCCGCATCGTTGCTGTACAAGTTACTGGGTGAGAACCAGATGCACCATGTGCCACGGACCACTGACATCTGTACAGACAACCATTTTCCTCATTTCAAAGACCCTGCATTACATAGCTTCTTTGTGTGTTCCAGACACCCCATCGAGTAGGAAACACTGCCTGCTTGGAGTGAGCAACACCACCACAAACCAAATGGATTCTGATTCTGGTGAATACTGAAGACTAAGAAGCCAAAAGCTGAAACACAGCATGCTAGTTATTTGTAGAAATAGAAGTTTTTCCCCATTCATCAGCTCCAGAATCCTTCTGGTCAAAACCCCCATTAAGTTACTTCAGTCCCATCTGCTTTGCCATAAAGCAGCAGGGAAGGTCACTCACTGCATTCCACTGCCAGCCAAGCCTTGTTTGTCAAGCAAAACTCCAGACTCATCAATATGTGCATTTGTAGGATGCAATATACTGACCTTTCACCAATTTTACTGCCATGCTATCCTAAACTTATAAGATTAAGGAGAGACTTCAATTAGACTAGAATTTAAACAAAGAAAGTGATTCAATCAGTTCATGAAATATCTCCTGCCACATCCCCAGCCATGGACTCAGGTTCTGGAGGTAATATTTCATTCTTACAGACAGGCCAAGCAGGGGGCTTCTCACAACTGTATTCCCTATAGCCATAGGTGTTTCACATCCTGTTGGCTTTTTTTTTTTCCTTCCCCAGCAAATTCTCCAAGAATATGCTATGAAATGCTAGACAAACCCCCCCGTTTGCATTTAACCATAGGTTAAACTGATGCACTGTGACACTGCCATGGAGGGGCCATTATCCTCTAGTAACCATCTGTCATTCCTAATCATACACCAGCAAGTTAAAAATCTAATATGCTGTGACAAAACTGTGCAAGTGGATAACTGCGGAGTAAGCAGTTTGTCAGCCTGGAACAACACACTGGTCAGGATGCTGAGCTTCAGAAAGCCACACTGGATTTTCATCATGAGGAAGGTTATTTGCAAGTTAAAAAGTGAGTAGAGTTGGGATTTTCAAACACCCTTCAGATGGAAATGTAGCCAAACCATTCAGTTAAGTCATAAGGAAGCCACTCCTATTTTCAGTAGTTTCACTTTTTTGCTACTTATTACAAGATTGGTAATCATTAATAATCTTACCAATAAGTGCTTTCCTGTGTGCTAGAAGATCTGAATGGACACATTTAAGAGAACACTTAACTTACCTCTGGAATAGCTTCAGGAAGCATTTTGTCTTTTCTTTAAACATTGAAGCAATTGTTCATTCCTGGAAAATCTGGGAATCTACAGATTTTTGTAGCAAAAGCCCCATGAACTGCAGTTACACAGAATTTTTTCTTCAACCAGAGACTGATATGACTACCAATCCCAGCCTATTATAAGAATAAAAATTTAATATTAATAATTAAATAAAACATCATATTTTTCACTAGCTCTTTAACTTCAAACATAATGTAAAAATATATCTGGAATTTACTTGCTCCTGAGGTGAGTTTAGAACAGTCGAACAAGCAACAGTTAGAAAAAGGATAGAGTAGGATAATTAGACCCAGGTCAACAGGAGGAAACCCTGTTGAAAGATACCATTAACTCTGTAGGGTTAGAAGAAGAAAACTGAAAATTCACATTTTCATCATCCAAAGTACTTGTGAATGTTGAAGTGAAAAAACATGATAGACATGGAAGAATATTCTCAAGTGGCTAATGATAAATATGTCATCAAAAGTTGACATTCCTGGCCAGTCTGTGATTAAAATAAGGAACTCAACACCATTGATTGTTTTAGAGGCCAAAGATTTAGCAAGATTCAGTGAGAAAGCAAACAGCTACAGGAATAGAGAATTCTGGAGTGCCAGCACACAGAGACTACCCAAGCACCAGCAGCTTAGTTGGCTGTCCAAGGCCAGCCAGTTAACAAAGTGTGTGAAGAAAACTTGAGGGAACTTCAGCATAGGCTCATCCTCAAACCGCTCTGTTGGAGGTTCTCAGCAAAGGCAACCCTTTTTCTCTGCTGTTAAAGGCTGCTGTAGAGCTGGGGCTCTCAACCCTTGTCCTTGCCATTGATTCAGGTCCTGGCCAACTTCCCAGTGTGGCTGTGGGCCTGTCTCACCACTGTGCACTTGGCTGGCAATCACTAATCCTGGTCACTATGCCCAACCTGATTACGCTCCATGATCCTGACTCAGTTTCCCAGCTTGACATCAGACCTACTCTTTCCATTGCAGATTTGCTTGGTGTTCTGGTCCCTGGGCTGAACCCAGCTACTCTCACTGGCACAGTCTGCCTCACTTGGGGTACAGTGGGACTGGTCCATGGCTGGAAAACCACAGATGCTACTGGCCTATCACCCAGAAACCCAGTACCAGGGCATTTTTGAGCATAGGGATAAATTCTACCCCTTTTTATTCTTGTCTTTGTTCTATATTTTCACTGTTAGATGTCTGAAGTTTGGGATAACTGAATTATGCTTACTTGACAAAGGTAAACAAGAACTTATAACCAGCAAAAAGATTAAGCCAAAACAGAAAAAACCCTGTGTTTTTCACACCCTCTCATGTATTTGTTTTGAAGTATCCTACTGCTTCCAGAATACAAAACCCCAACAGCAGTTTTTTTCCCCCTATAATGCTGCATCTTGGAAGAGAAGTGCCATCACTAGAGTTAGCTAAAACCCAGAACACAACAAGAAAATATATTTAAGACACCACATATCACTTCCTTCTGCAGGCATGACATGCTTTTCTATAGAAAATAAAAACCAACCATTTTTATTGACTGTACTGTAGATACCTGTACAGAGTGTAAACTTTAATATTTCACCAGATATGTGAATACTTCTGGAGAAAAAGTTATCAAGCACCTTCATTTCAACAAATATTTGATATTTACAGTAAGACATACCTGATTAAGTGTATGAATAGGATGAATTAAAAGTTATAAAAAGTTATACAAAAAGGTCTTTAAAATGTTTATATGTTTTGTTATTTTATGATAAATATACAATTAAAGAGGAAGATGTCACACAGTTAAGACTCAGAATTGGCTCTGTTTAAAATTGTCACCGTTGTGTCTGAAGAGGGAGTGAGGGAATGGGGATATTAGCTTACTGATCATGACACAGTGAAATGCTCTCTGGCAGGAGCCTCAAAAGCCCTGTTTTGCTCTGCCACAGGTTGGTTTGCAGGCAAGCTTCCTTCCCAACACACAGTGGGGAAACCAAACTTCACTCCCCGATTTGTACTGCTAATTTGACATATAAGCATGCACTCAGATTTTCCCTCTCCAAACTTACTGGTGATGATGAAAATATCAACTTCACTTCAATTTTCAGAACACCATTTTTGCTGTTACTGAACACTGGCACATAAATGGGACATCGCTATATTTTCTTCTTTTGAGCACAAAACCAGAAGAGAGCTTCCTGAAAAACAGATTTTAACTGCCATGGCTTCTTATGGTCTACATAAAGGCATGGCATGGTTTGCTAAAGAAGAAAGATTGCTAAGATAGAATTCAGAGATCACATTGAGGTTAATAGAATCAAACACAGAAATACTATTTTAAAACCTCTCAGAAAACAAATATGACTATCTCTTTAAAACCACTTGTCTCCTAATGAATCAACATCCATTCTTTGATGACCTATCAGCAATTGTTCAAAATATCTAAATTTTGTTTACTGGTTTTTAGGGAACTACTCAGGAATCCACCTCAAACAGAAGAAACATAAATCTCTTAAAACCTAACAAAAACTTCAAATATATCCACTAAACAGTGTTGATTATCTCTAACAAATGTAGTGTAGGAAAGGATCACATGAGCCAGGGTGAGAATTATAATCCTTACAACACATGGGTAAAGTACTTCTGCAGCACAGAAGTCAAAAGTTGAGATACAAGATTTTGAAGTGAAAGGACTGGTAGGGAGAAGGAATGTGGTTGGGCAGTAAATATGAGCTATTACTGGGTATTCCCCCTCATCTGTTCATCCTTGGGACCCCCTGATTGTTTCTCAGCTAGAGATAAGCCCAGCCACATATCCGATGGGCTAAGCATGCCACTTCTTCAGAAAACTGCTGCGCACTCCAAGGTACAATTCAGTCTCAGGATTTGAGTAGTTCCACTCTTTTTACTCTGTTCTGTGTTTTGCTTACTTCTATTTTGCCAAGAGACACATCCTTCTTGTCTGGGGCAGATAAGGCCTCCCAATTTACCTTTAAAAGCAAACAGATAATTTTACGAGGAATAAGGTGAAGTTGGACCCAACCTGGGCAGCTCTGTCTTACTTAACTGCTACAAAAACAGCCTCTGTGTGTGTGTGTGTCTGCATATGTGCATTGTGGCTTGCTGTCAGCAGCATGGAGCACTTATCTTTAGGGCCTGACTGTGTTGATAGGAGTGAATTGTTTACAGCACATTTCCAAAAGGTGTCAGAGGCTCTAAAGCTTATTTTAATGCTCAGTTTCTTTCTATACAATCTACTCCAACTGTGTTGTCAGGGCAGCGGCAAGTACGGCCTCCTGGGGTAGCCAAGCAGAGGTGAGTGCAACCACCATTATTCACTGTACAGTAGTTATGTCCTGGAAAAAAAACAGAGATGCAAAACCTCAGAGAAAAACAAATTGCAAACCCATAATAAAATCTGAAACAGACATGTAGAAGAGATGTTAAGATTTATGGCTACACTAGGGAAACAAGCCATAATGAGATTAGGAGTGGAAGAAAACTATGCTTTGAGGAGATAGGAGCCATTGTATCCCTTGTGTCAACTTGACATTCACATGAAAGAAAGATCAAGATATCAGAGTGAGAGAGGCAACATGAATCAAGTGCGTTGTTCCTAAAATACCCTTCATAAAACTGGCCACATGGTCACAGATATTAGAATGAAGAGAAGTGAGTGAGTAAATAGAGAAGTGCAATGTGGGGACAAAGTCCAAAATGCTACAGAACATCATCCTCAGATACCAACTGTACAAGGACAGAGGAATCATCCATGAAAACAAACACAAATAAATTGGGTGGTTGGGGAAGTATTAACATTAAAGAGTAAAATGAAAGAGAAATCAGTGCCAGAAGCAGTGGATCAGAGAGGAAAGGCATCCATCCAGAAAACTACTTGAAACAGACACAAGACACAAAGAAATGACACCAATATTATAGGCATAATATTATAGGTATAAGCATATACTCAGGGCACACAATGTTGTTTAATTTTACACTGCCTATCAAAATGGATCTGTGAATTAACTAGTAGTAACAATATAACTGATCTCTTAATTATGACATCTGTATGTATTTTTAAGCTCTGAGCCAAAACTTCCATTATTTTTTATTGCATGTATTGACTAATTTGAAGAGAAACTATCCTAAGGGGTTTTTTTAGTCCCAAAGTAAGAATAGCACAATTCCTATAATTCCAGCCATATAGTAATAAAAAACAGTGAATGCTTCTCCTGTGATTTGCTAAGAACAATGTAACTGCACAACGATATTGCTTCACAAAAACCAAATTATATTTCAAGGGTATCAGCTTTCTCTCTTCCTCTTTTCAATAGTTTTGAAGAACTTAAACAACAGAGCAGAAGGGCCAGCTCCATCCAGCCACTCTACCACCTGCTGTTTTCTGAACATTCCATTATGAAGAACACTGGATCTCATTAAGGACATCTGGAAGACCATAATATTTCTGTAGCTTAAACTTAGTAAGTGAATAAGGCCCAAGCCATGAATATAGCATTAAATTTAGAAGACAATATATAACTATTTTTGACAGGTCAGATGCTCATCTTAATCATACACATCCTTCACAAAGGATAGAACAGGCCCCTTCTCCCCTTCCAGTTCTGGTTTCATGTGGCAACTACAACAACAGTTCTTATGGAAAAGAAATTAGGTGGCTTTTAATTTCTTACTCAACAGAAATCTAAGCACTAACCCAAATCTTCACTACCCCAATCAGTTGGCAGCTTATAAATGGGAGTTTCTACTAAGTTCATTTATACAGTAAGGTGTTACACAGCTGTAAAAACTCAAGAATCATCTGGATTACCTCCTGGGCACTGAGCAAAGGCTGTGGTGATTCCATAGAGGCGTGAGCGTTTGTGAGGCTGGAAATTATCATTTTCTAATGAAATCGTGCGATCCACTGCTACAACAGCATCCCTGCCATATGAGGAAGAAAATATACAGAAGTGAGATGAAAGTGAAAGTATAGGGGCAAACAAAACAACACAACAAAATCCCCCCAAAAAACCAACAAAAACCTCAACCAACCAGTCAAAAAAACCAAAACAAAACCAAAAGTGGAGAAAATTTGAAGTTGCTTCTTTTTTACAATCAGGAAGAGATACCAGAAGCAAAATCCCCCAAGAAATCACCTTTCCTGGACAAACCTAGTATATTATGACCTTCACTCTAGGCAGCTAAGGAATTTATCAAGGGCACATAATTTTGAAGGTACTTCCAATCCAGCACAAAGTCCCTCTACAGGAAGGATGCATGTGTTGGTAGTTTTGGCACATTTTTCACATTCTGCCCCTCTGACAACTATTGTGGTGTAGCTGATATTGCAGCTATTAAGCATAACAATTATGGACAATGATGTATTTCAGGTGAACCTGATCTCTAGAAGGAATACAGCTAGTCATAAACAATCCTTCCTTCCTAAGTATAAAAGGGCAGTCAAGTGACAGACCTGTAGCACGCTGTTCCCCAAGCGTGTTCTAGAATAGCACTTCCCAGATCTTAGTTTCTAGCTTGGAAATCCTCACACACAGTAATACCTACTGCTGCTGCAATTGACAGAGGCATTTGGGTAAGAGTTTGCTGATAGAGCCCATAAAACCATTTACATCAAGTGAAAAACATTTATTTTAAAATGCAGGGACTGGATTTTTTCTCAGAAGTCAAAGTAAACCTCTAAGTTTTGTTCATATGGTAACATTTTAGAGCATTTGCAATAAAGAAAGTGTCATAAAGATAGTGAACAATTTTCCCCCCTTATTTTTGATTGAGCATTCATATAAAGTAGGGCATAGAAAGCCAAGATCAATGTCTGCCCTCTACAATGCAGCTGCTATAGACAAACAAGTTACTGCCCACTCCTTTCCCAAGAATGTTCAGTGTTAAAAGCACTTTCTTCAAGGACAAATCACTATGCTTAAAAAGTGAGAACTCAGTTAACTGGCAGCATAAATAGGTCAACTCTACATATCCACTCCACCCTGCATCAGCTATTGCCAGGAAAGCATCAAAACAGGAATGTGTGAGAGGTCAGGCATGAGAAATGCAGTATATCCTTCAGATTCTACCAGGGAGAAAAAAAAAGATAAAAGTACTCCATAATTTCTTTAGCAGATAACGTACCTTCTCCAGTCTGTATAGTATAAATTCTTCCCATAGCTTGTAACACCAAAAGGATACTGAATCCCTTCAACAATCTTTCGTCGACCATGCTGATTAGGGTTCATGCATTCCAGCCTCTTGGTACCTGGATGTAGTGAAACAATTAAGCCTTTGAATCAGAACAAGAGAGCTCTCATCCGAGGTGAAAGACAAGCACAAATATGCAAGCATGAACAGGGTGGAAAGTCCTGGAGGTCTTTCAGTGTGCTGCTAAGTCAAAGCCTTCCTCCACGTCCCATGTGTGCATGTGCCAAAAATGGAATGGCTAAATACTCTGGTGCTAATGCTACTCAGCACACCACTGAAGTTAAAGAAACACAGATGTCCCATGCAGCCATGGTCAATGCTCACAAGCTGAGACTCCTGCTATGGATTCTAGAATCCTTGGGTTGGTTAGGAAGTTGACAGAAGGCCTCCTCCATTGTGGAGGAATGCTTCAGCTGTTAACTGGTTCCACCAGCTCTGGAAGACATTTTTGCAAAGTTTGTTTGGTGAGCGTGTTCCTGAAATGTTTGCTGGGTTGGGCCATGAAGGTGAGACTGCAGGAAGCACATCTAACTCATAGATACAAATAAGGTGCAAAAAGGTCTAGCTGCAAAGCCACTGCAGGCTGGAAACACTGCTAATGAATGAAAACACCTGTAGGTTTTTCCTAAGTGTTTCAGAATTAGACAAAAAAGGAGAAGGTGCAAATATGAGAACAAGAAAGGAAGAGAGAGAAAGTAACTAGATATGGCAGAAGGAGACACATTTTAATGTTAGAGAAAGTGTTTTACATGAAAAAGAGAGCTTGACCATTTTAGTTTATCCAAAATTTGAAAGGTGACTTGAAGTGTAAAAGCACCTCCACAGGAAGACATCCCTGCCAGAGTCTACAGAGTGAAAGAGAAGCAAGATGCCAAAAGATAAAAATTAAATGAGAATTAAAAGCACACTTCCCCCCCACCCACTGGTAAGACACTGTCACAAAACTAACAATGGGTATGTGGCAGAACTTTAATCCCTTCATCTTTTGGGTGCATTGCTTTTTCAAGACTTGCTTCAGTCAAATATAAGCCAGACTTGGCCTCAGGTTACAGGCCTTAAAACAATAGTGCCAGGATGACATTCTGTAAGGCAGATTAGATAGACTAGGTTTTTCCCTAGTCTTAAACTAACAACTTCTACGAAGCCCTAAGCTCTACCTAAAAAAATAGCCACATTCAAGACACACATACAAGATCACAGACATTCCTAAAAAGTTTTGTGATCAGAATTGAAAACCTTCAGGTTGCACACAGTCTCATGTGAATACCAACGAATAAATCATTAAAGCCAAAAGCTATGGCTGTGCATAATTTCAGGATTGGACATATTTACACTACTACTATTACGAAGAAATATTTTAGCCCCCCTTTACCTGCATCTACCCAGCACAGCATTGAGGAATAAGGATCAAACGTCAGTCCATTTGGTAAACCAAGGTCATCTTTAACAAGAATTCTTCTGTTTGTGCCATCCATGTATGAAGTTTCAATTTTAGGAGCTTCTCTGTTCCAGTCAGTCCAGTACAAGTTTCTTAGGAAGCAGAAAAAGGCTAGAGTTAAGAAAAGGACTAATCTCAAAAGATTGTTGTAATTAAGAAAATGCTAAGAACACAAAGGTAACACACAGCCCCTAAGTCATTTAAATTAATAAGGAAGGCCATATTGCACTTCAATATAGAAGTCAAAAAAGTGTAGTAAAAATGTAGCAAATATACTTCCATTAAAAACAAAAGGAGTAAGCACTGACAAGAGGAAATGCTTTCCTCCCATTGTTCAGATTATGATCAAAATGCCAGCCAAAAAGACTTATATTGCAACAGTTCTGAGGGCCATTCAAAATGTACATCTACATTTTAAGTTCCTCCATCTCACTTCCCATCATGTCTGCTCAGGCTA
Source organism: Acrocephalus scirpaceus scirpaceus (assembly GCA_910950805.1). Classification (NCBI taxonomy): domain Eukaryota; kingdom Metazoa; phylum Chordata; class Aves; order Passeriformes; family Sylviidae; genus Acrocephalus; species Acrocephalus scirpaceus. The sequence goes on from OU383775.1 coordinate 44,912,981, forward strand.
AAGCAAGAGTACTTGGCATACATTTGGGACCCACTTGAAATAATATTTTTCTTTTCAGTGTACCAAGTAAGCAACACACAATGGAATCAGAGTAGTTTATCCTCAGCAGAGATCCCCAGAGAGGGCTGTTAACTCTCTGATGTTTTACTATTAATAGCCATTTTTTAGTGGTAGGGTATTTTTCCTTGGATGTACGTTCTGTGCCTGAGAATATGCATGGCTCCTCAATGGAACCTTTGTTGTTTACTCCTTAACACACACAATTTACTACAAGATGGAAGTCCATGATGCTTGACCCGAACCCAGAGCCCTCCTCCATCAGTTCTGCATGGAACACAGGTCTCCTCAGTCTGTTAAATAATCAGATAAACAAGCTTTGCACAGGTTTCTTGACAACACATCCATACCCTCTCACAGGATCCACAACAATTGCTCTGGGGTTCACCAAACCAGTGTCGAAAAGGATGCGACGCTGGCGCCCGTCCAGCCTGGCCACTTCTATTCTGTCCAGTTGAGAGTCAGTCCAGAAGATATTGCGACCTAGATGATCTACAGCTATCCCTTCAGGGCTTCCCAAGTCTGCAGGAGAACAGAGAAATACATTCCTAGGCATTATTATTATTCCCAATACACAGTGTCAAGCCTCATAAGGATGACCCTTAACATAGATAAGTTTTCTTCAGTGTTCTGGCTGTGGTCCAACAAAAGCTACTTTATATCATTTGGAAGAGGAGCATGTGTTTTACCTCAAAGTTTAAATACATAAAACTCTCATAAAGACACAGAATGAAAAGTTCCATACAGAACAAACTTGCCATATATAGAAACTATACTTGGTGGGGCAAACATAGAAAGAGTTGATAACAGAGAAAAGAACAGCAGATAGTGTCAAAATCTTATTCTACCATCCTTAGAAGGCCATAAAATGGATGTTATAACCCTTAATATTTCTCCTTCTTTAGTACTGGCATATGCAGCACTCCTCTGAAAACTGAATTTATGCTAAGTTTACCTGATGCAACAATTTAACAAAATCAAAGTCTAAACACTAGAGACAGTGACATTAACTAACTGATGCAATCTAGATCCAGTTCTTTGTTTTTGCAGAGTTGTTCTTTTTGGAACACATTTTACCACTGTATGCACACAGTTTTTCTTGGACAGTTAGTTGTTCCAAAAGCAACAGGAAATAGCAAATAATGACCTTACTGCTCTAGCATTAGTAATTTCCAATTTGGATGCAGGATGCAGAAAAAAACTTATAAAGTTTATTTCAGCCACTATGAGAAATTTCTGGTTTTTTCAAGGTTCCATTGAAAAAGAGCAGGCAGGCCATGCGGAATTTAAGGAAGCCAAAGACAAGTTAAAAAACACCTATTTTCATTCAATTTCAGTTCCAAAAGAAAAGGAAAGAATTGTACATGGTCACTCCCCAAAAGAGGCCAAGTGATCCTTTATACCAGCCAGCTGTTGAAAAAAAGCACATTTCAAATGCTGATCCACACACCAAATGGAATGTGGCCTGTTAGCCTTCTTTTAATTCTTAAGTTTATTCGTGACAGCCATTAAACAAACATTATGTGACACAAGCAACCTTTCTGGAGAGAAGGCATTTGGCCCAGAACTTGGGGTAGGGCTCTCTAGACTTCGCTACTGTGATGTTGTTGTGAATCACAGTTGCACAATAGTTCAAGCATCCTCTGCTCTCCCACTCAAGTGGATTACGCTTACCACTTTATCTGCACACATGGCATTTTAGATTCATGTTAATTGCTGAAGAGGTGGAAAGGAACAAACAAGATGTATCCCATTGTTTCTGACTCACAGCTCATGGCCGGAGGGGAGGGGTGGCAAGAAAGTAAATGTTAATCAGGCATTTCTTTACTCCTCCTGAGGGCTCTTGGGTACACTTTGACTCACACTGCCTTCACATTACTCCTTTATTTCTCTAAGGGCTTCTGTGGAGCTAAACCTGTCAGCTCCAAGAAACCACCTCACATATACTTCAGACCCTCAAATGTTCCTAGCTCTTTCCTTGCTAATGGCAGAGTCGGCTGAGGGCGGCCTCATTTTGAAGTGATGGTGGCAACAGTCCCCAGTCTCTGGGATCAGAAGATTACTGACTAAATGGTATTGGAGGAACTCCCAGACTCTTTTAGGAAACAGAAGACAGTAGCAGGCAAAAGATTTGCTGTTACTGATTCCTAGGAGCACTTGCTTCCTGACTAGTTTCCTTGTTTCAATTTCCTCATGTCTGCTATATGTTAGGAGATTTATAGAAGTCTAAAGTAAATGTCCCTTTTGTGTGGCTGATAATGAGCCCGAAAAAACTATCCCCCATGGAGGGAGGGGTAAAAGAATATTTAAAGGCTTCATTTATCACCAGTCTTTTAAGGGGCACAAATATGTTCCTGCTATACTGTCATCAAGCCTGATACAGTCCCAGGCTCTGTCCCTGAGGGCAGGTTTGTACAGACACGCACAGCTGATAGGACTTTAAGCAATTACCACAGAGGAAAGCTCTCCTTCCTAACCTACTGCCACAGCTGCAGAGCTGAGAAAGCCTCCACAGCCTATACAGCTGTAGGGATAAAGGAGAACTGGATGGGGTGCCACAATTAAACAGTGTTTCTGCAAAGCAGCACAACTTGAATCATAAGAGCTTTAAAAAAAACCCAACCAAAAATGTAGTACATTCCAGAAAAATACGCATGAACTGAGGAAAGCAGCTGGAGATCACAGGAGGAAGGAGGCAGAGATCAAAACAAAAAAAAAAACCCTCTCATGAGTCTTCTGAAGGGGAGGCATTTTCCTATTTCATGAAATTTGAAAGTTTCTGTTTTGGCCCACATAGAAAATATCCATTTGAATGCTGAATATTCAATATTATTTTGATCTGAATCCTTATTGAAATGCCCATTAACATACAAAAAGTAAAGTGCAACATCTCTCCCAGTCTCTTCAGGAAAAGCATTCACATCCTATGCAACCAACAGAATAACAGAATTAATGAGAAAGTTTCATACATACAATATTTATAGCAGACAAAACTCATGAGGTTTCCATGTGGCATTAAAACATCTTGAATTACCTTAAATAAGCAATCAAATTTAGCTGAAAGTCCTCACAAATAATTTTCCAACATTTTATACATTGCAAGAATTTTAATGCTACACACACTCTCATTAGACAGACATTCATATCCATAAAGTTTTCAGCAATAGTAACTTCCCCCATTTTTAAAAGTGCAGATTCTGAAAAAAATTCATTAATAGTGCAAAGGGAAAATCTTTTCCCTGCAGAGTTTCTAAGCTGCACACACAAGCACAGGACTGAACTGCAGGTTAGAGTCCCTTTCATATTCAATATGTTGAGATGGAAAAAGAGACCTTACAAAATACCTCAACCATCAAGTGGTGTAGAAATATGAAGCTCCATAGCTGCTGGAATGGTTAGGGATGGCCTTAAGCTCTCCCTTTTTCCTTCCTAGGACAATGGTAGGATCCATCCCCATCTATCTGCTGTCCCTAAGAGCCTGACTGGAGTCCCAAAAAGTGACTATTCCAAAGCACAAAGTCCAGGAAGTGATTCTCTACACATCCAAAGAAAACTAAACCAAAATTATTGTAGAGTTTTATAACTGGCTGATCATTTTCCTAAAATAATTTCATAAGTTTTTGAAAATATCTGCAAAGGATTCAAAGCAAAGGGGACCTCTTTCAGTATCTTGACTTCACAGGTGTTCTAGGACCTTGAGGACTCTAGTATTTAAAATGTGCCTCCAGCTACTTTTACTTGTTTTTTTTAATGATACCTCCCCCAACCATTCCCTTTGTTCTCTAAACCTGTCCTTCCCCTTAGCCCTTTCCACTCAATAAAAGGGTTTAACATCCAAGATGCAGGGGATTGCACATAACCCTTCCAACAAAATTTAACACAGACTGCAGTGAGCAGCATTCTTGAATGTAAGAACAAGATACAAACTGGAAAAGCACTAACTCCACAGTACCCTCTAGTCTATTCTCAAATCCTTGAACAACTACAAAGAGTAAAAATCAAACAAGGTGGCTTTACTCAACTTTCCATCTTACAATTTGAGTGGCAGGCACAGGAAAACCACAGCTGAAATGGTTTCTAACAACCTTCCAGCTGTTTGATCCCCAAGCCAAGGAAGAGAGAGCAGTTCTCTTCAGCCTCCATGCTCACCAGTCCTTTCTCAGCAGAGCAGGCAGTTGACAGGCAGAGTTCAAGAGGGAAAAAAAAATACTACATATAACAATCTCAGCTATCCAGCATCTACCTTGCTTGCCAGAACAAAAATCAAAGACACCTTCTGATGGTATTTCATGTTAATATATAAACAACTCCTAGCTCAGGCAACACCTAGGAAGTACATACTACTAAATTCAAGTCTAATACCATTCCTAGGGAGTAGTAAGAGAAAGAATTTTGTGCTGTTACCTGTTTTGATTATAGTTGTTGGCTCCCCGCCATGCAGGCTGGCCCTGCTGATCGAAGGGCCACTGATATCTGTCCAATAAACAATCTTGTCCACACAGTCATAAGCAACTCCAATAACAACTCTGTCCTGTTGGACAACAGGCAAGTTAGATCAGCTTAGGATAAACAGCAGTTACCCATCAGCAGCATTAACATATGCTTTTAAGTCTCAAGCCTGAGGAAACAAAATTCTTGAGGAAAGGTGGGAAATGGGGAGGAAAGGCTGAGAAAACCATTGGGTAAAAGTAATTGTCAAATATCTTAAAGAAATACTTCCACTTGAAGTCCCTTTTAACTAGCAGACATCATTCACTATTATTTCAAAAAAGCATTGGAGATATTGAGCTGAACAGTTTGTCTGACTTCTACAGCTTTGCCTGCATACCTATCTAAAGAAAGTTCACGTTGACATTTTACTGTGTCACCCTTTCATGTACTTTTTTCCTCTCATTCTTTTCCTTTAAGGGGGAATAATGACTTCCATCAAATCTGACATCCAAAGTCATGCATTACGTCTACACTTCCTACGTAGCACCATTTGACTCTTAAAAGTTCTAGCAAAGTAAGGTTTTAAAATAAAAGTTAGCTTAAACAAATACTACACAAATCATTTTGGTAGAAGAAGTATTCTCAGCAACAAGAAACACTTGTATAAAATTTTTCAGACATAAAGAAGATAGGACTGGAGTTTGAGTTTAGAGTTCAAACTCCCTCCTTCAGGTGAATCAAAGAGACTATCAGGGTAAAGCAGCAGCTGTACATGGATTCCCAAATCTGTCACTGTTGCTGCGTTTGCAACACAGCCTCCTAGAAGGATGTTCCAAACCCGTGAATTAAAACAGATGCACTTATTCATCACTGTGCATTAGTTCTGTGGGTTGCAAGACAATCTAAACACCTCTGGTACCACTTTGCAAATACACAACATAGACAACACAAAGTCAACAATGCTAGCAGAGATTGAAAGTTTCCTTTTAATTGAAAGTTTCAAGAAAAAATTGCATTTTATCTCTTGGAAGTTCTTTCCTCAAAATTCTTCTAATTAATTAATTGAAGTTAGATCAAGTAAATAATGAGACTAGGTGACAAGTATTCAGAATCATGTCACCTTCAGCCCTATTACACAGCATATTTTATAAAGCATTTTACTTTTTTTATGTCATTGCAGCTGCACTTTACATAAGGGACAAAACCTTGATTTTACCCTTACATCACAGAAATTTATGGTACTATTTAATGAAGTGAATCTGTGTAATTTAGCCAGTATTTGATTTACTAACTACTCAGTATTTATATATATATATATATATATATATATATATATATCAAGAGATCAGCATGCTACTCAATATTGCCATCTATTATAAATAAAGTAACACTGGAATGAAAACAGAAATCCTAGGCCTTGGGCAAAACAAATGAATGTGATGAAACTGCCAGTGAAAAGGGCTGGCATGTGACACAGGTGGTGGAAAAGAGAGGTTCTCAGCATCAGGAATTCATTTTCTAGGAAAATAGATTCTCAAGACAGTAGTAAGGAGCATGGGAAAAACATCTACCACCCACTGGGCTTACACATGGGGAAGGAAGCAAAAAAAAAATAAAGAAAGAAAAATACATGTGTAGCCAAGAAGTGGAGACAACTGACTGAAAAAAACAGGAATAGATTAAGACTTAGAAGAAAACTTCGAGGTAGTAGGAATGGAAAAAAGGCCCTCTCCACCTACTACTACTGTAGGTCTCCTAAACTTTTATACCAGAGTCAGAAAGTCAATAGAAGTGTGAATAGAGAGGATTTTACATGAAGAGCTGCTGGAAGCATGTGAGATTAGATTTTTGTCTTGTGATCTATTGTGAGCCATTCTTTAGAAGGAAATAATTTTTTCTATACCTTAGGTTTAAGATTTTTGACTAGTCAGGTCATGAATTTTCAGTAAGAAATTGATGACATACTGAAATTTTAATGAAGAGTAAAAATTGTGTTTTCAACTTAAATTATTGAAGTATGTAGACAAAGAGTAGCTTTCATCTTTGTCAGGAATCTTCTAAAAAACATGGACTCACTATAGTAAATTACTTACTGGAATGTGCAAGAGGGCTTTTGCACCGTTTTTCTTCATGTTGTTTCCCTCTAGTGGAACATGTTCAATTTTACCACTTTGGGCAAAAAGCAAGTGCGTTCCTGGCGGCAGAGGTACCGTGTCTGGTCGAGCAGAGGGTCCAATGACAACAGGAGGAGCGGCTGTGCTCAGACCTGGTTAATAGAGAAGGAAACAGATGGGGAAAAATTAGCTTGTACAGCACAACAAGGCTCCTCATTATTTGCAGAGACACAATTACAGTCAAACTTCTTAGAAGGAAACAGCCCTATAAGCAGACATTAATAACTATAATCAGATGCAGAAAGCTTCTGAAATTTTCCCCTTGGCTGACAGAGAAGGAGCAACTGACATAATAGCACTTCTCATGTTTGGCTCTGTAATTGTGCTTTGCTTCAAATGTTTAGAAAAATCTATCTTATTTTGCAACTGAAGTGAGGAAGACGTAGGAAGGAACATCCTTCATTTCCTGAGGCAAGTCAGCTATTACAGCTCCCAGAGGGCAGAGACTATCTGGGCCTCTCACCGTTTCAAGGCAAGGAAGAAGCTAGAAAACCTTCTTATTCAGAAGCTTACCACAGCTGTCCAGATGCCCTGGCTGAAGGAAAAGTGTGTGTTGGGGCATGAGACATACCACCACTGGGACAGCAGAAATCAGCATTGCTCCAAGTCAGTGCTGTATCTCAGGGAAGGACTAAGCCCCACACTTGGGAGACAGTGCGCTCAGGTGGAGAGATAGCCACAAGAAACAACTGCTTCAGCCACTTACATGGTGGTCGAACTCCTGGACCGCTTCTGGTGCCATCAATCTCATTTCCATCCCTATCCACACACCAGCAATATCCACTGCCAGCATGGCACTGAGTGGGTAGGTAATTCCCATGCTCATCACACTGGGGAATGAAGTGACCAACTCTTACATCCCTCGGGAAGAAAGCACCTCCACTGCCAAGAGCTACTTCGCGTTCATGCTGGCATTTGGTCTTTTCTATGTCTGGGGGAAAAAAACCAACAGAACAAATCAAACCCCAGTGAATATTTCTGTTTTAGCTAATAACTACAGTCCATTAACAGTTGACATATGCTGACCACCTATACACAAGAATTCTTACCTCTAGTGGAACATGACACTTACAAACCTTGAAGGCATGTGACTTCAGAACAGCTTCAACGACTCTGCCCTATGTAAGTGTGACACATTTGCCTTAAACTTGTTTCATCTTTCACTGCCTAGTTTAAAAGAGAACAAACAGGTCCCCTGCATCTTCCTTCATTGAAGGGTCATAAACAGAAGCTGGAAAACATGGTTGATCTGCTTGAAGCGGATGAGCAAGAACATTCTGTCTGACTTTTGACCCAGATGTCTACTCATTGGCAATTATCCATGGGCCTTAAAATGTGACTAATTAGACAGACCCTACAGCAGCAGAAGGTTTTTTTGTAATGCTAAAAGTTGAGATTCCCTTCAAAGCCACAAGAGAAAACCACAACATGAGGCAGATGCCAAATTCTCTACAGATCTTAGGAAGTGAAGCAATTCATTGCTATGATGTATATGAGGTTTTTAAAGTTCAGTTATGAATTTTGAGCACTCATTTGATTATTCTAGATCTAAAAGAAATTGCAGGGACAGGTTGTCCACTCCCTGGTGAAGCACAGAGAAACATACCATGCACACTGGCTACACCACATGAATATATGTATTACTGCAGAGACTACAGAGGAAAGAAACTTTTCAGATGTCAAATCAGGACATTCAGGGATCTGGATCTATGTGTTTCAATTTTACAAAATAATCTGAACTAAAATTTACACCTTCTTATTATATTATCTATGGTGCAGTAGGGAAAGTCATCTGGATCAATATATCTTCCAGAAGCCAAACAACATAATGAAATTAAAAGAATACAATAAAAAAAATATATTTCCTTCTCCAGACAAAGAAATCTGGCTTGGTTTTGCCATACACTTGAGATCCCTGGGAGAGAAAGATGTAATTATGGGAGAGTATCCTTTCCCTGGAAATGATTTCTACAGACATTTAGAAATACTTAGCACAAACTGTCTGCTGAAGAGTCTTTAACATTACACTTCCATTTATTCCTTTCCTTGTTTTTACATTGCCTGATGGACAGGATTAGTTTTGTGTGGCTCAGACTAGACTGACCCCAGCTGAGCAAAAAGCTAATCCCATGCATCTACAGACTCTTGTGGTGTAAATCTATGTTCTGTAAAAAAGAAGGGGGGTTTTTATTAATATTTAAACTAGTTATGCAAGCAAAAGCTTTGGACAAGTTTCATGCACCTGGACATAATTAGAGAAATATAAATGACTGGAGAACAGCTCACTGAACAACTGAAATATTTGGCATCGCTTTTAATGTGGGTGGTGGAGATCCTTGAATCAACCTACAAAACCAAGCCCTGTGGGAAAGCCTCCATTATCTGTCTCAGATTTTGTTTTCATGTATTCAGTGTCCTATGCAGCATGCAGGTAAAAGAAATGTTGATTCCAATAAACAGATGTTTTTGCCACAGGCTTTTATTCTAAACTCATTATAGGCACTGCTCACAGAAGAAAGCAGAGGAAACACAGAGTATTGGTAAACTATCCCTACACACACATTTTTGTCCAGAGCAGAAAAAAATTCATAATTGCATTCCTATCAGCTTTGAGAAATACTATTAACTCCTCCTCAGTAGGATATGAAATCAAAAGTATGTTCCTTTTCTTCTTTGCATAGGAGGCTCATAAAAATAGGGTATACACCAACAGGTTACAATTTTTTAATCAATATTCCATATGAACTAAGGAAAGGAGGGTATATACGCTCCCAGATGGGACCCAGTGGTTACACATAAAATATATTAGTATTGGTGACTTAAAATATCAATATCTGTTCTAATTTCAAGACAATGTTCGCATTGATATCTGCAGATTCTACTCAGGAATTCTGATTGTATTTTTTCAGAGAACTTATCTTGCAGTGATCAACACCAATCTCACAAATGGTCTACTTACACATTTAACAACACAAAAGTCAACAGACTTGTCAAAACAAAATAATTTTCAAAATTAGTACTGAATTTCTAGAAGGCAGAGCATAGGATTGGTTCTTCTAAAAAACCCATCAATGCTGAATTTTTACTTGCATAAAAAATATTTGCATCAAGGAGAAGATGCTCTGATTTTGCAAGTTTTAAATTGCATTAAATATCTCTCTGAAATTAGTCTAGCTATGACAGAGTTTGAAAGATGAGATTGACACAATAAATAAAGCACATTTCCTGCCTTGATGAGCTAACAGCACAAGCTAGACAAAATGGATAACAAGAAAGGGCACATTTTTAGGTAGCACAAGGGCTACTTTGTAAGCCAGCACGCAGACACAAACCTTAGAGCCAGTAAATTTCCTTCACTAGGGCAGCATAATTGTGGTTTCTTAGTGAGCCTGCCTTTACCATAAATACTGTAGTATTTAATCCAGTCAAGACTCTTCAAAGATACACAACAATTAGCATTTAGGAGAGTTATCTGATCTTGTGATTGGCATGAAGAAAAAAAATCTATTAAATACAACTGATAGTGCCAAGAGCAAATAATGCCTATCTGGTGTAATGGTGCTGTTACATCTACTACTGCACCTGATTGTTGCAAATGGAAAACAACCCATGCCTGTTTCAAGGCTCCATATACAGGGATAACTAGCCCTGGAGGTTCAGGAGGTTCTTACCATTCTTGAAACCCACATTTGAAAGGCAAGGTCAATGATGATAAAAATGGTATACACCAGGATTAGTTTGTTCTGCCAGAGTTGAAACAACCACTAAAAGCAGGGCAGGACCTAGGTAATCATCGGTGATGAAAAGGAGCAGGGATGACATCAGCTTTTCATTAACAGAAGGATCAAGTATTTTTCAATGTAATTAAACATTACCAATCAGCTGTAAAATTTGCTGTAAAATTAAGTAAAACCCCATCCTCACTGGGTTTTGGTGCAGTTAATGCTTGATTGCTGAAGGTAATGCACTGACCTAATAGCTTTGTTTTTTCCTATGGAACTCTATTTATGCCCACAGGACTGTATCATATTTGAAACTAAGCACTTAAATTGGCAAATAATTCAAAACTGAAAGAAATAATCTCAGTCAAAAGTCAAATGTCATGAAGCAGTGGTATCTTTAGTAAATTCCCATATTACCTTAGTCTTGCTTTTAAATTTCCAAATTAAGAAATTCAATTCCATCATTTAGATTCCAGAGGAAGATATAAAACCATAGGTTGCATCATTTGTGGAAGTGGAACAGGCTACATGAGAAGGACAGGATGTAAATGTAAAGTCATACTTCTTCGAACAAACTGTGTAGACGAGCCTCCAAAGATAGACTAATCTTTGAAACTACAACCTATCAGCAGATCATAGCTCAGTGCTGTAGGGATTGTGAGAGGGTATAAAAACAATCCAGCATATACAGAGGGAATATATAGGCATAGAGAAGAATATGAGGCTGGGGAGATGATTCAAGAAATACTGCATCCAGCTCTGGCAATCAGAGTTCAAAAGAACAGTGAGAAATTGAATGAGTATACAGAAAAATGCTCCTAAGATAGAAGCTGTAGAGCAGAACAGAGAACAAAGGTGCGATGAAGAATTTGTGTCCCGTGGAACACAGGACAAGTCAGACTAGATACACAGAATGGTGCATCCTGAAATTCAGCTAAATGTATATCCTTCTTCAGAAGAATCAATTTGTATTTGATGAGTATTAAACATTTTTTTTTCAGTTCATTAACAAATTACCAGTAGCAATCTCAATTTTAAAAGTCACTGAGATAACGGAATTTGTAAAAATGAAAATGGAAGTAGCATGAATATGGAAAGTTGAAATGAAAAACACACAGGTACACATTCCTCACATATGTGAAGAAAGAAACAGAATGAAGAAAAAACCAAACTAAAGCCATATACAAATATTCAAGGTACTTTTTAGCCATAGAAGACTGCTCTTGTAGCAGCAATGTAGAAAATGATTTATGGACTTTTCTTAAAAAAGATGGAAGCTGAGTAAAAGGATGAAAAACTAAGATGTATGGATTTCTCTTATTCAAAGGCTTATATTGACATTTTTAATTGCTGTCCTCAGATGCTGGAGAAAAAAAATTTTAAAAAACCAAATGAAAAAGCTTCCCTTTGTCCCTTCATTTTCCTTTGTAATTCCTCACTTACAGTTTTGTCCTGGTAAGTGTGTTTCTCATGTGAAACCAGTTGCACACAGATGATCAGAGAATAGCTCTTAACAGTTCCTAGTTCCAAGAATCCAGGCTTGTTTCTGTTTAGTAAACAGTGTCTGGGGTCTGCAGGGGTAGAAACACTCAGACATCTGGTTTTTTTGAAATGGAAAAATGAAGCGTGAGGAAATAATGAAGTACAGACTTTCTTAATAGCTGGGAGCAGCAGGACATTCCAGCATCATTAACTCTTTCATTAACCTGCCAGTTCACTCCTACAGACATTCCCATGCGTGTGACACAAATCCATTTTTCTTGTTAGTCTACTTGTTTCAAGAGTTGCCATTGAGATTTAACAGTAGGCTTCATATAATAATAAAGACACCAAACAAGCAAGTAATTGTACACATGGGTTGGAACGGAGAACAGCAAGAAGAATTGTGTATTTGGATGAACGAAATTTCCATGCTATTAACAACCAGGAAAAACTTCTGTTACTACACTGAGGCTTATTAGATCAAAACCCTAGCGGATAAAAAGGGGGAGAAAGGGTCTCTAATTACAGCTGAATACAATACAGCCTCCTCTGCAATCTCCATTCTGAAGCTACTTACTTTACAAATCAAGTTCTAGAGTAAACTAAACTACTTTTGTGAGGATGCAGAAATTATAGTTTGTTTCTTTCCCTGGCAATGATTAACTGATGGATCTATCCATTCTAGAAGCACTAAAGCTTTAGCAACAGATGACACCCCAAGGGCAGCTATTGTTCTATTAACTCTAAGAAGGGAGCAGTCGCTAAATTGTAAACATTGCTGCAGACTAGCTGAGCAACACAGATACTTTTGTACTTCAGTCACAATTCAGCAAAAAGTGAGACGTCTTATCTACACAGATTTTTTTACTGCTCAGAACATTTAATAGGCAGAGATAATTGATAGAATTGTTTCTAAAAGCCTGTCTTCTACTGGTAATGCAAAACCATATTAAAAAAAATTATCAGTGAGGCATATATGAAGACTAAAAAAGCCTGGCAGACCTCCACCCACTAGAACAGTAGATACAAAACTCTTAAAAATATTTTGTTACTACTATTAAAATCGTGACATGGAAAAAATTCCCATTCAAGACACAATTGTGTTGAGCACAGAAGTGAAGAAGTGTACAGGATAAGTAGGAAATAAAGTTACTACAAAATAATACCATGTGCTTAGCAGTTTAGTAGACACACCAACCCCTGCATAGGAAAAGGTGTTAATAATAACACAAAAAAACCCCTACTTAAGTAAATCATCACATATACTCAGAAGAAATTATTGTGTCCTTGTAATAAAGTTAATTGGTTGATTGCAAATATCAGTCTACCAAACCACCTGTTTCATCTACAAAGGGGATGTGGCAGACATGAAAGCAATGTTTTTGCCTCTACAATTCTGCCTGAGGAGCTGGAAGCTTTAAGATTTTATTTGCTTCAAGTTTTTCACATCAAGTTTCTCCTCTAGCAGAAATAACTTTGTTTTAATCAGCTAGATAGTTAGCTACATATTTTGACACAAGTCATAAACACCACTTAGTTCCTCATTCATCTGGCACTAAAATGAAAATACACATGAGTGATTATGCATGAAATATTAGTTAAAAATTATATTAAAAGACTGCCAAAACGGTGAAAGCTATGCTTCAGCATTAAACACTTCAAAACTTCCTGGAATTTACCTATGATATAAAAATCTACAAGCACTGGATGATTTCACATAATGGGTTACTGTGTACATGGTGAAGTGTCATGTAAATATGATCTAAAACTAGAATCAACTTTGTGATTTTTTTTTCTATCCTCTACAATCTTTGCCATTTGATTTCAATCATCCAATTGCAGGAAAAAAAAAGTCAGAAATTCAGAATTAGGGAATATAGAGGCAAGATAAAAATATTAAGTCTCAGGCAGTAATATCATGCCACACAGACAAGCACTTTGAAGCAAGCACCTCCACTATTAAAAAAAGCCCAAAACAACCCAACCAAAACCTCCAAACCCTTTCTTTCCTTTGGCCCTTGGATACTCTTGTTACTCTTAATTGCACAGTTCGATTTTCAGTCTGTTGAGAAATGCCCAACAGCAAGAATGTTAGAGGAAGAAGAATTGGGTTTGAATATACTGAGAAGTTAGGCTTTATTTCCTGGATGAAAGATTCACCACCTAGAAAACCCCAGTGCTGTCCCATAGGCTGGCCACACTGTTACATCAAAGTAAAATAACAATGCTACTTTGTGCTCCAATGTTCCTTCCTTTTTTTTTTTTAGTATACCTTCAAGTTGAGTTTTATACTTCAAACCTCGAAGTACAATGAAGAAACAGAAGTGTGAGGGTAAAGAACTTTCTCCTGAATAGAGAATAAGCAGGATAAATACAGCAACAAGTAAGTGCCAGCTGGAAACTGTAGTCTTTCTAAACCACAGGCTGTATGTGGCATGTAGGCATCCAGATCTCACTGCAGACAAGAGCCTTGTAACTTTGGTCTCACTTTTCTCCTGTAAATATTGCATTTGTTTGCATTGCCAGCAATTCCAGGTATTTTATGGTAAGTGATTACTGGGTATGCAAACCAAATCACCCCCATGGTCAAACTTTTACACAAGGCAACTTCAAAAGATAGTATCAGTTTGGAGCTGAAAACTGCTGAGGATAGAATAAACAAAACATAAAATGAGACATTGAACAGCATATCATGAAGAAGTGATAGCAATCAGGATGCAGTTTTGACATAAGCTTGGTAAAGCCCTAAACTTGAAGGACTTGAGAACAATAAAGACATCGATGTGGCAGTAGGTACTGTGTTTCAGAAGGGAACCAAATTAAGATATGTATCTTTCAAATCCCAAGTTATATTTCTGGTCCAGCTTTCAAGAACTATAGAATATTACCTCCTAACACACATCGGAAACCGTCTCCACGATAACCTGCCTTGCAGCGGCAGCTGAAGGACCCAGGGGTGTTGTAGCAGAAAGCATCTGGATGACAGTGGCCCTGTTGACATTCATCCACATCTGTAAAAGGAAAGATCAATTTCAGGTGACTGTTCCTTCTGACAGACAAGTCACAGTGATGAAATAAAGTACAAACCTGTCACATTTTCAGGCTCCTATTTTAGGGTATCTGATTAGACATACAGACAGTTCTTTGGAAATACATCTAGTACAGAAATGCAAGGGAGATAAAAAATGGGGCTGAGGGGCAAGCATGCCTGTATTTTAGGTTCTCTATCTCAGCAAATCCCAAGATTCTCCTATTCCAAAATGTAATAGACATTATTAACACAATATTTTAGACATATGTGTCCATATTTCCCAAAGAAACAACTTAACATAGAAAGAGAAGTAGGATTTGGCTAGCCATGTTTCCAATATGTAATTAGGTAAAGCTGCTCCCCCACTGCTCTCAGACTGACATGAAACAGAATGCAAATTTTTTTACATACTCTGAGCCTTTTGTTTCTCCACATTAGTAATTTAAACCAATACAGTACAAACAGATGCAACTGACAAAGATCTGTAACTTCAGAAATCACAGTAGTTGCAGCTATCTCATCTTGGACCTTCTATAGACCAATCACTGAAGAGTAAGTTCAAAAGCAAGAGGAGGAAAAGAGAAATGCTTAATAAAAATTGCTGCCTGAGGGACTCAGACTATGAAATTTCCTACTTGAAATGACCAGTAGGTATAGGACATGGCAAAGACCAGCCCAGTAGTGCAATGAAGAGTATAAAAGCCCCACAAGAGATGGTGCTACCCACCCTCACAGGCGCGCCCATCTCCGGAGAAGCCAGGGAGGCAGGTGCAGATGTAGGCAGACCCTCCAGTGTACACACACTGAGCACGCTGAGGAATGTCACAGTCGTGTGTGCCCCTCTGGCAGTGGTTTACCACATACTCCACAGCTGCAGGTTAAATGAGTAAGAGAGGAGATGAAAATCTGAACTTTCCTTCACAAAGTCTAAGCCTCATAGTAAGTTCATATGAGAGAACAACATCTGTGAAAGATTACAGGAGAGAAAGGAAACAAGGAACTGAGGGGTTTTTGCTCTGGGGGTTGGGATTCTTTTTTCCCTTGAAATCTCCTCTTTCAGTGGTGTTAAATCTTATTAATGTTTTACAATGAATTGACTGTTCTCAGCACCTCGCAGGTGCTTGTTAATATAGAATGGGGCAGAAAGGCAGATAGTAACAAATCCTAATATCCATATCAGCTTTGCTTATGAAAAGGAGTCCTGAATGAAGAAATGTAAGGAATCTCACAGAGCTCATGTTAGCTAAGTGGCCATTTCACCACACTGGGAATAATTTAGATGACCTGCTACATTAACCTAGTACTGACCCAGGGCTGCTGTCACTTGGCAACAAAGAGGAGCTGTGACTCACTCAATGGGAGATAAACACATTTGTCAACTACTGGAGAGATCTGGGACCAGACCTGCAGCTTTTCATAACTATCTCATGTTGACAGCTGGGGCTCTGAAGGCACTGCACTACTTTGTACATAAACTGTTTCAGGAAATTGCTGGAGCTCTGCTTATGCTTACCTGTGACGTCAGAGAATAAGAAAGGAAACCATGGTACTTGAAATACGAAGAGGTAAAATACTACAAAAATTTTGGGCCTGAAAATAGGGTGTCCAGTGTGTAGGAACAGACTTCCAGCTGCTCTAACAGATGCTGCTGTAACACCAAGGCTGTCTTTACACAATTATGGCAAGGATTTGACAGGGAGCCAAGACAAGACTGTACAATGTTCATTTCATCACAGCACACAGATGGAAACTACCACAGTGTCAGCAGGGAAATAACAAAAATCTTCTATCAGAGCCATATCTGAAAACACTATTTTTTTCTGTTTCTCTGAAGGAAATTACAGCATTGTTAGAATAATTAATATCTTGAGTAAGTTTTGGATTGAAAAGAAATTAATTAAAAACAGTATTTGAAATACATAAGGTAAGAGTTGGAACTCAAAGGGAGTCCCCAAGTTTTTCTGTTTCTCATCCTACAAATAATCAGACAAGATTTATTTACAACCGTCTTATAAAGCTACCCAGTGAATCACACAGCTGGTATGAAAAAAAGTGCTGTTTCCAAAAAGCTGAGTCAGAACTGGTATCCCAGAGCAACTTGCAAAAGCACAGAGGGTTGCTGTTCCCCTTCTGAGGTTCAAATTCTCCATAGATTATAAGTCCCTCTACTGTGAAAAGATTACCATGACATTTATTTTCAATCTATTTGGAAACTAAAGTTTATCTTCCATCTCTTCAGCCTTAAAAATACAATTTGGTTTTGGTTGAAGGAAGGGATCAAACTGAAATCCTTAAAGCTGGGCAAGGAATTATTTAGCACGTGCTAAAAGTGGAACATCAGCTTCATGGGAAAGTGGTAGAGTGAAGCTGGTGAGGTCATGGCTGGAGGGAAGAATGTTCCCTTTCAGGTCCAAGTCACAAAAGTGCAGTGTTGGACGTAAAGGAAGGAACATAAAGCTGCTCTTCCACACCTCACCCTGTCCCTTCCAGTGGCCTTGGTAGAAGGAGCTCCTTTTTCTGACTGTTCTGTAACAGAGAGACTTAGGGTGCACTGTGACTTAGGGAACAGACATGAATTATAATTCTCACTGGAGCAGAGAACTTTGGCTTTGTGTAATACACAGCATGCAAAGTCACAAACTCGAGGAAAGCAATGCAACTCTCTGCTCTAAGATGAAGGCTCCTCAGTCTTTGCTGAAGAACAGTCTTGGCTATAATGAGCACTGACCTGGATGCATTAGCTGATCAAAGAGTAGTTAAACTTCCACGACAAAGCTGTCACAGCAGAAGCAAAAAATCCTCAGTTGTTATTATTTCTTTCCAAAGGAAAGAGGAACTTCCAGCCATACTGGGAGTATTAGGCTTCTAGCCATACTGGAAGAATGTGTATACAGTACGGAATTACTGTCAGGTTGCAAAGATAAAAATTTGAACAAGAAAAAAAAAGATCTAACCTCCATCCTATCCTGACAGTTGCAGCTCTGGAGGTAGAGTCATTATTCCTCTTTTGTTATTTGTCATTATCCCTCTTCTATCTACCATTGGTGGATTCATTTTTCCAAAAGGAATTTCTACAACTTGAGTGAAAAACAAGGCAAAGAGGGAAAAGATAACCCTTGTTAGGACAACCTTAGTCTGGCAAATATAGATTAACTCAGGTCTCCTCCAGAAAAAAGTTTTTACATTACAGAAAAATAAATGCTTTCAGTGAAAACTACTGAATTTGATATTTAATGGTTTATTACAAATGAGCTAAGGGACAAATCACAAAGATTTTAATAGTGAAGTGATTGGCAGCTGCAATTCCTTTTCATCATTATAAAATATCACTTCAGAATAAGTCTGCAATAGCCAAGACACACTGTTTTAGAACTGTGCACTATCTTGTCCAAGGGGTGAATCTGTAACTGAAATCTCATCTGTTAAATTGAATTCTGGATTAGACATAACAAACAAAACACAAATCCCCCAAAAGTCAAAAGTACAGCACTTAAAAAACTCAGAAAAACCCAGTAGTCATGAGCTGCTGCACAAACTCTTGAATTCCACATTAAAAATCAGCACACATCATGAAGCACTGTTTTCTATCTCTGTGAGATGGATCACAGCCCAAAGGCTGGTGGGCAATGCTTTTAAGAAACATGAAACTCACCAACACAAGTCCTCCCATCTGCTGCAAACTGGTATCCCTCAACACACTCACAGCGGTAAGTTCCCGGCTGGTTGTTGCAGTCTGCATTGCTGCCACACAGCCCTGGCTGCTCTGAACACTCATCAATATCTAGGGTATTAAAAGGATCTTGGTTATTACAAAAATGTATTTGTGTATGCCAGAAAAACAGAAATTGGGGAACTCTAGATTAATAGCAGTATTCTCTACTTAGGCCAAAGCTTGGCTAGACCATACCTCTTAAGAGATACTAATAACCTCAAAATAAGTTTTGAGGTAACTTTTTCCTCAGCTAAGTTCTATCATGCAGTAATAAGGGGAAGGCACAGGAAACTGCAGAGGAAAGAGGAGCCAAAGAAAATGCAGCCTTAGGTGATGAGAAGTAATGATAACTACTGGGAGAGCATGAACTCCACGAAAGCTTCCCTTTTCATTATCCATGCACATCTTTAATCCACTGCTGCCCAACTCACAGCATCAGAGGACTGGAAGCGACAGTGTGATGCTGTTGTTTTCATTTGCAAGTTGATTAAAGGGTTGGAGTGGAAGGAGAGTTGTGCTTTGGGTTTTAATAACCCCTCAAAATTTTTTAGGTGATAGGGATGACACATTTCATTAACACACAATTTCACCTCTTGAAAATGTGCTGAGATTTGATTGCAAGGCAAAACCCAAATACGCTAGGAATACAGAGCTAGACAGAGCTGGGAAATATGAGTCTTTTTGAACAGAAATGGATTTTCAAAGTAGATAATGAAGAAGATTATTTCAATGAATTGCATATATCTGTGCTCTGTCTGCACACGCATTTCCTCTTTCTCATCTTCCTCGAGAGCTTTTAACCTAGTTGACTCATTTTAACCAGAACTTGCATTACAGTAAATTTCTCTCAACTAAGTTCCCACATGTTTTATAAAAAGATGAACTGGGTGGGAAAGATGCTTTGCAAAACAGGAAAACATACTCCTCAAGACAGTCAAACTTGCTTAATTTGATTATTGAGATACATAGCCCAGCAACCCTCTAACCTTAAAACCAGCCTCTCAGGGCAGTTCATTTTGCTGGAATGGCTAGTCCTGAGTGTTAATATACCCCAAGGAAAATAAATTCTACATTAACTTTCATTTGGCAATGAAATGAAGTTGTCTGATACCATAACAAACATTTCCATCTCCGCGGAAGCCAATCGAACATTCACAGAAGAAACGATTTCCAGTTCCTGGACGGCACACGGCATTGGTGTCACAGTTATGAGTGCCAGTGTAGCAAGGATTCCGGTTAATATCAGCAGAACCATCTGGCAAGAGAGACCATATTTAGCCTTGATGACTCTGTCCAAGTAAAAGCACCCAGTTAAGGCCCGGAAGGAGGTTGCTCATAACACACATTAAACAAGGAAACACACTTCTTGCATCAGGGAGAAAGGGCTTTGCAGGTGATATGCAGGTGATATCCTAGACACTTATTTAATAGCATCTATATTCCTTGTTACTTGTACAAAGGACTACTGAGTTTAAAAAGAGCCACAAAAAGCTCTGTAAAGAACGAGACAGAAAGAAAATTCATTTTCCAGTCACTGACACTAGGCTCAAAACATGATTCTTAACGGCTTGGTTTATTCATTTTAATAAGCAGAACTCTATTTTGTAACAAACAAAAGTGAGCAAAGCCTGGTTTTATACTCATCTGGTGTGCATTTTCAAATTGTCTCTTTGCTTTCTTTGTGATGTTAGTGCAAGCTTGGATAGCTCATCTAAAAAAAACCCCTTTCATAAGCTGCCTACAATTCAAAGATAAAATGCCATGTTTCAAGATAAACTATAGAAACTCATCCATGCCCCTCTCTTGCTCTCTTCTCTGATTATGCCCTCCCCCCCAAAAAATTAATAGAGGAACTGTAAATTAGGTAAAGATAAACAACATACTCCATGCATCCAAGTGGGAATAGATTCAAGGCGGTGTATTGAGTATTTCAAGGAATTAGGCATAAACCCCAGGGAATTTCAAGAATTGAGTACCACTTAAATGCTCTTTCTGAAGTAAAAATACAAATTTTCAACAGTTCCATTTCTCTCCTCTGGTGGATCTGGACTGCGGCCAAATAATGAAATTAATTAATTTAACTCATTAACACTCAGCTGGGGCAGGCTAAAAAAATGGATGACTGCTCTTAATTACTCACAAAAGAGAAAAAGCAAAGTGTGCAATTGATACGTACCACTGATGGGGCCGATGGAATTGCTCATGGCGTATCGCAGGATCTGCTCGTCTCTGTTGTACAGGACAAACACGCTGTCCACTGAGAGCTGCTGAGTGGCAGGAGCAGAATGGAGGGAGTCATCGTGGATGCATTCCTCAAAGGAGATGGTCTGGCGCCACTGATAGGCACCCGTGTACGTGGAAGCAACTCCATCCCTTTCTGGCTCTGTCACTGTGTACTCCCTCGAGGACGATGAAGTGATAACTACGACATGACAGCAAACACACTGATCAGAGCAGAGACCAAAAGCATGCTGTCAAATGCTATCTGTAGACTTGGGATGCAGCCTCTGTTGTGCAAATGGGAATTTCAAGGCTAGAGGCTTTGAAAGTGGATGTATTTCCATGCAAAGGAACAAGCACTTGAGTATGCTTACTCTGTTCTCAGGTATCACAGCTTTGAGAAATGAGTCATTTAATTTATTTTGACATATTTTAAAAACTTAGCTTTACTTCGTGGATTTCCAAATAATGAAAGGAAAATTTTACTCAGCAAGCTCAGAGGTTCCTTTAGGTAGATTTATATAATGGATCTCCAAGCTAAGGGCAAGAGCCATATCACAAGCCTAAACTACACCCACTTTTAGCTCCCTGTAGTCTACTAGCCTTGGATTTTAACAGAGCCCTGAAGAAGCTGCATGTCTGAGAGCAGCTGTATGTTTCACAAGTTCTCTATATTGGGAAAATTTGTGAACAAAACTCTTCAAGAGGATCTGGGCTTGTGGATCCTCCCACCAACAGAAAGGTCCTCAGAACACCACTATTCTTTGTTTGGACACCAGAACACACCTATATCAATCCACTTGTAACAGCTGGATTTCTGCTAAGTCCATTAGACATGCCATAGGACAGCAGAATTGCAGCTGTTTGAGTCCTGGTAAATCAAATCCAGCCTGAAGGACACCTCCCTCCAGCCTCTGACTTTACCTCCATGGGAACAGCATTTCTGCCAAGTAGGCAACTGTACTATAGAGCTGACACTGCCCAAACTCTCAAGTTGTTCAGCACAAAGCAGAAGCTTCCTGCTGCTTCCACTTCCTCCTCCCTGCAGTCCAAAACAACAGGCAAAGCATAAGCAGGATCAGCACTGGCTACCAAACCCAGACATTATTGAATATAAGGCAGTGACGATGTAACCACACCATTTTCTATCTCTAGCAACCAAAAGTGCTCCCTTGGAGAAAAGTGCAGTCTCTCCAGTACTCATGTGCACATGGGTGCACCACAGGCTTCTTCTTCTGTACTGCTCTCTGACAGCTGGGCTGGCTGGCCAGCAGCAACACTCCACTTCTTTACTTTCTGTATTGTAACACCTGTAATTTTATCCAGGAAGAGCAAAGCAAAGTAAGCAAAACAAGATTGCCCTGTAAATAGTGAAAGAAGAATGGTTTTCTTAGGAAACCTAGGATCTGTGATAAAGGAATTGAGAGAAAAGAGAGAGGAGTACTGAAGAGACAAAGTAGGAAACTGATAAGTGAATTAAGAGGTAATTTTCCATGTGGTTGTTAAAATTCAGCTCAAATAATACTGATAAATGCTTGCAGAGTCATTGTAATTAAGTTTACGTGAGTGGTAAACAATGGGTTTATTCTCAAAGATCACAGCTCACTTAATGACATTACCACAAAAAGCCAGTACAGCTCCTACTAAAGGGCTGTGGACTTACAGAGAAAAACTTTGCAACTTGTACACTGCCATCAACAGCATAAAAAAAAGGCCAACAAAAAGGGAAATTGAGAGTGTTTTGCAAACAACAGTTCAAAGAAAGTTGAACTTGTATTTATTCAATGAAAAGGTAAGAAATATTTGCATTGTCCCACTCAAAATCCACCTTCTTTTGAAACCTTTCCTTAAGAGGTAAAAAGCAACTTTCTATAAGACAAAGGGTCCTAAATACACTTGTTAAAAAGGGAATAAAAGAATGTTTTTCAGATTGTCTTAGTCTCTGGTTTGTGCACTTTCTTCTGATTTCATTCTTATGGAACCTTACCAGAACTAGAAGTGTGGTACAGTTCAGTGTACGGCTCTATATGGACTGATGCTCCAGAGGGGATCTCAGGAATTCTGCCCTCCATTTCTGTGCTGATGGTAAGATGTCCATGCTCATCAATGCCACTGAACTTCTGCTTTACAACCAGCTTCTCATTGTTGCGGAGAAAAGTTACTTCTGTTTGCCGTGTAAACTCACCACCTAAAGAAAATTAGTTTAACACTAAATTTAATAGAGGATTCTGATTCCTTCTATTCCAAATATTGCTTCTAGTAGATAAAATATAAATTACTATTGTCTGCAAGTTTTGATGTGGCACAATTGCTAATGTCATGTGTTTCTAATGAAATAACTTTCAGAGGTATACTGATACTTGGATACTGCAAGCAAATTTTTTAAGCACTGAACATTATAAATCACAAATAAACCCAAGGCAGCAGAGTTTTATTAAATTTAAAAGGAAGTTCTGACTAAGTTAATAGCAGTAGGCCTTATCCTACCATTTAAAAGGACATTTTAGAGAAAATTTCCATTAGAAGTAGAGATTTAAAAAAAAATTTCAAAATCCAGTACATCTGTTTCCAAATCAAAACCAAGAGAAATGTATGTTGTAAATTCCAGAACAAGCTTCAAACATACCAAATCCAAGAAAATTCCAAAATAAAAAGTTGTGCTCAACTAAATTCATATTACATGTCTGTAAAGGATCAAATTTTTAAAAGAAACACATGTTCTCCTGGAACAGATTGGATCTACAGCTTGAATTCAGAGCAGCACAACCAACCAGATTTGGCCTTAATCTCTTCTGAAAAGCTCAAATTGTGAGCGGGGGTTTCCCTCAAACTAGCTAATAGGGTCATTTGCATGCCATGCAGCAGCTGTTTCTGTAAAGTGTTTCAGATGCTCAGGAGGTCAGATTATAATTTCTCTTTTGCTCTGTTGGTACAATCAGGCAATTAACATGTTAAATCTCTTGAGGATGTAGGAGATTTAATGTACACTCTAGTGACAACCTCCCCCAACAGATCTTTTTAATAATCTCTTTCTTGAACAGAAACTGGCCCAGTCAATCTCTCTACCACATTTAGTTTTTGTACACTGACAGTAAATTAAAAGGTCTATTGTCTATATATTGTAAACAAGAAAAATTGTGAGACATTTGATCACAACAAACCAATTTGCAGTTCAGAATAGATGTGTGTTTTCACCTATATTGCTTCTAAATACACATTTCTTTTCTATCAAGACAGAGGAGAGCATAGCAATTTTGAATATATTTTAATTTAGAAGTTACCAGTAATGCTGAATCCATTTTTATATCCTTGCTGCTCCACAGCAAACATCCATCCTATGATCCCTCCAATAGAGGCAAGAGGTAGTAAAGAATACCCCAAAGTCTCTGGGATTGTGCTGATAGCAGTGTAGGCACGTCCTTGGTTCATCACAACATAGGAGTGGAGATCAGTGTTCTCAAATGTAACTGGAACGGGGTTGTTTCCTACAAAGATTCTCCCTCTGACCTTGCCGTTGACTCTCTGAGGAGAACCTGGCAAATCAATATTAAGCATCAGAACAAAATAACAGTACTCTCATACTCTCCAAGGAACATGTCCAGAGTGTTCACAAAGTTCAGTGTTTAGTGTTGAAACAAATGGCAAACAAATATTCACAGAGTTCAGACAAGAAATTGCCATGTGTTCACTTGCTTATGTAGGTACATGCATGTGTGTTGTCTTATGTGGATGATTAAATGGCCAAATTTACCTGAAGAGATGCTCTTTATCCTCATTGAAAGCTCTGTCTGCAAGGATAACGTCATAACACTGTTACAGTATAGCTGACAGTAAGTGGCAGACAGAAACTTCTGGAGATCACACAACATATTAATACACACTGAATGCAAATTTGCTCAATCCCTGTTAGGAGACTAACATCATCAGGCATTTGACCTATTACATTTCTTGGCTCTGAACTATTGGCCAGTTTGAAGACTGTCAGTGTTACACAGAAGTAGCTATTTTGTATTGCTTATTTTCATCTGTATGTAATTTCCTACATGGAAGTTTAAATTTCATTATCATCAGATCCTTCTTTTCTTTCTACAGAAAATCCAGTTTTATGAACTGAAAGCTAAGTATTAGGTTTTGCTTTCCTGGTATATAAAACACAGTCTTGCAGTAAACTATTTGAGTTGTTGAAATGCATCTGTACTCTGAGCCAAATCACTACGAGGATTACAAGTGTATACATAAGAAATTCCTTTATGGATTTTACACAGGACCAAAGTTTAAAAGGGTATTTAACAGAAATCTGGCAGATCACCCTTTAGTAAAGCAGCTTAAGAGTCAAAGCGGAGTCATGCTCTTTAGTTCGACGATCAAAGTTAATTTGTTCATCACTTTGAACTGTCCATTTCTAGAGTGAGGACCATATGAGATTATTACACGTTGGAACTTCATGACTGATGCTAGGAAATACCACTGGATGTTACACTTTCTTTTAAATGATGTCAGTTACAGAAGTAGTTCATTTTTCTAGAAAGTCACATTAAAATGCATAAAGCATATAATTGATCACTCAAAATAATTTGCTTCACTCAAAAAACCATTTAAAAAAGTAGAGCTCACTGATTCAAATGCCTTTCACTACATCCCAGTGAAAAGTCTTTCAAAAAGTTTTTTATCAAGTCTTTCTAGGAATTGAATACAGGTCACCTCATACAAGAATGCCATATGTAATTGTTGCTTATGTATCCAAATTTGAAACCGGTTACCTTCTGCTACACACTGCCTGCCATTTCCTTTGTAACCAGCAATACAACTGCAACAAAACCCGTTGGGATAATCCTTGCAAATAGCGTGAACAGAGCACTGGTGACGGTTGTTAGCACAGGTCTGTTGGACATCTGTGTGGTAGCGAAACACTGTGGAAAATAAGACCAGACATTTACATTTCATGTAATTACTGTGGTATTCACATATCCCTGGAGGAGTTTAAAAGTATCTCTGGATTCACTTGATCAGCTTTTCATTTTCTCTTTAAGGAAAACAAACTATTGCAATCAATATTGGCTAACCTTGCAATATGCAAATAACTTTCTACTATTTTGCAGAAAACGTCAGGGCTTCAGCTGTTTAATTATTTAATTAGAAAACTGTTTAATTCTATTGACTTCAGCAGATCTATATTAACACAGATCAGTTAAAATTCAAAGCTAAATACACGATTTTAATTTGTCCTTGTTTCCGAATCAGAACAAAAAGGGGACTTTCTAACTTTAGAACAAAACATATCAGTACAGTACCCGGGACCATGCAGCAACTGATGCCCCCTGTAATCCTGTTTTACCCTGTTATTTAATGGAGATAGCAATTCTCACACCTGCTTCAATTAACATCTGGGCAGTCAGTCACCCTACTCTGAAATTTCTAGAAACGCTTTATTAGAACTCAGAATTGCTAATTGCACCCTTCTAAGATTTGAGGCCGTGAAACCCTAGCCAAAAATTTTTATGACAGATTCTATTCCCAACATTTATTAAATCACCTGTGTTCAGTAATACATCTGAGAAAGGTCTGTGAGCTTGACTAGGGAACTAGTTTACTAGACTGGCAAGAACTGCACCTGAGGCAACATCCAAATTAACTACCTCAATGAAAACCACAAATTTGACACATCCAGATTTTCAGACTTGAAGCTAATGAGAAGGAAACATTGTTTCTTTTTTTTTTTTTTTTTTTGCTGCCTGTCCATGTTAGAAGTTAAACTGTACAAAAGACCTTACCTATTCCAGTTTCATCAAATTCTTCCACGTCTATGACTTGAGGTGGCTGTGGGGGGAACTGCTGGATCCGAAACTGGCGAGGTGGAGCTTTTGCTGTCGGGAAATTTTGAGGACTGTAAAAAGACTCAGTTGAAGGTGTTCCTGTTACATCTTGGTATGTAGTCAGAAAGTCCTCTGCAGCTAACCGAGGAACACTGTGTGTGACAAGGTGCTGATCCTCTTCTGTGCTGTCTGTACTACTTGTGCTATACTGCTGTGTTATTTCAGTGGAACCATAGTCAGACATAAAGGGCTTAGAAGTCATCTCCTGGTCTTCCTCAGTGGGCTCTAGGCTCTCCAAAATATTGCTGATTTTGGCAGGCACAATACTGTCGGATGAGCTACCAATCTCGAACACCCAGACGCCCTGCTTCCCAGCATTGCTGCTTCTGTCAAAGAGAAGCACATGCCAAATAAAGCAAGTTGTGTGGTATTTCTAGCCTACACACAATGTTATCCTTCACTGAGAAGTGTCAGGACTAAACTGTCTAATTATCTTATCTACATTACATACTTACCTACAGGTACAGTTTATTCAGTTGTAGAATACCCCTGACAGTTTGGGTAACTTTTTTTTTTCTCCTCACCTGGAGTTCTGTTGAGAATTTCTAACTTTCTTGTCTCCAAAGTGGTGAGAACTAAAGGAGATTTTAGGGCCACAAAGATCTTGCTACCACTTACTAAAACTTTCTAACTTACTGCATTTCCTACTTGTTCACTTTTTCTTTCAAAAATACAGACACACAAAACCAACCTGCCTAGGATGGATTATAAAAAGTTGAAGTGTAAGGGGTACTATTTATATAAGAACTAAGTATACAGGAGTTCCTACCAGTGACCACAGGAATATGGACTTTTATTTTAAATTGTAACAAGTTACACCAAAGCCCTCAAGGGGGTGGATATTTATCAGTGGCAGATCTTGTGATTTCTCATGCAAAAGCTAATGGGATCATATTAGTTCTCATTGATTCATGGTACAGTTAAGAAAACCATGGAACTCTGATGTTTTCTAGAGGAATTTAAACAAAGAAAAAAACATACTTGTACAGATTTCTAATGCTGTCTTCATCATTAGCAATGACATTGTAGGATCCTGGCTTTTCCCAAAAGTAGTAGTTTGTAGAGGCTTGACTAAAGCCAACCATAGCAGGAATATTTTCATCACCATTCTTGGAGTATGTGCTATAGAATTGCAAGCTATCTTCTGGATAAAGGAAAATAGCATAGGAACTGGAATCAGAAGAGGCTAAGACAGCCTGGAATGTGTTTCTCTGTGGAAAAAAAATTAATACGCATTTACTCATGTAAAAATAGTCAAGGACGACAGAGTAATTTTCTTTTACTCACACTTAAACACAAAATGAAAATCAAAATTCTCATTAAAAAAGAAAACATTATCAAAAGTAATTAAATTTGTAGGAAGGAAATAGTCAGATAGGCTACCCAAAGCATAATGATTTTAAGTTATGTAATGTTATAGGATGCTATCTCATTTCTCTAAAATAACAGAAGTGATGTGCTAGACTAAATAAAAAAATTCTGTAATCAGAATGTTTAAAGTAAAGTTCAAGTTTCATGTTGCTCAAGTCTTTTCCCACAGGAACACTCCTGTCTACTGTACAAACCACTGGGACAGCACCTCAGACATAAGCTGTTCATTGCTACTAGGGTGCAGAGTTGTTACTATAAACACAATGCCTGTGCCAAGTTCAGCAAAAGAAATCAGTTGTTGACATAAAAAGATGTGCTAAGTAACGGTAGTGTTCTCATCAGCTTTGATAATTATGGTGTACAAAGTTACATATCCTTGCAGGATAGTACCTGAATGGTTTAAAAAGGGGAAAATGATTTGTGAATAATAAAAATAACCTCTAAGTGTTTCTTAATCCAATACTAGCTACAAAATATGAGCTTTTTTCTGAAGGCAATATCATCTGTTCAAAATTGGCTTAAGATCCTACTAGTCCATATAGTTATCTGATTTTACATAGTTTGATGTCATAGTTTGACTCAAGAGTCTGCTGAAAAATGCAAGCCAGGATTACATAGCACAGAGGGAGGTGAGGATATTCTAGTTCAGTTATTATCACAACACATTCAACATTCAAAGTAGAGTCATTAGGAAACATAGTGAAATCAGCTATGTAGTTTCAAGCATTATCTTTTGAATTAATAAAACAT
The DNA here is from genome assembly GCA_910950805.1 of Acrocephalus scirpaceus scirpaceus. Taxonomy (NCBI): domain Eukaryota; kingdom Metazoa; phylum Chordata; class Aves; order Passeriformes; family Sylviidae; genus Acrocephalus; species Acrocephalus scirpaceus. The sequence goes on from OU383775.1 coordinate 44,941,804, forward strand.
TACTAAAATAAATCTCAAGTGAAAGTTCTGGGAACTCCTATTTTGCTACAGCCATTTCAACGATAATACACATTCTTAAGTCTGCAGAATTCCTTTAAGCACAAAGTACTTCAAGCCTTCAAAGCAAAAGGTTACAGTGCTACACTTCAGCTGAGCATGTGTCCAACATGACTTAAAGCTCTGATTAACAATCACCTTTTCTTCCAAAGCATGATCTTCTCCTGGTGCCTGGAAAGGAGCCACAAGCTTCCAGGTAACAATAACAACACTGCTGGGATCAAAAGCAGTCTCGGGAAAACCTCTTTTGATATAATCTGATGCAAGTTGCAAAACATCTGAGGATGAATCTTCTCTATAATACACATTTCCACGCCCATCTGTTGTGTCCAGGTCAGCCATAAAAGGAGCAATGGCCCCAAAACTCACTGGGAATTGACCAAGGTATTTTTCTTCACTTGAGGGTTCATTCACTGCAATAATCCCATTAGTGGTAACCTAATAAAAAGATGAACGTTATAACACAAATACTGTTCATACAACTGTCTCCCACACATGTGCTCCAGATCACAATATTTTAATTTTAATTACAAAAGGAATTTAATCAAAAGTCAGTTTTATATTTAAAAAGTAACTGTGGTTTCTTAAGCTGTTGTTTCTTATCCCATGTCAGGAGTCCTGAGGTTTCAGTTGCCCAAAATTAGAGGTCAACTTTACAGACAGAGCAGCCTTTTTTCTTAGATACATACCCTTCCCACCAATGCTTCAGAAGCTGATAGAATTTCTGAGCAAAGAACTAGTTCACACATAGATACAAACCCAAAAAAACCACCTGCTCCATGCTTATATGTTGTAATAGTCTGGGTGCAAGTCTTTTGGAAAAACATACAGATTTCTCTTTGCCTGCCAGGACTGCTTTTGTTTTCACTTCACTACAACCACCCTTGTAGAAACTTCTCTGCTACTGTGCAAGGCTAACAACAACAAGCTGCTACTCACTTTTAAAACATGCTGTGAGCACACAGAGCACAGCTCTTATACCAGAGGCTACAGAGCCTAGGAGATGGAATTTCCCCAGCAGATATAGGCCACCCTATAAATTCCTTTACAGCTGAGCGCCCTGACACAGTCTGATAGGAAAATGGGTCTAATACTTGAAGGGCAGGGGGTGGGGAAGGAATTTGCACACAGAAGTGAAACTCTTGGTCTGTAAATGCATAGGTACTGGCTCAGGGAGATTCAACCCATCCGTGAGATGATGCTACACAGCCACCTCTAACTAAAACTGAGATAAATACATACATACAGGTAGGTGCAAGGGCACATCCAAGTATGACAGCCAAACTCCACTGGCAAACCAGAGCTGGCTCTCACACACTCAGGCAGTGAGCAAGACTACAGGTGTCAGACCTTGAGGCAGTGCACAAAGTGCTTACACGCAGCTTCCTGTGCCAGGCCCTTCCACCAGCTGTGCCTGGCACTGACGCAGCCACATACAAATCCACCTTCAAGTCTTGGACGACCTGATAACAGGACACATGTGACTACCTGCAGGCAGCCAGGCACTCATTCTAGAGCTGCTGCCACATACATAGGGGACTCAAAAGGGTCCCAGAACTGTCACTATAAACTATGAAATTAAAACTGTAATCTCCCACAGATTTATCTCACTCACAGGGTTTCTTGTGAGTCCAAGAAGAACAAACAGTGCCTGGATCTTTTTACACAGTCAAGATACAGTCAACATGATAAAATCTTTACAAACATCTGGAAGTGGGTCACCTAACAAGGCCACCTAACCCAGTGGCCTCTCCCCAGCTGTACCTGCTGGCTTAGAGGTTCAGCAAAACAAGAGGCTATGCACATTCTTCTCCAGTGAGCCTCCAACTGCATCCACCTCAACAGATTCTCTGTGGTTTGACTGTTTTTCATCCTCAGTGGATCTCTTTCACATATTTGTTGAGTCTTCCCTTAACATATATAAACTCTATGCATCCACAAAATCCCTTAAAAAGGAGCTCCATGAATTTGTGACTCATATCCTCAGGTCTCTCCTACATTTGCTTGCTTTCAGTCTGGCTTCCCGCTTCATTTGATGACCCTAATTTTTGTATTGGGACATATAAAAATTCTACCCAGTCTCTCCCACTATGTAATTTCTCCCCCAGAATGAAGACCCCCCAGCCTACCCATGCACTCCCTGTCTAAGAGCTGTACTCTGTCTTTGATCACTCTTATTGTCTCCACATATTTCTTTTCCACTCTATAAACTTGTAAACAAGGAGGGTGGTAGGAGGCCACACATAGTCTTCACAGAGAAATTATGGTTTGTGCAAGCCCATCAAGGATGCTGGCTGCAAGTGCCTTGGCAACATCTTTAAAATCTGGACCACCACTGCTGCTACATACAGTAAATCAGAAAAAGTGTAGTTTGAGAACTCATGATACAACTCACTCCTCCATACACAAGAAACACCTATACCTTGAACTCTCCTTTGGCTATCCAGAGGGTCAGAGCACATCCCCTGCCACAGGCCAGTGGTCAGTCAGCCTGGTGTATAACTGGATAGTCATAATAATGGCTTATCACAAACCATTACCTAAAGTTAGCACATAATTCCCACAGTATATCAGAATTTATTTTAAAAGTGGCTTGATATATGCTGATATGTATTTTCTGTAGATGTATTATTTCATTAGCAGCTAGAGTGTAAAAAACTAGAAACATTAAGATCATGTAAAAAAAATAGGTGAGCTGGCTTTATGCATGAATAGCATATCTAAGATATATAAGCAGTAGATACTCTGTGCAAACATGTTGGGAAAGCAGGTCATGTTAGAAAGGGGGAGAAGAAGCTGAATATTGTGATAATTTTTACACTACTAATTCGTGGCTTGACAGTGGCCACAGAGCCTAAGGTGAACTATGAATCTGAGCAATAAAGAACTAAAAAGACAGCATGGGTTACCTCAGTACAGATCCTACAACTGGAGTTGGACATGTAAGAGAAATCTAGTCCAGAAAAGTTCCCAGAACTCCTACAACATTTGTTGTAGGACACTAGAAAATGCTTCATATTCCTGTAAAGCAAAGCTAAAACATGACCTGAAAATTAAAGCTCACTAATTATACTATACCACTGGAAGACAGAATGGAGAATGGTGGACATTACCATCTGTTTGCTAAGACCTTTTAGCAAAGAGATGCACTCCCTCTTTAAAGTAATAAATTTAGTGCAAGTTAAATTCTTCCTTCTGCTTTCTTACATTTTTTCTACACAAACAGCCCTACTCTCACCTAAATCCTCTTGTGAGAGATGACTGGTATTTGAAGTATTTTAAACAAATTCCATGTTCTTCATCAGATTTGGTGTGTGTAGATTTTGCAGCTTCATGATCCCCCATTTACGGCAGAGATTAAAATAGCATTAAGAGAAAATATGATCACAAATAGTTAATACTGCAGAATAAAGCAGAAGCCAGAAGAAATGGCCCTTTTCTTTTCACCTCTTAGTGACATGCATCTAGCTATTCCTTTCTTATTTGCTAAAACTTTAATGTAAGAAGTAACTTTATTAAGGAGATGCAAATCCCAGTTTTAAAGAAAGTTCTTAAGTGAGACAGTTCAATTCTAAGTGTTAAGGGAATGTTTCTATAACCCAGAAAACATTTGTAAGCCATCATATGAAAATAAATAAACAAGCTGCTCACTTTGTGCAGTGATTTTTAAGGCAAAAAAAGAGAAACACACCAATAATGAAAAGAAATGGTTTTAGCTTTCAGATTTAACCATACATTCATATTGACAGAGACAGTGAATACGCCTTCAACTTCACCCTGCTTCTTTCAAGGTCACAAACATAGGTTTAAGTGTGAATCCCAAAATAAAGAGAAGCAATTTGGGGTAAGTACTGGGTTTCATCAAAGCATCATTCCTGTCAAAAGGGAAAGGGGGGGAAAAGAGGCCTCAGGTGGGCGTTGTCTAAAGACCAGCTTTACAGTACATCTTTCCTTTTAGGGTATAACACTATTTAAATTGACAGGAACTAACATAGATGTATTTTTAGCACGTTAAACTTCTGGATTACACACATAGTTAACATACATTTGTGGTTTGTAGCAAAACCAATAACACACATACACAATTATAGGTCCACCTTGAAAAGCAAGTGAGAAGAAGAAAGCAAAGAAAGGAAGTACTTCTATTAAAAGAAAAATTGTATCTCTGTGTGTACAACAAAAATATTAAAGTTTCTAACAATTAGGTACTTTTTCCTTGTTCAATGACTAGGCATTTTATGGGCTTGAATATTTCTGCATACAAAAAGTTTAAATTTGAATTTATTTTTATAATGAAGTGACAGTTGACTTAAAGCAGCAAAGCTTTCTAATACAAACATGACCAACTATTAATTTAAGAAGTTAATAAAAGTAAGGATTCAAAAATTGGAACCAAGCTTGCATTAGAGGATTCTCAATTCTTTCCTAAATGGAGGTAGCCCCTAATCCTTCCATTTTTCCACACCAGTGAGTTTTAGTGTAAACTAAAAAAGCCTTAATAAAAGTATACTATTGAAACAAGTAGAATAGTATGGGTTAGTGATAGAGTTCATTGCTGTAAATCTTACATACAAAAGCACTGTACTGAAGATTACAATATGTGAAAGTCTATTTCCACTTATATGAAATAAAAGTGCTCTCTTCTGTCTATGAGAAAAAGTTTTGTTGCCAGGGATTTTATGACAAGTTGGTACTAAACAATCACTTCACAGAATGCCTTGCCTTTCTATTCATGTACAGCTAACTTAAACAACTCAGCTTCTCAACTGTTAAAAAAGATAGAAAGAGAACTCACATAAAATTGCTACATAAAATTATGTGTACTAAATGTTATTGGTATAAGCTTGATAATATTTACTATCAACATGTTGGAAACTCCAGCCAAGCAAGATTGTAGAGCTTCATAAGTATAATTGCAAATATACAATAAAAATGTGTAATGTGAAAATGCATTAAAAACTGCTCAGCACATTTCCTTAACAGGTATGCTTCTCCTCTCCCCACCCCCATGAAGTTTGTACTGTGCTTCTGTTCTGCAATACTTGTGCCAGATGCAGTGCAAGAAAAAGTCTCTGCGTAGACTGATACGGAAATGCCATTAATTAACACTGCCCATCCTTGGTACTGAGTAATGCTGGCAGAGCCCTGTAAGTGATTTGGGAATAGACTCTGTATGGGTATTCTTTCAGGCAAAAACTAATTAGAACTGTTCCTGTTTGAGGGTGGGGCAAGTAACAGGATCATTAAACTAAAGAAACCTAGACTAGTTAATCAATTTACTGCTCTTGGAAAACTTTGTCCCTTCTCTGTCACTTACCTGACATGCTGCTTGTTATCTTTGCTTCTCAGTGGCTGAATACAGAGCCCACTATCTTTCAAGAATATGTTCCTGCTTTAAAAAGTGTATTTTTACTTGGGCTGACTAATCAGCGACCAAATTAAAGTCAGACAAATTAAAGTACAGAAGGCAAGAAAATTACCTAAGGGTCAAACGGAAGTCTGAACTCCACTAAATACTTCATCTCAGTCAGCTTCAGTGAACAACATCCATTTTCCACACAAGCATAACCCAAATCCCTCAAAACTTTAGATTTTAGATACGATTTCAGGATTTATCTAAGTAGTGACAGTATGGACAATGAAAAGGAGTGTAACTTAAATGTCAGCAGTGTTGTAACTCAGTGTAGCACAAGCAAGTTATATCTTCAGTGAATATCCATGAAACAGACCTAAGTGCATGGGAATTACATCAAATTTTGAATGACTGCAATCATACAGATCTCTAGTTTCCCAAGTGTCTCCATGTAGGTTAATCCATGTGTTGCATCTTAGATCCATGATACTAAACCACACTGCTTTATCTGGACAGGGAGGTGAGACGTAGTTTACCAGATTAATGTGTTAAACACATTGTGCCTTCCCTACCAAAACCTTTCTAAACATGCTACTCAGCATGTTCAATTACTAGGCTAGATGGGGCTTCAGGGGAAAAGAGGTGATGATAAAGTGTGCAGTACCCTTCCAGTGTTCTGAAGGCATGCTGCCACTTTGAAGTTTTCCTTATGGCTGCTTTTGAGCAGCTCTGCTCCAGACAATCTGTTTTCAATCCCACCTTCAAACATCGAACATCCTCCATCAGCTATAAACATGCAGACATCATTCTGGGATGCAGATTCAACTGTGAGACGCACACACAAGGGCGAGATGTGCTTGCAACCCAAAGCCTGCAATTACTGTGGATATGGATTTCCTCTGCCCAAGGGACTCTTAAAGCAATGAACACCTGAGAGTGCCCAAGACATTAAGGAACAGAAAGCTCTCCCAGTGCTTAGAGGTGCAATTCTTGGACATGTTAGGCTGCTGGTCAGACGCCCCATTTCAGTTTTGTGACTCTGGCATGCCGAAACACACAAAACAAACCACAATGAGGATGCTTCTGAGCTGCACGCACTGAGTGTGAGTGCAGAAAACGCCTGGGGATGGCATTCACTTTGGCTACTCGATTACACATTCTTTACGCTTCTACTATCTGCTGCATTGTCTCCCAGCGGAGGCTGTGCACCTCGAAGAATCTGCCCCGGCCACAGTGTGAGAAGGGAATTAACACGGCCCCGATACCTGACAACACAACTGGAACAATTAAGCTCCTTGGACCGACCTCTGACCTCGGCACTCACACAATCCACAAGCACCACGGCGCACCCGCCCAAATCTCCCCGAGGAGTCCCCCGGAGCGGTTCCGACCCGCCGGCAGCCAAAGGGGCCCCCACACTCACATAGAGGGAGCGGACGGCCGCGCCGTAGAAGCGCAGCGCCGTGCTCAGCTCCAGCGCCGCCGAGTGCACATCGTCCCCGGGCTCCAGCGCGGCATCGCCGCGGCCCTCGCCGTGCGGCAGCAGCGCCAGCCGCTCTGCGGGCAGCGCCAGGACGGGCAGCGCCAGGGCCAGCAGCGCCCAGCGCGGACAGCTCGGTGGGGCGCGCATCCCAGCGACTCCCAGCGCCAGCGGCAGCGCCGTCCGCCGCTATAAGCGCGGGCAGCGGGGCCGGCGGGCAGCGGGGGCGGCCCGGCCAATGGCTGCGCGGGGCGGGCGGAACAGCGGCCCGGGACCCCTGCGGCCGCGCCCACCGCCCCAGCGGCTCAGCAGCGAGGCTCGGCCGGGGGTCGCTCCCGGCCCGGGCTCCGCCCGCGGGGCCAAAGCGGCGTCCGCGCAGCCCGCGGGGACCGAACCCCGGGAGCGCTCTGGGGGCGCGGGGATGATGGGGACTCTCGGGACCAGTGTCGCTTGTGCGGCGCGAAACTCGGGAAGCTGAGTCGGTGCGCGGTCGTAGGCAGCCGGCAGATGCTTTCAAAGCACCACGGCTCTCCGCCAGGGCCAGTGGGGTTTCTGCGTTAGTTTGGAAAATGTGTGCTCAGAGTGACTCCAGCAGCTGCAGTACTTCCCAACAGCCAGCGCACCGAGACCGAATACCAAACTCAACATGAAACAAAAAATATGAATCCCCATGCTGTCTTCTGAAACAATTTTGATACCAGGTGCTCATTGTTGGGGGAAATAAATAAATACATTGGAATGCGTTTCATAAATTAACACCATGTCAGAATTCCATTGGGTTGTAAAACAAAACTAAAAAATAACTAAAATAAATCTGCAAACAAAAAAATTGCTGATGATATGAAATACAGAGAAAGTAAATATGGTATATAAAAATATATTACCTCTGACCATGGATCCTTGTTTTCTAGTGTAGTCCTGCTCCCTTGGAACACTCAGAAGCAACTGAAGAATGGTTATATTTCATATGTTTTTCCTAAAGCTTCCAAGTGAGGACAGCAGTGTTTAAGGATTAAATCTTGGCCAGTAAAGTATATGCTGTGATATGTCCACAGAATGTTTACAGCAGATAATCATCCGAGGAAACGCAGTCGAAATGGTACCCACATGCTTTTTTTCATGGCTTTTTACTTTTCTTTAAATGCCTGAATCTTTTTTTTTTTTTCTCTTGTAAGAAAGTGTGATTTTGCATTTGGCAAATTGCAAAAGCACAAGACATTCCTGGGTAGAGCTATAACTAGGCCAGCCTAAAGGAGAAACACATCTAATCACCATTACACTAGCAACTATTTACTACTGGGTTCTGTATGTCAGTGAAAACAGTCACTGAGACAAAGCAGCGTGAAGGTCTGGGAGGAAGACGAGTCTGCCCTGCTGGAGTTTTTGCTGTACTTCCACCTGCAACTTCTCTCCATATTTTCAGAGCATCTAAGACAGTAACTGGTGGATTCATGGAATCTGTGGCTTTATATATATCCAGGAATATGTGGCTAAGTGCTGCCTCAAGAGCAGCCTTTTGGCTGGATCACCACCATATCAGAGCATAGACATACCCACAGAGATGACTCAATATCTAGCCAAGGTATCTTTCTCCTCATTTGGCAAATCAATACTTAACCACAAGCCAACTGTAGCTTCTTACCCATGTTAAAGATGTGCACTAGCTTACCACCAGCTGCCTTCACCACAAAATCATCTTCCTCTGACAAACCTGCTGCCCCAGTATAAGCCCATTTCCAAATTTGCAGAACCTAAAGGTTCTTGTGCTTGTGCAGCTCCATAGCAAAGAGAAAGCCAAAATTAACCCCCATGGTAACACCAGAACCTCATATACACATTCACAAGAGCATCGTTTCTGTTAGGCTTAATGTTTTTCACAGCCGTATTTACGAAGATAGTAAGACTCAACAAAAGGAAGATATAAGCAAAACAAGAAGAAAGTTCTGAGGGGGTAACATTTTCCTGTCAGATTCACATGATTTCCTAGTATTACGTCCAGAATTTGAAGGACAAGGACCACTGGCAAGCTAGAAACTTTGTGTAGTAAATTTGAAATAGACTTGCAGGCTCAAGTCTACATCTGCATGTTTAAAACATGGGGTAATAGCCATTTTAGGGTAAACCCTGTGTCCATTAGTCAGCATATTGAGATTGTTTAGTCTATACTTAACTTTAGGAGGGTTGCAATGTTTCTGTTATAGTTGCAAGTTTACCTTCTATACAGCTCCCACTGTGAGGAGTATTAGGAATTGTTAGTTCTAAGATGAGAAAATAAGTTTCCTGTTGCCCTTTCTAGCATCTTCAATAAGGACCTAAAAAGGGGATGGAAAAGCACGTTTACTTATGTTGTAATTAATTGGGAGGTATTAATTGCAAACTCCAACCAGAATGGAGAATGCAAAAGACTTCAGCAAGATTTAAGAAGGGAAGGAAAGTATTTAAATGCAAACTGGAATGTCACAATTGAGAAAGACCTTCCAGAAGGTCTTTCATAGCTGGTAAATACCAAGAACTCCACATTTTCACTGGGTAACAAATCAGATATGGCAGCAGTTTACAAAGCAACAGTATTCCCTTAGGAGCTACTGAGATTCTATACAACAAATGACCTGGGTTTATCTTGTTACAAGGAGGTGACATTTTCCAAAGGTATATAATGACACTGCTTTTCCAGAGATTGCTTGTGAGATCAGAGGTGTCACAGAAAATTCATCACTGGAGAGAATTCAGACTAAAACAAAACAAACAAACAAACAAACAAGATCAGGGGACAAAAGGAAATTATGTACAAGAAATTGCTAAAGAATTGCTACACATGCTTGACCATGTGTACTTGATTAAATGATAATGGGGAGATTTGATTAGGATCATGCTTCAAAGATATGGAGCATTTTCAACTCAAATATATGAAGAGTGGTACCAAACAGATGGAGGAATTAAATGGGTGAGTTTGAGGACTACAAGTAACTAGAACATTGAAATAACTAAAAGAAATAACTAAGAAACCAGCAAATACTTCCTTACCATGAGGTCTATTTTCAGATAAATCATAAATAAGGCGTAGTGGAAGCAGAATGATAGAAATCTTTGAGAAGTCAACACTAGGTTGATCAGATCACAAAACAATAGATGTTAAGAAATAATTCTGCATTTAACAATGAATTGAGACAGTCCAACAGATTTGACTTGAGTTTCTATGTTCATACAGTGCTAAAATAGCTCGCAGATATACACACACATATATTTGAGATTTTCACTGTCTAAATGGGAGGAGATTTGGAAAAGGGGGTACAGATATGGAGAAGCCTGACCTTCTCAAGCCTCTCCTCAGGTTTCATTAACAGAGTAAATGGAGCTACTGTTCCCTTTGCTGGCATGACTGGAGTACAGAAAGTAATGCCCTGGGCCTCCCATGATGATGTTCTGCTGTCCAATGACAACAAAGCATTTTAGCGGATGGATCAAAGTAACCATGTGGTAATAAACTGGAGAGAACTGAGTATTTGGGATACTGGCAGGAAAGAATAGTACTGAGGTCTGCTGAGAAGGAGCATTTTTTAGAGAGACAAGGTCATGGGAATCAGAGAGTCAGAAGAAAAGGCAAGGCTCACAGGAAGAGCATGGAGTGCACATCATAAATTTAAATCACTCCATCTTGGAACTTAATGTTCATTGTTCACTAGAGTGGAACACGATGAGATTCCTTCTGTAACTCTGCATGAGCCAGTATCACCAGGGAGGGCACATAACTCTGGAGCATCTTCAAAAATAAGTGTATTTTGCAGCAGAACTCTCTACAGAAAGAAACTAATTCTGAGGCACTCTTAGATACTTTTGAGAAGAGGTTCACATGAATGGCAATATTCTACCTTGGCCTCTACATTAGGGCAGAGTATAGAAGACTGTAGAATCCCTTCTTTTCCTCTCATGCAGAGCTGTTGCAGGGCAAAAAAACGGCAGCAATAGTGCAAGACAATCTCCTTGGAAACTCGTATCGTGTTCTGGAGAACAGCAGGGCAAGAACGGGGATGTGTTAACACTTGGCCAGTGACTTGATCAGTACAGGAGAGATATGCTGCTGTGATATAACGGTACAGCATTGTGTATCAGCATCAGCAGATTCCTGCCCTGGAGCAGGGCAAGGAGCATGGGAGAAACAAAAGTTCTTAGACCGTTCCTAGGTGTGACACTAGGGGACACTTTGTATTTCTGGGCTTGTCTTAATTGATTTCTTTCTCTCATTATTAGAGCTGGCAAGTGTATTCATAGGGGACAGAAAAAACCCCCTCAAATGGGAAGTTATGCTTGTACAGAGTCATGGACACTTTTTTTACCACAGTTTAAAATTTAGGAAAAATTAGATGGAAAATGGAACAGAAAAATATCAGCATTGTAAAATGGCTAGACAAAAAAAGAGTAGCCTTAAAATCCTCCTATCTAACATGTAGCCATATGAAAAATATTACTTTTTTAATATATATATTTTCAAAATATCCTTCTTACATCCTAATTTGATCTCTCTCAAGAACAGACTCTCTAATCCAGTAAGAATTCTAGAATTCTCTGTAGTAAGAGAGAGTTGTAACAGGACCAGAGGATATATAATTAGTTTTTTATTTAAATATTCAGCTCAGCACTAACTACTCTATCTACTCCAAGTCTTACTGTTTTGTTATTATCTTAAATATTTTGCTTTGTGCCATAGAAGTCTCTAAACAGACAATAAAAAGTTACTTCAGAGTTCTAAAAAATGCAGTGAAGACAGGAAGACAAAATGTATGATAATTTTCTCATACACAAAGAAAACAGTTACAATATGAAGGAGCATTGTTTTTTAGACAATGGGAATGGGATGTGGAAAACCAATTTGAATGGGACAGGAAGGCAGCTATGGAAAAGGTATCATTTACTGCCTATCTTCTCCAAGACTAAAGAAATAATTACTCTGACCCACTGATGATTGTGTCAGATTTCAGAACAAAGATATTACACACAGGGAAAATACATATCCTTGTAGTCTGGCAAAGAGATGGTATTTAGTGGATCTCGAGTTAAATCATTGCTTCAGATTGAATGTGCCAAACAAAAAGTAATGATTAATGTTGTATCCTCTTTTACGTGGCATCCAGATTTTGACTGTGAATTTCAGGTGCAGATGTAACACATAAAAAAATGATGCCACATTGAGTCTCAACAGCAAAGCTTCTAGATGACAATAAGAAAGAAAAGAGAAGCCAAGCACTGATCTGATGCTTGTGGTGGCTGGAAATTCACTAACAAATGGTTACATCCCCAACATTTCTACAAACATTCAGAAGGGTTAATAAAGTCTGAAACACTCCTGTGACAGCCAAGCTACTCTCTCACATCAGCTTCTTGTGTCTGCAAAGCACTCAGCCGGCCCACAGAGCCTGGCTCTGCCTGGATTCTCTGCCTGGTAGAATAATATATCTTGCAACAACTGTCATTTAGAAAGAGTATATGATTTCTTAGATGAGTCTAAATGTTCAAAACAATTCAGGGAAGACATGTAAACTATTTTTCCCCATGATTATTGAATGACATTTTTTACAGGGAAAAAGTCGTACATTATTTTTCTGGAGTGGAAACCATTGTCTAATTTAGTGAAATTCACTCAGGAGAATCTGAGAATTACCTAAAGTGATTGTGAGTAAAACAGAGAAATTGACTTTCATTCAGGATAGGTAAGGCAGTGATACAGCAAAACCAACAGTTTTAAGTACTGCTTTTTAGAAAAGGACCAGATAAAGGAATAAATATTCTATCAATATAACTTCTATTCTCATAAACTATATGGTCTCAAAATTAGGTTGTGGCTTATCTTTACATGTACATATATTTGTGAAAGCCCTGCAGAGAGGAAGAACAAAGTTCCCTATAACTCCATGCTTGGCTAGATTGAACAATAGATATTAATATTTCCTTTCATGAGGTTGCTTGCAAAAGTTTTCATTTTTGGTCAAGGTCCACTAGGAAAGAAAATTCCTCCATCCAAAAAAAGAGGACGTAAACATTTCCTGATGTCTCCTTGTCAGCTGTTCAAAGCTGGCTATACTAAAAGATTTTTGCCTCCAGGAGTTCAGTCAGCACACCCCAAAGCTTCTTACAAGCTACTGAAATCTATCTGCGAGCTTAAGATAATTTGCTGAGGGGAGGGGAGAGGGGTGGATGTGTGTGCTTAAAGGCAAAACTTGCCTGAGAATGGCTGAATCATCATAACCTTAGACTCCAAGAACATTGTCAGCAGGCAGAATTTTGGAGTGACAATTCTGCTGATCACACCACACAAATTTATCAGTAGAAAAACTGGTGGATATCAATTCAGTAGTTTCATAGTTTACTTTTTAATTTATTTTTCTTCTTTGTTTTCTTCTTTGTAAGTTTTCCAGTACCTTGAATTAAAATTTTAGCTATGAGGTGCTATAAATATAATAATTTATTCTTAGATTAGACATGTGTGAATTCAAGAATGGACAGTATATTTTCAACCCAAAGACCTAATTTTTGTGCTTGGGGGTAAGTTATGTTTAAAATATTGGAAATAATGCATGTAGCTGGCTGTAACACACCAAATATTTTAATGCTGAAATAAGATTTTTTTGCTCCTTTTCAAAACAGTGTAAAAACTGTGAACTTTACCCTGACTTGAAACAGTCCAGATTCAAAAAGACCCAGGAGTAATTCCATGAATTACAGCTATTTATTCTTTCTGACCCAAGGATTTATATTGCTTCACTTGGAATCTACAGACTCATAGGAGCAATGGCCCACTCACTTCTTCCCAGAGTTCAGTGCCTCAGACTAGGATGTAACACTGTAGTTTTGCCACAGAGCAACAATAAAACACAGGGATCGGCACTTAAGTGACTCAGCACAGAAACAATTACCTTGCCCCTGGGAATAAAAGAGGGGTGATTTGCAAACCCTGGGATTTGTAAACCCTGAGATTGATACAATAACTTATTCACTGGAGAAGTGACAGGCTGAGAGCAAAAGTCTCTTCTACGAGAGATTTTTGGAAACAAACTCCTTGTGTAGCCTACACTCCCAGCTGAGAGAGGGACAGAGGGTGCTCCCTGGGGCCAAGTAGCAAGGACTGGATTGTGTCCAAACTACTAACCCCAGATCTCACTGGGGTGTTCACCCGGCAAAGCATTTAGCCCTCAATCTCTGCTGGGCTACTGTAGCCCAAAGATACATCTTTTTTCATTCTTCCCCCTCTTTCCCACTCCTGTTCAGTGTGTCTGAAATAAAATGAACCATTACAGAGATCAGCAGTGGTTTAGTTAAAGCACAAAACTAAGGGTGTGTCACATACCAAAGCCTGTGACATGAGGGTATGTGCAGGTATTTGAAGTTGCAAAGCCTTTAAGCTAGCTCTGGAAGATGAGAAAGGGCCAGAACAAAATCTGGTTGTGGCTTGTGTCTGCTTTTTGAGCATGGTCCTTGGAGCAAACTGTTGCCAGACCACTCTGTGTTTTGTCATGGAAAGAGCCTTTTGGAGTGGGCAGGAGATCAACTAACACTTGGGCAGCTCATATATTCAGGTGTTCGGTGCGTGAGGGAGATCCTTGGCCGTTTCTCATTTAGGAATACAGATGTACCTGTATACCTGCAGTCAGAGGCAGGTTTCTAAGCTTGTTAAGGGGGAGAGACAGCAAGATCACTACAACCTTAAAAGCTACACTAGTAAATGAAAGGTTACCAAAGCCTGGCTCTTGCTCTGCGGTTCACTATTGGACCTCTTACTAAATGACCTCACTTGTCCTGCCTTCTCTCCCTTGGGCTCTCTGAACCCACTGTTAAACATCCTCCTCCTTCACCTTTTCCCCACCAGGGCGTTTAACACTGCACTGGTTATCTGCATCCTAGTTTCCTTCTTTATCTTTTTCTTTTTATTAACCTTTTGGGACCTTAGGGCTGACCCTCTTTATGGCTCATTGACCAGTTCTCATTCCTTGAGTTCTTTCTTGGAGAAACTCACGTCTGTTTCCCTTTAATTGTAAATCTTTTATGATTCCCTCAAACTTCCGGCATGAAAAACATTTGAATGTTTTCCAGCAGCACAGATCTTTCAAAGTTACACAGTTGCACAGTTCTGCCAGCATGGGTTATACTTACTTACAAGTAAGGCCACTAAACTTCAGGAAACAATAGGATAGAAAAGGTATCTGAAACAAAACTATATCTGGTCCTTAATTCTCTATTTTTCCTTGAAATATATAATAATTGTTATTTATTGATTTTATGTATTTAATGCATTTGTCCCTTAAAATGCTCATCCTATCCAGCAACATGTCCATCTTTAGAGCCATTAAATACAATATGAAATTGTCATTTAGACACCCCATTCAACCTGTGTCACAGCTTGTATAGTCTGAAAAAATTGGAGATTAAATGGTTGAAAACAAATAATTGGGAAAAAAATGTATGCTACGTTGGACCCACGTTTTAACAAAATGATTTTTTTTTTTTTGTGGATATTAACCTTTATATCATCTGAGGAAGAAGACTAACTTCTGAAGAATGAACCACAGCATTTGAACAGACAAGAGCATTATGTTCAGAGGGAAATCTGCTGTGCTCTGCTTCTTCCATTTAGCAAATAAAATTCAGTTATTTAAGTAGTCAGGACAGGACTTTGTCTTATCAAAAATGTAATTTTTTTCTGTGGCTTATCCCCTGCAACAATGCTAAAACATAAAGCAGATTTTCACATAGCAATCACAGTACAATATTCTCAAAAATCATGATGTAATAGTTACAACAGCACTTTCCATTTGTCAGATTTCCACTCTTCCAAATTTCAAAACCTTTTTTGATTATTTAAGAAATATTTATTGTTATTCCACTTCACAAAGAGAAAAACTAAGGTACCAAAGAAATACAGTTTGTCCACCTGGCAAATCAGAAGACACATAGGAAACTTAGTGAAGATTTCCTTGCAACCAGAAACAGCTTTCTAAAGTGGAGCAGATCATGTTTCTTCCCAAGAAAATCCAATTTCAGCTAATTACCCTTTTAATGGGTATGCAGAGTGTGAAGTTGTGTAGTTATTCCTAAAGCTCACAAGCCTCAGGAAAAGCTCACCATCTTGAGATACTCTGTGGGCTACCACATGGCAAAAATTAATGAAAAAAACATCCCAAAGAAAAATTAGGAGTAAAGTTTTTTAGAATGAATATGTAACAAAGGATTCTGTTGCTGGCTGCCAAATTCAGCCTCATTGGGGAGGATATGACTGACAAATTACAGCTTGGTAAGCAGGGAAAGATACAAACACTTATGCAACAATTTTCATTTTGTGTGGTGGAGGAATTACCTGCAAGCTGTTTCTGTTCTCTGTAAATTGTGCCATTACTTTGAAAACAGGATGTATGCCTCAAAGTAAAGTAAAACAAGCAGACTGACTTAATACAGCAGCATAAAACCACCCCTGACAGTGCAGTATTGTCCAAACAACCCTCTTGTTCAAGGACAGCAAAATACAAAGGTAGGACAATTAGAGAGGAAATTCTTCTTGGTATGATTCTTGCCTAAATAAAACCTTACCTTTAAAGTTTCCAGAGCATTCTGTCCATTTTACATGGCAAACTATGACCAAGACTAACTTAGTTTTCTTGCTTGCTGATGCATCTTTCCAGATATTCATCAGTGTGCCCTGCATGCTGCATGCATCTAGGTCTTCTCCGAAACTTGGGAACATTTCTGCCTGAGTATTTGCAACCTTGGGGCTTATATTCAACAGCATATATGCTATATGTACAGAAGAACTTACAAGTACATTATCCTTATTATTTCACTGCCACTAATGGTAATAATTTTTCTAGTTTCTAAGATTTCTGAACATTCCCTATAGTGTACTATAGTTTTCAGACTGACTTAAACAGAAATCTCTCCCAGACTGCTCAGCCTTGCCTGAGGTCAGGACATTTGTCATTTCCAAATAGCCTATCTTCTCTGAACATGCTTTTCCCCTCTTGGTACCAGACATAAATATTTGTTGCATGTGCTGCTTCAGCAGAGTAACAACTCAGTTACTGTCCTAGTATCTGATCCAGCTGCTCTCAGCTGCTCCTGCTGTGGCAGAGCCAGACCCAGGACTAAGAGCAAGCCTGTTGGATTTCCACTGGCCTCAGTAATCTCACTCCATACTTTCAGGGTGTCTTTTTTCAATTAAGAAGGAACAACCAGGGAGAAGAAAAACTGGATTTCAGAAATGAGTCAGATGAGAGAAGGATGGTGGGAAAGCGAAAGAGAATTTGAGCCTTTTAAGTCAGAGGATACAAATTTAAGGCCTGTCACGACCAGCATTTGCTAGTGCAAATTGCCCTGATGACTTCAAGAAAGGGGCTGGTAATGAAGAAGAGCACAACTTGGGCTATCCAGTCCTGCAGGCAAAGAAGCAAGAGGTGGACTGCTGCCTAACCATGTGTGCACTCCCAGCCATACCACATGACACCCAAGGTCTGCTGCTCCTGCTGGTCTTGGCTCCCTGCAGGATAAAATGGATCTCCTCTTTGACTCTTTTACCTCCAGCAGTGCTCAGCTAAGATGAGTGAATTCTCTAAATGAGAATCTGATGGTTTTAAATTAAAGAGAAATGCTGCCACTCAGTAATAAGGAAGGATGCTTGAAGAAATGAAAGCAATAGGCAGGCCCGTCTTGCTAAGCACAAGAAGGGCACTGGCACTGGTGCAAGGAGCAAAAACTGGGTGAAGTTAGTTCCAAGCAAAAAGAGAACAGCACACAAGAGATGCTAAGAGGATTAAACATTGTGTTTTAGAAGTTATCCCTCGTTGAGCTTGACTCCTGCTTCCTATGTCTAGTAGTTTATATCTCACTTCAGATTCTATTCAGTGAGTGTTAAAGATTTCTTGGTCTTGCAGGTTTTCACTTTAGGGCAGCGGGGAAACTGCAGCTATAGCAAAGCAGAAGCTGAGGGCTCCAGCAGCTTCTTCCCTGGCAGAGGTCTCTTACTTGTGAAGCCAACCAGTAAAGATTCAGGCCTATGCTATTCAATATGAATGGGATACAGTACAGGACACTTTTATTATTGCATACTTTGCAACCTCTAAAAGGTGACTTTTCGAAGTTGGCATCAGGATTGCTTGTGAACAGCCAAGAATCTACAATATCACAGTGAAATAAACAAAAAGGGCAGGAGATTGGTTTTAACTCCTTTTGTGCCTTTATTGAGCTCTTTTAGATGGGTATGGGTGGCGTCCGCTTTTGCCACCGCCGCCGCTCCCTCGGGCACAGCTGTCACCGCTGAGGAGGAGGACGCAATTCGATATTGCAGCTCTTCTCGCCTCTTCTCGCCGGCTGCAATGTCGGGAATTCCTGCCTCGCGGGGGTTCCTCAGAACTCACGGTGGCTGATTTAGTCTAGGGGTGTCTGTCTTCTGGGTTACCTCACAAGTCAGGATGAGAACTCTTCCACAGTGGAGAGTGTCCCTGGGTGGCTGGAGATCTCGCCTTTTACAGCAGTGTTCTTCATAAATCTCGGTTTTGGGTAGGCTCGTTGTTTTAGGGACCATATTCTGCTAAATGGGCTTCTGATCGTTAAGGGGGTTCACTCGATTTCCATATTGGGCAGAGTCTTGTGGCCCGACGAGCAGGCGGGGGAGCGGCGAAGGCTTCACCCGATGGAAAGGGGGAAGGGGGAAACTCGGGGTTTGGGGGGAAAAAGGCCTATACAACTTGGAATACAGGGTACAGTGCTGGCACAAGCAACTAGAAATAACAGGTATGTGACATTAGAACTTCAAATACAACCACAAACAGCATAACAACGCAACACACAACATACACAATGCATAACAGTGATTAACTTGGAGTCTCTTCAGTTCTATTCATTTCAACAGGGGAAGCAAAAGCTCACCACAAAAGATGCACTATGCAGCCAAAGCCTGGAGGATACTGAGTGGAAATCTCATTGTGGTCTTCAACATCCTCATGAGGTAAAGCACAGGGGCAGGAACCAATCTCCTCACTCTGGTGATCAGTGACAGTGCCCAAGGAAACAGGATGAAGCTGAGTCAGGGAAGGTTTAGGTTACATATCAGGAAAAACTTTTTCACCCAGAGGGTGGCTGGGCACTGGAACAGGCTCCCCGGGGAAGTGGTCACAGCACCAGCCCAACAGAGTCCAAGAAACATTTGGACAATGCTCTCAGGTACATGGTCTGATTATTGGGATGTCCTGTGCAGGGCCAGGAGTTGGGCTTGATGATCCTGATGGGTCCCTTTCAACTCAGCATGTTCTATGATTCTATGCTATAAGATGTAAACCTCTGTTACACAGCTCCACAGAGATATTTCAAAATAGAAACAGGCAAAGTGAAGCCCCTGACATGACAGACTGAGTCCAGTGGCTGGGTCTGCCAGTGTGTCAAGTCTTACACTTTGAAAGTGAGACAAACCACGGACTCCTTCCAAGCAGCTTTTTGGAGTACTCTGCTGCAGGCTCCTTCTCAAAGGAAGCTGCTCCCCTCACGCTCCTAACCTCCTGAGGTCGGAGACGGCGCTCACAATCAATATTAACCATTTCAGAGGTTTTCGAGGCTGTAGCCGGTGGGAGGGGAGGGGAGCCAGGCCGTGCTGGGAGGGGAGCCACAGGACCCGACGCTGGCACCCGGTACTCCCAGCACAATGTTGCCCTGGGATTTGGTTTTTGTTTTTTTCCCCATCGTGCTCGGCTGCAGAACAGTAACACCAGCACCCTCCTCTGGCCCCTGCCATGAAGACATCCGCAGGAAGGGGCTGATCGGAGCTGCTGCTAGACCTCTTAGGTTAAATCTAGAGAAACACACTTTTTTACTAGACTTATTAATAGGTCATGCCCTCTGTAAGCGGCCCCCAGTTGCCTCCAGTCACTACACACACACACGATGTAAAAACAAGGGCAGGGATTTTAAAGTTTATGCACAGAAAGAGCACTTAATTTTAGTGTTAATCACAAGACTCATAAACAATGTAATAATATATGAAAATATATATTCCCCAAACAGACTAATCTTAATTAGAACTTTAGTTGAATTACAGTCTCATTTCGGAGCTTGTAATTTAAACTCTTTAAATATTATTTGTTTTATTTAATTATTTAAATTATTATAAATTATTGCCACATATTTTCCTCCAAGATTTCTGGGCATTGGATATGTGCAAAATTCAAACAAAAAAGGGCACAACCTAAGCCAGTGCACCTGAGGAACACCTGGTGTCTGTGTGCATGGCAGCTTGCAAAAAGTCTTTTAGAAGTAGTGACTGATTAAGCACATTCAACATACTTTAACTTTTCTTTTTCTTTGAAGATCACCTGTACATTAGTGATTTAAAAACTTTTATTCTGTGTAGTTATAGAAACGTTTTACTTATATTGAGGTGTCCAATAATATAACCATAAAGGTCCATGTTGAAAATAATGATCTATCTAAATCAGTTCATAATCTGGTGACATAATTATTTGGGGGGCTGGGAGGGATATTTTCCTTCTGTTTAGCGTATGTGCATTCATGCAGAGTAGCAGTGATTCCAAGAGCTGGCTGATACGGATATTTGATTCTGATTACTCTTACCAATTGCATAACCAAAACCACCTAGACTGAAACTGGGAAAGGTCATTAATATTTCCTAACTGTAACTACATGGATTTGGATATTTATACAGAATTTAAATGGATAGACAGCATTTGAAATACTCGCTCCAAGTTCATGTGAGTAGCTGGATACTGAATACATCTGCAGTGACTAGAGTAATTCTTAGCACAAATTTATGGACATCCTAACCACATGAAAGAATTCTCATTCTATTAGATCTTCAGCCAGTATATCACAAAAACGTGAGTGAGATCAGTATATAAAGTGACTTCAACGAAGAAAGGAGTCATATTTTTCAAGACAGAAATATGTCCCTAAGTGGGGTCATAAAATCAACATGTGTCTGCCCAAAAAGACAAGTGGTGGCACTGTTAGTAAAGTTACTTACTCCAATTCTGGTAATGCTCAAACTTCTTACTAATTTGGCAGTGTGTGGTTTCCTAGGAGTTTCAAAATGCACTGATTTAGTATTAGCAAGGCAAATTTTTAAAAAATCCTCATAAAACATTATGCTTTAATGTAAAAAATGTTAAAAACTAGGTAGACACTAATAAAAGCAAAGGATATATAATGAAAGCTAACACACTCAGTCTGCCAAGTCTATATTAGTGAAATCCCCCTGAAAGGATAAAATTTGTTACTACTGAGTGTTCAGAATCTTCAACTGCTTTGCATATATAGCCAACTATCTCAAAATTTCATAGAAATGTTTATATCTCCTCAGTAATCTCAATGGTTTTTGGTAAATTTAAAATAGCTGATAGTTTTCCATGGTCTCTGTCTTGCAAGAGAAACCATAGAAATACATCTCAAAATATATCTCATTCCTTCTAGTATTAAATTAATTTTTGATATACTTCTATAAGGCTTTCACAAAGAGGATACACTGTGCAAAATAACTAGCTTTATGTTTCTTTTTTTTTTTTAAATAGAAATCACTTTCTTTTTACAAAGTTCTGTAAACTTAACAAATAAAGATAATTTAGATTTAGTCTGTCTTCTGAAAATACTTGAAAGACTGAATGTTTTCGTGTTACTCACTTATAGAACTCTGTGCAGGAAATGGACCATGCATCCTCCCTACTGTCTTCTGACAACCAAATCACACTCTTTTTTAAATGCAAACATTCTCTGACATTACTATTTTGCTTCCCTGAATTAAAAATTATTGATAGACATAATAAAACAGGTATGTCATTAAAACAGATTTGATAAGATTTTAACCAAATTATAACCAAAGCTTCCTGCTGATAGATAGAGGTTTGCATAGCCTACCTTTTAAGATATAGTCCTGGAACCAACCTTCCTTCCTTCCTTCCTTCCTTCCTTCCTTCCTTCCTTCCTTCCTTCCTTCCTCCCTCCCTTCCTCCCTCCCTCCCTCCCTCCCTCCCTCCCTCCCTCCCTCCCTCCCTCCCTCCCTCCCTCCCTTCCTTCCTCCCTTCCTTCCTTCCTTCCTTCCTTCCTTCCTTCCTTCCTTCCTTCCTTCCTTCCTTCCTTCCTTCCTTCCTTCCTTCCTTCCTTCCTTCCTTCCTTCCTTCCTTCCTTCCTTCCTTCCTTCCTTCCTTCCTTCCTTCCTTCCTTCCTTCCTTCCTTCCTTCCTTCCTTCCTTCCTTCCTTCCTTCCTTCCTTCCTTCCTTCCTTCCTTCCTTCCTTCCTTCCTTCCTTCCTTCCTTCCTTCCTTCCTTCCTTCCTTCCTTCCTTCCTTCCCAGTTGACACACAGCAATGTGCAATAAATGGCCAAGTGCCATATACCTTGAAGGGCTAGAATTTTATAGTTGTGGTTCTCAAACCCCCCAATACTTAGCAGGATATGTGCTGGGACAACCAGTCCCATGAAGAACTGCCAATTACTTAAAATAGCTTTTGATTTTAGCAATCATTGATGCTGTCAGCTGAGGTCTCTTTATTACATCTCTTGCATTTAAACCTATAAATTAGGTTATGAAAATCTAGAAACATTTCATAACAATTAATAAAACTCAAATTCAGTGGCTCAGTTTCTTTCATTAAGGTAGTTTGAAATTTTGTATATTTTTTTTCTATTCATTAACCACATGGCTGTACCACCTTTCCTTACCTGAGATTGAGACAGTCATTACTTCTTAAAAAAAATATGGGGCAAATTTGAATAGCCCAAAACCCTTCTGATGAAAACCCTTTCTGATGAAACAGTCTGTGCAATGACATGGTTAAGATGAAGCAAATACAGCTGCACACAGGAACACACCTCTTAAAATATTTTTAATAGCAAACATGATTGAAGTCATTTTACTGCAAATTTGTCCATTCTATAAAAGGATTGGAAACCTGCCATTGTACTATACTGGATTTTACTCCAAAATAAACTACAGTCAGCACAGCTGGAGGTGATAGAAGTATGTCCAGGCTAAATACTTACTCCCTGCCCTCCATCCCAGCTGTCAAATCTTTCCATTCCTTTTCCTTTCACAGCATGTACCACTGGAGAGTTTCTAACCTCTCCTCTCTGCAGAGTTCCTCAGCTCCCCTCACCCTGTACTTACAAAGAGCTGATATGATTTGATGCAAACCCTCATTTTACCAAACCTCAGCTCACATACCTGTTAAACCTTACAAACAATCATATCACTTTTTAACAACCCTGGTTCCTTCTAAAACACTTGTTGCATTACCGTTTTGTCCTCCTAAGTAAGGATCCTGGAGGAAAAACCTTCACCAAAGGTAAAACTACAAAGCACTTGCAACGGCGTCCAAAATAACCTCGCAGTGACAACCTTAATTACATGATATCCTAATATTTAAATAGTTAATACCTTGTTACTTAATGCTTAGACATTATAAATTATTACCCAATTTAATTTAAATTATATTTAGCAATATATTAAGGATAATATTAATATTAATATTTAATGTGCTTTTCTTTTATAATTATGATTGATTATAAACTAATTGTCAAATATTATTATTAAAAAATTATAATTGTAGTAGCACTGGTTTTGGCTGGGGTAGAATAATTTTCTTCTTAGCTGATACAGCGCTGTTTCTGGATTTAGTATGATAATGCTGATTAGTTGTTTGCTGGGGTAAAGCCACAATAACAGCTAAGATGCTTATTTAATATAATAAACTTATATAGACATGGTTTTATGAAAAGAAATGAAAAAGACAGAGTTTTTGCTATCCACATGATGGTATCATCAAACAACTTGCTTGTGAGAATTTTACAAAAATTCCCCAAAGGTTACAAAATGTCACTTACTGTCTCCAAGCAGATTTTTTCTTTATTGTTGTTCCTGTAAAAACATCTGCAGCTCTGTTCCTTCAACCTTTCTCCTTTCTCTTTTTTTTTTTCCCCATTATTTTCTTTTTTTTACACTTTTACTCTCTCCTCTGCTCCACCCACTAAGGCAATTTTTTCAGCTGGGCCATTTGAAGTCTAATGCACTTAATGTTCTGCACGATAAAACAAACATAAACAGCAGGGAGGATTATTGCATTCACGAAAAGATCATATTTTATTTTACTATGTTTGAAACAAATGCAGTTCCGTTTATGGACATACAATACAACCTTGGCACTTTCCCCCAATAAAACCAACTTTTTGTTAAGCCAGCTACTATTTATTTTCACATAAATGTATTTTAATGATGTTAAGGAGGAGGAGATAAAGGTCAATCGATTTCTGCCACTGGGGCACAGTTCAAAAACAAGTAAAACCCTGCAGAATAAATCGGGACAATGCTGGTTACTGCTTTGCAACAGGGGTAAATACGGAAAAGCTGCTGGTCGGGACAGGAAACCACCTGGCTAAAGGCAGCTGGCTGGGGGACATGAACCTCTGTTTCTCTTCCAAGGGAGCTTTATGGAGAAAACAGGCCGGCATTGCGGAAAAGCAGATGCCCTCAGCACACACAGAGCTGGAGGGGAAAGCAAGCAGCTGCAATCTCTGTGTCTATCTCAGGTGAACAGAAGAAAAAGAAGCAGAAGGAAAAAGAAAAAAAAAAAAACCAAACAAACCAAACAAAAACCCTAACCAAAAAAACCCCCACCCCAACGAAGCTGGAATTGAAGCCCCTCAACAAGCCGCTGCCGGAAGCGTTCCCGTTTCTCCCTCCCCGCGAGGGGTCGCGGTGGCGCCGCAGGGCCAGCCCTGGCGGCGGCGGCTGTGGCTGTGCCCGCCCGCCCTGAGGGAAGGGCCGCGCAGGGCCCGCCCCGCCGCTCCCCGCCTTCCCCGCCCCTCCCCGCCTGCCCCGTCCTGCTCCTCTGCCCGGGGCTGCCCTGCTGCCGCCACCTCTGCCAGTGTCCCCCACCCCGAGCCGGCTCCCGGAGTGCGGGGCTCTGAGCCAGCCCTCCCTGTCCCTTCCTGTTGGCAGGCAGGGACAGAGGGACGGTGGCTTGAGGCGAGAGACTCCTCCGGAGTGTCCTCACCTCCTCTCCGCGGGCAGAGCGGCCCCTCGGAGCGGGTGGGGCCAGCAGATGGCAGCCTGCTGGCAGCTAAGGTGCCAGCTCTGTCCCGTTCCTCTGATTGAAACTGGAGGTGCTACCGGAGTGCTCTGCCCTCAAGTGTGGACTGACAGCTTGGACAAGTCCCCTGGCAGCGGGAAAGTCCCGGCACAAACACACGAGAGTGAGCATGGGATACGACATCCGAAGGATCCACGTGTGTGGGGCGAGGAAGGGCACTGTTGGCTCAATCTGGCTTGTCAAAAGTTGAATGCAAATTTGCTAGAAATGTTTGTTTATTTGACACGCGCATCTTGTAGGAATGCATCTCTGAGCTGTGAATTTGATACGTATCTCAGGAATTCTGCTCAGTTACGTCACTTTGCAATCCCAGACAAGATCATTTGCTTCCAGCTACAGTGGCTGTCCCTCTCCACCCTGTTTTTATATCGCAGAAAGGCTAGACTGGAGTCCCTCACCAACACAACTGTCTTCATCAGTACAAGGACAGCCCTGCAGCTGACAAGTCTCTGCAGTGGCCACATTCAGAGCTCAGCCACGGCAATGCAGTTTCAGAAACTGAGGGAGCACCAAGCTGCTCAGGCCTGTCTGTGAGCACACTTCCCAACATAACCCTCATCTTCCTCCGAGCTAGCCTGGATGTCGGCATTAACTGGCATAGATTTAGGACACTGGAGTTAAAAACCCTCTTGAGACATTAATCTGAGAAGGCTTAAGCAAGATTCTGGACTTTTGTTTCCACAGCTGAATCCTCAGCTGCTTGAATGAACAGATAATCAGAACTGAATCAGATAATTTCTAACATGGAGCGTTTTGTTAGTTGTGAGCCAGAGGCTTCATATTGTCCAAGTATCAGAAGCCAAGGAAAGACAATTAATTAACTCACTTGCCTAGATGTGGCTAAAATAATCCCTTCCCAAATGGACTTTTGTTATTTACCTGTCAAGATTCTTGTGAAGAGAAGAATGTTCCCTGCTAGGAAGTGTCACAAGTAACATGAAATGCCCAGTCACTGTTCCAAGTAACCTTTAGCACTCAAACCCACCTTCCTCTGTTATCAGTACACATCTAATCTACTTCTTTTTTCCAGTCAGCTCATACACAGCTGACGGATCTATCTAAGGGAATCCCCACTGAAGGGAAATGCCCAACTGCTTTAGTTCCCTTTTGTTGGGTTTTTCCAGTGGGGGCTGGGGATGGGTGCAAAGAAGCTGGTAAACACTGAGTCAAAGAAAGCAAAGAAGGCTAGCAAAGGAGAGGATATATTCTGCTTGAGCTAGCAAGGATCCAAAGTGTCCTTCTAGGTTATGGAGGCATCTAGGAAACTGAAAGCTGCAAAGAATGATTTAGACAGTGAAAAGCAACAAATCATTTTTGATTCTTTTTAATCTTAGGTCTCAGTTTGCTGAGTCTTGCTTTAAATCCCGAGGAACATGCAACACAGACAGAAATTTCAGGGTATCCAGGACATTCTTACCAGTCTGGAATCCAAACTACAACTCCAAGCTTCACACTGCTCCTATTGCATATTGTACAATGGAAAAGTCTGCAGGAGAGCCTGAAATCAACGTTCAACCAACTTAATAGGGACAAAGTTTGAAAATGAAACAAAGCCACTCATGTTCAGATGCTTCTGTTTCCAGACTTTGTCTCTTTCAATCTTCTATTCACTGAGTTATGTATTTTGGTAAGTTTTCTTCTGGTCAAGTATGGGCTGCAATTACGAAACCACACTTCTCTTGCTTTAAAAGGTATTTGCATTACTCTGATTAGTTTATGCGGTGAGCTCCTGCCCTCAAAGTGTAGGCATTACTTTATGTGAAGCCAATGGAAGCTTTGGCTGCCTTAAGGATTATGGGTTAAGGCCCTACATTTGTACTGTTTTACGCCACTGTATGACCTAAATGAGATTAGAATAATAAATCCTGATTTATTATGAAGGTTTTATTTAGACATGTTTTGAGTATGAGGTCTGTGTCAGGATTAATAGTGAAATGTAACATGCCCAGGCACAGAGAAAGCCCAACAATGAAAGGACATTTATTTCCCTTGAGAAAACTGGTTCCCAGCACTCTGTTTGGGTTTTAACAGAGTTGCTAAATGTTGAATGGCAGAGAGACGCTGGATCCCAAAGATGGTGACGTAGTCCATGGCTTGGAGATGAGCCCATTCTGAATGAAGGACAGAAGTATCCCATCAGCAGTATTTCCCAAGGCTAAGTACGTACACTCTGCAATGCAGTAGCATTCAAAAAGCTTCAAACAAGGTTCTCAGAATCCAAAGACAAACGAGAAATTACAGGTTCAGAATTTATTGGCTAATTCATCCGTCATGTTGAGCAGGCACTAGTTTAGGTGCTTGCCCTGTAGTTAAATCAGATTGCTGAACCTGTTCAAAGGAAATGTCCATTTTTTTCAGCATTCTGGCCACCATGTCTCATAAAGAAATGTGACATCATGTCATGTAATTCACCAAATTGCATTGGCCTAAGTATTAGATGTAAAAGGTGTGTGCTTACACCACATAGTTAAATTTCTCTATTCTAATAGCCACATTACAAAAGGCTTCAGAGGAATTTGTTTATTCAAAAGATTATTTAAATTGAAATGAGTGGAGTGCACAGAATTGAGCTCATATTTTATGGGACACAAAATGAAAAAGGACGAGGTGTAAGTGTTGTGACAAACTTGGGAGAATTAAATAATCATTAATTCCACGGTATCTCTACCCTTTGCCTAATTCAGGGTATTAATAATCCCGCTTGCCACCAGATACTTGGCAGATCTTGTTCAGCATCAGATTTTTGTCCCACTTGTTTTTTTGAGTAGAAATAGGAAGAATTATTTACTTCAAAATGTTGTTGTTGAGTTTTGTAATCAGAGGCCTCATGGGGTGTGGGGCAAAAGAAAATGAACCAGAATACCAGTTTATTTTTGTTTGGTTTGGCAAGAGGCCTGTCTATCTGACAACCACTCCTGGTATGTCTCAGCTGGGGTGGAACTGAATAGATAGGCCTCACAATTTTGCAGATAACTTTGGGAGAAAGCAACTTTTGAAGAAGGACAGACTTTAAGGTCCAGTAATACTGTACTTTATTAAATAGTTCAGGTTTAAACCATGATAGCTTGGTAGTTATAAGAAACACAATCCAAGAAATCATGAAGCCTCAAAAGAATTAAAAAACCTGCCCATCTAACTATGGAAAAGTTTTCTGGACTACCATGGTATAAAATCAAATATGAAGATGGTTCAGTATCTAACAAAATCTTAAATTACTTTCTTTTCTTCCCTTCTCAGAAGAGCATTTTTCTGCAAAACCCTTACTAAGAGATTTTTAGAACTACACACTAATGAGAGTCCATAGTTGCAGAGTGCTAACAGTCTTGCCATCAAATTCATTAACTGCAAGTGACATCAAAGATGAGAACTCAGATCTCTGCACAGCAGCAGGGACAGCAGTTCAACTTGCAGAATCTGGACACTTTATGTTTCCTACTTTTGTTCATTTCAAGTCAAATAGCAGTGGGACAGCCTAGATAAGCAACTGGCGGTTCGGTGAAGTTTCTTTTTTTCACCAATGGTGCTTAAAAAGAAAACAGTAACACAAGCAGATCATTTGGAATTGCCCAACATCCACAGACAGCAGCAGGACTGCTGAAGACCAAGAAGTGGCTGAACTTCCTGAGCACTGAAGAGCTGTATGGGAAGTTTGGTCTATTAAGAAGTTTCTTATAATGCTGCAATGCAGAGTTTCACAACCAACCTTTGCTCACCTATGTCAAGGACACTTGTCTGGGGCACAATCTGTGTGACCACTGTTTTTGCTGTCCCTTGGCAACACCTGACTGAGGCAGCAGCTTCTTCTTTAGCTATTTACAACATGTTTCCACAAAGCATGAGCTGGGAATCACATCCACAAGGGCACTAAACCAGCAGATTGTTGAGTGGAAATGGATTCCTGCTCCTCTGTACATTTTATAGAATACTTCAGGCGTGTGGCAGTGTTAAAATACTGGTGGCTCTTGCTGAAGTAATGCAGTGGAAGCCTTTACCCCATGTAGCAGGTTAAATTCTTACAGCACAAGCTGTGAGGAGTTGTTACAGGTCACTGATAAAAAGCAATAGAGTGCTTATGGCCACTGTGGGTTAATGATAGCCACAAGCACAATCAGAAAGTTTGTGCTGGGAGCAGAGAGGTGGTGTGTAACCCACTGAATTTATTATTGCTGTACTCTGGCCTCTAAAAAGTGTATGTGTGCACTGGGGTTGTGAAGACTGACAGGTACACAAAACTGGCCTACTGGCCTAGTGGAACTGAGGAAGGCTAGGAAGATGTTTTCCTTATCTGCAAGGAGGAAGTATGTATCAATATAGGGAAGACATTTTCCTGATCTGGGAGATGGAGCCTTCTGTAGCAGGTATTGAAATATAATTTATTGTATCCTATTTGTTATACATATTTTCTAAACTCCTGTTCAGGCTCTTTACCTCCCCTATGCTTTCCTAGTGAACGTTACAGCCTGAATATAGACAGCTTCTCTGAAAAACTTGCTTCAGCAACTGCTCAGTTTTCCATGTCCTACCCTGGTATCAAGTAAATTTTACTCTTTTTTTTTTTTTTTTTTTCCCCCTGTCAGGAATTATGCAGGATCTAGGAGCATGTGCTAGTTCAAAACTAAGTCCAAGTTTATTGGCACTGAAACCACAGGAGTCTTTTTTCTGTACAGGTACATGATTTTTAGTGCCTAGACATTTCTTATCTTCTCTCATCTTTCCCATATTCAGTCTGTGTTCTGTACATTTCAAATCGACCGTCACCCAGAGCTGTGTATCACCCTGCTTCTGTAAGCTGTTTATCTGGGATTTCCAGGGCTGACTGCTCCTGGTAAGAGTCTTAAAATCATATCTAGAAACCTTAATCAATGACCAGATTTACAGAAGCACTGAGAACCCACAAATCCTTTTGCAGTCAATGGGACCTGAGTTTAGTCAGCATCTTGAAAATAAAACTCCTTAAGTTTCAGTACTTAACCTTGGATTCTGGAACAGAGCTTTAAGGGTTCAGTGTGGGTATTTCTAGGGCAGAATGGGGTTCACTTTGAGATCTTTTAAAATAGATACCCGAATTTTTATATATTGTATTTATATTAATAAGCACAATTATGATAATTGTATTTTTCAACAAAATAGTACTTTTGAACTCCTCTTAGTGCAAGGCATTAATAGTGGAAATCATTATTTCGGTTGATAGTGTCAGTTTCTGCATACCATGTACTCTGTGTTGGTCCATTACATGGACCTTTCCACAGGAAACTTTTTTCACTGCTCATCAGACATATGGGGTCTTCCCTGAGGATTGATCCAGGTAATAAGCACTTCTTGCAATCAACTTACTATAAATGATAGAGAAACACATGGCAGTCCTCCAGCCATAGCCAAAGTAGCTTTTCAAATCTTGTTGTTG
This sequence comes from Acrocephalus scirpaceus scirpaceus, assembly GCA_910950805.1. Lineage (NCBI taxonomy): Eukaryota > Metazoa > Chordata > Aves > Passeriformes > Sylviidae > Acrocephalus > Acrocephalus scirpaceus. Next base: position 44,972,222 of record OU383775.1, read on the forward strand.
TATGGTACATGGCGCTATACATGACCTAGAGATATATGAAGCATTTTGACCACACTACAAATGTCTAAACCACTCAGTTTCACTTCTCACTTCTCACCCCTGTGAGTCAAACCCATCAGCCTGCCATAGCACCTATTAATTTATAGATTTCATCCCAAGGGCACATCTGCACACTTGTGAGAAGGTGTGCCCCATCAGCTGTTTCCAGAGTGATGGCACAAAAGCAACCAAGAAGAAAAGAACCTGTAGCTGCATGTATGCTTTGGTGAATTCAGATCTTTAGGAGGTTTTATTTTGTTCCTGTATATGCTAAGTTTGGAAGTCCTGGTGTACCTTTTCCCCCATTCTAATGAACCATCTTATAAGAAAAAGAAGAAACTGAGTGTATTAGATTTGCTGTGCCAATTGTGTAATTCTTTATAAACACAAAGGTTTCTGCAATGCCAAGCTGAGCTGTTGCAGCTTAATACAGCAGTTTGAATTTCAGGCGTACTTGAAGGTGCTTAAAATGATTTCTAACAAAATGCAGCTAAATGAAGTATTTCTTAAACAGGAAACAAGAAAAAAAAATCTTACAAAGATATGATGTAGGCTGCCACTGGGCAAGTGTCAGGTACTTGCTTCTTGTAGAAAATAGAACATTACTTAACTAATTTAAAATCCAGATAATTTTCCTTCGGAAAAAAATTAGCAGTAAACCGTTCAAGGGCTGGTGGATTTCTTTGTTTCTTAAGGATGGTAAAGATTTGTGCAGAGACACCAGCAAAGAGCAGCTTTCTGAGCTGTTCCCTGCCAATTGCTGACAAAGGCAGTCCTAATGAATCATTCTGAATTGTGATCATGTGCTACCAGCCCACAGCGAGCTGCCAAAGAGGAAGTGCAGCTTGTTTTCTTTCATTTTCTTGATTCCTATGCTGTAGGAAGATGAAAGGAGAAGGAGGAGGAGGCAACAGCGGCAGCCAAACTTAAATAATTCTGACGATTCCCGATATCAAATGGAGGCCCCTGAGTGGGACCCACTGAAAAATGACACCCTTCCGCCGACCCTGACGCCAGCTGTCCCTCCGTATGTGAAGCTGGGCCTGACCATTGTATATACTGTTTTTTATTCACTGCTTTTTGTGTTCATCTACGTCCAGCTCTGGCTGGTCCTTCACTACAGGCACAAGAGGTTCAGTTACCAAACTGTCTTTCTGTTTCTGTGCCTGTTTTGGGCCTCTCTTAGGACAGTGCTCTTTTCATTTTACTTCAAAGACTTTGTCACAGCAAATTCTCTCAGCCCCTTCATCTTCTGGCTTCTCTATTGCTTCCCAGTCTGCCTCCAGTTTTTCACCCTGACCCTGATGAATCTTTACTTCACACAGGTAAGCAACAGATATTTAGTTGATTAAATCTAGCTGAATGGTAAAGCCTTATTATGTGAGCATCATGCGAAAAATGTAATTTACAGATGTACCTTGGCAATGCAAAAAGCAAATTTCAGTTGGTTATTTGGGTATTTCAACTTCTGGTCTATATGTAAGTGATCAGTGTTACAATAAAACCGGAGCCTGAAGTGATCACTGTGAGAACATCAATTAAATTGATGTTCTATAAAAACTGTCTACTGTCTATAAAAATAATTCAAAGGTTGGAGAAAAATGTATAGGAGGGCTTGGAATTTGGACACCCAAAATGTCATTCTTTTATTATGCCTTATTATTGTTGTTATTAGACTTTAAAAACCTCCTGGCTTACCAGACTTGATCTCTGTGTGCAGTCAGAATTGTAATGTCTGATTTTGCCAGCAACAAACCCCCGGTCCCAGTTTTTTCATAAATTGTCTAGGATTTCTAAGTGATATTTCTGTTATGTGTATAACAATTGAAACTGTTGATGGAGTCCTACTGTGGGCCCAAATTCCTGTAATGATCTGTATTACAAACAGCTTTGACTCTGTTCAATAAGTGCCAAGTGCTGTGCACAGATACACCCTCTATTTCAAGGACTCTCTTATGTAAAGGTAAATTAGCTGTATAGTGGAGTAAAGGAAATAGTATCTCCATTTCAGCAAGGGGTCTTTAGAGTGTATCTGTGCCATGAACATCTAAGAAGCCAGATGAGTTAAGCTGCACAGGGCTCCAGGTTGCTGCAGCTAGAGTTGCTTGGAAATATTTATGGTGAGCATGGGTATCTTGCTCTTGGCTGAAGGATGAGATATTGGCATTCTGAGACAAAGAAAGGCTGCTGGGCTTGCCTAAGATTTCACAGGAAACTTGCAGGAGGACAGAGACTGGATTCTTTACCTCCTCAGTCCCTCTGTAGTGCCTGGAGCAGGATACCAAGCCTGCACTCATGTGGCCCTGATCAAAGTCCACTTTCCCCGTGCAGGAGCAGTTGGTCAGGGGAGCATCAGCCAGCCCTGGAGCACGCCAGGCAGTGCTCAGGATGCTTTGGGTGTTGCTGTATGTCCCACTTGGAACCAGCTTGGTGCCTGGGGCTGGTGCTTCTGTAGTCTCCATGGTGTTTTACAGTGATGTGTAGTGATGACAGGCTGTATCAGTTCTGAACAGCCTGACCGGAGACATCAGGCTGCATGCAGGGGCTGCTATCCCAGAGCTGCAAAAGCAGCAATGGCAAGCATGACAGCTGTAAGAAGATCACTTGAGTTGTAGAGGGTATTAAATACTTAGAACCACATACCCAGTTTTGTGCTTAGGTTTGCTTTCATGGATTCAATGTCTGAAACACCTGCTAACTCACGCTGCTCCACTCCCTGGTACTTGAGATATATTAAGGGATTACAGGAACCTTTCATCTGCATACTACTCAAATCCAGCTCAGGCATGTGGTGACCTATGCTTTATCCCATAGCTATTGTGAGAGTCATTTGATAACTGTGCAGCTTCCCAGGGCCAAATGTCCATCAGCACACAGTCCATCCCATCACAGTGCTGGGACTAAGTCACAGCCTTAGGTCAGACTCTTCCCTCAGACACACGTGTAGGGCTGCTATGGAAGTCTGGAGGCAGAATGCAGCATCCTGGCTCTTGACCAAGAGAAGCCTGGGCTGAAGCGAGCACAGAGGGGGCACAGCAGGCTGTGCAGTAGAGTGTCAGCTCTCAGGAGGCTTAGTGCTGCAGGTATCATTCCTTTTGTCTAAGGAAGATCTAAAAAGACAGCACACAGAATGCACACATATGTCCTTTTCACTTATTTTTAGCATTGTTGTCTGATAACGTTCAGGAAGTACAAGTCAGTGGTTGGAAACAGAAAAAATGCTAAGGCTGTTGGTTCTGCCTTTGAGACAGAATTCCTGCTTTGTCATCCTGTGTCCTCATGATCTTCCTCTGGGCCCCTCTGAAAAAGAGTGGAATAGTTACCTGTCTTGAAGAGCTGCTGTGATGCTTTTGAAACAATATTTGCAAGGGACTTTTAGAGTTTGTGATGTGCGTCAAAATCTTTAAATATCTTGGGCCACTGTAGGCAGACATAAGATTAGTATTGTTGTTTGCTCTAGAGCTAGTTGCTGTCAGTGAAATTTAATCTCAAATATCTCCCCAGCTGAAACAAAGGTTTAAGAAACACAAGCACAGCCATTCTATGAATATATGACAGTATAAGTGCATACATTTTTAATTCACTGTTATTAATTCTTTACTTCTAACCATTAAAAGGTGGTTTGGCTTGAAATTCAGCATCTTGGATTAATGTACATCTAGCTTTCCGCAGTAGGCAAGCAAGAACTAGTGTGAAAGGGGTGGAGAGAGAAAATTTTGTTTTCAGTAATGGCTGAAAACTTCACAGACCTGTTTAGAAGCAACTTTTATCCTTTTATTCTCTAGAAGATGGGCAAGAAGGGTCTGCAGCTGTGTCTCATTGCATGAAACCCCTGCTATTTCACTGGTGTTTATCTAGAGGGAAAGAAGTGATCTGTGTACAGTACCAGTACAGAGCACTGGAGGAGATCCCATGGGTCTCTGGAATTTGTAGGGTTTTATTACCTTCTGTACAGCATCCACCATTCCTAAATGTGGCACTGCTAGGAAAACTTTTAAACGTAGATGTGAGAAGAAAAAAAGCGATTCAAAAAATACTGCAAATCCTCCTGGCCAAACAAAAAACTCATTTGGCAAGTGCCCGAGGGAATTTTTCAAATAACAAGCACCTTTGAACTTGACGGAAAGTTAGCCACAACTATTCTCTTTTTTAATAGGTATCCCTAAGCCATAGGGAATTTCATCTGTGTTTTATGTGTTGCAAGACAAATAAGCCCTGATGACATCAGCACAGCAGAGTTTTGTTCCCAGACTTGAGCATCAGCAGCTGCAGCAGAAGAACCTCTAGTGTGTTGGGGCAAGTTGCTAAAGCAGGCAAACTATGAGCAGAAGGGAAGTTAGAATCAAAATAGTTTTGACTCAAAATGAGATCTTTGAGTTTAGAGACAAGTTCAGGGTCCTTTGATACAGTTGTAATGCCCTACTTAGGGCAAGTAGAAAGGGTGCTGCAGATAAGGCTTATAGAATATTAGTTCCTCTCAAAGATCCCATACTGGAGAAAATTGTTATGATTTCTAATGGAATATGTCAATGTATTAGAATTTATTAATATTGTGTCTGTATTCATTCCCTTCTAAAAAAAGATAATAGTGTGATCTACCCTCTCTGGAGGGTAGGCCCTCTGCCTACTTGGAAATCATTAAAATAAATCTCAAATGAAGATGAGAACCAGTGGCACTTCTGTAAAACAGTAGCACAACACCAGCAAGTAACTGCACTGTACCAAGACAGAGAAGCTCGTTGATCCTGATCCACCAGATAGGTAGCCAAAGTGCATTTCCACCTCCAGAGACCAAAAATCCCATAGAGGTATTTGCCTCACACTTACAACTTCCAAGGGCTTATTTTCTGCTTAATAATATATTTTCTACTTTAAAGGGAAAGAAGTGGAGGATCCCGTAGTGAGGGATCCCAGGATAATGAAGAAAGAGAGGATTTCAGGATTTGGGTGCTCTTTTACTTACTTCCTGCTTTATCAAATCTTCCATGTCCCTGACAAGGGGACACTGAGATGAGTCCCCAGGCTTTACAGTTACTGCTGTGGGTAAAAGAGTAAAGAGGCTCTGGGAAAAAACATAAGTTGCCTTTTTCAGTGCATGTGAGGGGTGGGCAGAGAAGTACTTGCTTCACTTCGTCCTGTTTGCTCAGGCTTTGCATTTCCCTGGGGAACAGAAAACAAATGAAGCAGGAGAGAGGCTCAGATGGAGGGTTACAGACTCAAAGAACAAGGTCAGGGCCAAAGACTGTGAGCTATAAATTTCACTGAAAATCCCAGGCCTCCCTCGCAGCCAGGCACAGAAAACAGTCGAGTGGACTCTAGGTTTTGTCATCAGTTTGGGAACTTTTCCAGGATTAAGGGAAAGTAGTGCTGCGCTAAAGAGCTGAGACAGTATGGGTGGAGAAGGCTGGTAGGCAGATTTTACCTCTCCTTCCTCCTCCCTAACCATCTTCCCTTTTCTTTGGGATCTGGATTGAGAAGCTTACCCTGCCTCCCAGGTAGTGCTGATAAAATCAAGGATTTTCAAATGAAGAGAAGTTGTACAGAGTAAGACAGTTCAGAGGGGAGCTGGCCATGCCTGGCAGGGTGGGGTAAAAACAGCACAAGGCTTCCAGAAGGTTGACATGTATTTCAGTGGGACCAGCATAAATGTTAGCTCTGGGAGGAGAGTTAAGAAAATTTCCCATTCTCTAATTACTGAGGGATAGCATTTCAAAAGTTCTCACTAGTGAGAGAACAGAGAGGGCTTTTTATTTTGGAGAATATTTTTTTAGCAGAAATTAATAAATCCTATATTATAAAGCTTATTATTAATTTAAAACAAGCTTTAGATGTATATAGAACTACACAGGAGTCTAACTACATGTGGTAAAGCATCAGCAAAATGTTTGCTGTAAAATGTTGCCCTTAGTATTGTATCTACAGAAGACAAATTTCAATTGCAGTTTGGCTGTCTGTCAGCAGCTGACATGAAGGATGAGGTCATTTGATTTAGAAACTAATTTGATAGGAAAGCTACTCTTGAAAGTTTATTGTGGCTGTCAGCCCCCACAATCATCACTGTCCTTTTAGGACTATTTTTACCAATTCATGGAAGACTGAGTATGGTAGTGAGTCATGTTGCCCATGTCTGTAGGCCTCACAAACTCTGTAGAATTTAGAGAGTAGAGGGAAAACTTGCCTGTTTTGGGAAATCTGAACCAAATAAAAGAGTGAACATGGAAGAAAGAGAGAAAGGGGAGGGTGGGCCTGGAACTGAAAGATACACAGCAGAAGAAAGGTGAATGTCCTGCTGATGAAGTTGTGACGTATTTTCAGGTTTCAAAGGGAAGAGTGACAGAGGAAGAGAGGGACTGTAGTGAAAGGAACTGGGAAGGAAAAGTGCATGCTATGTTTCTTATAGGGATTTTTGAGGTGAGAAGCGGTAAATAAAGCTGCTCTTCATTCCTGTGCAGAGGGCCAGCTTGAGACATATGCAAGCATTTACCACATATCTAAGGCTTTTTGGTAAGCTGAGCTGTAGCTCCTGTAAAAGTGAATTGATCAGCCAGCACTGGAGGTACAGCAGGGGTTTGTGTCAGTCATCACATCAGCTAAATCAGAGCATGGACATGAAAATTGCTCCAGGGAGATTTTATTTTTCTTTTGCTTTGGAAATATCTGTCTTGGCTTTGACAACTGTTTCACTGATACTTACAGAGCCAAAGTGGCTCCTGATTAGCTGGAACCCCCATCAGCTAAAACAGCCTGGCCCTGTCTGCCTGCTCTGCTGCCCAGCATCTCTCCAGAGCTCTCTGCAGCCAAGCTGCTGATGGGTCCCATGCCATCCCCACTCCTGGGGCCTGGTAAAATGTCTCTAAGGTCAGCTGTTTACATCAGTTCCTGCAGTGGGAATTTTCTCTGGCTGTATGAAGAGATTTTTGGAGTCCTTTTGAACTGCTGAAGTTTTATATGCCAGACATATACCTCAAGGGAGTGGAGGAGGGGGTGTGAGAATCTCATTTGAGGTTTCCAACCCTTTGGCAGAAACAGAGAGCCAAAACAGGATATTTCGTCTTCAAAGCATAAGCAGAAGGGGAAATACTTTTAAGACTAAAAAGTAACCCTTTAGACATAAGAAAATTAGCAAGGACTTTCACTGCATTTTCCATGTTCATCTTGGGCCTCTCTGAAAGATCTTTTCAAAAGAGCCTGCTCTCTGTTTGCTGTTTAGTCTATTCTTAGGAATAGACTGGTTTGCTCTGGTTTGCTGGAAGACTTACTTAGATGACTCAGATATTGACTGGAAGCTTTCTCAACACTGCTGCGAGGAGGGGCCATTGAGCAACCCGTCTCTTGAGCTAAATGCTAAAAGCAAAAAGCTGCACCCACGCACGTAAGGTATATTGAGATCAGCTTCTGACGTCCTTACTCCCACTGATCAACCCTTTATTCTGTGATAATCCCATTGCTTCCAGCAGGGCTACTCATGAACTAAGGCCCCATCAGTGTTTAAGCAAAGGTGGCAGAATCTGGCTGCCTGTGCTCCTGCCTAGCAGTGAATTGGTAAGAATTCTCCATGCCTGAAAGTGCAGCTTTCATTCTATATGGCATCTTTTTTTTTTTCTTTTTTTGTATAGTGTTTCTTCTCTTTCTTAATGGTCATTTTGCTCTGAAAATTTGAGAACATCTATCACCTGGGACAGGTTCACCAAATGCAGAATCACAGTAACAGCTGTTTTGGTGATCTTGAATCTTGAGATCCTGTTGGATCTGCAGCAGGAGCATTGCATTTGGTTTTACCTAAGTTATCCATGGAGATTTTGCTGGGCAGTGGTCTTGGGTTGGTTTATGTGACAGGACTTTGTGATTTAAGAGGGATGAGTGGATCATTTCTGGGGAACCACTGGTGATGGTATTTAGGAACTTGATATTTTCTGGGTTTTGTGAAACCAGAAAAACTTGTTGCCCACTGGAAATTGCTTGTCTTGTGAAGTTCTTTGCAGAGGCTCTGAACTCTTCTGCTCAGTGCAACTCCTGAAAGGTGTCAAAATTAACAGTACAATGTGTGTAAGTGCTACTCACAATAGGTGAGGACTGTGGGATGGCCCTAGAGACGGATTACTTGTTTAGTTTCATTGAGGACAGAAATCTGCTTCTTCCCTCCCTTGCAGAATAGGCAGAGTAGGCAATAAATCTTGTACAAAAAGTATCTGGGAAGTATTTTTGAACCTCATCCCTTCTCTGAAAGTGACAGCTACTCTCTATGCCCAGCAGAAGTGCAGAACATTTGCAAGCCCCTTGTACCTTTCTTTTCAAAAGCAAGTAAATAAAACAACCTAAAACTTCTTCCTGAACTCCTGTGAGATTTCATGATCCAGGAATTTGGAGAACGAATCACAAAACTCTTCAATAAGAGATACTAGCAGTGATGCTATCTATTTGAAAATAGTACCAATGGTTACAGAATATTTTTAGAGACATTTTCCCCCCAAGTTTTCAATTTTATGCTCAGTTTGCTGAAAAACTCGGTGTTCTCTGCTGCTTCAGCTATTGCTAAGCAGGCTGATGCATCACAAAAATAATTTCCATGTCAAGGCAGCTGCTTATGGTGAATAGGAGTTAAATGACAAGTTGTTCCAGGAGCTCTGGAACAAGTTGAGCCTGATTTTCTCCAGATCTATGTCTCATGATTGACTCTGAGTTGTTCCCATAACTGGGGAATTTCTTACAGTATTTTGCTATGCAGACTCTCTCCTATTGGGTGATGTGTAGAATCATTATGTAGGCTTCTCCTCACAGAGGACATAGATGCATTTATAGAGTTCCTTTTTTCCTTTGAGTCATTGATTTTTAGAAGGGTGATAAAGGATCATGTCTTGATACTTCAAGCATTTTCCCATTAGTTTTCTGAAGTATTTTAAGATTAGTAAAGGCCAGATAAAGAGATTGACAGGCAGACATGTATACAGTCACATTGTGGTCATTTCAGTCCCATTTCCTTGGGAAAGCATAATAATCATAGCAAATATTATGCAAACATTACTAAAGGGCATGCAAAACCAAGGTAAATGGATAAGAGAGCATAACTTGAGGAAAATGACTGGGAAACAACCCAGAATAAGTCATACAATATGCGGTTTGTATAATACTAGTAACCAGTGTGCTTTGTTGTTGGTTTAAATGAATATTTGTAAACTAAGTTTGTTTGGAAACCATGTTAACTTATAAAAAAGCAGTGATACTTTCAAGTAATTTTTTAATAAATAAGATACAAAATATGATAATATATTTTTGTATAATTTCTGATGGTGGTTAAACAGCTATCACTGATGGCACTTAGCTATGTTACAGAAAACTTGCCAGTATTTTATCTTTCCTGGTACAGCAAGTTAACTGCTGGGCCTGAGCTATCTCTCTATAAAAGTAAAGAGATAGTCAGCAGAAGCCAAATAGTACCTCACAGTAAAATAATGAGTTTGGCTCTCAATGGCATCTTTTTGGCAATGTAACATGAATGTAAAAGTATATCTCTAATTTCAGGCTAGGGTACTATGATGGGAGTACTAGGCTCTTCATGGGAACATTGGGCTGGTGTGAGCTGGTCTGTATGAGAGACATGTACTGTTCAGGTCATGTAAGAGTCTATAATAATTTCCCTCTATGATTATGCTGGCATTGATCCTTTTGTTAATACTGGTATAAAGGACCTTATTCCTAAACCAGAGTAAGCAAAAATAACAGTGTAGACAATTTGTATGCAAGTGCATCTGATCACCTGCTGAGTGGTTCTGGTACTTTGGTTAGAGCTTGCCTGCCATGGGTAAGCAATCCATGCAAATCCGTTATGTAATGAAACCTGTCATGACATATCTTGTGGCCTGTGAGACAGAATTGCTGAGACTCACAGTGTCTTTCTTTGCTGACATGTATGCTATGTTTGATGCAATGTTTTTTTGTTTTGCAGGTGATTTTCAAAGCTAAGTCAAAATATTCCCCTGAGCTACTGAAATACAGGTAAGAAATATGCAAACATTCAATGTGGTTAAGAAGAGCAGCTGTGCTGGTTGAGAAACATCTTTTCTAATTTGTGGCATCCATATTTCATCTATTCATATTTGTATACCAGTGTTTTATGATGATGGTTCTGAAGCTACCTTCTTCCTATGACCTTTAGGAGACTGTGTCCTTCTCCAGCACAAGGATCATTTTTAGACAGTCACATATTTCAAAGGCAAATATTTCAAATGCAAGCAGAAAACACCCACCCTGGGGATTTGTTTACTGGTTCCTAACATTTGTATTATTAGGTAGATTCAGATTCAGTGCTGATGAAGCAGAGTAATGTTTTGGTTTTTTTTGACAGGAATGGGTGGGAGTGGTGGGTATGTTTTAACCTGTGAGGTCAATGGTAATAAAAGTCTTAAAAGTTTTGGGAAGATGACGGACAAGTTTGAAGGGAAAGAGCTAGGGAGAATGGATTCAATTTTGTAATGTGTTTGGGAGCTTATAGATAACCTCCCCTGACTCCATAGAGTTGAGATTAGGGTAGATTTGCATTTGGCATCTTGTTGTGAAGGAGAAGCTGTCAGGATGTACTTGAAAGAACCCCAAAGGGCAGTAATGTCCAGAAAGCTCAGGAAGAGCTCAATAAATTAATGTTTGTTGTGGCAACGCTTAAAAGCCTCAGTTGGGCAATGCTGTTTAGAAGGAGGGGAGAGAGAGACAGGTTGTCTCCATTCTAAAGAAAGAATTTACAATATGAATTCAGGATAGGAAAACAGAATAATTTTGAAGTGCAATCTGACTTGTTACTGCTGGCTGTTAGGAGAACACAGTACTGTATCAACAGGGCAAATATTATCACTGTCCTTTCTCTAGAAATTTGTTATTCTACTGGGTTTTCATACAGCTTGTGGGGCAGTCATCTGTACCAAGTGCTTTGGGAGCCATATTTGGTATAAGGGCAGTACAGTGAGAGCAGGCTTGAGGTGGGGAGGGCATGGGAAATGCAGGGTGTGATGGCTGACTTGGCAATGTGGACTCCAGGCTGTACTGCAGCTTTGGAATCCCTTTTGCACTCTGGCTCCTCTGGGCAGAAAATCCAGGAGAATGGGACATGGCAGAGCACACGCCAGGCAGGTCCCCCCGGAGCAGATGTGCCTGCCCCTCATGAGGCACACGGGCAAGAGACACAAAGAGGATGGCTTTGCACAGAGCCAGGTTGGGGTGGTGGAGGACTGTCTGTGGACAGGTTCCTGCAGGGCTTGAGAGGTGAGAGCTAGAAGCTTTGAACCTCATCACTTACTGATGTATGTGGCAAGGCTTTATTCCTGAACACCGCTTGAAAATGTCTTTCTTGAAGCACAGGGAGCTCATGATATTTAATCAATGCCTATGAAATGACTACATTATCCACCTACATGTAGCTCTTGGAGCATTTGTGTTCCTAAACACAAATGTACTGTGGCTACAATTACTCATGCACAGACTACTCTTCTCACGACAGCTCCATGTCCACCCTGACTCTTTCCTACTAGTACAAATCACTCCTGGATCTGGCCGAGCTTTTTCTTTCTTGTTCAGCTCTGTTGGTGAGGGTTTTCAGTTGTATTTTGTTTTACCATCTAGACCTCAGCGTGAGTGCAGTTAGTCTGTCTAAAAGAGCTATATTAATACAGCTCACCTCATTTCCTATCTTACACAGGGCAATTGAAGTGATGTAATATGTGCACACCCACAGATGAATTAATTGTAACAAGCTAGTGAAAGAACAGAGATTCACGTGACTTGTGTTGGAAAGGACCTTTAAAGATCATCTAGTCCAACCCATGTCCCATGGGCAGGGACATCTTTCATCCGATCAGGTTGCTCAGATCCTGAGAGAGAGATGAATGATGGAAAGGTGCAAGGTCTACAGACAGGTCTGGAATCTGCACTTACTGAATCTGATTTTTCTTCATGACTGAATGTCCACTTTTTGATTTTATTCCCCCCATTTTCTTTAATAAGTATCAGAGACCTTATTGCATGGTATTGCCATTTTTGCAACAGATGATGGCAACATAAATGGGGCAACTGAGAGGTAGGAGTGCTGTCTGTGTACTGACACAGGTCTCAGAAATCAAAATCATTTCAGAAAAAAAAAATCCTATTGAGGATCCAGAATCTTAAGCAAACTTTATTCAGAACAACCTTCACAATATTAGTAAAAGAGCTCAAGGTGAAGCCTATGCCAGCCCAATTTCATATTTAAACTGTCTTTCTGCTTTCTCTCTGAACCTGAGGATTTCTTACCATCACCAGGTTTGAATGAGGCTTGCTGTACTATGTGTGCATGTCTTGTTATACACAAGCCTCAGACACTTCATACAAAATACAGTAGTTTCAAACAGATTTTCTTGTTAAACAAGGCAAATCTCACAGCATTTGTCTGAGGTTTTATTTTCAGCTCAAAGAAAAACTTATGGATGCATTCAGCCTGACATAGAAAGAACAGAACAGCCTGGGATGTGTCCTCCTCAGCCAAACCAGATTACACACGGCTCCTTTAAAGACTAGTCCCTAAGTGGGGATTAGGCACAATAGGCCTTTGAACTTTCACTTGGGCTTTCACTGGTGCAATCTGGAAGCACCTCTCCTGCCCTGCTTTTCTGTTTTCTTTAAAATCCTTATGCTTCTTCATGCCTTGTAGGTGCTCTTGTAGTTGAATTGTAAAGATACTTTCTGCCTTTAATCTGCTGAGACCCTAAAACTTCCCCTAGAGAGCCTGCATCTCTATCAGTGCTTTTCCATAAATTCAGCAACAGTGCTTCTGTTGCATTGCAAATCAGGCAGCCGTTTCCTCAGCCACATCATGTTAATAAGGGGGCTGGAAGATCATTATGGGAAGAGCTGCACCTCTGACTGGCCACGACAGCTCACCCTGGCACATATGGGAGTGTGTGGGCACAAGAGTGTGACAGCGCCTTTTCTTTCTTGCTAAAGTCTGCAAAGGAGGAGCCTGGCCTGGAAGCCTCTCAGCCTTGCTGGTTGCAAGCCAGCTTGATGCTGCTTGCCAGCATGCAGGCTGTGCTGCAGCACAAGGTCCTTCTGGCTATGGTGAGCAAGAGGAGGGCATGTGCTCACCGTCCCACAAGCAAGGCAGATAAGAGTGTGCCTATCCTCACAAGCCCCCGCAAGGGGACTAGAGACGGGACTTTGGGAGGGGAAGGAAAGGAAGCCGTGTGACCACTATTTAGAGGCTTCTGAGGTACTAATGAAAGCTGTAAATTCACCACCATTACAGAGGAAACCGTGTGAGAGAGGAGCTTCAGGAGTGCAGTGCTTCCAGCATTAGACTATGAGGTTTAAAGGAACTACCTTCAGCTGCTTATCCCAGAAACAGAGCCCTGCCCTGGAAAGTTAAGAATGAACACAATCTTCCTGCTGAGAGGGAATTTCCGTGCCTGGCAAGGAAAAAACAGCATCCTTGCTCACTGCCAGATATAGCTGGAAAGAAAGGCATTGATTCACAAGCTTTTAGGCTTTCAGTTCTCCCTGTAACACAGTTTAAAAAATCTTGAAGGTATATCTCCTTCTTTTCTGCCCTCTGAAAAGAAGCCAGCTGTGCTTCAGCTTGTAGCTGCATTGATGGTAACCCGAAAGAATATGAATGTGTGAAAAGATCCCCATTGGGTAAAGTATTGCTGAACAATCAGAACCAGACTCCTCAGGGACAGTCTGTATGCTTGTTGTCAGCCAAATTCAAAGTTCCCAACAGGCATGAAAGGCTGTGGCCAAAACCTCTTGTTCAGTGGCTGCAAATTATGAATCTTATCAGTAATTGCCTTGGTCAGCAATGGTAATGAACTAAGCAAATAATTGAAATGGAAACATGCTTCTTTTTTTTTTTTTTTTTATGGAAAGCCCCACAGGTTTATGTAGGCATAAGAAGGAATTAGAATCAGTAATAAAAAAAAATTACATACCATATAATACTTTGATTACATGGTATGCTTATATTGTAGATATCAGTGCTGGTTAGGTTGGAAAAGAACCAGACAGATAAAAACAGTCCAACTCCTGAGCTTCTGTCTGTCACATTTTGGTTCCAGGTCTACTTCTGGGGTTGTGTAAACACACCTTTTTTTCTGGCCTAGATGGCAAGATGCCAACCCAGAATCAATATGGATAGTTAAATTTCTTGATGTTTCTTTCAAGAGGTTGACCATGACCAAATTGTTTAGGAAAAGAGACAGAGATGGAAGCTAGAGAACCAGTAAGTTGGGGATTTTTGCTGCTGTTAGACACTTCCCTAATTTGATATCTGATGGCAAACATTAACAGTGAGTGATGCTTTTTATGGTATAGTAAAACCAGGGTCAAAACCAGTCCATTCCAAGCAACTCAGCCTTTGGAGGGGTTTCTTCTGGGAGTGAGTAGGCAGAAGGTTTGTGCTGTGTATGAAGTGCACGATCTAGGACGGTACATGTATTTTTAAAGTAGTTTTTGAGAACTGTGCTGGTGTATTTCTGCTGCAGTCTTCCATGTTTTGCTGCTTGATATTATTTACTTACAGCTTGTTGTGTAACTGTAAAAACAGGTTTGAAATGAGCTAGGTTAATCTCTCCAGCAATCTGGAGCACACTGATTTTGGCTCAGGCAGCTGGTTACTCTGTCAGCTGTGGCAGCTCAACACAGGCAGATTTTATTTCTCAGAGTGCAACTTCCATCTCATGATTGACATCTGCTGAACAATGTTGCTAAAACTGTTTTCTTCTCACTCTCCCAGGTTGCCCCTCTACCTGGCTTCTCTTTTCATAAGTCTCCTCTTCCTCTTGGTGAATTTAACATGTGCAGTATTGGTGAGGACACAGAATTCAGAGAGAAAAATCATTGTCTCTGTCCGGGTGGCAATTAATGACACACTGTTTGTGCTGTGCGCTGTTTCACTCTCCATCTGCCTGTATAAGATCTCCAAGATGTCTTTAGCCAACATTTACTTGGAGTCCAAGGTAAGGTACATTTTCAGTTCCTTTCAAGTACCTTCTGAGATACAAGGGCAGTGGAAGGCAAAGCCTCAAAGCCTGAGAGCTGGAGGCCTTGAACTCCACAGCCTGCACTTGGCCGGCCATCGTGTTCAGTACATGAATAAAATACTAAATGGTAGCAAGGGAGCTTTTGGTTAAAACCAGTGATCACAAACATGTGTTTTTGAGGCAGATTTTGCATAACTTTTTGGCTGGAGTTTCTCACAGCTCTTTTTCAAGTGGACACTGCTTTCTCTGGGTCCCTTGTCTGGAGATCACTTCATTTCAGTAACATTTCAGCAACACAGAAATAGCCTATACTTAAAAATCCTTCAGCTTGTCAAATCATTTACTAAGTTAACTGCATGCTGAAGATAAGCCAGACAGAGAAACATGAATCTCCCTTTATTCTTTTTGCATATTCTTATATATTTTCCTATAGATAATGAGAAT
The DNA here is from genome assembly GCA_910950805.1 of Acrocephalus scirpaceus scirpaceus. Taxonomy (NCBI): domain Eukaryota; kingdom Metazoa; phylum Chordata; class Aves; order Passeriformes; family Sylviidae; genus Acrocephalus; species Acrocephalus scirpaceus. The sequence continues at coordinate 44,987,701 of OU383775.1, forward strand.
GGGGTTTAAAAGACTTAATACATTATAACTTAGCCAGCTGAGGAAAAGGGTTAAAAAGTGTCTCCAATTACTCTACAGGATGTTCTTTAAAGAAGTATTGTTAGGTTTATACCTTTGGACACATTCAGTGGTCAAGGAGCTGGGTGGAATCACATAAGAATGCAGTGTTTATTGTAGAATCAGTGAAGATGTTTTCTATCTATAAATAATGAAACAGGGATTTCAAAAGTCCTTGCATTTGCAGAAGACAATTAAATTATCAGTTTAACCAATAACACATTGCCGTTACCACAACAAATCCTTTAAAAATCTAAGGTTCAGCTGCTATTTAGAAAAACCTTATCACAGAATTCCTCTCTACATTTACTTAATCAGATGAAATAAGTACACTTCCTGTTTAATCAAATCTGGCTGTGCTGCACAACAACTAAAAGTTCAGCGCTGAATAGAAGATTTAAAAACACAGCTCAGTTTTGTTTCTTTCAAGCCTGTCATTTGCTGACCAAAGGGCACTGGCCTGGCAATGGATTATTTTTATCAGTAAGAAAAGTTTTTCTTGTGCTGCAAATCACAGGAGCATAAATCTCTGTAACAAAGCAGTGTAACCTGAAGGAGGCTTTGGTTCTGGTTTTGTTTGGTTTTGGTTTTGCTGTGTTTTTTCCTCCTGCAGGAAACCCAACCTTCTTTACTCCAAACTATTTCACAAAACCCAAAGAATCTCTAACATTACTGCAGAAAGAAAGGGACAGACCACTCAGCTGTGGAAAGTTTGAGTGTGGAAATGAGAGTTAGAGTGCTTTGCTTCTCCTTTCTGCTGACCTGAAATGGGAGTTCCTCGGAGGACTTCCAGTAGGGTTTGACTGCACATTCTTTAGGGATGCAGATGACTGAAACTGGCAGTGAATAAAACATCCTCGTTTTATCTGCTACTGTTATGCCAAAAAAATATCTAGAGAACAAAAATCTATTCTCTGCAGTGATGTGACAGAAATAGTGTTGGAGATTATGCACGCTTTGTGGTGCATGTAGGTAGGCATCAGTACTGGCAGCCTTTTATTTGCATCTCCCATTTCCTAGCATGTATCTTCTGGCACCATGTGAAAACATATTCATCTCCATGCCTTGGCATGGGGAACCATCCTGGTGCTCTGTGCCAGGGCTGTGCCAGCACCAGGGATGTGCACAGCCCTGCCCTTAGGTGCTGACTTGGGCTGGTTCTGTGCTGGCCAAATGCATCATGTGGTGGGACACACTACCAGCTTGGGGCTCCCCTTCTTTTCTTCAGGGGCCTGTGACTGAAAAATGATTCCTCTGGATTTACTTTCACTGCTGCCCTCTCCCTTCACCAACACACTAAGTGTGTTTTTGACTGGAAGCAAAACCAGGACACTTTTATCCCCTTTTTTGTATTTGGAGGGATGGAAGTTTGTTTAATCTCTACACATTTAACTATTAACTGTTAAAGAATGACAGCTATGTAGGGAAATTTATACAGGGTAATACCAACCCTGTTCTGCTCTTTGCTTCTGCTATCTGCCATCTGTAAATGCCACGGAGCTGGGGTATGGTATGTGCCAGTCAGCAGCTTCTCTCTGCTCTCTCTCCCTCTGTTTCCATGGCAGCACCACTGACTTGTTAGTATGGAAGGAGAACAGGGAAGTGCCTAGGAAACGTTCCTCTTTAAAGCATTTCCTGCTTGCTAGTATTGCCACAGTTTTTCCACTGCCTGCTATGGATCTGCCTTCAATTCCTGAGTAGCTGCAGTCTCTTGGCTGACTCCTGACATGGCTGCAGGTTATGGCCAGGTGAATGGTGGTGTTTCCAGGCTGTTATAAGCTGGAATTCAGTCACATTGGCTGTACTGGGTATTTTTGGAGCCTGGCTGTTCACTGAACCAATGTAATTTTGCTGGGAAGACAGGCACGCTTGTTTTCTGCAAGCTGTTTTTGAATACTCCCTGAGCTCCACTTAACTCAGGGTCACTTGGGAGGGCAGACTGAGGAGCTGGGTTGATAAAGCTGCAGGGTCAATGGCCAACAGTGTGGGTGAGCAGCACTGGAGCCCTGGTAATCTCCTGAAGTTCAGGAATTCAGAACATGGTGGCTTGGTGACTTCCCCTGATACTTATTTAGCCCTTCCACTTTGTCTGCTCTGCCAGGCACAGTGCTTTGAACCTCTGCCCCTCAGCTGCAAACCTGGCAGCAGAGTGTGTGAGCAGAGGGAATAGCTGCAGACTTTCCAGTCTCCTGCACTGGTTTAATAAGTCCCGTGGCAGGGAGGAGCAACTTCTCTCTTGGCCTATCTCTCTCATATAGATGAAAGGAACCCATCCTCCTGGTGGAGTCTCTGCCAGGAGAGGGAGAGGGCAGGGCTAGAGAAGCAAATGACTGCAAGGCAACTTACCTCTAAATGCACACAGCACTTTAACCCATCTTTCCTCCTTTGTCTGTGCAAAGCACTATTCCAGAGCCAACTACAAATAATTTACTCTGAGTTTCTTTCAAAGCCAGTACCATTTTTGTACACCTGCCTGCCTCTCTGATCACACAGATCCCTGCAGCCATGGCTCCTGGATTCCTTCCTTACGTCCTTCTTTCCTGCTACAACTCCTGTGCTGGTGTCTCAGGCCCTGACAGTGACCCTGCCCACTTGACATAGTGGTCAGGCACTTACTCCTCTCACTGGATCAGGCTCTTTCTCCTGCTTTGTCCAGTTTTCTCTCTAGGGCTTAGGAACTGTTGCAATTTCACGCTTGCAGTCCCATTCCTCCCCTGGTGCCCAAGCTGCTACTCAGACTGCCCTGCCATGGTCACTCTGCCCATAGGCTGTGCTTCCACTTTGTCTCCTCTGTGTTGACATTAGCTAAGGCAGGATGTTCTGTTCCTGTCTGTGCTGTGTTTAACTGCTGACTGTTATGACCTGCTCTGTACTTATGAAATGGGTGCAAAGCAAGCAGTTGTAAAAAGATGCAAGGTTGCATCATGCTAGCCAGCATCTGATACAGGATGCTCTGTAGCTAATGCAGAGCTGAAGGCTGAATTCTGTCACTCCACCTCATACCAAGTGTGGGTCTTACTTGTTTTCACTGCTCTGAAAATAGCACTTGATCAATAAAATGTCAAAATTAGTCACAGCCCATCTTGTAAGGGCTGGAACTGCTACCATTGCCTGGAAACCACTGTGCTGATAAAATACAAGAATATACATGGAATAGGATATATTGGCCAAAGAAGGAAAGACAAAAAGTCAATTGCATGAGACAGAGTAGCACGACAATTCTCAAAGTCCATGCAAAGCAAAGTTGCTCTTAACTTCCCTTATGAATAATAACCTGTGCTTAAATCTCTTCCAGGGCTCATCTGTCTGTCAGGTGACAAGTATAGGAGTGACTGTTATACTACTTTATACCTCACGAGCCTGTTACAACTTGTTCATCTTATCGTTTTCCCAAACCAAAAAAGTCAACTCTTTTGATTATGATTGGTACAACGTGTCAGATCAGGCAAGTATGAAAATATTGGATAATGAGAAAACCGCATTCTCTATTTGATGATTGACTTCCTAAATGCTATCACAAGAGGAATAAATATGTTCAAACCCTATTTTTTTTCTTTTATTCAATTCACTAAGATTGTTTTGCTCCAGGAATACAAATTTCTGATAATTTTGGCATAAGGATAAAAACTCCAGTTCTGTACTAAAAGAAAAGGAACCACAAGACAAATAATTTTTTAAAAATCAATCTTTTATTTACCTTGATTTTATTGTCAAAAGAAAGAGCACCTTTTATTAGAACAGACAGGTATTTTATCCATTACAAAGAATATATTGTACTTAGAGAAGCAGAAAAACAGTACTTGATTACCCTGAAATTCTCAGTTCTGAGACATCATTAACATCTCCCACTGCCAGCCAGGGCTGTGGGGTTATTTACTTTAATTCTGGTACTAGCATGATGATTTCTGTAGTTTGATGATAAGGCTATGACTCTTCTCAACTTTTAATTGCAAGTCACAATTTACATTGAAAACTAACAGCAAGAAAAACACTACAAGAAATAGCAGGGGATTCTTTGTCGAATTTTAATAAATCTCAGCATCTAGCTCCTTTCTCTGCTTTGAAGAATGTATTAAGGTCACAGTATTTTTCCAGCTCTTTCAAGGCTAGGCAAAATGAGAGGCCTGGGTCTGGATCATGAGTATCTTTTGTTTAGCCTCAAAATCCCATCTCTCCTGCAATCAGCAAGCAGCTGCAGACCCAAAGCTGTGCTCTCAGCCATGCAAGGACCTTGTATTGCCAGGGTGGCCAAGCAAACCTGCAGGCATTAACAAATTTCTGTTGAGCAGTAGGTAAAACTCTAATTAAGAAGTAGGTAAAGAATAGGATGGGATTTCCCTGAGGACCTTGTTATGAGTTAGTTGAGTAGTGTCTGTCAAGGGACCTCTAATCAGCCCTGCTGCAGTGCAGAGAAGAGGACTGCAGGTGTTGGCAGTGGAATTAGGGCACACAGGTTTATAGGCAGAGGGGCATTAGGCTCTGACTTGTCTCCTGAATCAAGCATTTTGCCTTTTGTTAAGCCCTGGGGAGTTGTTGCTGCTCCTGCTGGCCCCTTGCAGGGGACAATTCTTGCTCTGACTCCCACAGTCTGGAGTAACAGGGGCTGGTATGGCCAGACTACTTGGTCCTGTTTGCCCTCTGGAGGCAGAGGTTGTTCACTGGGAGCTCACTGGAATGCTTTTTAGCCCTTGAGTTACTGCTATGTTTTTTAAACATCTATTCTGGCTTGTGACATTAGGGTTGCATGGATTTTGGGGTAAGTTATTCAAACTATATGTAAAGTTCCCGGAACTAAGGAGTGGGTACTCAATTTGGTACCAGAATCAAAAGTCACTTTTAAAATTACAGCCCAATAAATTACTGTAGTATTGCCTCAGGTGACCAGAGACACCCTTTTTTCTTCTGTACAAAACCATGTAAGGACAGGATTTGCCCTCTTTAGCTATGGCAGTGGTGGAGATCTAGAGAGAAGGTCACAGCTAGTGCTGCAGTCACAGCAGGGTTATTCAGCCTTAGAATGTGCACCAATTTGAACAGACCTATGCCTTTCATTTTTAAAAGCAATACCCTTGACCATTGATTGTTCCTTTACAATTATTCCCAGCAGGAACAGGACTGGAAAACTAGTTTCTCATTACCTGAATTTGATCACTTCATCAAGTGATTGCTTGCCAGGCTTTTAAGCTGGGAAGATCCCTGCATTAAATTGATATTTCTGAAGGAAAGATAGCAGGAGGAGGAAAGGGATATCATGTACCCAAGACAGCATATTGATTTTTTTAGTATAACTTTAGTCATTAGCCAGGTTAATCTGGCTCTACTGAATGGAATTTCTGGCATTGCCTCCTGCACCTTTAAATGAGCTGCCATCTTTATTTTTAAACACTTTACTCTTTTACTTTTCAACAGGCAGATCTGAAATGTCAGCTGGGAGATGCAGGCTACATAGTGTTTGGAGTGATCCTTTTCATCTGGGAGCTCTTGCCTACTTCCTTGGTTGTGTATTTCTTCCGTGTCCGGAACCCTACAAAAGATCTAGTAAGTGGAATTTGTTAGTGTATCTGCTAATGTAATGTCCAGGCAGGTCTGAAGGGCTCAGCTGCTGAGGAATCTTTTGCTTCTTTACATTCTGTCTTCTCTTTTTCAATGTGTCCTTGACAAAATAAAAGCAACCAAAACTTCCCACTTCTTTATGCTAACTCCTCATCAGGTTTATCCAGAAGGAAAGCCAGGCATTTCTCAGGCAGTTTGTCTTAAAAATCAGGAACTTTCTTAAGGGTAGGGACAACTTCCCTTTGAGATAATACAGGACTTTATTGGAATTGGTGGAAAACGAGTTTGTTACCCAAACTTGGCATCTTTCATCACATAGCAGTGAAAATAGTTGTGTGCTAACTGTTCAACAGGGTTATGAAATAATAGATTGATTTTTTTCCAAGTCAAAGACCAGTGGCCATAATAAGCACTTGCTGACTTGTTGGCTATTTTCAGAAGACCAGAGATAAGGGTGTGAGTTGTAAGGATAATTCCCAGTAGGTGTCCTTAGTATCTAGGTAGTTAATAGATGGACAAGCATTTTTTATAGCTGTAGGCAGTGTCTCCAGGTTAGCTGGTTGACAGGCACACAGAAAATATCAGCCCTCACTAGGTTTACTGAGGTAATGTCTCTGTTTCTTTAGGCCAAATGAAACCAAAGCTAATATTACTTAAAAAGAATGTGAATGGTAAATACACAAGTAAGAGAAGCAAATAATGGAATAACTTTCTAGACAAGGTGATGGGTTTTATCCTCATATGCACATTTCAGAGACAATGATAAAGCTAAGATGAACAAGGAAGTAATATCTGATGTTGCACTAAGAAACCCCATGGATCCCTGGGCCCATGATCAAAAATATCTCAGCTTCACTCCTGCCTAGGAGTTAACCAGTACAACTGCAGAGAGAAGAAACGTTTTTAAGTTCAGGCCAGAGGTCCTGCTCTTCTAAAAAGTGACCACAGAGAGAGCTCATTTCATTTAAAGTGGGCTTAGTAAGACTAGACCTGGTGGCCAAGTTTGGATAGTGTGTGGGATAGTATTTTCATTCACAGAGAATGAAAATAAGGGAAGTGGTCTAATCACTCATTTCTAAAAGCTGATCCCACGAAGGCTTGGAATCCTAATAAAACAAGAGCTCAAATGGAGTCAAACAGGCAGTATTCTCTCACAAGAGCACTGCAGTAATACGTATAACATATTTTTGCATTGTGATTTGCAAAAAGCCTTAAATCTCCATAAAGACACAGTTCAGAAAGAGGCAATCAGTGATACTGCTTCTTTTATGGATACCTTTTTTTAGGGTAAACATGATCTGTCACATGGGTTAGGTCATTTAGAGATTTTTTTTTTTCTCACAGAGGACAAATATTTAGAGGAAAACCAGAAATAAGTAGAACTGAAAAAAAATTAAGAGACTGTAGCAAGAGAAAACTGAACTTCAGTGTGAGGTTGCCACAAGAGGGAGACCAAGGGCCGCAGGATTTTAGGCTAATGCATTCAGTAGGCTGGTGCTTGGGCAGAAAGCATGGGGTTAGAATTAAAGCAAACCCTCCTTTAGTTAAAAAAATCATAACAACATATCTGATTAGGTAAAAACCAAAAATATTGTCTATTTTTAATAGAAACAATCCTGAGAAATAGTTCTTTGGTTTCATGGTTCATTTGGGACTTCAGAAACAAAAAGTTTGAGTAGAGACATCCTGCATTCAGCATTGTTCAAATATGAAACTCCTTTCCACAAGTGATTATAGCCTGGAATGAACTGTCTGTTGGCTCTGGTGCTGACACAGGGTTACAGCAGCATGTGGCCCTTTGCCTTGCCATACCTTAAACCAGACAAATGTTGGAAATGGGGGCATGACAGAGATGCACTTTATCTTCATTTCAGCTTTGTCAAAGTTATTTAACACATAAAATAAAGGGGGAGATCAAACTGCTCTCCTTTTTAAGGCCAGAGAGAAGATGTCATCCTGGCTTATCTACAGGCACAGAGAACCCCTCTTCCCTGGGGATGGGAGCAGCGGATCAGTGGTTGAGGCTTAGCAGGTTCTTAGATGTCTCTGTGCTGTTTCTGGAATCAAACTGACTTCTTGCATCTTGTATGTTTTCTGTTTTGATTCACAGGGAAATAAAGTGAAAATTTTTTGTAAATGAAGGAGTTACATGCACACTCCTTTCCCTGTTTTGTCAAAGGACCTGACCTCAGGATTTGACCCTCACAGCACTATAGAGTAGATACTGAAATTGCTTGGTGAGGGCCTAAGGGACTTTTCGCATGTGAGTTCAGTAAGCGAGATGCCAAGTTCAACATGATCAGTTGCTGTGGTAAGGGAGGTAAGGCACCAGGAGGGAGAGTTAGCAATGTGAGAGGTAAAAATCAAATCTCTTTAGATGTTTCCTGTTTCCTCCAGCTCCTCGGCTGCTTCCTACTGCTCACTTCAAGCCAGCTGGCTAAAAGCATGAAGTGTCCTCGGTGGACAGGAACTCAGCAGAAAGGTTGAATGCAGACTGGAGGGTGGTTTCAGAAAAAGGTCAGATGTTAGTTAAGAAATAAGGATAAATAAAAGCTGTTCAGAACAGTATCACTGTGCTGGTAGAGATGAACAGCAAATGCAAAATTGCGTGTTTTATTTTGGAAACCATGAGGTAAGTTGGCAGCAACTTCTTCTAGAAGTCAGGCACCAAGCAATTGCTAAACAGCTATTTGATATATTTGCTGTTTGCAGCAAATACTGACTGAGGTTTCCCTTCCCTCAGGCCAGTGCAGGAATGGTCCCGAGCCACGGCTTCAGTCCCAGATCTTACTTCTTCGACAACCCCCGCAGATACGACAGTGATGATGATCTAGCCTGGAATATTGCACCACAGGGGGCACAGGCCAGGTGAGATACAAGAGTGAACCACTTGCTTCCCAAAACAGAAACTGGAGGAGGAGGAACTCTGACACACCACAGAAGATGGATGTAAATTTTCTAGCTGCAATTGCTGCATAAATCCCAGCAGGGTGAGGGGCAACGAAAGGGGAAGCTGAAGTGGAAAGGCAGCACTGAGTGACTGTAGGGATACAAGGGCCCCACAGACAGTATAAAGACACAAGAATGAAAATTGTTACATAATTTAAGAATTGTACCAATGTACAGCTCGTTGAAAAAGTCGGGCCAGAACTTTGTTTCATCCTCTATTTCTTCCAAGAGTGGCTTCAGAAGTACCATTTACTCATTCAAGTGTGAGAGCAAGACTGCCTAGAAAAACAGGCAGAGCAGGGAAAAGCTGGACAGCACAGGCAGCAGCTTGTGATGGTTGTAGTGAGAAGCCTCTCAACTTAGGTTGCCCTGTAACATGGCTAAATATCTTGAGGGTGACCTGAAATTAAGGGAGCATCTGCTTTCCCACATGTTGAAAGCTTAGAAAAATCCACCAAACTGCTGAAATCCCACACAACCCAGAACTGGCACAAAAATTCTGTCTTCTCTGCACAGCTGTGAGGTTTAGGTAAGGATTCCTGTCCAGGAAGGAGCAGTTCACACAAAAAATGGTAGCACCCAATTCAGAGAAGAAAAGGCACTGACTGGAGTCTATCCTGCCCTGAAAGAAGTCACAGTCATGTTATCCCTTTGCTGCACTATGACATGAATAGATTAATGTTATAATAATAATGTTAATATTTAACTCAAAATGCTGGCTAAGATGCAAAACGTAGTTAACATAATCCAGATCTAGTTCTTGACACTCATTCAGGTGAGACAGTGTAGTGACTGTCTGTGAGCCCAGACCATGGCTCAGTAAAGTTGCACATTCACTATTTACAGTTATCAGCCATCCTATTCCTGCATTAATTAGTTTTTCACATAGTAACTAAGCCCATGGAGGATGGTGGAGGTGGTTTGAGCCAGCCTGGTATCCCATCCTAGAGCCAAAGGCACTCTCTCTTCTATACTGAGCCAGCAGGGAACCAGCCACACTGATAACACATGCACAGCTCCCAGTGGAAACCAAACCAGTCACACGCATTGTGTCATGCTGCTCATGGGAGAAAAGACAGCATGGCAGAGCTGCAAACCATGTCCTGGTCTCTGGGAGGTTTAGATCTCTGGCAGGCCCTTGCAGTGCCAGGACTTGGCAGGGATAAGCAGCACCACATCTGGGATTTTCCAACACCTTCTGGAACAGCAAATCAGAAAGGGGAGGGTCTTTAGTGAACCAAGAGGATCAGGAAATAGATAATGAACACTTAGGCCAAAATAATTGACAGATCAGAAAAACAAATAGCTGCCTGTACCCCTGGTTGGGGGCTTATTTTATTTTTGCACTTTTTATTTTGCACGAGAACTACCTCTACATGACAGCATTTTCCATGTTCCTACAGGGAAACAGTGATGATCTACAGAACCAATCTGCCAGTCACTAATTTTTCTATTTTCTTTCTAAGTTTCTCTCCAGACTACTATGACTGGAGCCATCAGAACAACAGCTTTATGGCTTACATAGGATCCCTCCAACAAGATCCAGCACTGGACACAGACCGGCCAAGCCCTATTTAACTTCAATCAACTACAGCATTCTAGGACATTCCAATATTAAAACCAATGTTCCAGAAAACAAAGCTTAGCAACTTTTCTTCACCTTTTGGTTTTTAGAGATTTTCCTATGCACACATAAATGAAGAACCTTGCCATGAGCTTTTCATAGTTCAAGGAGAAGTATAAGCTAATGATTTAAACTTTGAAGACTGTTCCAATTAATACCTTGTTCTAAGCCATGGGATTTTGGCTTTGAATAGAGTTGTTAGAAGGTATAATTTAATCATTTTTATGCTCATTTTAAAAGAGCAAATTTCATGAAGTGAAATGGCATAATTATTTTCTAAGTATTTTTATTTTTACACTGTGTATAAAGTTAGAAATACATGATTATGATCAATATACTGTAAACACATGAATAGATTTTTCAAATGCATGACAGTTGCAATTTTTACATGCACATAAAAGCCTGTAAGAAAAAATATCAACCCAATTAAATACTGTCTTTTCAAGTTATTGCTATGTTCTCAGAGCACAATTTACTCTTTAGATATCACTGCTTGCTCAGTGTGGTGTGATAGTTGGAGGCTAGAAGTAATCTGCACCCTGTATTCTTCTAAGAAAGTAAGAAAATTGTATCTTCTCAGCAGCTTTAGGGGCAGTCTCAGAGGAGTGGAGATGGGCATCTGCTCCAGCTGGAGCACTGTGAACTGCAAAACAAGCTGAAAATTTGTATGCTTGAAAAATTAAAAGTTACGCAATCATGTCCATCAATCAGATCTATAGATATTACATAGAAGAGTAAGTCAAATACCTCACCAGGGAAAGGGATACATAGAACACTAGACTTGTTTATTTATTTATTAAGAACCTGGGAATTGCAGTGTGGGAATAGAACAAGAGGCAGGAGTACATAAAGCAGAAGAACCTCAAAAGTGCCTTTCTGCATTAACAAGCAAGCCAGCAAAGCTGTGCTTCAGCCTTGTATCTTCAGGGATAAATGTAGTGAGTTGTGGGGGGAAATGGTGGATAAGTACCATTCCAGGATGTGACATTGCAGAGAGTAAGCCTAAAAGTAATTATTACTAATCTAAGGCAAACAGGAACCCTGACTGTTCTTCTCTTCAGGTCTTTTTATTATGCCCAGTTCTCAGCAGTGAAGAACTCTGCATCTCCAGCATCTCTTTCTCCTTACCTATGTGGAACAAATACTGTAACTCAATCCACATTTCCCCAGGAGAAAAACATACTACTTTCTAGTAATTTTTACTTCTATATAAGTATTCCATTTTGAGGTGTACTACAGCATCCCCAAATGGTGGACAGGTTTCACGTTTTCCTCATGCTTGACTTCAGGAAGTACAAGTAGTTGAGAATTCTTATGTACATTTCACAGAGAATATACAGGGTAAAAAAAGAAAAGGGACGGGGAGTAGATCTGTTCAGATCTGCTTGAAAGCCAAAGGCAGAGCAGTGCCACACTCTCACATAAAGTCTTCTACAGTGTCTTTCAGTTTTGGGGTCTTTGTGGTAAAGCCAAAGCATAAGCCTTGCCTCCAGCAGAAATAAACTATTTGCCCTCCCAAAGTTTACATTGCCTTCTTCACATATATTCATTGAAGAAAAAAAGCCAATTAAACTATCAGCCAGATTAAAAGAAGTGCCACAGGGTTGGGAGAAGAACTGAAATTTTATTAAATCCTTTGGAGTTCTACAGTCATGTTTGTACAAAACTGCCTGAACACCCAGTGCTAGAGAAGGCTGCAGGAATTTAATTTTGTTCATAGTAGTTACAGCTGTACAGTAAAAACTTAAGAGAATTCTGCACTTAAACTTCAGCCCAATGCCACAGTATGCACACAAAAACGTGGAATTTATTTTATCATTAAATTTAATCATAAATTAAAATTAAGATTACTGTAACCAACCAATTCATAGTAATGAATTTAATATTCTAAACCACAGGAGATATGAACAACAGTGTGAAAGGGAAGATCTTAATTTTATTTATCATCACCTGTGTAACAGACACTTACCTAAGCTGGGGATGAAATACATCTACCAAATTTTCACTAAGATAATTTGTTAAAAATATATACATGGAAAGAAAAAGAGAGACCCTTTCAGGGAAATAGCTTCAACATGAAGACCCCCATTGGATGGATAAATAAAAAAATTACAAAACTGATTTTATAAGCTATTCTGAGAAAGGGACAGAAGAGACTTCATTTCTAAATAGGCCTTTTTGCCTCTTAAAACAGCTGGACTTAAGCAGGGGCTAAATTTTGCCATATTCATACAGAAACATACTGTAACTCTACAATGGATTTCTGATATGCAGACACAGAACAGTGCAATGTATACAGTAAGAAATATACAGGTTACCCTCATCTTTTGAATGAAATTTAAGTGAGAGTGAAAATCTGCTCATCATTTTAATCTTACATGACTATCACTAAAGTAATTTATGTAATAGCTACCAAGTGTCATTGAAAGGTAAATGAAAAGCAAAAAATATATTTTCAAATGAAACACCAAAAATCACATCCACAAAAAAAGGGTGTAGCAGAAAATACTTTAATTTGCATTTTGTAGATTCAAACATAGCAAAGATTCAGAAGTGTTTAGATATCAATAAGCAGGTCCAACATTGATTTTGATTTTAATAAATATTACATTTTAATAAGATAGCTATATGGAGAAATTGTCAAGTGATGAATTGCTGATTGCTACTTTATAAACATGAGCATCAAGATTATTTACAACATATTACAGGTCATTTCCCAGAAAAGCACAAAGCAAGGTCAGATAAAGGCAACCCAACCATCAAACACAACTCAAGAAAATGTGGCACAGTGTATTTCATGCACATACAATGACAGCACAGATCATCAGCTGAAAACTAGGAAAACACATTATTCCAGCTTACACAAGTCTCTGTATTTCATTGTTTTAAATTTATATTCTCACCTCCCTCCTCAGGCACTGAAGAACAAGTTATTCAACAACAGTGCCCTATTTTTTACCTATTCAGTTTGCACCAAGTCTTTTTTCACCATTTCACACAAGTCTTCATGACTTGGGAACAACTAAACATTTTTATCTTTGACTTCTCACTACCTCTGGGATTACAATCATTGTGTCATTTGTACAAGAAAATGTACTGTTGCTCTGAAATGAATGGCAGACAGTGTTGACAAGCTGATCTCCAACAGGGAGCTGGAATTTAAAATAGTTTACAGGTCATGGACAGTGTAACTAACTTTATTCTTTAGTATAAAAACAGAGCTGTAAATTTTTAAAATTTAATTTAACATATAAAGAATTAAGTCATCCAACTCACACAGCAAAACTTCATAGGCAGCATAGTCACAGAATGTACATCAACTACAGTAAAAAAGATGGTGACAGGAAAACTGTTTCTACTAGATTTGTTACAGGAAAACTGTTATGTCTTATCTCTACAATGACAGTGAAGTGAAATGTCTTCCATATTTGATCATCAAGAGAGATGTAGTACCTTCAGGTGCAACAGAACTTACATACACAATTTGCTGTTCAGTTGCATTCCTGTGTTCCCATGACACAAAGGAAAAGAAGAAAAGCTTCATATCTCTTTATGTCCTTAGCCAACAGTATTAACCTTGTGCCAACGAGGGGTGCAAGGACCAGGTGTCCAGGATCTGCATGCCTGAATCTCTCACCTGTCCCATGAGCAAGTGCATGATTCTGCTTCAGTATCTGTTGATTTTAGCCAGGCACAGGTGAAAAAAGAAAAAAAAAAAGCAAGTTGCATCCCCAGGAGGAGGCTGGAAGCAATTCACTTTCCCCACACAGAGAGGGGAAAAAGGGAAGAAACATTTCTGAGACTTAGGTTCTTCCTGGGGCAGTGCAGTCATACAGTTTTGATTTTATTTTAACTAGAAAATCCTGCCTAAAGCTTTAGGCACTATAATATATAACAATACAGATAAATCCCAGTTATACGGCACTCCTCACACAAGTGAGGCTACAGTTCTAGCCCTTGCAGGTCTATCCAAAAGGCAAAGAATTTACAGCCAATTAAAAATTACACTCTTTCAATACATAGAATTACTCAGAAGGTTTTGATACTCAGTGTGTAATGCATCTATCAAACACAGCTGTTCACATCTGAGCTACTTACCTAGATTCCCACTTCAATTTAACAGAGAAAAATAAACTCTGAGGGTGCAAATACAGAAGCTTGGAAGAGGCCAGGTGAATCCACCTAGAAACCTCCTGCTCTTCTGCTTAACTAGAAAAAGAAAGCCTGTGATGACTTGCTCAGACACAGGTGCCCACAGGCCAGAGAGGCTACTAAGGAAAAACGTATCATCCCCAAACTGGCAGCAGCTTCCCCTAACACCATGTCCAATTACCTATAAGGTTAAACAGAAACTTCCACTGGGATACCAGTTCACTGCCAATTTGCATAACTATCACCAAAATTTTGTAAGGGTGGCTTGGATTTGTTTTGTTTTCTTGTTTCCCTTTCTACTTTTTTTAAATTTCATTTAGCATATCCCAGTTTGACACAAAGGGGTTAACTTCCTTAAGCAGCAGCACTTTTTAGAAAAGCCAAGTGTCAGCAGAATAGTCTATTTCATTTCCAGTCAGGTAGAAATTTGAGGCTAGTCTGGAAACAAAGGACAAAGAGTATTCCAGCCTTCAGAAAATTTCAGTGGTAAAGGAACACATTATGGAAGCCAATACATTTACAATCAATTATATAAATAGGTCACTCAGGATCTAATAGGGTGAAAAAATGTTTAAGAGCACTTAATTTTGTGAAGACTTGTTTTTAAAAACAAGAGATGTATCTACACTGCACCAGCACTTCCTACATTCATAACACCTAACTTCATTTTTAAACATGCTGGTTTAAAAGAAATTATTACTTCATTTTAAATTTAAACCAATATTTGGTTGCTACTAATGGTAATGCTGTTTCTGAATTCTGTTTTGACACTGGTAAATAATCACTGACATTTGTGGACAATGATACATGAGTAATTTCTTATTTTATGAAAGAAATGTTATTAACATACCCGTTTTTTATGCTGAATATCCTTTTAAAGAAGATACAGTAAGGGTTTGCATAGATAGAGTATGTGGTATTAAATGTCAGTATGATTATGAATTTTAAAAAGCATCTTTTTTAAAAGTGACTACAAAAGCAAGTTATTTTTACACTGACCTTTTAACATAGTCCTCAAACATAACTCATAAAGAGCAAATTTATTTCCATGGCTCAAAGACCAAAGTGTGCTATTTTAACACTTGAGACACTAAAAAGACAACTTTTGGAAACTGAACTTGTGATAACAACTACAATTAGAAAATAACATGGAGTAAACAGAAATTTGATTGACTGAGGTTTTTCAGCTAGCAGCACTCCACTAACCAACCGTCTTCCCCTGTCCTGACCCTTACCTCCAAGAAAATGCAGGTAAGGGGCTGCAGCAAGGGGCTGAAGAAAAGTCACTTTCAACTCTGCTGCATTAGAGACAAGGCAGTAATTAAAAAAAAAAAGGTGCTGAAAAGCACAAGAGAAGGGTAAAAAATGTTGGTATCACCATGATGCAAAGAAGCCTGTCATGAAAAGATTTTCTGCTCAGTAAATTTGCTATTTTTAAATAAGTTTCATTATTACAGTAAGAAGCTAAAACTCAGCAAGAGCCTTATTTCCTTTTTGTGGTTTTTCTGTTTTTGTTATTTGTTTCTTTGTTTGTTTGGAGGTTCCCCCCCTTCCTTTTGACGGTCAGAACTAACATACCAAATCCTCAGAATACATTGAAGCTCAGTAACTGGGGAGACATAAGAAATGACTCCCCTCGTTCCAGAGAGGCCAAGTCAGGGTGGAGGTACATATGTTTTCATATAAAACAGCTGTCTCAGAAAGACAAGGAAATAAGAAAATGTATGAAGTTTCAGTATAACAGAACTGTGAGCAGAAAACTGAAAAAATAAACAGATCAGCATAATTTACACATTTAAAAACTATATATTTCATTCATAAATATATTTTCTAATTAATAACCATTCCTAGTTTAAACATAAATATTCAAGTTGGGATTTGATTTTACTTTTTATCAGTTCATGTGAGTCCTGTAAGGATCAGTTCCTTCTGCTCAATGCAGTCATGTAAATGATCTTCACTACAGGTTGTGCAAAGACCTTCATTACCTAGTTTGTTGTAATAAAACTTTAAAATTCTGCAACTCTTTTATACTCGTGGAAAGCCTGTAAAACAAAAACCACCGAAGTGTTAGCAAGTCAGCAAAAGAGAGGTACAAATTATCACATTCATTTGCTTTTAGATGTTTTTTCTCAAACACAATTCTGTTCCAAAGATTAACATACTTAAGATACACTTTTTCTCAAAAGGTTTACTATCTGACTCTCTTTACATGTACATAACATATGACAGGGATTGAAGCTTAATTGTCCCAGCTTCATTAAACATCTAAAAATCCCTAACCACAGGTTGTAAAGTTTATTACATTATTTTATCAGATTGTTTAAATAGATTGTTTAAACAGGAACAGATTGTTATATTCAAGATATGAAGAACTAACATGATGAGCAAAGCATGCTCTATGTACACTACTTTCAAAGCTGTTAAAATGTTTCAACATTTGAAGGGGATAAATTTTAAAAAAAATTAATCAAATTAAAGAGACTTAAATTTTATCTTGTAGAAGGTAGATTTATGAGACTTGAGATAGAGGGGAGGAATTAGATCCAAACACAGAATGAAGACAAAGGGCTAATAATCCACATGCTCAGTTTGGAGGCATTAAGTTTATCAATATCACTGATAGTAATTCAGCCTTTAAAAATCTACACATACAATACCATCTTTCGACAGAAACTGAGTATTGGTACTGAAGTTTTGAATTTTTCTACTATTAAAATGATAATATTTTACCTTCCAAAGGCATTTACAAGAGCAACTATTTCTTGCCGTGTGAGCTGGAAACCTTTTGATGGGCTATTCTCAGGAAGGCTCTGTATTTCTTTCTCAGAAAACAAGATCTTCAGAGCAGTTCCTAAGCCTTGAGTCTATAAGAAAAGTTCAATGTTTTAACATCAATAAGATCATTCCTTCAGCTACTCATAAAACCATAAAAAAAAGATCAAACCATACTAACCTAGGCAAACTTTAGTACCAGCTCTTACATACTGACCCTCAACCCAAATAACTGTACAAAAACCAGGGCACTAACGCAAAAGCACAACATCAATTGTGTACCAGGTTCAGTCACTTATTTAAGAATATTTGTTTCCTCAAGTATACTTGCTCTTCATCCTTGTCTTTTAATCTCTTCCCATCTCTTTTCTTCTTGGTTATGCATATGAAAATATGCCCATTACAACACTTCCAGCTCCCCTTCCCCTTTGAAGTCAAACTAAGTTCTTTTATGAGGTATCAAAAACATGTGCTTTTTCCATCTTCAATCCTAGTGGCAAACAATGCAATTTCAATTTCAACCCCTATTTTCTATGCAGGAATAGAACAGGAGTAGCTTTTCTTATTTTCATTTTTAATTGGGCTACATAAGCAACCACTGGATTTTGACAAAAAGTGGTTGAAGCTGGCTGCAAGAGAACTTTATAGGTGAGGAAATCTGGCCTTTTTTAGGTCTTAGTGAGGAGGAAAAACAACAGCTCAGAAGCATTAACTAGGACAGGATAAGCAGAACTCCAGAAATTCAGCAGAGACCACCAAATCTTTGATGCTACAAATTCTTTGAAAACTGTACTCTGATAAGTTTAATGCAATGCAGTGGTATAGCACAGCAGGCACCCCAAAATAACTTCTCAGTCTGGACTTTACATTAGTCTTGAGGTTTAAAATACTGCTGTCAGTAAAATAAAAATAGTAAATACCAAGAAAATGAAACTGGCTTTCAACTTTCAGCTTTACTGCACACCTTTGCATTCATTTTCTGCCCTCTATGTAAACTGTGAAAATCTGAATTACTTCTTTTTCTTACACCTCAATTTGTGGAGTTAAACATCACACTGGATTCCCTAACAAGTAAGTGCTGTATTTAAAGGAATGTTTCCCATAAGTGATTCTACAAGGCTCATCTGATCACTGAATACAGGTAAGATGTTGACTGTTAGTAATATTCACCATGAAGCATATGCTTTAAAAGCATCTCTTTTAGAACACAAACTCTACCTCTTAGTAAAATAAACAGCTGTTGACTAAATGAAATAAACAATTCGAAAAAAATTAAAATGTTTGATGGTAAACTAAACATATATCTATTTTTAATATACAGGTAAGGATACCAAGGACCAACCATGTGCAGAAAGCCTGAATGCTAAAGTAAGAGGTGTCCTGCCAAAATGAAATAGATGCTTATCTTGGGACCTGCTCCTGCCAGAACACACACACCTACACAAAATAAACTGTACCTGCAGCTTGCCCCACAGCCTGCATTTGTCACATCCAACGCAGTCCATTATGCGGGAGATGTTCTTGAAATGCAATCTGAATTCTTCCTATCAGTTAAAAAAAAAATGAAAAAGCTTAAGCTAATGTACATGTTAGCTTTACAAAACCAGAACATTGATGGACCCAGTACCATTAGAAATCTAGTATCATTAGAATATCAATTCTCTTACTAAAACTGAACAAAACCATTGCTTTATGTAGTCAGGCCATAACAAAGATTCATATAAACCCAGAATCTGGTTTCCAACCCACTTCTAACAGTTAATTCTCAAAAAAAACCAACCCAAAAATACAGAATATGCAGGGTAATGCTTGGATTCTGTACACTGATTTCCTACCAACTTTCTCCAAATGTTCTGAGCTATAAGTACTGTATCTGTGTCCCTGCCCATTTTTTCTTCCATTATTCAAATCCCTTTTGAACCAACCGCTTTTTTGACAAACAGGTTACAATTCACAAAAGATATTTCCTGTTCAAAACTATGGGTAGATTGTTGCTATGCAACTTCAGACAGGAGGAGCAAGCAGAGCGCAGAACTAATTAAGCTCATCTCAATCTTTTAAGGTCCAAAAAAACACTAGCGGGGTTGATAAAACACTTTCTAATAGCCACTTTTCTAATTGCTTTTTTGTAATGCTGATGGCATTCCAAACCACTGCTGAAATAAGTGTTGTAAATGTGAATAAATATTAAAACAGACCTTCATTACTGAGCACTACTCCCAGCTGTGGAATTGCAATTTATACTAGTGGCATGTTAACACTGGAAGTTGATGGGTAGGTACAGCATTCACTTTAGGTTCCCATGTCTAGGAACAATGTTTTCTAATGTTAAGTATTACATTAAGAGATTGTACTGTATATTGTGTTATATAAGACATCATTTTGTAAAGCAAATATGACTGGGTGGGTTCTTTTTATCCAGATAATTTTGTGAAACAGATACTTTACTTAAAAATAAGCACCACTGCATTTACTCATAATACTCATTTGTCCCACCACAGTCCTGATGCCAGACTCAAGGCACAAAGCCAGATATTTCAGTCTGCTTGGATCAGGACAGCACCTTACCATAAAGTTGATTAAAAGGCCTCAGATACAACTCTAGAATAGGCAGGGATAAAACCTTACTCTCAGCAGTACGTGGTAGCCAGAAGGGCTTTCCAAAACAACACAGTCTAATTTCAAAATGGGTATTTTGGATGTCATTCAGAAAACTAGCTTTACCTTTAGTGACTTGGCTCCTTTTTTATCTCCAGCAAACATGGACTTTTCATCAAAGTGCATATGGAAGGACCTAATAAATACAAAATGCAATCAAAACAAATGCTGGCATAAACTACAGTGTTCAATTAAGCTTTGTGAGCAGCTGATGTCATCAGTGTAAAATATTTTTCAGAGTTCCTAGTCTTTGCAGATTAGGCCTTAAATTACTCAATGGTATCGCTTTTACTATTCAATCACTGTAATTTGAAATCTGTTATTCAGAGTTTTGTTCAAATTAATACTGAAATTGGCTTAATGTTTGCCTTCCAACCAATCATTGCCTGACTACATCTCAATTACCTATCACGACATGATTAGGGACAGCAATGAAACCACACAACATGTTACCAATCACAAAAACTACCCAAAAGGAGAGGAAAGAAATTGAACTTAAGAACATTATGGAATAAATAGAAGGAAGAAGAGATGGCCAAACCACCAGAGGTTAAGTCTGTGATCAAAGCTGGATTACTCAGTGGACCATTAAAAGACTGTAATCACATTACTTTTCAAAATAAATCATGTGCATCTTATACTGAAGAATCAGAAAAAGCAACACAGGGAGTAACCCAGGATGTTGAGTTGTTTGTGGTTTTTTGAGTGCTTTTTGTTTGTTTTTAAAGATTGGTATATTCAAATCTCAAAACTATTAATCTCTCCCATCAAACGTACAAATTCCCCTCGATCTCTCCCATTACTTAAATTTTATTTCCTCATTCCACTCTCCTTCTTGTCCTATCCTATCAAGGAGTCACCTATTCTCTATATTCCAAATATAACTGAAAATTTCAAACTACTGATTAGAACACCCCTATGCCTTACTTGGTATCCCTGAAGATATCTAGCAAGAGAGCTTTAGACTCAGCGTCCTCATGGCCATTGCCGGTGTAAAGGTCGACAACCGCACGCTCAAAGTACGGAGCAACCTTTGACAAAGCACGCAGCTCTATCAAATATAAGAAATACAAATTCTTGAGCCTCCTTGGTCCTTCTCCTTTTGTTTCAGCAGGGTCAAAGCGGCGAGTGAACTCTTTCACATTTGGTCCCCAGCGCGGCTTCCCCCACGTTTCTACACGGAGGAAAAAAAAGGAAGGGGCAGGGGTAGTAAAAGACACATTTAGAACATAAAAGCAACTAAGCATACCCCAACAATTTTCAGAAAAACCAAAATACATACTACAGATATTGTAGAATTCCATTCAGCACTTTTACCTAGACGTACCTTCAAGAAGATAATTTGCACACAAATGCAAGTTGATGCTCGCATGGAGTCCAGAAATGAGTTTATAAAACACTCTTTTCTCAAGGCACAGACCTGTTCAGGAAAAACAACAAACAGATCCCAAACTAAATATTGGAAATAATTTATTAAAATGAATATACTCTGACATTTTAGTGATGCAAATCTGCATTGTTGACTTTCAAGAATTACAGTTACAGCACTTGAGTACTGTTAATAAGCCATCATGGGAGAAGTTACATCCTATTTTTTATGTAAAGTAATACTAAGAATGACATTTGACATTTCTTGCTTGCTATTTTAGTGTTCTAGTAAACACAGTCAAATAAGGATCTGTTCAACTGGCACAGATAAATTGCTACACAAAAATAAGATGCCTACACTGTTTGAGCAATAAATTTGAAATAATCTTGAATTTTGATGGTCTGGAAATCAGATATATACTGTGACCCATCTTAATTACAATTAGAGCTACCGCTGAATTAGAGGAGTGGCCCTAAAGAAAACCACCAAAAGGCCCAGAAAACCTTACAGCACTGGAAAACAGGAAAAATACCTTTTCATAGCTATACAATAAATTCACTGAAGATCTAAATGCACAGGATAAAACCTTGGAAAATATGACTTCATGAATACAGATGTCTACAGCATAAATGGAAATATAGTGGCATAGAGATATCAGAATAAAATTTATATGCAGAAATTACTTATAATTCAAATTAGAACCAAAGTTAGAGACTACACTTGAAATCTAAGAGCTTGTTCCTCTCAAAAATATGTTCAGGGAACTTTCCTGCCACTTCAATCTCCACAAATGGAGGCAGGAAGAGCAGATGGTGAAGACTACCTGTGAGCCTGACATGTGTCCTCACTTACAGTCTTTAGATTTTTAAAGGCATGTAAATTTATTGCTTTCCTACAATACCACAAGACAAATAAAGGCTTAGGAAAGGCAGAATGAACTAATCTTAAAATTAAGTACCTTTGACTCAATTTTCTGCACACCTCCAAAATGGGATTTTGATTGCTACTACTGCAATAATAATTTCCATTTCAACATGACTAAAAAGAAAATTGCTTTGCCTTCTGAACACACATACTTAGATTATGAACTGGGAACAGAGCCACCAAAATCTTTAATGTCCTTTAAAGCTGTTTCCAAATAATAATGCTTACCAATATTACTACTAATAATGTCTCTGTTTAAATGCCTAAAACAACCAGAAAATTCAAAGTAACTGGTAATGAAGTGAATTCCTCCTTTATAAAAGATAAAACACTTAAATGTTTAAGGAGTATGCTAAGTAAATGAGAAGATTTTTAAAGACTCCCAAGGTAAGAAGTATTTGAACAACACTTGGAAGCTCTGCACGATCTACTAAAAATCCTACACTATGAAAAATATTTGAGCAGATGAAAAAAGTGCTGCAGTGCTCCTTCTAGTGAATGTAACACTATATTAACACATCCAAGGGTCTTTACCTTCTAGCCATGTGTAGAAAGATTCTCCTGTAAATACAAGGTACATAGTTAAATGAAGAGTATTAATTTTCAATATTACAGCATCTTTATATTACTATGCATACAACATCAGCTGCCATCTAGACATGAAGTTAAATAAGAGAATAGGCACTGAAGCAGCTAACTTGGAGGTTGGTTTAAATCTACTGGGGACAGAATAGGAGAAATACAAGAATGAGCATGCCTAAGCTACTGGTCAGGGCATTCAGCAGTGTATGGAAGCACAAGTCTGGTTATTTGCACTGCTGGTGAAAGACATGAGTGCAATTCTGACAGCCTTCACCTTAACCTGCCTAAAGCTTTCCCTTAGACTTAGATCTTTTGCCCGAGAGCTTTCAGTTGACTAAAAAATCTTAAAGCCTGCCTCCCTGTAGGCAGATCAAATACTTTCTCCCCACTCTCTCCCAATATCAAGGGCATTCAAGTAAAAACACAAAAAAAATTGTCCCTCTTCTTTTAAGGGATCTGACATCAGTATCAATGAGGTTCTGGAAAAAACTAATAACATTATTACAACACATATTCTGTTACAAGAATAAGAACCAAGAAAAGAATTGTCTTTTGCTCTTATCCACTCCTTCCCCTTACTCCAAATGAAAGTATGAGTCCATTAGAAACATTTTCTGATCAATAATCTGCAAAAAAATATAACTTTCCTGCTCTCTAATTCAACAACAAAAACATAACTTTCTTGCACTCTAATTCAATAACAGTAAAGGGAATAAATGCAAAATCCAAAACTCTCTAATGTTTACTTCATTTCTGCAGGTCAAGGAAAATAAGATGACTTACCATCATCTCCTCCTTAGAGGGGGAAAAGAGAAAAGAAATGCATAAGCATTAAAAAGATAATTTCCACAACAAAGTAGTAATGAAACACAGACTTTACTACAAACACTCAAAAAGTGCAGGAAACCTTATTTAATTTATAAAAAACAGGCTACTTTCCTTCCCTCCATTCTTGTTCCTCAAGACCATATGAGACTTAAAATATTGTAATAATGAAAGTCACTAAGAAACTGAAATCTTAGTAGCAGCTGGTCCACATATTCTTGAAAGCTGTATTTTATCTTCAGAAGGATGGTTAGGAAGTCATAGTCTTTATCTACGTTGTTCAGCAATTAGCCCAGTGTTCCATCATGAAATTCTAATCCCTGCATTAAACTATTCTTACAGTTCTTTTTATTTGCGTGTATCAGCAATCTATCAGCTTTTAGTAATTATAAATATTAAAATATCTTGATTTTCTAGTGGATGGTGATTTTTTAAACTGAATCTATTGCCTAAGAGTTAATTTTTAAGGGAAATGAGACACACTGACAGGGGAAAGCTGATTCACTTGAAACACCAGGTTATAGCTTTCAACTTAAATTTGAAAACAAATCCCAGGTTATTAGAATACTTTTTTAAAAACACTTTTACACATAACTGACCCTTCCTAAGTGTCCAGTCCTTCAAATAATGCAATTATTTGTACACTTAAAATACATTGCACACTATGGATGTACAACTACTTCACACCAGGATAAATATGAACTGAAGTGACTAAATTAAATGCTTTTTGAAAAAAGAAACAAGAACACAAGAGTGCATTCAAATTGGAAAACTAGTGTGACACTTAGTAAACAGTTTGAGATGTACAAGTTAGTTTTCATATCGGCTTACCTGACATTAATAAGCCTATTAATAGGGATAAGATTAGGCATGTATGTAATAAAGTCCACGAGCCTTAGTCTAAATATAAAAAATGTACAGCTATTTCTACAGAGGAAATTAAAAAAGCAGAAAGCACACCTACAGACTGAAGATTGCTATTTGTATCACTTGTACTGCAACAGTCACTATGTTAAAAGAAGTGCATTGGAAAATAAAACAGGCAAGACCCACCCCTACTAGGCGCCAGTGGATTTAAAGGACGATAGACAGATCGAGGCCTAAAAAATAAGTTAGAAAACACAAAGATCAGTTTTTAGCTAAACTGAGGTACAAGTGTAAGAAATAGGCTTCCTCTCCCTCCCAATTACTTGAAGCAGTTTTCTTCGTAAATGCTGTTCCATACTCTCCAGGCAGAAGGTCCCTTGTACCCAGTGTAACGTTCTGGATTCAGCAGCAAATCCACATACTGTGCATCTGGAGATCTCTCATCTAAATAGGAAAAATTCTGTTACATATGCTAACTGATCAATTGAAAAAGATTTAGCTTAACCAGTCACACAGAACTATATATGAACAAGACGTCTCATATAATACTACTCAGTCTTCCAGTTGGATTTAAGTGCCATGTATGTAAAAATGCAGCAATATACATGCTAAATACAAAGCTCAAAAGTATATAATCTATTCCAAAGTGTCCTAATTTGTCTCCTGAGTGTCTTTACTTTCTGTAATGTCTGATGATCATTTATGGGGCTTCTTTAAGTCTACCATAAACACTTGACATGCACTGTATTCCCTGACCCTAGGCTAAGACACAAACAGCACTTTGTTTTAAATGGCCTCCAAATTTATGATTTGTCTGTCAGTATTTGGTTGAGGGGGTTGCTTTTATGAAATGAGTATACTGCATACAGTAGGTTCTTAACAAAGACAAGATCAAAGAAGTACATTTTGTAGCTGGTACATACTGTAAATTTATTAGCTAAATCCATTTCTCCTCCAAGTATCCTTGTATACTGGCAGAAAAGCCTGAATCACACTGCTTAACTGAACAAAACTTTCAGCACATTGCAGAACAAATCTCCTGGTTACAACAAGAAGCATGTTACTTAAACAGCCTTTCAACAAGCTATACCCTCATCTTGGAAGTTCACTACAAATTTCAGGTAACTTATCCAAAGAAAATTGTGAAGGACTCTCCCTGCTTAAAAACACCATAGAAACAGAAATAGTTTCAAGCTACAACCAGTAAAAAGCAGGAGGAATTCACCCCTCTTTGAAATTCTAGGTCAAGACCAAATCATACTTAAACAAATCCTACATACAATACAAGCTGATAGTCCAGAGACTTATTCATAGGAATAGACCAAGAAGTGCCACGTAGTACTTCCTCAGATACCAAAAAAAGCCACAGAAACAGAGAGTGAAGCTGCTCTAAAAAAGAAGAGATGATTCTGCATGAGCAGTTAAGCATTGCTTCAGCAGCAAAAACAAAGAAAGGAGACTGATAAAAGACACACAACGAGTGCCCAGATGAAAGTCAAATTACAGCTTTATTTATTTGACAGTGTGGCTAACCTAAGCAGTTCCTACACTCCCTGGTCACTTCAGGGTCCATTTTTCTTCTTGTTATCCACATACTACTGAGTCTATGTGCACTGTGGTGCCATGCAACAGAAAGATGGAAAGCTGACCCGGCTTACTAAGCTTTTCAGCTAGATCAATTCCCTTATCTAGTTTATGATTAAACCCAACAGGAAGAGAGACAAGAGCAAGGGTCTCTACTTCCTCTCCATGACTCCCAGTAGTTATTCTCTCTCACTCTCCCTGCTCCAGATCACAAACTCACCCAACAAGCTGGTTTAACCCAATCATGTGGGAGGTGGCAACTTACTGTCCCGCTATTTAGGTAAGCCTAGTCAGCTTACCATGCAGAAAAATGCACATCAGAGCCAGTGCAAAAAAACCCACACTGGAACAACCAAGCTGGGGACATCCTCCTTCAGCAGGGCATGATATAAGAAGAGATGGAGTTAGAATCAGGAACTACTTAAGCTAGTATTACTTCTAAAAGAAATGCTCCTCAACTATATCTTTCACAGCTCAGTATTACTAAAAATGCATGTAGACAACTTGAAGATAGAGACAACAGCAGATAATTCCATATAACAGTTCAGATCTACAGTAATGCTCATCAGCTGTTACAGAAACAGCTCATAGAAAGCATTAAGATCAGACACAGCAGAAGCGCTGAAAGAGAACTGCAGCTGCTAAGTCCACTGCAGCTGCTACTTTCTCAGGTGGCACCAAACATAAGCCTCAATGTCGATGAAAACATCTAGCATTATGCCCTAAATATTCCTAGCATAGAAACCCTTCTGAGGTATTTATTAAAATGGACTTCAATAGCGAATCCTGAAGCTGGCAATTCCCATACTTATCTGAAAAACATTCCTTTGAGCTTTAAATGTTACAAGCAAATAAAAAGACTCACATACATGGAATAGAGGAAAGACCCAGTCTAGTATCCTAATGTTTTAACAATAAGAAAGCCCTTACAAATAAGGGTGCAGAGATGATTTGAAAACAGCAAGGCTGGAAGAGGAACAAACTCAGTCCAAGCACAGTAAAATAGCAACAAAACAATAATAATGTTTCTTAGTAGTAAGAAACAACCAGCTGCAAGCCATTTGTCTTATATTTGTGCTAGATGCAATTTTTTGTAAGAAGCTTTTTAAAAAAGTGTTAGCCCCCTCCTATTTACCATCTTTTTTATTTACATAAATATCTCCTGTTCAATGTACTAAAAGGAGGTAACAGTGAATGTGCACTGTGTAGGCTACCAAACACTCCTTGTAAAATTGTGAAAATTTGCACTTTGTGTGTATGATATGAACCGTCACATTTCTGTCACTTGGGACAAAACCAAAAGTTGTTAAAATGGTTATTTGTACAGAAGCCATGATCTCTTGCATTTTTATGAGACAGCAAATGAAACAAACGCTCTGAAAAAGCTTAAACGTTTTACCATCAAGTTCACAAAAATGATCCTGCGAATCATCGTATCTTGCCCAGTCAATGAAAGCCTCCTTACTTTGGTTACTGAGGGGGGAAAAAAAAATTGATTTTAAACTTTTAAATAAACAATGTGAATAAGAGATCCTGAAAGAAATACAACCCACGTATAGCTTAGAAATGGATTCTGAGTCAGTATATCTGAAACTTGAGAATATATGGAGCTACCCCTTGTTAATTGCACTCAGATTCAAGCAGGCATCAACTGCAATATTTACAAAAGTCAACTTAATGTTGAGACAAAGATTTCACCATTATTTGAACAAGCTGCAGTGGCTTCTCTTCCTTCAGTAGGAGTTTGGTAAAATATGTTCATAGAATACATTTTTAACACATTTCAAAGTACTACTTTAGCAGCTGTCACTTTGAGGGTGAGGGAGGGAGGAATCACCCTGTTTTCATAAGCTGCACTTTTAATGAAAGCTACAACTGTCAGTGCCTTACTTTTTACTGGGAGACTAGATGTCTAAATCCCTCTTCAAAGCTAAAGTACTCTATGAATATGATTTGTCCTAGGCCATTTTAATAATAATGGTATTCCACTCACTCTAACATTTTCAAAGGTGCACTGTACTAGAGAGACAAGTAGTTTGAAGATCCCACACTATGAAACATAATGCCAAAACCTTTCTTCTGTGACTGTGCAGCACAGAACTGTGATGCCACAGTACTGACAGCAAAATGTAACCAAAGATAAGATTGCAGGGAAGCACCTTGAAATAACAAAAACAACCTATTCTGTTTGATCAAATTAGCACCAGCTCAACTCTACAAAAAAGGCAATTCTACATCAAGATACATTTCTAACCTTCTGCCAAATCACAATAGGAGACATTATACTTGGCATTAGGTGAGGAAATTCTCTGGTAATTACCAAAAGACAAGATTTGATAACCACAAGAAATACAACTTATAAAGGAGAACAACTCAAACCCAAGAGGATAATGCACTGCTAGGTGGAGAACATGGAGGCTTTCTTGCAAAGCACAAGCTCGTCCTCCACTTGCAGGATCCATTACCTGCCCTCTTCCAACTTTAATCATCTATCCTACTCTCATAAAGGCATTTTCTCTAGTTCTCCATTTACAGTCTCACATTCTTTTGTCTTGCAGAAATGGAACAGAATAGTTTCTTACAAAACACCACATACAAGGCAGAAACAGTCATTTTTTCATGGCACAAGAAAGAATTTAAACATCTTTACCAAGAAGAACTGCTGCAATTTGTGGGCAAAGACACCATATCCCTCCATTAACAGTGAAGAATTGATCTTTCTATTTCTATTTTTCAAAAGTGGGGAATCCAGTAGAGTACTATGTTTTCTAGATGCTGTTCCACAGACTTTTGTACCCAGGGGCAACACCATCCTGCAGAATCCCTCCCACCCAACCTTGACAGTGCCATGCAATAAGCAAGATCAGAGAATTGATCCAAGCTAAAAATAACTTTGCCAACAACAAAAGTAACTCAACTCCCTGATCTGGTTCACTGAATGATCACAAATAGGCACGTCAGTGCAACAGTGGGACAAAGCAGGACCAAACCGCTTAATCCAGCACAGTTGTTGAGAACAAAGAATAGAGAAAAGGTGGTTCTATTTCCAAGTTTCTTCTGACTCTTGATGCTGTAAAATAGCTCTATTAAGTAGTATCAAAGCACACTTTAAACAAAAATAAGCCTACTTATCATTTAGTAGCTTTGCCTTCAGATGTTCTTGTATCATTTCCCATTTACTTTCTAATGGGTTATGGGAAGAAGGAAGGACAAAAACCAGCACATCAGACAGAGAAAATAAAATGTTCCTTTCTTACTATTTTTGTACTGTTGATGTAAATCACAGCATACCTTAAGGTACTGTTAACTGCTCCCAGCTTGTTAGCTTGCTCACAGTCTTCCAATTCTTTGGAATTATTTGCTGCTTTTGAATACTGTAAAAAAAGTCACATTTAATACGCAAATTAATTACTGAAATCCTCAAGAACAGGTGTTGTGAAACGTAATTCCAAGTTTAGCAGTAAGTTCCCTAGTATTAGGGGAAATCTTATTCTAGAAGCAGTATATTGTTCTGGAACATTGCTTACTTCAGTTTTTTTCACTTAAGTTCGTCAGGCTGATTTCACTCTGTGAGTTTAACTGCTACAGGAAATTCAGCTAAAGATGTCCAATTTTTGTTTTGCCTTTTGTTTAAATTGA